>CM053787.1:434454325-435654325 GCA_028749045.1 Cupressus sempervirens | reverse complement strand
GATTTAGCAGAGACCGATGACTCGATCAGTTCGATTAAAATTAATTTAAAGAAAATTAGCAAAGAAATTCTACGTTTGGCAACCATAAAGCTTATGACTCAACAAATAAAAGATAGGGTATCTAAATTGTTGCACACCTCTGAGTCCTTAAAAGTAAGTATTAATGAAATTTTTAATTATAACAAGAGTTCAATAATGGTTTTTATGTTATGCTCTTTTATGGCATTAATTAAAATATGGATGCGTTGTCTTTACAAAGTTTTTTGCTTGATTTCGAGCCCCGTTCCCATGATGAGGGTGCTGCAGGTGGTTCAGGTAGATCGCATGTTCCATTCACCATTTCTGTTTTCCACTAAATATATATAGGAATGATCATAATCATTGACAATACATGCTCGAACAATCATTTTTTTTAATGCTCTAACAATCTTGTCCATGCTAGTCCACGTGTTCTATATTTATGCATGCTCTAACAATTTTATTCTTCAGCTTCACATCAATTGAATCCTACGATGACACCGCCTCCATCTAGGACAACCACAAATCTCTTTCTGACTGCTGAGTCAGCAACACGCAGCTTACATGCATCGACTGTTGCACCATCTGCTAGTACACAAATCCCTCTTTTTCTCTCTTATGACAACAACAAACAGTTTCTTTTTTACAACTTTATAACATCAATTATCATTTGTTCTTTTATACTTCGATCGCGACAAAGACTTATGAAAATTTTTGCAATAGGACCTGCAACATCATTTCCTGGATGTTCCTATGTTCCTAGTACGGGAACGGTGAAGGATGTCACATTGATCGTCAGTGACAATGAAGGCATTCCATTAAAAGTAGCCAAAGTTCTAGGTACTTTAAAGTTATTATTATTCTATAGTGATATAATAGTAATTTAGTTTTTGATCACTCTTCATCGACTAATGATCCCATGATTGTTTTGTAGGGAATGATCTTTTTTGGAGAAAACTTGGTGATGAGTGTTTGCGAATATTTGGGCCCACCATGCGTACCTGGTGGAACATCATATCCTAACTAAAACCCCAAACCACTATTTTGATTTCATATCATTGCTATAATAGTTTTCCTTTTCATCCATTTCTTGAACTATATTAAAGGTAGCTTCACTTCATTTATGAGTCTAACATGTTTTTTTTACTTAAAAGGTGGAATCAACAACGCAAACCATTGAAGGATGATCTTATAGAGAGCATGACCCAACTCTTTGGACCTCGTGCATTCAAGAGAAACAAGCTCCTTGAAAAAGCTGGTTTATGTTTGAAGTATATTAGGGACCAGTATAGAAAAAAATTACGGGATAACCCCAGGTACGAGCGTCCGCCCTATGTTCCTGAGGCTGAGTGGCAGGCTCTGATTTTGGATGGAAAGTATAAAGCTGACAAGAAAAATAATATTACACCAGTGGAGAGTACAACAAGGTATGTGATACTATTGAGAATCTAATTATGTACTAATTAACCACCATATTTATACTATCTAACATATTTCAAACTTTTCATAGATTGCCTGACACATCAAAGGCAACAAAGGCAAGACTAGAAAAGCACGGGACACACAAGCTCGGCTCTGGTGGTTTTTCGAAACTTCAAGCAAGAGTTGTAAGTATTAGTAAATGAAAAATTGTATCAAATTTTTTATATAATGTGAAGGGAAATTCTAGGACTCCCTTATTTAGCTCATCAATTATAAATAGGTCAATAGAATATAATAACAGTAGTGGATTTTCATATTCAATATAAACAATTCAACAATTGAAGTCAAGACTCTGCAATCTAGATTAGTGAAGAAAACTTGTGATTCACTAATATGACATTATTTAAAATCTCACCCTTGATTGAGTTTTCCTCCAATAGTTGAGAATAAAGGTAGTGATTGAAAGAATGAGGGAACGCAGCAACACTTGCAGCCATTTTTATTTCCAAAGAGCTGAATTAACTCTTACCCAACTGAAGAATTTGGAGAAAATATGTTGGTACAAGCAAAGCATACAAACACGCAACATTTATATAGTAGATTGCTCCATCAAAACTGCTCGATTTTTGTCCTATTATATTGTGATGGATATAGATGATTTGTTGTTGATATTTTAACTACCGTCCATTGGTTGATGAAAAAATGCAAGTAAAATTCACCATACCACGCAAAAATGTAGGGCTCAGAGTTCAAGAGATGCCTCACAGAAGACGATAAGAGAATTGGCTTCCAACAAGGCTATACAGCCATGGCTGAACGGCTACAAGCTGAAATTAGTGTGGAAGGTTCTAATATTGATGCATCTCAGCCATAGGTAAATAAGCTAAATGAAATTTATTTCAAATTGAATACTTTACCAATTAGTCTATTTGATGTTAAGTTCCAATATAAAGTGAGTATATCTGTTTTAAGCAAGCAATGATAACAATGCGTAGGATGTTGGAATGCAGCCTGACAATCCTTCTACACAATCTGTGGATGTCGAAGGTTCGCATGATGTGCATCCCAGTGGTGGAGGTATAAATTTTCTATTAAATTTTTTATATGTAATTGCAATTGGTGTTTGGATTAACGTAACATTTTGTATAGCAGCTGTAGAGGATCGAGGGGTCGATGTTCATGACCGTGTTGACGTTGAGTCCAGACAAAATGATGTGGTCAGATCAGGTAAAGAGACACAGTTATGTTATTTAAAATAATTAAATACTTGTAACAATTATAATAAGTTATTTTTAATTTAACTCTTTTATTTGTTATTGCAGAGGACCCCCCTTTGCAACAGCATAGCAATTTGAGATCATCAAGAACAGAGAATAGAACAATTGATGAGGGGGGAATTGATGATGACACTGATGCTCCTCTTAGAGCTTACATAGAAAAAAGAAATAGAAAGAAAAAAAAGAAATGATTGTCACTACATACCTTAATTGATAATGACTGTATTTTATGTCTCAATGAATTTAATTATGTGCTAATGAATGTTCATGAATTATGTGTTAATGTAGAATATTGATGAATGTTGCATGTTAACGAATCTAATGTGTTAATGAATGTTATCATGTGATATTGATTGAATGTTACATTTTATTAATGGTTGAAAGAATGAATGAATGTTAGATGTTAACGAGGAATGTAGAGTGATGTTAGGGGGAGGGGGTTGGGGCCAAATGAGCTTCCACCTTCACGTGGTTGGCCTTGTTTAGTAGAGAATATTAAACTATTCTCGAAACAAAGTGAAGCTCAATAAGATGTAAGTGAACTCAAATTGGCACAAATAGGGAGTCTATATGATGTAAGGGGTCATTTGAAGTCCTAGGGTGTCCTAGGAAGAGTTATGGGTGGATGGTAGTGTTTACATGATGTAATAGGCTATTAAAGCCCCTAAATGATGTAAAATGCACTCAAAGGGCAAGATCCGTTATTTCTCGCTCCTTCCCCAATATCAAATGCTTTAATTTTGATCTCCCTAAAGTCATGTCGGAGGCTCCCAATTACACCGATACATGGATGCAAGAACACTGGCAACAACCTCATGTGTTAATAGGATATGGCATAAAGCTGCACAAGATAGATATTTTTGTTCTCAATAAGATATCACAGATAGACTTGAGACTTGATACATATTCCAAATTGAAATAAGTCGCCATCTTTTCCTAAAGTAACCAAATTGTGTAAATATGTTACCTTGGATATTTTAGTCTTACAATTTATGTACATATTATTTTATAGTATGATTAAGTATTGTTAACTGCGTATATTTACTATTTAGTTGTATACAAAACTTAATGAAATAAATTAATGCAACTTTTTTGTTTTTGTTTTTTTTGTATGGAGTTACCCAGCCCCAAAAAACATTGTTGTATTGGTATGTTGTATGCAACGACCCATTCCCAATTATGATTCCAATTTGGCAACTTAGGAGTTGTGAGAGCAATTCAAATCACTCACTGGGGAAGATGGTTCATAATCATTTCCCCACTTGCTTCGTTGTATTGTCATAATTGGAACATAGGCATCTCTCTCTAATTAGTGCTTACGTCTAATTTATTAACCGTATTGTTACTATGGATATAACACAATTAAATTTAAATCTCTTGATATCTAGATCATCAATCCAAGCATGGTTGTAGAGAATCGTAGCTATGTAGACACCAAATTTGAACAGTCCACTTACAATTGAGAAATAGATTATTGGTAGTGTCCTCATCTACTTGACAGATTGAGCATGCAGAAGCTTGGTAGGTGCCTCAAACCTAGCCCTAGTTTCATTGCCAACCATAAATTTGGTGTATAGACGAAAGTTGTTTTGATCTTGTGAGCATTGAATATTAGGATCTCCATTTGACTTCTCGTTATTAATGCCTTGACTCACTACTGTTGGATAAACAACCTAGTTGAAGTCCCGTGCAAAGAGGTTGCTGGCTACCAAAGATTTGATAAGTGTTATGAAAATATTCACTGTAACAATCTCCTTCTAAATTGAACTCCCAATGAATATTAATCTAGAATTCTTTTGGCACCATCTTTTTTATTTGTTTTTTAATATTCTAAATTCCTACTCTAGCCTCATTGCTCTATTTTTGTTTTTATTCTATTTAATTATATATGTAATATTACAATGCGAAATTCAATGTTCAGATGCTTGTGGATGAAGTAATGGAACTTGTGGAGCTCACTTCTTTGAGAGGTGCCTTTTGTTTGGCTTCCTGGACTGAATGGCCTATCTACTGAATAGCATAAGCGGTTAACAATAGCAGTAGAGCTTGTGGCCAATCCTTCAATTATATTCATGGATGAGCCAACTTCAAGCTTGGATGCTTGGGCAGCAGCTATAATTATGAGAACAGTAAGAAATATAGTTGACACGGGGAGAAATATTGTTTGCACAATCCATCAGCCTAGTATTGATATCTTCGAGGTATTTGACGAGGTAAAGATTTGGTTTTCTTAAAATAGCTTTGTGAAGCATTTGAAATTGGCATCTTCTTAAAGCTAAATGAAATATGCTGCAACTATTCTTAATAAAGCGAGGAGGTCAGCTTATCTATGCAGGTCCACTTGGTCACAATTCTAACAAACTTATAGAATATTTTTTGGTAAGATGCCATCCACTACGATTTTATTCTGTTGAGAGATTTAGATCTAAATTTGGTACCTTTTGATGAGCAGTTTTAATTTTGGAGTTGTAAGTAGTCATATTTTATTGTACTAGAACCAATAGGAAGTTGATTTTATATACAAGGAATTGGTCATGCTAGATAGTGTTGACCACTAAGCTTTTAGCAAACATTCTCAATATGTTGAGCTTAAGAGTCAAGCACTAGCTGCAATCATCATATACGTTTCAGCTAATTGAAAATGATTCATGTAGGCCATTGAGGGGGTTCCATAGATCAAGGAAGGTTATAATCCAGCTATGTGGATGCTGGAAGTAACTTCTATGTCAGAAGAGCACCGTCTAGGTGTCAACTTTAGTGAAATTTATAAATCATCAGACCAACTTAAAGCAAGAATTTTTTTTTTTTTTTTTTACTCCTTCTACTGTCGCAATTGTGACAGCATTTTCGTCACACCTATAGTAACCCCATCGCAATTGGAGGGGTTGGCATCGCAATTGCGATTGAAAACACGTGAATTGTGACGCAGTTGCCGTCACACCTACCCTCCAATTGTGACGAGGTAGCTGTAGGTGCGACGGAAATCCCATCGCAATTGCGACGAAAAACACAAGAATTGCGACGACGATGACGGGACAACATGGTGGCTGCATAGCAATAGATAGGCGTCACAATTGTGACGGTGAGGGTAGACGTCGTAAATTGTGACTAAATAACTACGACGTCTATGTCTGTCACAGTGGTGACACATTGCTGTCGTAATTGCGACACATAGTTATCGCAAATCAATGCCAAATCTATTAGTGTGTACTGCACCTCTCAAGTTTATTGGTGAATCCACAACATTTGTGAAAAAGGCCATTAGAGGGTTTGGCAGACCTAACGGTGGTTGTTGAGGAGTAGCTATTGGAATGTGTGGTGGTCCACTAGGTGGTTGGAGTGGAGGTGGAAATGAAGAAAATGTTGAAAGTTTGAATGGAAGTGGTTGAACTTGGTATGTTCCCTTGTTGCTACATGGTTTGTGGAAGTGGGTAAGCTCGAAAAACTTGTGTGCACTTGGAGTAGACCTTAATGCTTGCTGAAACAGGAATTTTGGATCTATATCCTCCAACTTGCATCAATTCTGGAAAAAGCACACCTCTTTGTAGAAGTATAGTTTCTCAGTTCTCTAAATTTTGTGCACCACAAAGTTTTGCACACCTGTGCACCTGCAAAGCTACAAACTTGCATAGCTATGAACCTACAGACCTATGTACCTACCAAGCCGTGGACCTAAATTTGTCAAAATCTCAAGAAATTTTTTTGAACTTTTGTGAAGCATAGATTATTGTAGAAGTACAAAATTTTGAAACTTTAACAATTTTTCTTACTTTCTGGGAGTCAAAAGCAACCCTCATTCTAGTGCCACTTTTGTTGGGTAGTTATTTTACACGAGGTCAATGGTAGGAATTCATTGCATAATTCCTCTCTTGAAAAGCTAATCTTTTGGGGATCAACTCCAAGGTTTAGTATTTATCTTGCGACGTACCAAAATTTGCTCAGTTGAAAATAAATGTGATTGTTCACAAGGAGGCCTTTGCCAGTTCTGATTATGATATTGGAATGAAGTAAATCTATTTGTTGTTTCACAATAACACACAAAAGAATAATATTTTTGTATTTTCTATTTTTTTAATGAATACAATTCTATCAATGCAACTAAAATGAGTTCCTATTCTAACAAGGGGTTAGCAAAGAAAATAACAAAATTGAAAGGAAATAACATGAAATTGAAATCCTAAATGGACATAAGCTATGAAAAATAACATGCTACGAGTTAAACTTTCAAAGAACTTAGTAGAAAACCAATGAAAATAGGAGCAGTGCTTCCTAGAATCCAATGATGCAATCGTCGATGGGAAATTTGAGTAATCAAATGATGTTTTACTCTTCATCAAATCACAAGGCCACAAAAAGTGCACTCATGCTAGACAAAGAGTTATGTAGGCACAATTTGTGATCTCTCCTCAAGCTAGATACATTAGTGGAACTCATAAATCTATAGCAAACACCAAAACTAAAAAATCGCACAACTAGAAACAACACAATAAATGTTTTGCTCAATCACAATTCCATTAATAAAATCCACAAAATAATGAGACATTTAGGCAAGAATCACTACACTCCAAATGCAAGCACCAAAAGCATAATTTTATTGCATAATAATGGTGGCCCTTGTTACATTTTACAATGAGGTATTCATAAGAAATCATCTCCTCAATTTTTGTTGAGAGTGAGAGATATCTTCATGCAATAAAATGCTTTTAAAACATTAAAAAAAACTAAAAATATATAGACTAACAATTAATCTGGTGCTTAGAGGGACTCCATCAATATTTTATTCATTAATTAGATGCATGAGCCCTTTACATGTCAAAAACAAAGAAAGCATGAGAGAGAAAGTAGGAGGAAGTCATCAGTCAAAGTGGAAGTGCATGGAGGTGCTAAAAATAGAAGCTAGTCCTTCACTAGGTGTGTGTTGAAGTCAAACTGTTGTCAAAATGTGCTCCAGATGCATGGAAGGTGCTATTTTTGGAACAAGCAGTTAATTATCAATGTACCTCTAAATTGCAGAGCTAGGGACCTGTGTACCTATGGAGCTATATGAAAATGCAGAGCTACAGACTTGTGGACCTATGGAGCTCGACTGGGTGAAAAAATAAAAATTTTACTAAGTGTCAAAATTGAAATTCTGGCATCTAGGTTTTGTTCTTCTTCATCCCAAAGCTATGCTTGGATGTTTTCCCTTGAATTTCTCTATTATCTCAGTAATTTCAGCCACATCTAGAAGATCTAAAGCCTCATATTTATCCTTTACCCTCTATCTATAGTTGTCCACCTCAATTTGAGTATCTGTAAAGTCTCTAATTTTGGTGTCCAACTCTAATTGTGCTTCTTCTATCCTAAAGGCTTGTCTGATATCTACATCACTAGATGATTCCTTTAATGTCTTCTTGAAATTCTCTACTACTACCTCAACTGGTAATAGCTTCTCTCATTATTCATCTTCAAAAATGTCCAAGAATACATCACTATACAACTTTTCTACTTCAAAAATTTGCTCTCAAGCTTGGTCCTTGAGCTGATGGATCTCCTTGTGTAATGTTTCCATTAGTTTATTGTCATCCAAATCTTCTCTATCCAATCATCAATCAAGTCTAGCTCTTCTCCAGTATATACATTGATCAAAGTGCAATACCTTTTCCCTTTTATGGCTTGTAGAGTCTATAAATCCTTGCTCCATCCCTGTACCTCATCCATGATACTAAAATCCTGCCTCAAAATTGCTACAACCTTATTCACATTCTCCAACGTAGGATGCAGTAACTTTAAATTCCATGTGATTGTGGTAACACCTCTATCCTCAAGGCTTTCTTGCCACTCCTAACAAGCTTTCAAAAATAGATTGAGTTGTACATCTTCCCCTTCTCTAAGAATGTTATCTAAAGTGTGCTTGGGGTGCTCAGGATCAAGAGCACCAACAACTTTGGCTAGATATCCCTTTAGGATCTCAACTTGCCTTCAAAGTATTTAGAGTTCAATCTCATCTTGTTCCATGTGCTTGAGAACCTCTTTGACTCCCATAGTCATCATCTGTCAGGTTGAATCTACTGTAGGCTTTCCTAACATAACATCCTTTACTTCATAAACCTCAAGGCTAATAGCCTCTACATCTGTATCTTCAAGAGGGAGAGCCACTTGTGCAAATAAATCTTAGTTCCATATGGTAGTGAAAAACATGAATGGCATTGCATCATGTAATGGAGACTCAAGTTTGTTCAAGATCTCTACAATATCACAAATGTCATCCTCCAAAGCACGAAACTAAGGCTTAGCACTCCTCATTATCTCCTTTTAGAATCATCTCGAAATGTGTTTCTCTACAACCTTGGCTCTTGATGATGAAGGGGTGTGTTCAATTACCTCTTTCCATTTATTACTCTTGTTTGGAGTCATCTCTTATTGTCAAGACTCTCCTTCTATAACTTCAATCTTTGTAGATCCCGTAGCTTGCTCCCCAACATCTTGGGAAGGCTGTTGTGCATATTCTACCATTTATCCCTCTTTTAATGATTTGTTAGTAGCCCTTGGCTTTAGTTTCTCTTGTGGTGATGGTTCCTTTTGAACTTGTTCCTCTTCTAAAATTAGAGGTGGGGAAGTTAGTGAACCCTTTTCTACCACCATAATCTATGGTGGAGATGGAGGAGTAAGATCAAGACCTTGTGCATCTGGCAACATCTACATCTAGTCTTCTTGTTGGAATTCACTTGTAGGGGTGTTTCTAATCTTATCTCCAACCAACTCTATACCCATGGGCAGGAAATCAAAATCCATCATGGAGAAAATATCCTCACCTCTTTCCCTTTGCTCATTCACCCAATATTGCACTTCATCTTCCAAAGAAAAGAGTTCTAATGGTTCTACCTGGGTGTATGGCAAGGTACTCATGGCACTCTTTATTATTTCTAACTCTGCAACTTTTTCTAACCGAGTTCTTCTTTGTAGGGGTACCTATTCCTCCTCCTTTTCTAATTTTGTTTCTTCCTTATCTTCTTCTTCCTCTGTAATAGTTTCAAAAATAGATGGATTAAGTATTAGTATTCTACTAATCCTTTGCCTTTTCTTCATCTTAATCTTGATCCTCTTATGTTTCTTGGGGACAGAGGGAGAAAGGGGGCTCTTCTTGTATAGGAGGAATGGAGGCTTCTGGAATTTCTCCCTCTTCTAGTTGGCTTGACATAACAAGAGGCAACTGAGGTTCATCTTGGATATGAGTAGCTCCAATACCTTGGGACTCTTGTGAGCTCTATTCATGCTACTGGGAAGACACATGTTCTACAACCTATTCTATTTAAATCCTCTAAGGAGAGGTTCTCTTCCTCTTTCCCTTCCTTTCTAGAGGGTGATAATATCCAACTGAGCAATCAAGCTGGTTGATTATCTCTGGCCTAATAGGAAACTGGAGTGCAAAGATAAGAACTATGACTTTCCTTCCTTTATCCCTTTCTAGGCAAGCATGTGCATGGAAGATTACAGTATCAAGTGGAAAAGGTTTCTTGATCCAATCTTTTGTCATTCTAATGAAATGTCTCACTCAATGATTGATGTCATCTCCTTCCTCTCTGTCAACCTCTACATTCAAAATGGGTCTTTGACCAACTTTATCTACATTAAATAGGGGATCCAGTAATTCTTTAGAGTCTTGTAACCTTCTCTCATCATGGATATTCAAATGGAGAGCTTTTTTTGCTAGATACAAATTCATCCTACAATAGTCCTTGATGCAGACATTATAGTCATTTGTGGTATTCATCCAATGATCTTCAATGGCATCCTAATGATGGAAATCCTTTCCTACCAGGCTTTCCACTTTACCAACATTGTAAAAGTATGGCCAAGGAAAGTTGTATTCTTCAAGAGGATAGTTCTCCCATTCCCATTCGAAGATCAAAATATCCTATTTCTGCTTCACCTGATATGGCTAAATGACCAACGACCATTCCTAACAGTGTCTCTGTTGCCTCTTTATCTTCTCATAGGCTAACTCTATTTTCCTAGAGATCTCCAATAGTACCAACTTGTCACTTGGGTATCTCATAAGCTTCTTAGGATTGATGGATGCACCACCTACTCGAAGATATGTGAATGTTTTGAATTGAATGAAGTAGGCTTTGAGAGCCATGATCTTTGCTTTGGCTTTATTAGATAACCTCTTTCCATAGTCTCCATCAATGAATTGGATGATCACAAAGATAAATGCATCATTCATGATTTTGTACTCCTTGCTCTATGTTGAGAGCTTCTTCTTCAGCGAAGGTAGACTATGTATGGCCAGACATTGGGGTCTTGCATACTGCCTTTCTTGTACAAACTAGGATAGTTCATTGCCTTTGCTACAAGTAGGTAGAAGTAATTTAAAACATTTTCTTATCCTTCATTGTCCTCAACTCTTCACACAAGTTTTCACTTAGTGTGGTGGCCCAATCTAGTGGTATTTTTGCATGTTTGATGGTCTAAATAAAGTTGACCATGAATGTAGTGAGATGACCGCTGCACGTAAGCCCATGGCTCTGCTTAGGTGAATGATAAAATATCCAATGTCATCCTTCATGTATCCTCGAGTCATATCCAGTTTACTGGTTATCTTTCCCCAAGGAGGCTTCTCAATTAGGTATGAGGATTGTATAATGTCAATGGCCTCTTGTTGATGCTCCCTATACCATCTCTCAACAGCTTCATAGGAAAGTCGAAGGAACTAGTCTGCTCTTGGTAGGTGGAAAGCCTTCTCAGTGTTATAAATCCAATACCACTTCCCTTGTGACACTTTTGACCACCCTCTCATCAGGAACAAAATGTTTTGATAGGGCCATGATAAGTTCAGCCAACTATAATGACACAGGATGTGACACTGCACTCACTAATTTGGAATAGATCAATGCAAATACCAAGGTCGACCTCTCTATTGGCTTGTTGCAAATTCTTAGGAAATCCCCTAAATCTATGTGTCTGAAGTCAGTATCTCAAATTTTAGCATAATCATCGTTGAATTTTGACTTTGAAGGTACACCTCAAAACTTGAAGACTATGGGTTTGGGTTCTTCTCCAGACATGGATGCCATTTGGTTATGTTACCTACACATTATAAGAGAAAATGTTTATTAGTGACAAGATAATGTAACGCAAAACATTGAACAATAATTTTTTTTTTTTAAAACATCTCATTTGGACATTTTGTTATTTCTATTTTATCCCCTTTTTTGATTTTTGATTTTTTTATTTTAAAACATTTTTAATTTTTTAATTTGTTTTTAACATTATATATATATATATATAAACACATTTTACAAAATAAAATAAGAAAAATAAAACTCACACACGCAGTGCCAAGGGCACGCACGAGGCGTGCAGGTGCGCGGTGCCAATGCATGCAGTGTCGAGTGCACCACCCAGTGTGGGCACGTGGCACTAGCACTAGTAGCCTGAGTGTGTGCCCCAATGTGCACTATGGGTGCCCAGCCCAGCCACGAAGACATAAAGGGGAGGGGTGAGCACTCACCTTGGAGAGAAAATGAAAAAGATGGGGAAAAAAGGGGGGAGAAGGGTTTTATAATCCCACCCTCCCTCATGTGGGCTGAGAAAGATGGGGCATGCACACTGGTGTGTAGTGCATGCCTTGCTCACACACGCGCACGTGAGAGAGCGATACATACATTTTTTAATTAAAAAAATTTGAAATTTGCATTTCAAATTTCTCAATTCTCTAATGTTTTTGTGATTTTTCCACTTTCTAATTTTATTTTTTTTAAATTCGATTTCTAAATATTTTTTTACTAACTCTAAAATTCTAACTTTAACCAAATTTTCTTCTCTTGACTCTTGAAGTATGAGTCCGAGAGTCAAAAAAAGTAAGGGGTCCCCATTCCTAGTGAGGAATGGGGTGTGTGATGTGGACACCACAACACTAAGTGAGGTTAGTATGTGTGAATGAGTTTGCTTAGGGTAATGATAGGGTTTTAGGATTGGTTTGGGGTTTTGGAAATGATCTATTAAATATTTTATCTAATAAATGGGGATGTCGGATTAAATTAAATAGATTTATTTATTTATTTAATTTAATAGAGGAATGGGGGTTTAATTGATAAGCTGATTTTGGGTTATCATTTGATTTTATCAATTGGACTATTGTCAATTAAGTAAATTAATTAATTAGGGGATGATAATTAATTAATTAAATATAAAATATTTAATCAACAATATCTTATGAGATGACTAAATAGGATTACCTAGTGGTGTAATCAAATTTAGGTATCTACAATGACCTCATCCAAACTTACTATCTCCTCCGTTGTATCAACATTATGGGACACTATCTATTATCAAAGGGTACTATTCCTTGGTAGTGATATCTACAATTATTTACCCTTTGTACTTAGTCCAGGTGCCTCACTGGGCTCCTGTGAAGTTGATAGAACTTGTTGACTAGGTGTAACAATTAATGCTTCAGTTGGCATGGCACTCAGAAGTTATATAAGAGCTTGAATAGCCTATTGATATTTTGGTTTCTCTGACTCTACCAACTCTTCATTCTCTTCTACTTCTTTCTCATCTATTTAGCCATCTATGACATGGGTGAATTATGGATACAAAATAATTGCCTTGCCTTGTTTCTCGACACTCATGTCTAGAACTGTTGTAACTGATGTAACTTGAAAGCCATCAATTTGTGCACTTTCAATCTGTGGATGGTCTTGTATTTCTAGAAAAATTGGATTGGTGCATGGTAGAGAGGTATCTAAGGTATCTAATTGAGCATTTTTAAAATCTTCCTTAGTTAATACATTCTGATTTGGTGGTGATGAATTGAGAATGTCCTCAATAGTGACAACATCCTATTGTTCACTCCCCTCTGCTAATTGCCACACTTATTCTTCTAACTTTGAAATTTATTCTTCATCATCTTGTCCTTATAACTCTACAACATCTCTTCCTTCTTCCTCTTTCTCTTCCTCATCTAATGGAACTAGTAATCCAAATGCTTTCTTTGTTGGAAATTTGATTGAAAAGCTCATTGTTGATGATCAAAGAGGGATATTGTTGTAAAAGAGTGCTTTCAATCATTATTTTTCCATTGATGTTAAACCTGCTATATGTAGGGATGATATTCACTTACAATATTCATGTACTATCACTTAGTTGATTGATGAAGAGGATTTGATCAACAAGATGTTATAAGAGCACCTAAAGGAAGGATTGAGTTATAATATTGTAATGAAGTGCAAGAATCAGTTAAGACAATGGTTAAGTAATGTATTGATGACATACTCAAAGATATAGAGGTTGGTCACACTTAGATACAATGGAAGAAGAAGTTGTAACAAGGTTGACTGCAAAGCATTAACTTTGATCGTCAGAAGGTGCCGAGCAAGTCAGTTGAAGCCAAGAAAATTATTAATAGAAGTTGAGTAAAAAATATTTCTAGTATGTGTACAGTGATCTTCAAGTGCCGAGTAAAAGATCAGGTGCCGAGCATCAGGAAAAATTTCAGTTAGTGTCGAGTGATCTTTAGGTGCTGAGCATCAAGAAAAATATAATTGATGCCAAGTAATATAGTATGTGCCGAGCACTAGTATTTCAATAGTGCCAAGCTACTGCATTATTTCAAATGATGAAGATTCACCAAATCTAAGCCGACATAGTGGCTGCATTGAATTTTGTGAACAAGTTGGAAGATAAGGATGGTGAGTTGTTGGCACAGAATCTTATGTAAACCATTTTTGGGCAAATTCTAAAGGATTATTCAAGATTTTTCTAAAGAAAATAGAATATGGGATACATACAATGTATCCTACCTAATCCATGCAAATTGAAATTGAAAAATGGAAGAATCGAGTGGAAAAAGGAACTTCAAGACTTCTATTTAAGAAGTCATAGACCAAGAAGCAAGAAGTTGCTGATCCTGTTGCTACAGAAGTACCAAAATCTGCAAAGTGATTGAAAAGGTGTCAAGTAGGAGACATCTAGGAGAAGGAAGAGCACAGAGGCTTTGCTTCTACAAGTGATCATGAAGAGATGATTGCACTGGTACATTAAGTATGGATACTCAAAAAGACAAAGCTTGAAAGAAAAGACAAGCAGTTAAGAGTTGTAGAGATAAAAGGCCAGACAAGGATATGAGAAAAGAAGTGATCTAAAATCTATAAGATAAGTTGTATGTTGTAGTCAGGTCAAAGTTTTTTAATACTCTCTAGCAAATTATATTAGATCTAAAAATCCTATGGACTTAGGTTGGCCTAACATCCATTTGTAAATCCTTTAATAGGGTGGCATTCCAAGTGAATGTTTTAAAGTCCTTCTACCAGGCCCACTTCTAACAGGGTGGTTAAATCCTCCAATGAGGTCACATTTAATAGTGTGTGTTGTAAGCCTTTAACAGGGCAAGCCTTTCATAGGGAATCACTTCAGAAGGGTGAGAATTGAGTAGCATGTTACTGGTGGTTTTTCCCAAATTGGGTTTCCACATAAATCATTGTGTCATGTGTTGATTTCCTGTGTGTTGCACTTGCATGTTGATTTACAATAACTTGCTAATTAGAAAAGTTAAAGTTTGCATGAATGAATGATTGAATGGATTTATCGCACTTAGTGAAAAGTTTACAAGGGACATGTGGACCTTGAATAACTTATTCACCCCCCCTCTTAGTTATTCTAAAGCAATTCTAACATTATTCCATATAATAATGCTCTCTTTTTTAACTTCATGGGTTTTACTCTTCAAAATTTTCTATGCCCTCTCTTTAGGTACAAATTTATTTACAAAATCTTTTAGGGCTATAGACATATGTTTCTTCCCTAGGTCAGGAATTGTTTGTTCTAAATTAGTCTCTCTTATTTGTCTTTCAATAGATAATGCCCACTTTCATTTAGTATCTAATTTATATTACAAGTCTTCAGGAAAACCTTCACCTAATTCTATAGGTGTATACCAAAATTTTATCATCATTTCCATCATAGCCTTTTCAAACTTTCCTTGATCATCTTTATTTAAAGAGTCATAATTAATCTTCTTAAAAGCTTCCATACTAGTTGATTCTCTAATCTCCTCACATGCCTGATCAATAGTCATTGGAGGTATTTTGGGTACAATCTGAAATTTTCTCAAATCATCAGACTTGGTTTCTTCTTCATCTTCCTCCTCCTCATGTGTAATGACTAGCTTTCTTCTTAGCCTCTTAGGTAAGCTTTGCTTTGTTTCTTTAGTCAGCTTTCTCTTTTTTAGGCTTCTTTTTACCTTTGCATTTGGGGATTCAGTTTCCTTGGATCTATTAATCATACTCCTCTTTAGCTTGGGTTCTAGAGGCATGACTATTTTCTTCACATTTTTATTCAAATTATCTTTCACCTTAGGATCAAAAATCACCACTTTTTTTTGTTTAGTTTCCTTGGGCTTAGTAACAACTAGTTCTTTACCTTTTGACATATTGTCTTCTTCTCCTTCATTAGATTCTTCATCCTCTCCTTTGCCTTCAATTATCTAGAATTGTCTTGTGTCAAGATTTCCCTCAAGTTCTTTAATCATCTTCTTTCATTTTCTATCTATTTTGGGCACTTTAGTTTGCATGAGAATTTTGGTATTGGTTAACTCATAATTACCAAAGGGCTTTGTATTCTTGTCTATATCCTTAGATAACAATATATTAACTATTGAAGTAACTTCATCTATATTAACTTCATATTGCATTGGCCTTATCCATACAACCCTTTGTAGTACCTCCTAAGCATATGTATAATATGTGTCTATCGTAAAGCATATATCATCAAAATAATGATCTACAACTAATTTTTGTATTCTCATCATGTTATTCATCTTATTTTTGAATTCATCAAAATAATTATCCATGATAGCCTCAAAATGTTCTCCCAATTATTCAATAAGATCTTTGATTTTTTTAATGGTTAGTCTACTCCTATCACATGCAACTATGCTGAAAGTAGGGAATGAATTCTATATATGGAAAAATATACAAAAAGTAAAGATCTAAACTTACAAGTGTTTTTTTCCTTCCTTATTGCTCTGAGATTTTCTGATAATTGTTGTAGCTGCATCTTAAACAAATCATAACTATGATCTTTCTTCCTTATTCTATAGCCTAGGTCAACTACCACAAAATGAACATTGTCCAATTATCTTGACTGATAGAATTTGTGTGCAATTACATGTACTACAAACTCAATAACTAGATCTTTAATGCCATCACTTGAAATTACACAGTTGTTCCACTTAGCCTTTTTATTTTTCTCAATAATATCTTTTGTTCTACACCTCATTGTCTTTGGTATGTCTAAGGTAGGTTAACCAATCACTTCGAAAATGATTCCCTTGTTTATCTTCATTGGTCCACCTTCTAGCCATATTTTCATATCATGTACTCAACTCAATACAATCTTGGTTTATTCTACCTTGAATACCTTTGAAAATGCTAGGGCATGAGTAAACCCTTTTTTAGCAATAATCTTATTTTCATCTCTCAAAACTCCATTGTCACACAACTTATCATAGGATTCTCATAGGTTATAGTCTCCATTTTTTTCAATCTTGCACATGTTACATGATCACACATTGTTAACCATTAACACTCTTGGTGGAATCAATGACAGGGCACTAGATGTGTCTCCAATCATTATAATGTTAGGGTACTGCTTGAATTTAGGTGCAGGAAATTGGTCATTCCTTACAATTTATTCATTAATCTCCTTTAGTATTTCCTTTCTAGATATAGATGCAATGGATGCCTTGTCAAAGCTAGGATTTAAATAAATTTAGTTCAATAAATTTGAAATAAACTTAGCTTAGCACTAAAACTTTAATTACTAAACTCTTCAAATCTCACCAATGACACATAGTTATTTTCTTGTTCTCTCATTAAATTCTCCTTGATCTCTTTAAATCACCTGTGCACTAAAATCCCTTTGTAAAATAAAAAAGAGTACCAAAATTTGATATATACCTTCAATCTATTCATTTAGATTTGTAATAAATGTGTTGTACTTTGTGTTAGAATATATAGTCCACTGATATAATTGGGGGGGGGGGGGGGGGTGAATTAGTTATCCAACTATTATCATACTTATCAACCTTAAATAAACTTAACCATATGAGTAATATAAACAAAAACCACAACAAGATATTCATACATAATAACACCAGATATGTTAAATAGGGAAATCCTTGATCAGTGGGAAAAGCTTGGTGGGGATGGTACCCATAAGATGATGTACTAATATAATATTCCTTATTAGAGGATATACCCTATTAGGAGACTTTGAATCCCTGTTAGGATATTTCAACCCTATTAGGAGCTATGGAAGACAATTGGACCCACTACCCAAATAACTTCAAAGTTAAGACCAATGAACCCACTATCCAAATGATCTTTGTATTATTCCTTGTAGAATAATAAAAATGAAATGTAATTCCTTAACCTATCTTTATCCTATCAACTGAACTTCTACTCCTTTAGATCTTGTAACTAGATCTCACAATTCACATCCAATAATCCCTTAGATTACTTACTCCCATTCAATAAGCACTCTGCTCCTTTTTGCACTTTGCACTTCATACGATAATGGATACAAAATAGATACACTTTACAAACAAGAAAAAGAACTTTCTTTTATACCATATCTTCATAATTATTCCTTGAGTCAGCATTGAGGCTTTCCCAATTAACTATAATAAGATAATTAATTAAATTACAATTATAATACCATTGTTGGCTCACAGTCTATACATAACTTCACAAATGTGATACCAGGGCTTGTGCACTCTTTGAAATCATCATACAACAATCCTCTATCACTATATGAGTATGCACTTCTTCATTACATCTCAGATGTAAGATAGCAATCAAACATCACAACACTATTCTCCAATACTTTGTTTCTATACTACTCTTAATAAATAAGATACAACTATTGTACATAATCAATTTAGACTCTACACACTTAACCACATCTCAAGACATATTCTAGAACATATCATCAACTGTGCATTGCCAAAAAATCAAACCATTGTCTGTACCAGTAGGATCTCTAAATTTTGTTCTCCTAGTCTTTACAAAAACTATGCAATGTTGACATCAATGATAAACACAGTCATGAATGCAACATGTCAATACTCTCCAATGCTTGGGATACTCCCCAAATGTAGTATCATCAAAATTCATGCTAATAATCTCCCCCTTTAGCATTGATGGAAACATAAATGAAAAACATCTTAGTTCCAAGAATACCAAATTTTACTCTACTACTGTTGCTTCTCTTATCTTCTCAAATCCTCTTCATCAATCAAATCTAAAATCATTTAGATTCTAGAACTGGCATCAATTTTCCACACCCTAAAAAAATCTCAACAAATAGGTACATATACTCCTTCTAGATAGACATCAATTGTTCATGTCACACTAAAAAATTTACAATACATCAAGTGTATAATCCTGCTTCTTTACATGAATCTTTCTAAATCTCCCTAAAGAGATATCTCTCCCTCATACATACTTATGAGTTCTTCTCCCCCATTTCTTAGGAGATGATTTTCATGAAAATTCTCCCACATTTACATCAATGCTAAAGGTCTCAAAAAAATACAAAATACCAATTTTTATATGTACTTATTCAACTATTCAATCAGCTCAAGTGTCCATAGACATTGTTCAATACCAAATACCAAATACCAAGATTCCTTAATGACTTAGTACAAAAAAAATACTCCCCCATATAGGAAGCATGAGCATTTAGTGCAGTCTAATAATAGTGTTATGTACCACTAGATTGATGCACTTTTTGGATCATCTACTTAGAAGTAGGTAGGGGCATAATCCCAAGCATACCTCTTAGTTACTCAAAAGTATCTTTAGGAAAAGGCTTCTTAAAGATATTTGAAATCTAGTCTTTAGTACTTACATATTCCAATCCGATCTCCTTTTCTACTACCTTCTCTCTCAAACCATAATAATTGATAGATATATGCTTGGTCTTAGAATGCAATACATAATTCTTAGACATACTCACTATACTTATGTTATCACAGTAAATGATAACAGGTTCTATAAACTCAATCCCAATATCCTTCAACATTTGCTTCATCCACATTACTTGATTATAGTTATTTTTTGCTACAACATACTTTGTCCTAGTTGTACTCTATGAAATATGGTCTTGTTTCTTGCTTAGCCAAGAAACCAATCTTCCTCTAAGAAATAATTCTCCATCACTGGTGCTCTTTTTTTCATCCATACTACCTGGCCAATCTACATCATTATATGCACACAAAGTGAAATCACTTGATCTGTCATACCAAATCCCATAATAAGATGTTCCTTTCAAATATCTAAATATTCTCTTTACTGGTGCATAGTGATACTCTTTAGGATCAGCTTGAAATCTAGCTACAATCCCCATTGCATTTTCTATATCTGGTTTGGTGTGACTCAGATATTGCAATCCTCCAATCATAGATCTATACTTCTTCTACTCAACTATAGGTGTCTCATCTTTGCTAGATCACTTATGACTAGTTATCATAGGTGTACCAACATGTTTGCAACTCTCTAATCCAAATCTCCCCAAAAATTCTTTCAAATAGTTAGCTTTTGAAATGAAAATACCATCACCATTTTGCATAATTTGCAATCCTAGGAAGAACTTCATCTCTCCTATCATGCTCATTTCAAACTTATTTTTCATCTCTTCAGAAAACTTATCAATTTCTTCATCATTTCCTCCAAATATTATGTCATCTATAAATATTAAAATGATAAATAAGTCATTTCCAACTTCTCTAAAATATAAATTACCATTTGTTGTACCTTTAACAAATCTAAGTTTTGTCAAATACTTGTCTAACCTTGCATACCAAGTTCTAGGTGCTTGCTTCAGACCATACAATTTTTTCTTTAGTTTTCATACCATCTCTTTATCTTCTATAAGAGGAAATCCATCAGATGCTCAATGTAGACTTCTTCAAGTTTTCTATTCAAAAAAGTTGACTTCACATCCGTCTTATAAACCTTAAACTTCTTACTCACTACATAAGGCTAGAACATCATTATTTCTTCCATTCTAGCTATAGGTACATATGTTTCCTCATAATATATGTCTTTTTGTTGTGAGTAACCTTTGCAAACAAGTATGGCCTTGTTTCTCACAACTTCTCCTTTTTCATTCATCTCATTCTTGAATATCCATTTGGTTCCTATCACATTCTTGTCTTTAGGTCTATTAACTAACTTCCATGTCTCTTTCTTCTCAATTTTTTCCAATTCTTCCTTCATTTCTTGAATCCAATGATCATCTTTAGAAGCTTCATCTATGCTTTTAGGCTCCACTTGAGAAATTAGACACAATTCCTCATTCACTCTATTCCTTGTCATCACACCTTTGTCTTTACTTCCAATTATCTACTCTTGAGGGTGATTCTTTGTCATGTTTCTATTGGAGTCTCAACTCTTATCTCATCTCTAGGATCAGACCTCTACTCTCCTCTATGCTCAATAGATAGCACATCATTCTGCAAATCCATTTTAGTCTTAAAGAAAACTTCAGCATTCTATCTAACAATTCTAGAATTATCTTTTTCTTCATCTAAATTATAATCATCCATCTTTTCTTTAGTACCAAACTTTTCATCAATTCTTACATTTGCACATTCAACTATTGTCTTAGTTTATATGAATTTTTTATAGTATTTAATTAATCTTGAATGCTTTTAGCCTATATCCTCATATTGAAGATAAAATGGTTTGGTGATTTGAACCAAGAGGCTGTTATAAAGTATCTTCCATTTTTACAACTGAGGAAAAGGGAATTAGACCTTTATGGACTAAAGCCTAGATTAAAGGTCTTATTCCTAAAATTAACATTTTTTTGGATCTTGCTTCAAAACAAAATTTTAACCTTGGAAAATTTGCAAAAAAGAGGGGTTTATGTGGTTACTCAGATGTTTCCAATGTAAAAGGTATTCTAAAGATAGGAATCATCTTTTCTTAAATTGTAGTTATAGTCAAAAAGTGTGGATTTATATCCTTATCTACTGGAATCTAGATTGGGTTCACACAATAATATTGATCAATGCTTTTAGAGTTGGACATGTCCTTCTAAGGAGCTTAATATTGGTTTTTGTGGAAAATTACTCTACCTCATCTCTGGTGGGGAATTTGGAAAGAAATAAATAATAAAAAATTTAGAGACAAAGAAATTCTTGAGTGGATTCTTGGTCATAATATAATTAGAGCTATCAAGGAAAACTTCAACTCTCACAGAAAACTGAGTTATGATATCCAAATCAATAACCCTATGCAGACTAAAGGCTATAAAATCAAAATTGATGATCAAAGGTAGAATGTAAAATGGGAATCTCTTACTATGGGTTGGATTAAAGGTAACTTCGTTGGTGTTGCTAAAGGAAATCCTAGCAAAGTTGGTTTTGGAGGGGTTTTGAGGGACCATACTAGTAGAATTATTGATGCTATTGCCATGCCTATAGGGATTTCTACTATCCAAAAAGCTAAATCAATGATAGCATTGTATACGATGAGGTTGGTTGTGGATTTTGGTTATCAAAATCTTTGGATGGAAGGAGATTTTCTTAACATTATTAACATGCTTAATAAAAAGAGTCTAGTTACTTGGACAATTGAGGGATCAAAAGCCTTATTAATAAATTTGATAATGTTATATTCTCTCATATTTTTTAGGAGGGTAATTTAGTTATTGATTGGATTGCCAACTAACCTATCTATAGGAAAAGCAAGTTGAGGTGTCAAGATGACCTATAAAAGGATGTGGAGCTAATAGTGATAGTTAATTATGAAAGGACACATGCTAGAGAAGGAAATATTTCTTAAGATTGAAAAATTTATGAGGAGTGATGGGTTTATGGAGGATAGTTTGAGATTCACTAGGAAGTAGTTTTGTGCTATTATGAATTGTGTTTTGCACTATTAAGTACTTTTTCTAGTTTTTCCTACTTTGGTGATTTGTAGGGGAAAACAAGTTTTTGAGATGGGAGGGGTGTTGGAAACAATAGTCCACCAAGATAACTGGGGGGTGGGGGGTGAATCAATTATTCAACAATTAAAACATTTATCCTCTTTAAACAAACTTAACCATTCAACCAAAGTAAACAATAACCATAAAGATGCACATAAATAATTACACTAGATATGTTGACTAGGGAAACCCTTGATTAGAGGGAAAACCTTAGTGGGAATGATGTCCACAAGATGATGTACTAATACAAATATTCCTTGTTAGAGGATGGACCCTATTAGGAGTCTATTACAACATTTGATACAAAGAGTCCCTTGTAGGAGACTTTGAATCCCTATTAGGAGATTCCAACCCTATTAGAAGTTGTACTAAACCCTATTAAGAGTTTTGGTTAAATAGCTTCAGGATTAGATCAATGAACCCACTGTCTAATTGACCTTGGTACTATTCCTTTCAAAATAATATATATGAAACAAGCTTTTAATTCTTCCTATGTGCAATACATCATACTTCTTCACCTTCAGACCATGCAATCAGATTTGGAACTCTGTACTTAATAAAAATAATCTTTAAGGTCACTTACACACATTGGTAAGTCACTCTACTTCTATAGTGCTTTGTTGCTCAATAATTTGCAAGTCTTATCTGCTCACTATATATTAAACATGAAAAACTCTTTCCTTTATACCATACTCAATAATAAATCCTTGATTTAGCTTCCCACTTAACTATAACACATTAATTAAATGAATACACATTTAATTAATGCTATCAAATCATAGTTATAAACAAACTTTCACATGCATGACTTTTGTACATGCGCACCCTTTGACGTCACTATCTCTAGTTAACTATGCAACATTTCACTACATTTGTGATGAACTGCATTAATCACACAATAGGAACTACTTTCCTAATAAATATTTTCCATATGATTCTATGTAGATCAATCATATCTTCCATATACTGTCAAATTAGGTTCTATGCACTTACCCTTGTAACAAAGACATACTATAGTATGTGCTCGAAACTACACATTAACAGATAAGTAATATATTGTTCTTAATACAAAAATCACATTCTACTACTTTTTCATCATCATCTTCTTCATCACCATGTTTTTCTTTCTTTCCAATTGAATTACATAGAATGTTTTTCATGTCATTCTCTCCCCTATTGACATCAATTTCAAAGTTAATACACAAATTGTTCAATTGCTTGAAAATACAATAATTTACCAGCACGACCACAAGCTAGTTTGTTTCTTTACAACTATTGTATATAAATCCATAAACAACTCAAGTGTCTAGAGACACTGTTGCATACAAATTACCAATTACCAAGAGTCTTTTTCTGACTCTGTTCATCACAAATACTCCCCCATTGAGGAAGCATCAGCATTCAGTCCAGTCTAACAATGGTGCTATGTTCCCTAGATTGATGCAGTTTTGCATCTTCTATTCTAAAGTATGCAAGGGCCTAACCGCAAGCATACCTCTTAGGTAATGCAATCTATCCTTCGGTAAGGCCTTTGTGAAAATGGTTTTAGTCTATTCCTTAGAGTTAACATACTCTAGTCTAATTTCTTTCTCTACAACTTTTTCTCTTAACACATGATACTTTATAGAGATGTGCTTAGTCTAAGAATGTAAAATAGGATTTTTAGGCATGTTAATTATATTTGTGTTATCATAGTAATTAATAACAGGTTCTTTGAATGCAATTCCAATATCCTTCATCATCTACTTCATCCATATAACTTGATTATACTTGTTTGTTGCTACAACATGTTATGCCTCTATAGTACTTTGTAAAGTGCAATCTTGTTTCTTGTTGAGCCAAGAAACTAGTTGTCCACCAAGAAAGAATGCTCCTCCACTAGTGTTTTTTCTATCATCCATATCTCTAGCCCAATTAGCATTAGTATAAGTGAAAAGAGTAAAATCATTACTTTTGTCATACCAAATGCCATAATCAAATGTCCCTTTCAGATATCTCAATATCCTTTTTACTACTGTGTAGTGATATTATTTAGGATCAGCCTGAAATCTTGCCACAATTCCAACCACATTAGCCATATTTGGTCTACTATGAGTTAGATACTTCAATCCTCTAATCATAGATCTGTACTTCTTATTTTCAATAGTAGGTGTCTCATTATTGCTTGATAACTTGTGACCAGTTACCATAAGAGTTCCAACAGGTTTACAATTTTCTAGTCCAAATCTTTTTAGCAAATATTTCAAGTACTTAGTCTAAGAAATAAAGATACCTTCTTTATTTTGAAAAATTTGTAATCCTAATAAAAATTTCATCTCTCCTATCATAGTCATTTCAAATTCATTCTTCATATCTTCTAAGAATTTGTTACTGGCTTCATCGTTTCCTCCAAAAATGATATCATCAACAAATACAAAGATTATCAACAAACAATTTTCTATTTCTTTCAAGTACAAGTTATTGTCTATTGTTCCTTTAGCAAATCCAATCTTTGCTAAGTATTTATCTAACCTTGCATACCAAGTTTTGGGTGCTTGCTTTAATCCATACAAGCCTTTCCTTAATCTGCAAACTATATCCTTCTCTTTTGTCAAGGGAAAACCTTCTAGCTGCTCAATATAAACTTCTTCAAGTTCTCTCCTTGTAAGTAGATCAATACCTTCTTTTATCTTTGTTTCTTCTTCTTTTCTAGATCAATCTTTTCTTGTGTTGTTGTTTCTTTGCATGCAGTAGAAGGATTTTGGATATGTAAATTCAATATTCTATTCTTTATACAAATCTGATAACTCACCAAGAATTTTCATAACTCATGTCTTGAATTTTCTTTTGTTAGATGCAAGAATTTTATCTAATCAATATAACACCTTTTTAGTTAGAGGATTGGACATCCCTTACTACCAAAGTACTATGTTTATTTCCATTAAATGTCAATCTGGAAGCGTGAACTTGAGATGATGTCTGCAAAGTATATGCTCTAGTTTTCGCTAAAAGTCACTACTACCTTGAATGCAATAACCATTAAGAAAATCTAGTTTATCCAAAGGAAAGACAACTACCAAATACTTGGAAGGAAATTTTAATTATTTAACCATACATCTATGCACCTATTGCTCCAGGAATAATGATTGGTTCTATTTCTAGTGGCTATAGGAATAGCAATTCTAATCTTAACTTAGAAAACTGAATCTAACTCCTACTTACTAAAGTAAACTCCACCTTCTGTGTGAGCCCCCACAGAAGCATGAAGGAAAAATAGGCTTAGATAAAAGTGTAGAAACTTAGCAAAGTCAAGTATTCATTCAAATATGCAGTATTACAATAACTTGGGAAAAACAACAAGATGTTTCAAGATGTATATTAACTTTGTCTATCTACTCACTACCTAACCTCACAGATACAGACAAGGTCTTATTTAAAAGAAAGGAAAAACAATAAACTCCTATAATTATGACTTCCTCATAAAGGAAAGTCAGTTACAACTTAAGACTACAAGCATGAAATTGTAAAGACATTAGTTATCCCTTAAATTCCCCACAAATATAGATCATAGAAAATGTTAGATCTGCTCTTTTATCTGACTTTAAATAGCTTCTAGGAATCTAGGTATCGTGCGTTGCATGTTTAACCGATCTCATTGATACTCACTTCCTTTCTCAGTCACTTTATCAAGTCTCGCTTTGTTATTCATTAAAACAAGTCCCTTCTAACTTTGCCACCAAGTCTCTAGCTGCAATGGTGTCATAACACTTCTCTTTAATACCATCAATACCTTAGCACTATTCCTTCGCAGTTTGTTTTTTATTAACTCCTGATCAGCTTGTATTCTTGTGATCAACATTTAATACACACAAGACTTCCCGCAAACATTTATTTACATTTATTAGTTTATAAAGAAAAGTCATGAATTATTCAACTAACAGTTTTTGCAATCTCTTCAGCTATAGGAACACTACCCATATCAAACATTCATGAAGAAAAATTTTTACCACAAAATGAACCCCTTTTTAGATATAATTCCGATTATTATTTTTATGCCCTATGTCCATACTTTATACATCAAAAGTTCAAAAGACTTATACTAAAAGATGATAAAGTTCAATATGTTATAGACAAATGTTCACAAAAAGAGCCAAAAAGACTTCTATTTCTCCATGTCATCATTTTTTTCCCCCAACCATCTTGAGGCTGGTCCCTTCAGCATCTATAAGTTTTTGATCCTCATCCGCAACCTGAGATCATTAGAAATTTTTTCCCTTGATTCATGAGCTCTGTAATTAAAATATCCATGATCTTGTTTCAACCTTTCCCATTTCTGTTCTTCAGCAATCATGTTATATTTAGCAAATGAATCATACTTTCCAAGTATAAGATGCAAGAGTATTGGCGGTTGGAAACGAAGAGGTACCCAATAATTTTTTTGACTTCTACCTAACATCATATACCTAGGCATCTTGTTGATGGCCAACTCCAAATTTTGAAGAGAGTGCAACTCCCTTGTTTTCAGATCTTCTAGCAATCAGATCCATCTTTGAAGGAAGGCTTGTATAGCATCAGGGGCATTTGCAGAACAATGCTACTCCCAATCCAAAAATGTCTGTTCGTGGATAGGGTGAATTTTGGTAGCAACACTTTGATTATTACTAATAGAAAGCCAATCAAAGAATACTCTATGAGTGTTTTGCACCTCTAGCCAAATGTATAATGGTTCAAACATTTCCTTTTCCCTATAAGGAGTAGCCTGGTTCTCTCAAATAATCTCATTTTGCATCCATGACATAACTGCCCTAAATTGTACATCTCCCACATATAACAATGAATTCCAATCTTTATCATCTGGAACAACAAGATTATGAACATATAACTCATAGAGGAGATTTTGCAAAGCCATCAGAACTGATTTGAATGCTAGATAGAATTCCTAGGGAGTGTGCAAGGAAGTGTTCAACCTCAGAGTAGTTCAAGACAATTGAAAATTAATCATTTGCTCCTTTACAAATAGTGTGTAAACTGAAGATGGTGACCTACAATTTACAAGCTCTAGAATGAGCTCTATAATCTTTGTGACATGTTGCTGTAGGACCATAATTTCACTATCCTTCTCTTCAATTTGTTGTGCTTGTTCCCTGATAGTTCTAAGCAATTGCTTCCTTTCTAGGTCCCAGTTTTATTTTTCCCATTGAAATTGTTGGTACAAACTAAAGCTGGATGTTAACGAAGTAGAAATTTTAGGTGGTGTATGAAAATGAACAACAAGTCTATAATCTTCAAGGTGGTGCTCAAGATGATGGTGGTCAGTAGTGCTATCATCCTAAGAATATTGACATTTAGCAAAGCTATTATTTTTACAGGCAACAGTGTTATCAACTTTTTCTAAAGGTACAATGGCTACAAGATAGGGTGCAATAGTCATTTTAACTTCAAATATTCCAACAATTTCCTAAACTATTTCTTGTGCAATAGATGGATATTCCTCTGGTGGTAGGTTATCAGTTTCCTCTGCTGGCTGTTCAAACCCAGACACTATTTTCTCTAAGGACTCTATGCACTATCAATATTAATAGGGCTATTTGGCTTTGCGATACTTTCTTCAAGATCATTTTCATGTTCAATAGTAGGTGTTGTGTTCTTTGGTGACTGTGTAGGTGTAGGTACTAGAGTTTCAACATCAACAGTTGATATAGGAGCCTCTACAAGTTCAGTTCTCAAAGTTACCCCCGACATTTTGGTAACTCGTCGTGGAGTAGAAATTGGGGTAAAAATTGGTTTCTTGCCCTTATCAATAGATATCCCTTTATTAAGGTTGAGTGTAGGTTCTTGTGATACTGGGGATACTTCTTTTGAACCTTCCTCTGCAGTAATTGTATGTGATTTCCTCTTTCTAGAAGTTGAGGCTTCTACGGGAAAATTTTTTCTTTTCACAATTTTAGGTATAGATGTAGAAGCTGAAGCTTCTTGAGCCATTTTATCTACTACTTTCCTAACTCCTGTAGTATTTTTCTCTTTTTTCCCCATTCCTTTCCCTTTAGGTCCACCCCTTTTAGGTCCCTTTGTCTTGAGTTTTACAAAATCCTCCCATGTTCCCAAGTGCTACCTAGTCAACTCCCTTTCAATTATAGCCCCAATCAAGCAATGGTGGGATATCGGTTGGGTTTTGCCTTGCTGTACATAGGTAGCTTTCCTTTTGATAATATTATAAAGGAAACTCGAGAGATTTATAGGACAAACACCATACCAAAAACCACTCAAAATTTTGAAATGAACAGCATGCAAATAAGAATACCTTCCTTCACAGGTAAAATATCTTATTATAAATTTAGTAGGGTGGATGAATTGTAGAGGGAGAGATAATCATAATGTACCTTGCTTTTTATTTTCCTCCAACCGAGGATCTCTAGGTATTGAGAATTGCTCTTTTGCTTGTCATGCATCCATGTCCTCTTTCCATCGTTCTCCATTTGTGGGAAAACTAGAAACTTCTACCACCACTTCTTCAATGAATTCTATCCCAATGCCCTTAACAATTTCATATCCATCCCTTAATGTATTATGAAATTAGAGTGCAATTTCCTGATCAAACTACTTCAAACTGAGACAATAAGCTAGCCAACCTCATTGTTGAAACAAACTACATGTTGTTGGGTCTGCCAATAAGACTCTGTGGTCTACTGGTTCATGCTACTGAGGTTTTCCACCCATATTTTTCAAACAAAATGCTATTACTGGAAAATTTACTGCAAGTGATTTGAGAGTATGGATGGAGATGGCTACAGGGGTTTCAACAAAGGGAAATTTTTTTAAAAAGAAATACTTCAATACTTTCTAAACATCACATCCTTCAGTGATTCATGATGACATTTTAATCACCAAACCATAATGAGAATAAAGATCTTGCTAAAAAATATATGCCATATTAATGAGGGGTTGCCATATTAATGAGGGGTTATGTGAAATCATGATTAAATAGTTAGCCTTCTTTATATTATTTTAGACATTTTGGAAGTACAAAGGAGCACCAGCTCATTACTGAAATGACCCTTCCACATACATCCTACATGCAAACTTAAGATTTTCCTTGATTTGCATTCATGATTTCGATTTTCCCTCCCCCAACCTAGCAGAGACTAGGTCCCACCAAACAATAAAGATTACAAATTTTGAAAATTAAAATAACATTCTTTTCTAAATAAATGATAAATTAAATAAATGCAAAGGGGTCAAGTTTGATTGACCTAAGGTGCGAAAGGAATGATGATCCGAGCAGTACCGTACTAGAGAAAGAAAGTGAGATAGCATGATGATGGAAAGACAAGAAGGTGGGATGGAATGAGGTGGAATAGAAATGAATTTTGCATGAATGCAAAATTTTTATTATGAAGGCCTTGAAAATAAATTCAAGGGGCTACTGGCATCTGAGTGGGAGACTCAGAGAGAGTGGCTACAGGAAGAAATATTTCTGTTATGGTGAACTATTGAAGAAATTCTTCCCAGGTTGCTGGTTTATGATATAACTTCATGCGATGCCCATTAACCAAGAATTTTAATTTGATCAGATCAATTGTTGACAATTGAACTACTCCATTGTTAAAAATTGCAATGATTTCATACGGACCAAGCCATCAAGTCTAAAATTTTCCTTGGTGATGCTGATATTGTGAATCATATAGGAGTGCCCAATCACCAACAGATAATTCTCTATCTTTAATGAATTTTTCATGCCATTGCTTTCTTTGACTCTGAATTAATTATGTGTTATGAAGAGCTGACTTTCACCATTCATCCAACTCATTAAGATGCAAAATGCGATCCTGTTGTGCTACAGGAAGGGTAATATCAAGTTTCAAAGTTGTACATAGTGTTTTATGTTCAAATTCAATGGGCATAATAGTTGTCTTCCCATATAGGAGCTCAAAAAGTGTAAACCTAGTAGTGGATTTCCATGTTGTTCTATATGCCCATATGGCTTCAAGAAGTCTAGTTGCCCAATCTTTCTGATGCAAAGACATTATTTCAGTGAGTATATGTTCTAGCTCTCTATTTGTCACTTCTACCTATCCATTGGCCTGTGAATGATAGGGAGACAATTTTCCATGCCAAATTTTATACTCCTCCATGAGTGCTGCTATCAGATTAGATGTAAACTGAGGCCCTTGATCTGATTGTAATTCTCTTGGAACACCAAATCTGGTAAAGATACATTCGTACAAAAACTTTGCAACATTATTGTCACGATGATGCTTCATGGGTTTGGCTTCGGCCCACTTAGTAACATAATTAGTGCAAACCAGTATGTAACTTTTCCCTTCTGATGGTGGTTCAATAGGGCCAAAAAAATCAATTCCCCATTTATCAAATAGTTCTACTACTATCTATGGTTGCAGGGGAATTTCACCCATTTTTGTCAGTCAACCTATTCTTTGACATTTATCACATTTTTTTGTATATTGAGCAGCATCCTTGTAAAGTGTAGGCCAATAATAACCTATATTTAGGATCTTTAATGTAGTCTATTTATTAGCAAAGAGACCACCACAGTGCTCGTCATGATTAGCACAAAGAACATCATATGTTTCATCCTCTCTGAGACATCTTGATGTCACCTGGTCTGGTCTAGTATAAAACATGAACCCTGAGATCCATGAGAAATTAAAACTCTTTTCTGCTAGCAATCATTTTTCTTTTGCACAAAAATGTGGGGGAGTTTTGCTAGTAGTTAGATAGTTGGCAATGTTAGCATACCAAGGGTTTTGTGCTAAGAAAAGAAAGAGATGTTCATTGGGAAAGCTATCTTCTATGACTACAAGATCATTAGGTGTTTGAAGATGAGAAAAGAAATCAGCTACAACATTTTCTTTACCTGGCTTGTCAATAATGGTGATGTCAAATTCTTGCATTAGTAACAACCATCGAGCCAATCGTCCAGAGATTGCTGGTTTGTTCATCAAATATTTGATAGCAGAGTGATTTGTATGTACAAATATTTGGTATCCTATAATTTAATGTCTAAATTTATTCAAAGCATAAATTATAGCAAGCAGTTCTTTCTCTATCATAGTGTAGTTATACTTGGCTCCTTGAAGATTTTTTTTGATATAGTAAATTGCATGTTCTAATGAATCTATCTTTTAGCCAAGTATCACTCCAATGGCATGATCTAAAGAATCTATGTGTATGTGAAAAGGTAACTCCCAATTTGGTCCTCAAAGCAGTGGTGCTATTGAGAGGACTTCCTTAAGCTACAGGAAAGCTTTTGTAAACTCTAAATCCCATACAAAATTTACATCTTTTTGAAGCAATTTATACAAAGGTGCTGCAATTTGACTGAAATCTTTGATAAAATGCTGATAATACATTGGATGTCCTAGAAAACTCCTAACTTCTTTCAATTTAGTTGGTACAGCCAATGTGCGTATGACTTCTATTTTTGCTAGATCTACTTCAATTCCTTTAGGGGAAATAAAGTGTCCCAACACCAGTACTTCTTGCATCATCATAAAACACTTTTCACTGTTTAAAGAAAAATTGTAGTCTTTGCATCTTTGTAAAACCTTGTCCAAGTTCTCCTTGGCTTCTTCAAATGTTTTTCCATATGTGGTGAAGTCATCCATATACACTTCCAAACAATCTGCAGATATGTTAGAAGAAATGTTAATAGTAGCTCTTTGGAAAGTTGCAGGTGCATTGCACAAACCAAATGGTACGACAACATAAGCAAATGTTCCCCATGGACATGTGAACATGGTCTTGTCCTAATCCTCTAGTGCTATCTGGATTTGATTGTAGCCACTGAACCCATCCAAGAATGAAAAGTATTTTTTTCCTGCAAGATTGTCAAGAACTTGATTGACAAAAGGCAATGGAAAATGATCCTTCTTGGTAGCCGAGTTAAGTTCTCTATAATCTATGTAGACTCACCATTTTCCCCCTTTCTTGGGAACAATAACCAATGGTGACACCCATTGGCTATCTAAAATAGGATATATGAAGCCAACATTGAGTAGCTTTTGCAATTCATTTTTGACAATATCCCTTAATGCTAGGTTTATCCTACACTGAGGTTGTCTCACAGGTTTACAATCCAGACTAATATAAATCATATGGGTATAGAGTGCAGGATCCAAACCTTTCATATCTATATACTCCCAAGAAAAAGCATCCTGGTGCTTTTGTAATAGCTACAGGGTATTATGATGTTGTGCCTGAGATAAGGACTTGCTTATATTTAATTCTCTTCCTGGAATGATTGTTGTTTTGACCATTTTTTCAGCCATTGAAATTTGTACAATTGGTTGTGAATCTATCTCATGTGGCAGGAGTGAATGCATAATCTATGTAGACTCGAAATAATGAAGTTCAACAGGTAAAGGCAGAATGCTTTCTAAGACACACTCTTGTTTAGAAGATGTCTTAGGTTGTGTTCCATACTCATTCAATATGATAAAAGAAATGACATTATCTTCTTCTTTAATGTTTATAAATGAGTCTCCTGAGATCATCATCAAATTTTGAATAGAATCTATGTCCATATCAGAGTCATCCATATTTGGCTAGACAACTTGATCATCCTACAACAAAGGCTAAGCAGGAGAATACAAGGTTGAATTTTTAGTGTTCATTCCATCTAAAATAGTCATTTTCCCTGATCGACATGCAATATAAGCATCTGTTATTGCTAACCATGGTTGTCCTAGAATAATAGGATATCCCCCAGTACTTTTTTTTGGAGAGAGTATAACAAAATCAACTGGATACTCCCACGAATGTAATGTTATAGTGACATCTTTGAGCATACCATCAGGAATGATGGTAGAACTATCTGCTAGCTGCAAGATTTTTGGTGTTTTCTTGAGACCAATGATGCCTAATTTGGACACTAATTCCTTGTTCATTACATTAATGGATGCTCTTAGGTCTATTAAGAAATTTTGCACTTGTACTCCTTGAATGGTGAGGGTCACTACTAGAATTCCAAGGTCTGCATACTTAGGCATTTTGCAGGTATCAAGCATAAGACCAGAAAGCTGCCCAAGGACATGGATAGTATTTGGGTCTTTCTTTTTCCTTCTTGGCTTTTGAATACATAGGGACTTCCTCTATTGCATCAAGAAAGGAAATTTTTACCATCATTTTCTTGAGTTGCTCAAGAAAATCTAATGCAGCTTGATTTTCACTTGGCAGAACTTGCTCTATTAACCTACTAGGAAATGGTGGTTTCTTGGCTATAGGAGAGACAATGGTGGTAGGTTCTTGAACTAACTTAGTATTTGTATCATTTATTTCTATTATAATGGGCTGCTAAGGTGAGGCAAGTGTTGTTCCAGATCGTAGATGGATATCATTCAGGGTGATGGAATAACATTGTTGTTGGGCTGAAGGTTTTGCACTATTAGGATTAGGTGCAGGTTGTGCAGGTAACTATGGCTATTTTGGAGGGGTTATATTGGCTACAAGAAGCATTAAGGCTTGTCGCTAAGGAGGTTGAGTCAAGCCTGCTTGATGCTAGTGTTGCTACCAATTCTGGGTTTTCTACCAACCCTGTTGTTGTTGCCAACCCTGCTAAGGTTGGTGCCAACCCTGGTTAGGCTGTTGCAACCCTTGGTAAGGTTATTGCCAACCTTAGTTAGGTTGCTACCAATTATTATAATTACCATGTTGTTGTTGCCATTGGCTATTACCACCATAATTATGGAGTGGTTCTTGAGGAATACCTGATCCTGGAGCCCATGGCCTTCATTGAGCAACATAGAGGACTTCCCCATCTTCATCAATTGCCTTGAACTCAGTAGGCACATGTTGTGATTCCAAGCTAGCAATAGGCTTACATCGATAGTTGTGTTTCTTTTCTCTGCAATGGGGGCAATATTCTACCAACATACTATCAACATCCTCCTTCTTCCTTCATGCTTGCATGGTGTCCAATTGTGTAGCAACATCATTAATGATGTCTTTCTTGAAATCTGACAAGAGGTTTGACAGTTTTGTCTTAGATACTCCCATCCTAGAATTTTTTTGGAGTGAGTCCCTAAAACCTCATCCTTTTTTTATTGTTTCTCTAGAATAGTTCAAACAAATATTCCAAATTTCAGCCCACATCTTCTGTGTAATGTCACCTCTAGCCATTAAGTCTAAAGCTTCCATACTCCTGTCATGCACTCCTTTCAGAAAGATATTCTTTTAGGACTCCTCATTCATCTAATGTTGTGTGTTGTGCTGTAGGTTAAACATGAACCAAGCAACATAGTCCTCCAAAGTCTCCTTCTCCTTTTGTGACATTTTAAAAATGTCATCTCCATCCAAATCATGGCCTCTACAATATTCCTTATATTTATTAAGAAATAGATTACTCATAGTTGGCCAATATGTCATAGCATTGGCACCTAGACTCATGAACCATCTCAAAGAAACTTCTTTGAGAGTTAATGGAAACACTTTCAGCTTATGGGCATCAGTTGTGTAGTCATAACTTCGACAAAGGATGTTGAACTCAAAGAGAAAAGTTTCTAGATCTTCAGTAATAAGGCCATAGAATTTAGACAGGGTAGCTAAGGGTATATTTTTCAAATTTTGGTTACCTTGCTAAGGAGGAATTGTAAAGGGAAAGGTAGGTTGAGCTACTACCATTTGTGGATGTCCTATTTGTGGCTGATAAATGACTAGAGCTAATGGATTATCTTGATATTTTGGCTCAGCAAAAAGATTATTCAAATGGAAGGATTCTTCAGATGTGGTTGGTGATTGTACTTGTTTTGGTACTTCTGCAAATATGTTCTCAAACAGTTCTTTTTCTTCTTCTATTTCTTCTCTCTCTTCTCTTTCTTCAGGGTTAGGATAAAAAGGATCTTCCTGATTGAAGTTGGGAAGAAATATTCCAAGGTGGTCTCTTCTCCTATGCATGCAAGAATACTAAAAATGAAACTAAGTGACTCAATAGTGAATACTAGACTGACACCATCACTAGAAATGGTGCCAAAAATATGTTTAATCAATATAACACCTTTTTAGTTACAAGATTAGACATCCCTTACTACCAAAGTACTATTTTAATTTCCATTAAATGTCAATCCGAGAGTGTGAACTTGAGATGATGTCTGCAAAGTATATGCTCTAGTTTTCACTAAAAGTTACTACTACCTTGAATGCAATAACTATTAAGGAAATCTAGTTTATCCAAAGGAAAGACAACTATGAAATACTTGGAAGGAAATTCTAATTATTTAACCATACATCTATGCACCTACTGCTATAGGAACAATAGTTCTAATCTTAACTTAGAAAACTAAATCTAACTCCTACTTACTAAAGTAAACTCCACCTTCTACATGGGCCCCCGTGGAAGAATGAAGGAAAGATAGGCTTAGATAAAAGTGTAGAAACTCAGCAAAGTCATGTATTCATTCAAATATGTAGTATTACAATAACTTGAGAAAAACAACAAGATGTTTATCAACTCTTTTTGTCTACTCACTACCTAACCTCATAGATATAGATGAGGTCTTATTTAAAAGGAAGGAAAAAAAAAAACTCCTATAATTACAACTTCCTTATGAAGGAAAGTTAGTTACAACTTAAGACTAGCAAGCATGCAATTGTAAAGACATTAATTATCCCTTAAATTCCCCACAAATATAGATCATAACAAATGTTAGATCTACTCTTTTATCTGAATTTTAATAGCTTCCAAGAATCAAGGTATCGTGCGTTACATGTTTAATCGATTGCTTTGATGCTCACTTCCTTGCTCAACCACTTTATCAGGTCCTACTTTATTATTCATTAAAACAGGTCCCTTCTGACTTTGTTGCCAAGTCTCCAACTACAACGGTGTCATAACACTTCTCTTTAATACCATCAATACCTTAGTGATATTCCTTCATAGTTTTTTTTTTATTAACTCCCACTTAGCTTGTATTCTTGTGATCAACATTTAATACACACAAGACTTCCCACAAACATTTATTTATATTTATTAGTATATAAAGAAAAGGCCTGAATTATTCAACTAATAGTTTTTGCCATCTCTTTAGTTGCAGGAAGATCTAGCCATATCAAACATTCATGAAGAAAGATTTTTACCACAAAATGAACCCCTTTTTAGAATTCTGATTATCATTTTTATGCCCTATGTCCATACTTTATACATCAAAATTTCAAAACACTAAAATATGATAAAGTTCAGTATGTTATAGACAAATTTTCATAAAAAGGGCCAAAAAGACTTCTATTTCTTCATGTCATCAACTTTCTTCTTTGAATATGTTCAACTGAAATACATTACCTCTAGTTCTTGTGCTAGTACCAAGAAATTTTCCTTCCTTGTCCTTGATGATGCATGTGTCATTACCAAACTATCATTGGTAACCTTTGTCCACAAGTTTTCGAACACTTAACAAGTTATTTTTGAGTCCATCAACAAAGTAAACATCATTAGTATATGTTTTCCCATTAGGTGTGATAGATCCAATTCCTGTAATGTGACAGGCTACATTATTCCCTACTCTAAGAATCCCTCTGTCATGACTTTTGAATTTGACAAATTCTCTCATATCACCAGTCATGTGATGTGAACAACCGCTATCAATGATCCAATATTTCCTTTCAAATTGTGAAATCGGTGCACTTTCTTCTCTAATCTCTTTGTTAATATCATCCTCCTTGAAAGTTATGAATCCTAATTTATCTTCACTTTTTCTTTGATCAGATTCTTCTTCTTCTTCATTAGCATATAAGCAATTCCTAGGTCTTCTAGGTTTGAATCCTCCCTTATACTTCCTTTCTCTTTTAGGAAACTTAGATGCATAATGACCAAATTCATTGCATGTCCAACACTTAAAAATGTTCTTACCATCTTTTTCTCTTTGCACAAGAAGAGCCACTCCTTCCTTGATCTTTTCGTCAATAGTTTTCTTGTTGCTAGCAATGTCTTCTTGTGCTCTTGTATTCTTTGCTAGACCAAGTTTAACACTTAATGCACTGAATGCTATCTTAACTTTTGCTAATTCACCAGATTGTTTTAGATTGAATTCTACAACTTCCAATCTACCAAGAAATGTTTCTTTGGTGAAATGTTTAGTACAGGGTATCATCAGCTGAATCATCTATGTTATTGTCTTGAAAGGTGGTGTTAGACTTTTCAAGATCTTCCATGTTACTTCATCATTCGATTTCTTTCCACAATGAGATGTGATTCCTTCAACAATCTTAGATATTCTACCAATATAGCTTCTTACATATTCATCTTCCATCATTCTAGCATCTTGAAATGCACAATGGAAATTATGTAATCTAACTCTTTTTGCATGTGTATCACCCTCATAATTAGCTTCTAAAATTTTCCAAATTTCATAAGATGTTTTGAGTAGTTTATCCTGACTATACTCACTTTCAAGTAGAGCTGAAAATATTGTTTCTCTTGCCCTTATGTTGCACATAAATACTTCTCTCTACTCCTCAATACAACTTTTAATATTGTCTTCTTTTGCAATATTCTTGGATGTGTTGGTTACAAGCCAATATCCTAGACCCATGTACAAAAGATGAGTCTTCATCTTATCCTTCCAACTATCATAATTTGTGCCATCAAATCTAAGACTTTCCTTTTTAAACATATTCACCATAGATCTCCTTAGTTGTTCAAACCCTTTCTTTAAGGACCTGATGCTCTAATAGCAATTGTTAGAAACAATAGTCCACCAAGATAACTAGGGGGGGTAGGTTGAATCATTTATTCAATAGTTAAAAATTTTATCCTCTTTAAACAAACTTAACCATTCAACCAAAGTAAACAACAACCATAAAGATGCACATAAACAATTGCACCAGATATGTTGACTAGGGAAACCTTTGATCAAAAGGAAAACCTTGATGGGAATGATGCCCACAAGATGATGTACTAATATAAATATTCTTTGTTATAGGATGGACCCTGTTAGGAGTCTATTACAATATTTAGTACAAAGAATCCCTGTTAAGAGACTTTGAATCCCTGTTAGGAGTTGTGGAAGATAGCTAAACCCACTTCCTTTCAAAATAATAAATGTGAAACAAGATTTTACTTCTTCCTCTATCTAGTATGTTGGACTTCTTCTCCTTCAAACCATACAATCAAATCTACAACTCTATACTCAGTAATAATAACCCTTAAGGTAATTTATAGATGTTAGTAAGTCACTCTACTTCTGTAGCACTCTTCTACTCCATAATTTGCAAGTCTTATCTACTCACTATATATTAAACATTAAAAAAATATTTCCTTTATACCATGATCAATAATAAATCCTTGAAGTAGCTTCCCACTTAATTATAATATGTTAATTAAATGAATACACATTTAATTAATTCTTTTAGCTCATAGTTATAAACAAACTTTCACACATGTGACTTCTATACATGCGCACTCTCTGACATCATCAACAACCAGTATACTATCTCCAATTAACTACACAATCTTTCACTACATTTGTGATGAACCTACAACAATCACTCAATAGGAACTACTTTCCTAATACTCTATTTCCATACGGTTCTTTATAGATCAATCATATCTTATGTACATTGTCAAATTAGGTTTTGCGCACTTACCCTTGTAGAAAAGACATATTGTAGTATGCATTGGAAACTGTGCATTAATAGATAACTAATATATTGTTCTTAATTCAAAAATCACAGTCTGTTTCTTTGTCATTCTTTACAAACTTATTTCTATGTTTTCATCCATGACAAACACAATCATGAATACATCATATCAATGTTCTGCAATGCTCCCCCATAGCATCAGCATTCATGCTTACAAGGGGAACCTAGAAAGCAAGAGTCAACCAATTGTAACGAATGAAAGGAAAATGCCTCTGTGTGGGAGATTTTGTAGAAAGGAAAATTGATGACCTACATTGAGAGACTCCATGGGTATAAACCGCACATTATAAAGACCTTCTTTAAAAACTAGTTTAAAGAAAGGGTTACTTTGAATGGGAGCATGGTGAACTTGACTAAAGGATTTATTTTTGAGATTATGAAGCTTCCAATGGAAGAGATTAAATTTAGAAAGGAGACTAGTATCTCCAATGTGGCCTTTAAAATATTTCTAAAGATGGAAGATGAAGGGAAGAATTTGGAGAAAAATGGCAACTTTTATGACCTAAAACAAATAAAGGTTATCTAGAGGGACATGCTATCATGTGCCTGTGAGTATTTTATTCTTGATGGTAGGGCTAAGAGAGTCCATAAATTACACTTTATTTTTCTAAATCATTTTAGGCACAAAGATAGGATTTCCTTTCCATTTTATTTGAAATACTCTTTGCTTCAAAGCCTATATGCTCATAGGAAGGAAGAATCACACCATGTGCTTCATGAAGGTTTAATATTACTTATTGAAAAATTTTCTAAAAGTAAGGCTATAAAGCCCTCCCCAATTTTGGAGAAGAGGAAAGGGTCTAGTAATGATCCCCACCCTAAGACAATAAATGTTAAAAGAAAAGAAGGGACTAGTGATAGCAAGAAGATTTTCAAACAGGAGAGGACTAAGAAAAATATTGAGGAAATCAAAAAATCTAAGAATTTTGATAATGATGAGAAAACAGAATTGAGGGAACTTAGTTCTAACCTAGACGGTTACTCTGGGAACAAAGGGGTGTCAACTGGTAAATATAATATAGAGGGAAGTAAGGATAGAAATATGGATTCAAATGTTGGGTTAGAATCCCTTGGCAAGGATGAAGAAAAAAGAGTGATTACCCTTCTCACATGAGGAGTAATGCCAATGAGGAGAAAATGGAGGATATTGGTAAAGAAATTGAGGATAAAGGATCCATTTATAAGGAAAACAACCAAAGTAAAGAAGAAAATGAAGAGAGGATGGAGAAGCTAGATATTAATACTGATACTCAAATCAATACTGTGACTACTATGATTGATTCTAGGCCTAGGGCTATGGTAGATGGGAGGGATGACTCTTGAGAAGTGAAAATTTCCTTCCTTCACATTGTTAAGCTTAAAGTAGAGACTTCCCTTTAGGGTGATTCTTGGTTGTATAATGAAATAATGGTTCTCAAAAATTCAATGGGGCTATGCAGAAAGATTTGGACTTTGAACACACTATGAGAGCTCAGATGAAAGTGCAAATTGGTAACATCTATGAAAAGATTAAAGAATATGAGAAGAAGCTTCGTTACTTAATTAAGGAAAGTGGTAAAAAATGGAATAGGTCACTTTTAATCTATGTACTATAGTGACCAGTCTAGGTAAGAAGAGTAATGAAGAGTAATGAAATTCCAAGTGGTCCTAGTAAGAGAACTAGGAAAAGCATAAGGAAAAAGGTTGTTGAGGCTCTCAAGGCTCCTATTCTTACTTTGGTTGACATAATCTAGAGTACTACAGAAGCAGGTAAAGAGGTAGTCAACATTTTCAAAGAGCTATTGTAGGTGCCAGTTGTGGAGCAAGTGTGGTAGTTGTTGGTCCATGCAATTTTTTTGGTTTCTACATTTGTCTTTCTAGCTTGTTTAAACTCTAGGTTCCAAGACTTGTAAAACTTGGTTTCTTTTTATGGTTTGAAATTTTTGTTTTAGGTCCCTGTAAAACCTAATTTCCTTGTTTAAAACTTTAGGTTTTAGGTCCTTGTAAAATCTGGTGGTGCTTTAACATTTATGTTTAGTTTTTTGTAAAGGGTTTTGGGTCCCTGCAAAACTTGTTTTTACCTTAATCTAAAACTATTGTCTTAGTTCTATAGTTGAAACATTTTTATGTCTTTCTCTTTAATGAGTAGCCAAGAAACATACCTTTTTCCCTTCTAGGAACAAACTTACCAATGTCATCATCTCTCTTAACGTAACATTTTCTTTCAAATATTTTTAAATATTTGACCGATGGTGAATGACCAAACCATAACTCATAAGGTGTTTTTCTCATAACTTGTCTTATCTGCACTTTGTTTAGAGTGTATACTGCTATATTAGCTGCTTCTCTCCAAAATTTCTTAGAAACATCATTCTCAAATAACATCACTCTAGTTGCTTCTACTACTAATTTATTTCTTCTTTCAACAATCTCATTTTTATCAAGTGTTCTAGGTGTAGATAGTTGTCTTTTGATCCTATTCTCTTCACAAAAGATGTTAAACTCTCTAGAGGTAAATTCTCCTCCTCTATCTAATCTCAAACACTTTACATTAACACCAAATTCATTCTTGACACTATTCTTAAATATCTTAAACTTCTCAAAAGATTTAGATTTCTCTTTAAGAAATTCTACCCACATCATTCTAGTGAAATCATCAACAAAAATTATAAACTACCTTTTACCATATAATCTTTTTGTTCTTGAATAACCACTCAAATCTATGTGAGCAATCTCCAACTTCTTCATGGTAGTGAACTTCTTGCTAGGAAAAGATACTTTCTTCTTCTTAGCCAAAATACATTCTTTGCACACACATTAGTAGGCTTTGTTATCTTAGGCAAGTCTCTAACTACAAATTTGCTACTAACCTTCACAATATTATCAAAATTTATATGACAAATTATCCTTTGTGATAACCAACTATTATCAACTTTCACAACCAAACATGTCATTTTAGTAGGATTCAACTGAAGTATATTACCTTTGGATCCAGTTCTAGTTTCAATCTTCTTACCATCCTTATCCTTGATAATGCAAGTCTTCTCTGTGAACTACAATTGATATCCCTTTTCCACCAACTGTCCAACACTCAAAAATTTATGTTTCAATCCATCAACAAAATAAATATTGTCAATGTTAGTCCTTCCATCTAAAGTAATGGATCCAATATGACAATCTACATTGTTACAAACCTAACAATACCTCCATCATAGTTTTTGAAATTAACAAACTTATTCATATCACCAGTCATGTGATGTGAACAACCACTGTCAATTATACATTCAAACTTCTTTTCAACTTGGGATATTAAAACTCTTTCTTCTCTAATTTCTTTATCAAGATCATCATCCTTGATAGCTACAAACCCTAATTCATCATCACATTCACTTTGACCTCTTTCATCGGATTCTTCATCCTCATTAGCATAAAAACAATTTCTATCTCTATCTCTTCTATGTTTAAACCTTCCCTTATAATTTTTCTCTCTTTTAGGACATTTAGATGCATAATGAGCAAATTCATCACAAACCCAACATTAAAAATTTTTCTTACCATCTTTTTATCTTCTCATAAAAAGGGCTATTCCTTCCTTAATCTTCTTGTCTTCATCAAATCTGTTGGTACTAGCAAAATCTCTTCTTATGCTTGCACTCCTTGATAGATTAGGTAAAATTTTCAAGGCACTAAAAGTTGCTTCAACTCTGGCTAGATCTCTAGATTGTCTCAAATCTACTTTTGCAGACTCTAATCTTCCAAGCAATGTTTCCTTTTTGAAATCTTTAGTGTAGGGCATTACTAGCTAAATCATCTGAGCTATTTTCTTGAATGGTGGCATCAAAATTTTCAAGATCTTCCACATAAATTCATCATATTCTTTAGTTCCACCAAGACACTAAATTCCTGCAACAATTTTTGATATTCTACCAACATAACTCCTCACATATTCATCTTCCATCATCTTAGCATCTCGAACTGCACATATCCAATTCTGTAATCCCATTCTTTTTGTATGTAAATCACCTTCAAAAGTATCTTCTAATGCTTTCAAAATTTCATGAGATGTTTGAAGTGACTTTAACTTATTGTATTCATTCTCTAGAATATCTGATAGTAGGGATTCTATATCTCTCATGTTACACATGAAAAGATCTCTCTTTGCTTCACTACATTCCTCAATCTTTTCTTCTTCCACAATCATCTTCTCACTCTTTTTCAAGATCCAATAACCTAAACCCATGCACAACATATGAGTCTTCATCTTCTCCTTCCAATTTCCATAGTTGGCCCCATCAAATCTTAGACTATCCTTTCTAAAAATATTTTCCATTGATCTGCCAAAGTTGTTAAGCTTATCCTTCAAGGACCTGATGCTCTAATACCAAATGTTAGAATATATAGTCCATTGATATAACTAGAAGGGGGGTAGTGAATTAGTTGTCCAACTATTATCACATTTATCAACCTTAAATAAACTTAACCATATGATTAATATAAATTGAACCACAACAAGATATTCGTACATAATAACACCAAATATGTTAACTAGGGAAAACCTTGATCAGAGGTAAAACTGCAGTGGGGATGGTACCCATAAGATGACATACTAATATAAATATTCCTTATTAGAGGATAGACCCTATTAGAGTTCTATTTACAACATTCAATACATATGAGTCCCTATTAGGAGACTTTGAATCCCTGTTAGGAGTTGTGCCAACCCTATTACCAGTTGTGGAAATACGTGAACCCAATACCCAAATAGCTTCAAGGTTAGGACCAATGAACCCACTATCCAAATGATCTATGTATTATTCCTTGTATAATAATAGAAATTAAATGTACTTCCTTCCTCTATCCTTGTCTTATCAACCAAGCTTCTACTCCTTTAGATCAAGTAACCAGATCTCACAATTTGTATCCAATAATCCCTTGGATTGCTTACTCACATTCAGTAAGCACTCTAATCCTTTTCACACTTCATACTTCATACTTCATACAATAATGGATACACAATAGTGTTGGAAATATAAGAGGAGTAACTAAGAGGGAAGGGGTGAATCAGTTACCACTAAAATAAATCCTAGTTCCCTTAGATGTCAACACATGCACTCGGTTTACACTAGTAAATGTTGTAACTCAGCAAATGCTTACCATGAAAATATTTAAGAAATTATTTTTGATTAACCTTACTTAACTTAGTTTCATACACATAAAAGAAATAACATGAACAAAAGTGACACTAAGATTTAATGCGAAAACTCAATTTGGTAAAAACCACCAATTGCAACTAGTTACCGATTTTCACTCTTCTAAAGTGAGCCCTATTAAAAACCAAATCTGTTAAAGGTTACAAAATACACTATTAATTGTGACCATGTTAGAGGATTTAATCACCCTATTAGGAGTGGCCTTGTTAGAGGTCTTTAGACACTTCAATCTAGAAATGCCACCTTGTTAGATGATTTACAAATAGCTGTTAAGCCAACTTTGTTAAGAGATTTAGATCACTACTACAATGGTTAGAGAATAATAATGAGATGGCTTGATTTATGATGCAATTGAATTGTTGATTATGGATCTCAATTCTAGCTTGTATACTTGATCCTTTCTGATCAAATGTATCTTTGTAGCTCCATAAGGATATTTTTCTTATCCTTCTAATTCACTTCCTCTAAGCATCTTCAATTTTTCTGTTAATTTGCACACACTCAATCCTCAACTTGACCTTATATTTATATCATACACATTATCAAGTTGTATTGAATACAACTTAGAATAATTAATATTCATCTCCTGAGTCGACTAGAACCAACAAACAAATCTATTGAACTCAATATGCCAAAACAAGAAAATCCTTCATTAATGGACCCTTCTTGGTAGACACTAACTCAGAAATGATTTTTCTTGTGTTAAACAAGTGAACTTGGTTCACACTGCATCTTCACAAAGTTCCTTTGGTAACTGAGTGAGTTTGGTTAACACTGGTTCCATCCAACTTTTCCTTCATTAACTGAGTGAACTTGATTAACATTCAATCTTCTATGAACTTCTCTTCATCACTCGAGTGAACTTAGTAGTCACTATCTTCTGAACTTGGCAAGCTCTAGAATGCTCAACAGTCACAAAAAAATTTCTTCATCACTCGAGTGAGTTTGGCATACACTGATTGGAAAAGATATGACATTTTGTATAACATCAAAGACAATATACAATTAACCAATTATTTTCAACAAATAGATACACTTTACAAACAAGGAAAATAACTTTCCTTTATACCATATCTTCATAATAATTCCTTGATTCATCCTTGAGGATTTCCCAATTAATTATAATAAGATAATTAATTAAATTATAATTACAATACCATTGTCAACTCATAGTCTATACAAAACATTACACATGTGATACCAGGGTTTGTGCACTCTCTGACATCATCAAACAACTATCCTTTGTCACTATGTGACTGCACACTTCTTCATTACATCTTAGATGTAAGACAACAATCAAACATTAGAACATTTTTATCTAATACCTTGTTTATGTATTGCTCTCAGTAAATAAGGTACAACTTTTGTGCACCATCAATTTAGACTCTGCACACTTAACCACATCATCAAGACAAAGTTTGGAACATATCCTCAACTACACATCACTAGAAAATGAAACCATTGTTTGTACCAGTAAGATCTCTAACTACTACTTTCCTAGTCTTTATATAAACCATGGTATGTTGACATAAACGATAAAAATAGTCATAAATGCAACATGTCAATACTCTCTAATGCTTAGGATACTCCCCAAATGTAGTATCATTAACATTTATGCTAACATTTTGGTAGGTTCATAACAATTGTCTTAGCCTTCACATTATTTTTGTGTTTCCCTTTTATTCAAATACATGATCACTATTACTTTTCTCAGTCAATGCCATTTAGTTTAGCCAATACATCAACTTGATCGATGTAACCTCTTACTCTATATTACAATGCTTGGCACTTGATAGTGTGATTGATTCTAGTTCCCAATTCTTCTCTTAGATCTATCCTAGTGCATCTTGATTCATATTGATGTGGAATTTGAATCATATTTATTGTTAGGAATTGCTGTGTAATATATCATTCAAGTATATAGTCCCTTACATGCCTTATTTTCTTAGTTGGATGTGGTGTAATCACCTGACCCATTGGATTGGGTGATCTTCACTTCACTTGATCCACTACCTCTAGCTTCTACTATATTTATCCATGATTGATTCATCTTATCATTTCCCTTTCCTTTGTTGTTTTCATTATTTGTTGTTGTGCTCGAGTTCTACAGTTCTTACTAACTTGTCCAACCTTGAGACAACTAAAATAGACTATGTTTCCATTCAACTATTACTTGTAATTACCTTTGAAATGTGTCTTAATGCAATTTTCTAGAATGTGTCTATACTCTCCACAATAATGAAAATTATACCAAGTGTTGTAATCCCAATTGTAAGAGTTGTCTTGTTTAGGTGCATGAACTTGTCTTTTAGATGTCCAGTTGGATTTTGCTTTGGATTTGTATTCTTGATCTCTATGTCCATATTTCTAAAAGATGTAACAATGTCCTTCAAATCTAGGTATAGTAGGTGTATCACTTACCTTTGACATGCATTCATGTTCTTGGTGTCCTTGTTTCTTTCAATTAAAAAAATTACCAGTAAGCCTAGGTTTAGGGTTTTCCATACATATTTTCTTCTACAAATGTTTTCTATGTGTCCAAGTTTACCACAATGATGATTTGTAGGTTTTCCTTTAGGTTTTTCATTTCTTTTCTCTGCATTTTTTGATGACTCTCCCTTTTCAATAGATGAAGAGTACTTGATATGTCCTAGACTAGACATATCACTAGATGACCTTGGTGATTTGATTAGCTCTTCAAAGTAACTTATAGATTTAGTTGGTTTATTTATTATTTCTAGAATCTCTTTCTTAGATCTTAACGCATTCATTAGTTGGTCACTTTATGATCTCAAATTTATAATCTCCATGTCCTTTCTATTCAACTCTTGGTTTGCAATTAACAATTGATTCATCATGTCCAGTTGATTGTTTGTAAGATTTTGCACATCAAATGTCCTTTCTTCAAGTCTAGAAGTTATTTTTATTTTTTCTCCTTCAACCATAATCTTATCTTCTTCATCTTTCTTCTTTTGTTTAGTTACTTCACATAAGCTTACTAATTGAATTTCATGTTCTCTCTTTAGTCCTCTGACTTCTTCACTTAGAACTTCATTCTTCTCCAATAGATATGCTATTGTTGCATCATTGTCATTGGAATTTCCATTCTTAAGAAATTTTTTTGTGTCAACTTCCTTATATAGAGTGTCATTCTATTGAATGGACATATCTTTCCTTTTCCTTAAGGACTTCCTTAGCTCTTCTTTTGCTGCTTCAAGTTGCCACAGTATGATCTAGATTTCAATCATCTAATTCTCAATGATCTTTCCCAATTTGAAAGCCTTCATCTCCAAGATCTAAACTCTCAAGTAGTTAGACTTCTTTCAAGAGAACACATATTTGATACCAATTTTTGGAATTATTATTAGGAGACAAGATACTGAGAGGGGAGATGAATCAGGATCTATAAAAAACTTTCCAACATGAACAAAATAATAGATTAACTGCATTGATTCCTAATCCATCTCATATCATTAGATTTTATATTATACAATCATAAACTATAATGATGAAATGAAATTTATCTAAGAATAACATCCATGAATATATAAACACATAAGGTGAAGGTAAAAATGGAGTGAGGATGAAACCCACAATTTTTTATTGTTGCAACAAAAAAGTTTTCCTATTAGGGATACAATTTGATCACTTCTGATGATCTACCCTATGAGGGGTCTTTTCAATCAAAAGTAATATAAGACTATTAAGTCTACCTTTATTAAATTATTTAAAATCACAATAAAGTAAGCACTCTATTAGGAGATTTGAAAAAGTTACATTAAAACCGCTCTGTTACAATATTTTTCCTGTTACACTTGTTAGAATGTCTCTATACCTAATCCTTTAGTTTTCTCTAGAAGAATTTTATGAATCTCCTCTCTTCAATGTCTAAAGATGATCTCCTTATCTTATACACTCTATTCCTCCCTTTATTGCTAAGTTTCTCTATCTGATATCCTTATCAAACTTAGTCTTCCTTGTTGTGTACTTATCTTGATCACACCTTCATGCTTTAATCTTGCTCCATTAGTCTCACACTATGAATTAGCATTAGATCCCTTCTTAAATAGATAATCATAGAAAGTTCTAGATCATAATCAATGATACATAATTCATCCATTTGTTATTTAAACCTTCTAATTTTATAATTGGTTAATCTTCCTTTTGTAGGATTAATTCCTTTTGATAAAATACATAAATTTTTCCTTGACTATCTCTAAAATCCTTAAATTCAATATAGAAGTCGACTAGAATGATTTACATAAGCATTTGTGTCATTAAAAATACATATGCCGAAACTAGTTTACTCAACAATTGAATGTTTTGACACTCAGTCGTAGCTAATATTCATGTTGTATTTAGGTTTCTATAGGCTTGGCATATACTGACTCACTCGACAAAATTTAATTTTACTTCGCTCGGTCTCAATTTTTTTACTTGACATGTATATTGGCTTGGTCTCTAATGGAGCACTTGGCAACATTTGACTTGCTTGGCACATAGTGATATACAAAAAAGTTTATATAGCTTGGTCTTCTTTGGATGGCTCAATCATTGTGATGATTAACCAACAATGTCTAGAGAATGAATAAGTATTGGACACTAATAGGAAACAAGGCTTAGAGATCAACATATCATTGATCAAAATATATCAACCATTTTGACATCACATTTGATATCCTTTTTTTATAGGTAAGAAGCCATGAGGCCTAGTATTGTATTTAAATAAAATTCCATTACAATTGAGCACCAAATATTAGATATGGATAGGTATCCTTGGTGTAGCCCTTCCAAATATATCTCATAACTATTTAGACCAATTTTACTCTCACTTTTAATTTCCAAATTTGTAGCTTTGAGCTTCATACTTCCTTGTGGTATAACCTAAAAATTAACATGGTTGTGCAATCAAGTTGTTAGAACAAAAAAGGCTAAAAAGGAACATGATTTAGATATACCTTTGCCCATCACTAATTTAGAAAATTGTGAAAGTCATCCAAATCCATAAAATAATAATAAAAACTAATAAATGATGGCATGGAATGAAAACATATAAAAACAACAATTAAAATCCATAACCCTAGTATCAAAATATACTAAAGCAAAAGAAAAGATTCATAAATATTGCTAAATTAGACTTTGAAAAGAAATGTATTGTTGAATCCTAACATTAAAAGCATACAAAATATGAAATATAAGAAGCCTAGATCTTCATTTCAAAAATGGATCCAACTGAAATCTTAAGCATAGTATACTTCATAGAACTAAATTTAATTTTCAAATTAATTTTGTGACAAATTTACTTCTCTATTACCTAATCATAACCTACCCATATTCTAAATTAATGATTATTATGGAAAATTGTTCAAAACAAGAACTTACATTCATCATCTAATTTTAACTGAATCTTATCGCATGAATAATATAAAAAATTGTGACTTTCATGATTTTATCCAATAAGTATTTTATAATATTGACTTTATAATGAGTATCAAAAGGTATAAGTTTAAATACAGATTTATCCTTCATGTACAACTATAAACATTGATCACAAGCCTAAAAGCTACAGTAGAGCATAATACTAAAAACCAAAACTATAGAGTCCTGAAAAATATAGTCTACCCTATTAAAAAAATTATGCTAATCTTCTATATGTCATATCACAATAATATTTTCATTTCTCACCTCTTCATCCTTTATGTTTCCCTACCATGTCACTATTGAAGAGACTCAAGTCTTATTCAAATTGTTGGATTTCTTTAACCTAGGTAGAATAAACTCAAAGTCATTGTGATTATATTCATTAGTGATGGGAATGTTAGCATGAATGTTAATGGTATTCCTTTGGGGAAGTAAGTATTGCAAAGATGGTTAGCATTATTCACATGTTGCATTCGTGACAGTGTTTGTCATTGATGTCAACATAGTATTCTTTATGTGAAGACTAGTAGGGTAGAAGACAAAGAATAAGGTCATACAGACTATGTATTGATGATGAGTTTGATCTTAATTAAGGATATTTTCTAAATTATTTCTTGATTGAAGTGGAAAAGTGTGGGTATAGAGAGTTAAAGACATGCAAGAGTTATTCAAGAATTACAAAAGATAGTGTAGAGAGATTACCTCAGAAATAGTTTCTGGTATTTGGATCTCTTAACAAGAATAGAATCACAAAACTAAAAGTTATACAATGATAGTAGATAGCCTAATGATGATGTCAATAAGTGTGTAAGGTTAGGGGTCACATGTGTGAGAAGTTGTAAAGATTGTGAGCCGACAGTGTTGTGTGATTTTAAAATTATTATAATATCTTAATGAGGTCATGTTATAATTAATTAGGAAAGCCTCAAGGCAAAATCAAGGAACTATTTTGTGGATATGGTATAAAGGAAGGTTATTTTACTTGTGGTGAAGTATGTAAGAAAAGGGAATGATTGTAAAAGTAAAAATTGTGCAAGTGATATGCAATGTAGCTAAATGCGTGTAAGTGATCCAAGGGATTATTGGATGCAAAGTTCAAAGATCTAGTATTGAGATAAGAAGAGGATTGGTTCGGTCAAGTAGAAAAAGTAGTTTGAGATTGTTCATTTCTTATATTCTACAAAGAATAATACATAAATTTGTTGGATAGTGATTTTGGTGGTCTTGCCTCTAAAGTTGTTTGGATAGTGGGGTCGTTATGCCTTAAACAACTCTTAATAGGGCTAGAAAAACTCCTAATATGGTTGAAATCTCCTAATAGGGACTTATATGTACTAAATGTGTTTCATTGGCTCCTAATAGAGTCCATTCTCTTACAATGAACTTTTATATTAGTACATCATTTTGTGAGTACCATCCTCATCGGGGTTTTCCCTCTAATCAAGAGTTTCCCTAGTTAACATATCTAGGGTTATTGTGTATGTGTATCTTCTTATGATTTATCTTTATGTTGATCACATGGTTAAGAATTAATAATGTTGATAAAAGAAATTATTAGTTGAATAACTAATTCAAACACCCCCGCACCTCTTAGTTATCTTAGTGGACTTTACTATCTAACAATTGCTATTAGAGTGTTAGATCCTTGAAGGAAAAGCTTAATAGCTTAAGGAGATAAATGGTAGGTCACTTCATAAAAGAAAGTCCTAAATTTGATGGAGTTGACTATGATAGCTAGTAAGAGAAGATGAAGAGTCATTTTCTATGTATGGGTCCATGATGTTGGTTGATGACAAAGAATAGAAAGAAGATTATCATAGAAGGTAAACTTGAAGATTATAGTAAAGCTGAAAGAGATATGTTTATGTGCATACTTGCTAGAAAATTATTATTGTCAACTCTTCCTAAGAATGAATACAGTTAGGTAAAATCCTTAGAGACATCTCATGTAATTTTGAAATCTTTAGAATCTACTTTTGAAGGTGATAAGCATGCTAAAAGAATCATATTATAGAATTGGATATGTTTATTTCAAGATGATAAAATGATTAAAGATGAATATGTAAGAAGCTGTATTGGTTGAATATCAAAAATTGTTGCAAGAATTAAGGTTTGTATGGATCTAAAGATGAAGAAGAGATTATTTGGAAGATCTTGAAAATTTTGACTCCACCATTCAAACAGATAGTGTAGATAATTGAGAAAGTGATACCTTGTACTAAGAAGTTTACCAAAGAAACTTTACATGGAATATTGGAAGCATAAGAAGTAAGCTAAAGCAATCTGGGTAATTTCCAAGAGTGGAAATAACTTTTAGTGCAATAAATGTTAACCCTTCAAGCACTAGTGGAGACTATGTTTGCAACATCAAATCCAGATCTAAGGAGGATAGAAGAATTGAAGAAGAAATTTCCCTTCGTGTAAGGAGAGAACTACATGGTAAGATAATCTTTAAATATTGGACATGCAATGAATTTGGTTATTATGCTTATAAGTGTCCTAAAAGGGAGAAAAAGTATGAGAATAATTTAAAGTTTAGAAGACCTAGAGATTTTGTGTATGCAAATGAAGATGATGAGTTTAATGAGAGAGTTCAAAGTGAAAGTGATGATGACCTAGATCTTGTAGCTATTAAAGAATAAATTATCTATTAAAGAAGCCAGAGAAGAGAAAGCCCTAGTTTCATAGGTTAAAAATAAATCTTATTGGATCATAGATAGTGGTTGTTCACATCATATGTGTCATGCCCAAATTACGTGGACAAGAACACACAATTTTTTTTAAAAAAATTATAATTAAAATGCTCTAAGTTTTAATTCGATCTCCTGCAAGAGAAGAGAAGGTTCTCTATGATACATCTTAAGTTTAAAATTCTAGTGGAAGAATACATTGTTAAGATTTAGAAGCTCTCGTTATTAGATTGATATCGATGTCTATATATAGTTTCAGATTAATCTTAAAACAATAGATTTAAATTTCCTTTATAACAATATATGAAAATTATTTAAATAACAATAGAGATGAGTTCTCTTTAAATTAATTTGAGGATATCAAATCAAGAACTAATTAAAAGAATTTACACATCTACCCAAACATAGATATATATACTTTATTTAGTTTCACTAAAATTTCAATTTTAATTTTAACTCATAATGCTATTTAGAATAAAACATCTGTGAAGATATTAACAATGTAAATTACACTTAAATCTGACTAGTTGATAAAGAAATCAATTTAACATTTTCTATTAATCTAACATATACTCACGTAATCAAACAGGATAATAGCCAACAATAAATTTACTAATACTTTTAAATGTATACAAATTTACTACTAAATATATATATAATTTTAAAAAAAATACATAAAACAATTAACATTAAAACAACCATATTAACAATTAACTAAAATTATTAATAATTAACAAATAACAAACAATAACTAACTTAAAACCTTAATAAATTAAACTAACTTAAAACTTTAATAAATTACACTAACTTAAATACTAACATGCTAAATCTAAAATATCTTACAAATTAAATTAATTAAACTAACTACTAAAACAACTTACAAACTAATACAATTAATAAAAATAAATAAATCAAAAACTAACTATCATAAACATAAAATACTAACCTAACTTACTAACTAAACCTCCCTATCAACTATCCTAACCCTCTATTCTACCATGACCCCCTACACCCTACCTCTTGTCTCATCGGTCTCCCCTCACCCCTGTGCTTCCCTAAGCACTTGTTAATGCGCTGTCCAAGATTACTAACCCTGCGTCAGTAATACTCTCCCCACCAACCAACTTGCCTTGGGTGGAAACCAAGGTAGCCGCCCAAGGGAAAGAAAGAAAATTTTCTTTTGAACTCTAACAAAATTAAAACACTTTAAAACAAATGCCATGGTAAGCGAAGTTTATGGAGGGACATGGGGTGACATCATCTTTTATGATGACAACAAGACTTTGCAATAAAATAAAACATTTTAAATTTGCCCTCCAAAACTAACGTCCAAGGAGAAGGTAAAGCATTGATAGAATAAAGTTTTATAGGTAGAGTAGATATTTAGGATATTAGGTATTACAATAATGTTTCTTTAGTTATTAGTAATTATTTTATTGATTATTATGTTAGTTTATTTTTTTAAATAGAAATTTGAAATAAAGGATCCCTCAGAGAATATTCTCTGTTCAAGGGAATTAAGTAATCTCTTTCCCATACAAAATCCAGAGACTTTTAGGCTCTAGGATACAAAAATAATAATTTGTGTGATAGTTTTTTTTCTTTCTAAGTATAGAAAATTAAAAAAAAAACAAAATACATAATGAAGAATTATTTATCTAAGTATAAATTTTAATGTTGATATATTACTAAGAGGGGATTAAATTTTTCTTTTCAAAGCAAATCTATAAGGACTTGTTACAAACTTAATATACCAAGGATTTGAATTATCCATTTTAATCAATAATGCAAGAATTGTTTGATTCTAATAATCATGCAAACTAAATCTACATGCATGATCATAAATTTTCATTTTCAACATATATGAAAACTTAAAATTTTGCCAAATTGAACATCATCATTATTTCCATCCTATTTTTGATGCACATCCATCTAAACTAAAATTACAATTAAATCACATGATAAAAAATTATATTCAAACATCAACTTTATTGGCAAACCTGATTCAAAGGCTCAGCTGAGAAAGAACCAGGAAGAAAACCTGGCATCATTGCCATTACAACAAAGTTTGAAATAAAAATTACATAGGATTTCAACCTTGAATTACAAAAATTCAATTGAATTTTCTTCATGACCCTCATCAAGGGATTTAGCACAATTTCTGCAACACATTTCTAGGAACCGTGGAGGAATAGAATCTGATCAAGTGACAACAAGCATGACCAAGAAACAATTCAAACATGAATATTAATACAAGGTTTTCACAATAGGATTCACAAAGAATCAAAACTAGGGAAAGGTGGATTTTTCCAACAGGAGATGTCAGACACAACACCAAACAAGGTGCCCAATCGGGGCTATAAATCAAGAACTTCCATTCTTACATGCCAAAATTCATATGTCGTTTGTGCTAACAGGTAGGGACCCATAACACCCTACCCTCTCTCCCTCTTCTCATCCTGAGAAGAGACTCTACACTGTTGGAGTCCAACTAAAATGCCCTTTCTCGAAATTGGTCACTTCTACGCTCTCCAAGGGTGAGTAATGCCAAAACACCCATGCAAGAAAATCTCAAAATTCAAACATAAACATGAAAGAAAATCATTCAAAATAACATGGTTTTCAAATATTCCCAACATACCCACAATCATACAAGCATTCAAACAACAACAAGGTAGCATAAGCATGAAACAAACATGAAATCTGAATAAGGGAGATGAGAATTCCTACCTTCACAAAGAGGTAATGGCAATGAACAAGTTTGAGTAGAGCTTTTCCCTTCCTTGCTCCAATCTTCCAAGACTCCTCTCTAAATGTAGAGATTGGGTAACAACATCAACTAGTCCAAGAAGGGCCTCTAAATAAGCCCCAAACTCAACCACCAACCAAAAAAAAAAACTTCTCCCACCCACCTACAAATCTAGATTCTCCTAACTCAACCCACACTATGGTTAAACACTAAGTGGAGGTGAGATAAGGCAACTCATGGTAACCACTTGCAATTTTCGGACAAAGGTAAACTGAGACTTTTTGAGTGATCTCAAAAGTCAAAAAAAGGGGCTTAGGGGTTGGAAAAGACCCCCAACCCATACCCATACCCCTTGGGTATAATTATCACATGTTTTAAAGCCTTAGGAATAGGTTTGGAATCAAACAAAAGCTAGGAAAAATTAGGACCAACTAACAACTCTAAAAAGCAAATTAAGCACTAATCTGGATTAAGGATGACTAAACTTGATTAAGAACCCAAATCAGTAAAAGACACTAACCTAATCCGAATTAGGTCCAAATGTTACATAGTTAACCCTAAAAGCACACTGAAGAACATACACAATTCATGAGTGTCGAGCGACACTAAAAGAACATAGTTACGAACATTAACATTCACTGAACATAGAAAGAAAATACATACATCTCACAGTTAAAATACTTGAATTACAAACAACAAGGTTTCCAAAATTAGCACATAGGGATCAATTTTGTTCCTTTGTCGATTGTCTTGGCTAAAATATTTGCACACTCATTGCACACATCAGTAGTCCCATAAAATCACATGCACATATGTATATACGTATCAAAAATTCACATAAATTGAAACATACATCAATCAGGGTTTCTCTCATTTCTTAACCATTAAAATCTCATAATTCAAAGTATCAATCCTACATTTACTAATTTCATCAACATATGTATACATAAAACATTAAATGACAAACATCAAATATCTGAAAGTAACATCACACAACATGAAATAATATAATATGTTCTAAGCATCAGATAATGTCTCGACATCTCGAGTCATGAGTATCAAAATGATAAAGTAATAACTAAGGCTATGAAGGGTCAGGGCGAGGCCTCACAATATGACTAGTGACATGAATAAATTTGTTAAGTTCAAAAGTCATGATGGAGGTATTATCAAAGTTGGTAATAATGTAGTTTGTCATATCAAGAGAATAGGATCTATTACTCTTGATGGAAAGACTAACAATGATGATGTCTATTTTTTTGATAGATTAAAGCTTAACCTATTAAGTTTTGGAAAGTTGGTTGATAAAGGATATTAGTTGAAATTCACAAAGAAGAAATGTATTATCAAGGATAAAGATTTTAAGTTGACTGGCAGTGGTATAAGATGTAGAGGTAATATTTTTCAATTAAATCCTAAAGAGATGACATGTTTGGTTGCAAAGGTGGATAAAAATTGGTTATGGCATAGAATTTTTTTCATATAAACTTTGATAATATTGTGAAAGCTAGTAGTATATTTGTTGTCATATATTTAACTAAAATTGTAAAGCCTACTAATGTTGTGTGCAAAGAATGTGTTATGACTAAGCAGAAGAAAGTTCCTTTCCTAGCAATAAATTCACTACCATAGCTAAATAAGAGTTTGTTCATATAGATTTTAGTGGTCCTAATAGAATAATAGGATTCTATGGTGAAAGGTACTTCATGATTTTTGTTGATGATTTCACTAGGATGACGTGGGTAGTGTTTCTTAAAGAAAAGTTTGAGGCATTTGAAAAGTTTTTTTTTTTTAAGAATAGAGTTCAGAATGAATTTGGAATAAACATAAAAAAAATAAAGATGAGATAGAGGTAGATATTTTACCTTGAATGAGTTTAACACCTTTTGTTAATTCAATGGCATCAAGAGATAACTATCAGCACCTAAGACCCATGAACAAAATAAGATTAATGAAAGAAGATATAGGTATGTGATAGAAGCAATGAGAGCCATGATTTTTAGAATGATGTATCAAAGACATTTTGGAGAGAATCACTCAACATAGTAGTATACACAATTAATAGAGTGCAAATTAGAAAAGGTACAAACAAGACTCCTTGTGAATTATGGTATGTCAAAATATTTGGAATTAAGGTCTACATAAAGAGAGATGATATTGATAAGTTTTATGCAAGAAGCAATGAAGGTATATTCCTTGGTTATTCATTGAAAATAAAAGCTTATAGATGTTTTAATCAAAAAACTAAGACTATTGTAGATTGCACAAATGTTATACTGGGAGTTACAAAAAGAATGATGGATTATAATTTAGATGAAGAATAAGTTTATTCGAAGTCTATTATAAAAAATATTGAAGTTTTCTTTAGGACTAACAATAATTTGTAGAATGATGTTTAATTTATTGAATAGGGAGAAGAACCAAGATCTGAACCTAGAGAAGAAGTAAGAGTTGAAATAGTAACACCTATACCTAACATGAATTTGATAAAGAATCACCCTACTAACCAAATTATTAGAAGCAAAGAAAAATGAGTTATGAAAAGAAACCAAGTACATGAATAATTATGTTTAATTTCTCAAGTAGAACCCAAAGTGTAGATGAGACATGCATTAATGATCGTTCAATTCAAGAAATAAAAGAAGAACTAGCTCATATTGTGAAGAATGAGACATGGGAATTGGTTCCTAGACCTAAATACAAGAATGTTATAGGAACAAAATGGGTTTTCAGAAACAAGATGAATGAACATAGTGCAGTTGTGAAAAACAAAGAAAGATTGGTATGCAAGGGATATTCACAACAATAAGATGTAGATTATAAAAAGACATTTTCCCTTGTTCCCAAATTTAAATAAGAGATAACATTTTGGTCTTATGAAGCAAGTAAGAAGTTCAAAGTGTATCATATGGATGTAAAGTCAGCATTTCTAAATGGAGATCTTGAAGAGGAAGTCTACATTAAGAATACTGAAGGATTTCCTTTGACAAAAGATAAGGATATGGTATGTATATTGAAGAAAGCATTGTTTGGTTTAAAGAAAGCACCTAGAACTTGGTATGCAAGATTAGACAAGTATTTGGCAAAGTTGGCATTTACTAAAGGTATGACAGAGAGTAATTTTTATTTGAACAAAATTGAGAATGGATTGTTGATTATTGTGATATTTGTGGATGACATTATCTTTGGAGCTAATGATGAAGCAAGTGACAAATTTTCTAATGAAATGAAGAATGATTTTTAGATGAGTATGATTAGTGAGATAAAATTGTGCAAAATAGTGATGGTATTTTCCTATCACACATTAAGTATTTGAAAGACTTGTTGAAAATATTTTCCTTGGAAATTCATAAGCCTGTTGGTAAATCTATCATAACTAGTCACATGTTATCTAGAAAAGATGAGACACCAAAAATTCAGCAAAATAAGTACATATCTATGATTAAAGGTTTGCAATATCTAACTCACACATGACTAGAAAATGCAGTTGGTATAGTAGAAAAATTTCAAGAAGATCCTAGAGAAGAACATTATGCAGTAATAAATAGAATATTTAGATATTTGAAGGGTACACCTAATTTTGGTTTATATAATGAAAAATCAAGTGATTTTACTTTGTATGCATAAAATGATGCAGATTAGGTAGGAAAAATTGATGAAAAAAAGAGCACCAACATTGGAGAATTTTTCCTTGGAGGAAGATTAGTTTCTAGGATAAGCAAGAAATAAGATTGTATCTCACACAGTACAATAGAAGCAGACTATATAGCAATAGAAGACATTTTTAATTAGATCATGCAGATGAAATAGATGTTGAAGGACATTGGAATAGAGTATTTGGAACTTGTTATCATACATTGTCATAAAAAAAGTATAGTAAGTATGTCTAAGAATCATGTGTTGCATTCTAAGACTAAGTATATATCCCTTAAGTATCATTTTTTGAGAGAGAAAGTTATAGAGAAAGAAATAAAATTGGAATATGTTAGTACAAAAGAGAAGATTATAGATATATTTATGAAGCCTTTGCCTAAAGATACATTTGAGAATTTATGAGGTATGCTTGGGGTTATACCCCTACCTACTGTTGAGTAAATGATGCAGAGAGTGCATCAATCTAGTGGTACAAAGCACAATTGTTTATCTTGACTAAATTTTAATGCCTCCTATATGGGGGAGTATCTATGATGAGTAGATTGAATAAGGACTCTTGCTATTTGGTATAGAATGGTTTCTTTGGATACTTGATTTGGTTAAAGATTTGGAGCATATGATCGACATATTGAAGCCTTTGTCATTTATTTAAATAGGGGAGAAGTGAGCATAAGAAACATCCTTTGACATAATGGGAGAGAGATTGTGTACATGAAAGACATCTTTGATTAATATGTGGTAGATTTATCTATGAATGAGAGGTGTACATGGATAGATTGATGTCAATGGGGAGAAACATTGAATTATATCAATGGGGGAGAATTCTTAACAATTGATTTCCATGAACATAAGAATGAGAAAGCATAGATGGAGAGTTGTTTCTGTGATTTAGAGTGTGAACAACTTATGTCAATCCTAAGAATGAGGAAGGAAAGATGGATAAGTGTTCCTATGATTTTTAGATTTGATTGATGAAGAAGATTTGAAAAGAAGAGAACATGAGCAACAATAGTAGCATTGGACTTGGTATTCTTGAAACTTAGATATGTTTCATCTATGTTGCCATCAATGCAAAAGGGGGAGATTGTTAGCATGAATGTTGATGGTATTCCTTTGGGGGAGTATCCTAAGAAGTGGAGAGATGGTTAGCATGACTGACATGTTACACTCATGACTGTGTTTGTCATTGATGTCAAGATAGTATTATTTATGTGAAGATTGGCAGAGTAACAAATAGAGAACAATGTCATGTAGACTATGTATTGATGATGAATTTGAGCGTAGTGGAGAATATGTTCTAAATTTTTTCCTAATGAAGTTTACAAGTACATGTATAGAGATTCGAAGAAATGCAAGAGTTATTCAAGAATTATAGAGGACAATGTGCAGACAAAATACCTAAGAAGTGGTTTCTAAAGTTTGGATTATATCTCTTTAAAGGGATAGAATCATGGTGAGAAAAGTTAGACAATAATAGTAGATAGCCTGATGATGATGTAGGTGAGTGTGCAAGGTTAGAGGTCATACATGTGAGGAGTTGTAAAGATTGTGAGCTAATAGTGTTGTGTAATTGTAAAATTGATTATAATATCTTAATGAGGTCCTTGCTACACCCTTAATATTGGTTTATATAGGGTTATGAATAGTCAAATTGTGGCTATATTAATCCTTAATTAAGTCATGTTATCATTATTATATTATTATTTAGGTAGCTAGGTCAGCCTACATGTTATGTAGGGTTGTGTCTATTCAACCTAATCATAATTAGGTATATATAGGAGGTTGTGAGTCTTATTTCAATATCATATTGTGAAGTGTGTTCTTGGAGATATTTGGAGTTTTCCCCCTTGAAGTGGCCTATTACTCTCAGCTATTATCAACTATTTATATAATATTTCATATTATTTATTCTATTGTGCAAGTTATTTCATTACAAGTGGTATCAGAGCATGATCTTGGCACCATAGAGGGAAGATTTTTTTCTCAATATTGGGGTGATTCTAGGAAGAGCATAGCTTTTAGAGTTTAGTAAAAAATTTCAAAAAAATTTAAGAAGATTTTGAAGACCATATTGAAGAAACTATAGTCCAAAATGTAGAGGAGTTGGAGAAAATTTGAGAAAATTATTGAAGAAATATTATTTCTACACAATTTATTGAGATCTTCATATCTCTCACATCCTATCAAATTGGAGTATAACTTATATTAGGTTTTTGAATACATAGAAAAGGACCACTTGCTTCATGAACAATAGTTACTTTCAAGACTCAAGGAGAATTTAGCTATGGCACAAAATTGAATGAAACTACAAGTAGACCAACATCATAGTAAAAAAAAATTTGAAGTTGGGTACTAGGTCTTCTTGAGATTATAACCTTATAAAAAAATCTCAATGAGGCAACAAAAAAAGAATAATCAGTTGTCTCCAAGATATTATGGACCATACAAAATCATGCAAAAGATTGGTAGTGTTTCATACAAGCTTGAATTGCCACCAACAAAAAAGATACATCTAGTCTTTAATGTTTCTTGTTTGAAGAAGGTAATTGGGTAAAATATTCCTACTCAAACAATACTACCAAAACTTAATGAAGAAGGAAGAATAATTTTGAAACTAGAGTGCATTCTTCGAACATGTATGAAAAAGCTAAGGAACAAAATCCTGACTCAATATCTCATCCAATGGAAGAACTTACTAATTGAAGAGGCCACATGGGAGGATGAGGAGTTCATTCAAAAGAATCTAAACTTAATTAGCATTGAGGACAATGCTTCTTTCAAGAGAGGGGGCATGCTACACCGTTAATATTGGTTTATATAGGGTTATGAATGGTCAACTTGTGGCTATATTGATCCTTAATTAAGTCATCTTATCATTATTATATTATTATTTAGGTAGGTAGGTCAGCCTAGGTGTTATGTAGGGTTGTGTCTATTCAACCTAATCATAATTAGGTATATATAGGAGGTTGTGAGTCTTATTTCAATATCATATTGTGAAGTGTGTTTTCACTTGAGATATTTGGAGGTTTCCCCAATGAAGTGGCATGTTACTCTAAGCTATTATCAAGTATTTATATAATTTTTCATATTATTTCATCCATTGTGCAATTTATTTCATTACAGTCCTATTATAATTAATTAGGAAAGCCTCAAGGCTGACTCAAGGAATTATTTTGAGGATATGGTATAAAGGAAGTTTATTTTCCTTGTGGTGAAGTATATAAGAAAAGTAAATTATTATGCAAATGTGAATTGTGCAAGTGATATGTGAAGTTGGTAAATGCGTGTAAGCAATCCAAGGAAATTTTGGATGCGAAGTTTGAAGATATGGTATTGAGATTGGAAGAGGATTGGTGGTCATGAGAACAAAGGAGCTTGAGTTTATTCATTTCTATTATTCTACGAAGAATAATACATAGATCATTTGGACAGTGAGTTTGGTGGTCTTTCCCTTGAATTTGTATGGACAGTGGGTATTTATGCCTTCTAAAACTCCTAATAGGATTGGCAGAACTCCTAATAGGGTTGGAATCTTCTAATAAGGATTTAAAGTCTCCTAATAGGGACTGATATGTATTTAATGTATTTCATTGAATTCTAACAAAGTCCATCCTCTTACAAGGAAATTTTATATTAGTACATCATTTTTTGGTACCATCCTCACTAAGTTTTTCCCTTTGATCAAGGGTTTTCCTAGTTAACATATCTACTGTTATTTTGAATGTGTATCTTCTTATGGTTGTTGGTTATATTGATCACATGATTAAGAATTAATAAGGTTAATAATTTTTTTATTAGTTGGATAACTGATTCACCCCCCTCCCTGCCCCGCCCTAGTTATCTTCGTGGACTTGACTTTCTAACAAGGAGGAGGTACCAAATTAACCTTTTTGAACATAGGAATAAACCATTAATTATTTCTTTATTTAACTACATTGCACTAGCATAAGAAAAAGTACACATTATGTTCCATAAAAAAACCAAACTCTATTAAAAGTATCTTGATCCCTAATCGACAATATTGAGCACTTAGTAACTATAGCCAATTTTAGGCTCCCTAGTGGCTAGTCCATATATTCCTTAGGGTAATGTGTTTCAAATTGAATATTGATATTGAATACAACATGGTAGAGACCTTTTGTCTAGGTAGGATCAAATAAAAATTCACACAATTTTATTGTATCCTAGTATTTATTGACTCCTTAGAGGTAGAATGCTATGAAGCATCTTATAACTTCACTTTTGGTTCTCCAATTATGGTTGTAATTGAAAAATTTCTCTCCAAGAACTCTCTTGATTGCTAGCTAAATTACATCATCTGATACCTACAATGTTTTACCCCACCTTTTTGGTTTAACTCATCCTGAGAAATCCATGGTTCTAGATTCATGTTGATGAACAAGAACAATAGCAGTGGCCATTCTAAGTACAAATCACACTACTATGACACCAATTGTTAAAATTCCTCACCTTAATATTATTCAAAGGAAAGGCTACTAACTAAAATACCACTTATAGAACCAACAAATGATTATGTGAAGAATTATTTATGGATGAATTAATATAATTTAAAGATTAACTGATGACTCGCCTTTAAAGTGAACTTTAATATTCCTTAATTATTGGATTTAACTTCTAGAAATAGATGGATGAAAAGTTGATGACTAGCCTAAAATGAAGATGAATGATGATTCAATACTTGGAAAAATAATTATTAATTAAATGTTATGAAGAGGTGAGGACTTGGAACTTGTTAGTATTAAATTTAGTTCATTTCAAAGTTAACAAACCCATGCTTTTCCAATTGTAGAAATTAATGATATCTATGAATATGAACTCTATTATATCATATCTTGTTGATGTTTGATAGATTTAGTCAAATAAAACTATGGCTATATATAACTACATATGATATATAATCGCATATGAGATATAAGATTATTGTGTGCGAGAAATTAATATAATTATATTTATATAACTATGATTTTATTTATTTCTATATTAATTATCAAATAAATGAATAGACATGTCCCATAAGGGTCATGTCTCTTCTTATCCTTTTCTCATTATTAATAAAAGGCCTATGCCATTTGTACCACACATACCAAATACAATGGTAGTGCTTATTACATTTGCAATGGTCCAAAAAAATCAACACGGTATCTGAGACAACTACAAATGTACTAAATTGTTCTAATACGTTTGATAAAGAGAAATTTTCAATTGAAGGCATCCAAACTATAATAGAAATGGTACAACCATCTCTGTCATGTCACAATTCTTGCATATAGTAGAAAGGAGGAAATAATAGATATGATATTATTGGACTCTTCCATAAAAGGTAGTGGGTGAATCATATCCTTTCTATTGTGCATCAAAAGGAATACCCCGCATAGATTGGGTGGTAGGTATCTCCCAAATGCAACAAATTTGATACTCAATTTTTGAGCAGGAGTGGATGGAGAAGCGGAAGTAGAGGAGGTGGGGAGATGTTAGGACCAAATCATAGTGTGGGTATGGGTTTTGTTGGTAGAAACTGCATTGTTCATTGTGATTGTATCATCTTAAAATGGAAGCACCTCCATCTTGGTAGGTTTAACACCCTCTTTTAGTACATTTATCATGATATATATCATTTAGGATGCATTCTACGCTTAATTCCTTTATTTTAGGTGAAATTAGGGTTCAGATCTTGAAGATTCTCCTTAATTTCCCTCATTTATGGCTCTATTTCCTTGGTAGGATTTAGGAATAGATCCTCCTAGCCTTTATCATATTCATTATAGGATTTTGTGCCTATTCTTGGAATTCTATTTTATCCTGATATCATTTCTAGGTTTCTCGAAATCCTTGGGACTTTCTACTTTTTGCTCTAGTTGGGTTTTCACTCCTAGGTCAAGGTTGACCTAGGGAAAGGTCAACCAAGTTGACCCCAACCTAAAGCAAGGTCGAGGTCATCCCTAGCCTAGGTCAAGATCAAGGTTGACCTTGACCCTCTTTGGGATTTTATCCCCCCTTTTTAGATTTTGGTCCTGGAGGATCTCGAAATCAATGCCAGGCTTTCAGATTGGAATGCGGAAGGGATTTAATTTGATGTTCATTTAATTGTTTTCCCTCCTTAGTTGGTTATTATGATTGAACCATAATTCAAGGTGAAATTTAAATTATGGTTCGTCACATTACTCTAGGAGCCTCACCTTGAAGCCTCAATATAAGTACTCTCATTTGCATCTATCTACAACTATAAGGACAACTAGAATCAAGAGATGAGGTTATGAAGATGCAATATTGCAAGAGAATGATATATTAGATCAAGATATTGTGGATATCAAGAATTTTTACACCATTGTGAACATCTATTCAGAGCAAGAGAGATCCAATCTTCCTTGATCTTCCATTATCGATATTTAAGCATTCAAAGATACAATTATGGGGTAGCAATTATGGATTATGAGTTTGGTAGGAGTACTTTAGCCTTGGGGGCTTGGTATTCTTTCTTATCTTATTCAAGTTTATGTGATGTTTTCTCATAAATATATATTCATGCTAGGGTTTCAATCTAGTAGATTAGATCTTCGCATTACACATTCAATACACACACACATTCTATCATATCTGGCTATTTGTGGAGGTGGAAATCACAAAAATGGGGGTTTGACTAAGGAAAAGCCCTATATAGCCACCCCAAAATCCTATTTGTAGATATATGTAGGTGCTGTTTTGAAGATTGGAGTATAGATTTGGATACCCTTTTTGGAAAACTTCTGAGATTTGTGAATAGAATTTTCATTGGAGCAATACAAGTCAAGGTTGAATTTTTGGGGCACAATTGTGCCCTGGGGTAGGACTATGCCCCACCAACTAGGTCAAGGTTGGCCTTCCCTCAAAAGGATAAATTTTTTCTAGGTTTTCTCTTTCTTGACATTTCCTGTCTAGAAAGGGTTGCATATTCTCTAGAAACTATGCATAGGGACGAGAAAATAGGTATTTCTAAATTGATGCTATTTTGAGGTATGTATCTTATCTTGTTTAATTTGAAGAATTTCCATTGCTTATTCCATATCAACTCTAAAAAAAAACAATATATGAACAATGGTTAATGTCTTACACATTGTTAGAGATCCATTTTTACCTTGTTCATTTTGGTGAACCCATGATAGACAACTTTTTATTTTTGGTGTTATTTTCATCTTGTCTTAGATATTACATGTTAATTAGATTTCTTTCATATATATGTTTCAAAAATACAAAAAAAATTATAAAATTTCTTTAAAAATACAAAAGAATTTATATTTTTATGGTTTTCCTATCTCAATATGTATGATTCTTGTTTGGAATACTTTGATGAGGTTTTTATTGTAAAAGAGGATAGATTCCCTAATGAGGTACATGGAAGCGAGACTGAAAATGGTTCAGATAAGATCTCCATTGATCTTATTCCTATTTCACTCTACTTTACAAGCTCTCCAATTGACCTTTACCATAGGGTGTGTGCATGGTTACCTTCATGTTCCACTATATGCAACATGGATAAACCTAAGATGATATATCATATACCTTTGATGATAGTAAAAGGATGTCCTCGACTAACAATTAAGGGTAAACCTAGAGATCCTTTGGATTTCTTTGATAATATTGATTCCACTTGACATGCTTATCACACATAGAATAACCCTCAGCCTACTATTATGGTTTCTTTACCACCTTCTCAACCTATTCTTCCTCAAGCTCCTAAGTTTTCTTCTACCTTTAAGGAGTATAAGTTAGTTGATCAATTACATTCTACTCCTACTAAGATATCTTTATGGGAGTTACTTCAAACTTCTTTGACATATTATGAGGCATTACAAAAAGCTTTATCTATTCTTCCTACTTCACCTCCTAATCAAGACAACATTCATTATATTTTTGATTGCATGCATGCTATGCCTTTTGTAGCTCTTATTCTATTTTCTGATAATGATTTATCTTCTCTTAAGGTGAAAAATCAATATGATGCCCTTGTGGTTGTTGTTTCTATTGATCAGAGTATCATTCAAAGAACAATAATTGATAATGGATCTAGGGTTAATGTTTGTAGCATGGAGATGCTTAAAGCAATTAATGTTGATCTTACTACTATTCAACCTGATAATGTCCCTATACATGGATTTGATAATATTGTGAAAAGAACTTTGGGCATTATTACTCTACCTATTAAAGTAGGTCTAGTCATCCTAAATACACCTATTCATGTTATGTTGGGACCTCTCAATTATAATCTTCTTTTAGGAAGACCTTGGTTACATACTATGCATGTGGTTCCTTCTTCTCTTCATCGCAAGGTTCGATTTATTTATAAAAACTTAATGTATACATTACATGTAGATGATGCATTGAATCCTTTCGCAAATGTGGAATAATGTAAGATCTATGATCCTCTTCAACCAAGTAAAGAGATTGGAAAACAATCTGAGATTCAACAGTCAAAAGCTTAATCTTCCTCTTTGACTAAGGATGATTGGGGGACATTGGATTTTAATTGTACTTTCCTTAGAGAATATAAGGTCTCTGATTTGGAATTCATGAAGCAACAAAGTGAATTTGAGAAACAAGTTTTGATTCCTACTCCACTTTCTAAGGAACTAAAAAGTAATTTTGTTGCTACTTTAGTACATGAAATGATTGAAATGATAAAACCTGATTATTTTGATATTATGACATATGTTGCTCCTTAGACTCCATCTAAAATGGCTGATTGGTATGGTTTTGGTTATCATTTTCTTAAGAAATCAGGATTTAATGGAAAAGGATGTGGTAAATATGAGCAAGGTATACAAGTACCTTTGGATAATGAAACTTATGATCATTTGTATGGATTAGGGTTTAATCTGTATAAACAACCATCGAATTTTCCTCTTAATGTTAATCATATATGTGGTGGTCACTTGAAATTGGTTAACCCACTCTTAATGACATGAATCAAGTGCCTACTTGGGATATTTTTCCTAAGGATGAAGCTTTAATGGAATTTTTTGGGGTTTATGAAGATTTACCTAAGTTTCATCACAAACAAAGGAAGCCTTTTTGTTTAAATACAAATGGTTATTTTGGATAATATGATAATCAATATATTTTTCCTTTACCAATGGATCCTCCGATACAAAGTGATTTGTTAATAACTGAGACTGTTGATATTCAAATGAATGAGAATAATCTTGAAAAGATCATAAAGATTGGAAAGTGTTTTAATCAAGATGAGCATGATCAATTGGGTTCCCTTTTACTTGAATTTAAGGATACTTTTTCTTGGACATATTCAGATATGTCAGATTTTGATTCTAAGATTGTTACTCATAATATTGTATTGTAACCAAATATGAAACTTGTGAAGTAGAAAATTCAAAAGATGAATTCACGGATTGCTTTATTAGTCAAAAGTGAAATTGAAAAATTATTGGATACTGGATTTATTTGTTCTATTGATTACTCGAATTGGATTTCAAATATTGTTCTTGTTTCAAAAGGATAAAATAAGACAAGGATGTGTACTAATTTTAGAGATTTAAATTTGGCATCCTTAAAGGATAATTTCTTATTACCCAATATTGATATGATTGTGGATTCAACAGTGGGTCGTAATTTGTTATATTTTATGGATGATTTTTTTGGATATAATCAAATATTTATTCCTCCTGAAGATCAATTTAAAACTACATTTATAACACCTTAGGGAACATTTTTTTGGGTCATGATGCATTTCAGATTGAAGAATGTAGGAGCAACTTATCAACATGCTATGACTTTGATTTTTCATGATTACATCGATAAGATTCTTGAAGATTATGTGGATGATATCTTAGCAAAGTCTATACAAAGAGAAGATCATGTTACTAAATTTTATGACAAATATTTGAAAGAATTAGAAGTTACAATGTGAGATTGAATCCTAAGAAGTGTATTTTTGGAGTAGAATCTAATAAATTATTAGGATTTATAATCTCCAAGTGAGGCATAGAAGTTGATACTAAAAATATTGATTCTATTGTTAATATGCCTCCTCCTAAGAATATTTCTCAGCTACACAGTTTACAAAATAAGATACAAGCTATTCATCACTTTGTTTCTAAGTTGGTTGATCAAATAATTCCTTTTACTTCCTTTCTTAGAAAGGATAGTACTTTCTCTTGGAATGACAAATTTAAGAAAACTTTTGAGCAATTTAAGGAGTACCTTGCAAATCCTCCCATCTTGCAACTAGCTAAATTTGATAACCCATTTCATTTATATACTTCAGTGACTTTGAAGGTCATGAGTGCCTTGTTATCCCAAAATGATGATGATGGTAAGGAAAGACCTATGTATTACATTAGCCAGACTTTACTTGATTATGAAACAAGATATATAGACTTCGAAAGATAACATCTAGTTGTAGTTTGTCCATGTCAGAACTCAAGAATTATCTTATAAATACTGAAGTCAATGTAATTTTCAAATTTGATCCTTTGAAACATCTTTTATCAAAACTGATCTCTCTAGCCATTTGGCAAAGTGGGTGATGTTACCTATAGAATTTGATCTTAATTTCATTTCTCAAAAGTCTATTAAGTGACAAGCTTTAATAGATTATTTAGCTAAAGCTCCTTGTCCTCATTTAGAAACATGTTCTACATTGATGGAATTTCCTGATGATACTATTCTAACTATTCAACAAGTTGATATTTGGGAATTGTATTTTGATGGATCTAAATGCACGATAGGTTTTTTCTGTTGTTATTATCTCAATTTCTCATATGAAAATTCCAATTCCTTTATCATACAAATTAAGTTTTCCTTGTACTAATAACATTGTGGAGTATGAAGCTCTTATAGCTGGTGAGCAACTTCATCTCTTAACATCAAACACTTGCAAATATATGGAGATTTTCAATTGATTATTGAACAAATTAAAGGAGGTTATCAAACTAAGAATGATAAAATGACACAATATACAGGTTTGGCTCTTGATGTGCTTTCACAATTCTCTTCTTATACATTTCAAATCTTACTTAGAAAAGATAATCAACATGCAAATGCCATGGCAAGTATAGTTTCTTTGGTGTGTCTTGAAAATAATGTTGAAAACTTTCAATTTACTATACAAACTCTTAAAACCATAAAATTTATAAAAAGATTAATTATGATTGTTTTAATTTGCATTTCAATGAATGGTATTCCCACATTTTTCTTTTTTTGAAAGATGGTACTTTTCTTGAATTAGTGTCAACAAACATGCATAATCATATTAGGAAACTTGCAGCATATTACATCATTTTATGAGATACACTTTAAAAGCTCTCTTATGAAGGATTGTTATTAAGATGTCTTAATAGAACTAAAATTTTAGTAGCTTTGGGAGAAGCTCGTTCTGGTTCTTGTGGAGGGCATTTTGTTGGAAAATCTCTGGTTAATAAATTACTTAGAATGGGATATTATTGGCAAATGATGGAACAAGATTCACTTATGTTTTTTAAGAAATGTCCTCAATGTCAACAACATAGTAATTTAATTTATGCTCCTTCTCGTGAGCTTCGTAATCATTCCTCCATGGCCTTATAGTATTTGGTGTTTTGATCTTATTGGAAAAATATCACCACCTTCTTCTCAAGGGCATACTTACATTCTAACTACTATAGATTATTTCATGGAGTGGATTTAAATTTTTCCTCTTCATTCAAAAACTATAGATGTTATTTTTGATTACATCCTTAATAATATTATAACACAATTTGGTATACCTTTAGTGATAGTTTTGGATAATGGTACTTCTTTTAAAAACAAGGAAGTCACAAAATTCCTGGAGAAATATTGAATTCAACATAAATTTTCAAGTCCTTATTATCCTCAATATTATGGTTAGTCTGAAGCATAAAATAATATCATTGAGTAGATTTTGAGAAATACAATTAACAAGCATGTGAAAGATTGGCATATGCTTTATGGGCTTATAGGGAAAGTATTCATACTTCCATGGGTACTTCTTCTTACAACCTTGCTTATGGTACTGATGCTATTATGCCTTTGGAATTAGAAATAACTTCTTTGAATATTTCATTTCATGGGATAATTGACAAAGATACTTTTCAAGAACAATGTTTACAAGAGTTAGAAATGTTGGATGAATAATGAATACAGGCACGAGAACATATAAAATCTTATCATAAATCTCTATAGAAGCAATATAATAATAATCTAATTGGACAAGCATTTTTTATTGGTGATTTAGTTTTATATGAGAATCAATGAAATATGAATACTTTACTTGATGAAAAAGGAAAGTTTAGTCCTAATTGGCTTGGACGTTTTGTGGTTATTGAAGACTTTGGTTCAGGTACTTATAAACTTGTTGATATGGATAGTATTTCTTTAAGGAACCTATTAATATTATTTATATTAAAAATTATTATCCTTGATTTTATTCTTTCTTTTCTTTTTGCATTTATATATTCCTTATAGACTTTTTTTTATAGGTTATGTAGTTTTAGCAAAATTACATATTGAATATATTTATGTACCTTCTTTCTTTCTATTAAGTTTTATATTAAACATAGAACTAAATAGTAATGAAAGTTTTTCATTCATCAAAAAGTAATTTTAGTTATGATATATATGTGGCCAATGGCCCTATCTATCACTGCACTCTGATGGCCAATGGCTGACAGATCTTTCTGGCCTATAATAGGAATCAGTAGATCTGTGTGTCTATGTATGGCTCCTGGATATGCTCATATCATGTGAGCATTCTTGGAAACTTTATAGCTTAGCTATTAGTTTCTCCTCCCTTTCCCTACACATCCTTAACTCTCGTTGGACAACTGCAAAGATATTAGCATGCCTACTAGGATCTCTGTAGCTAAGAGAGGAATCTCACTTGCTTACTAGTAGTCAGTAGGATATGCATGCATCCTTTAGACCCTTGGATATAGAACCCCTCCACTCTACTACACTAGCTGTCAAATAAAAATTACATTTATCAATTTCATACTAAATAAAATCAAATTGCATATTTAATCACATTCTATTATTTCATACCTGGGTCTCCCTCATGAACATCACTAAAAGGTCTAGATGGTGTGGGCATAGAGTGACTACTCTCTCCACACTCACTATGTCTAGGCATCATCGGTGGTGTCTTTATGTGGGGCCCACCATGATCTCAATGGTGATATGTGATAAATGTGTATATATGCACCAATATTATTGGCTGGGGGCATCTTCTCTACTCTCTCCTCTAATCTCTCCTCCACTCTCTCCTTGTCTCTCTCCTCCTCCATGGGATCTCTCTTATAGATGTGCTCCTCCTCATCTTTAATATCCTCATCCTCCTCTATTGTACCATCATCCCAATCTGTCCTCTCTGAAGCACCTAGATCACATGTAGGATAATCATCACAGAAGATGGAATGAGACCCCTAGAGACTTCAGTACCTAATGTAATCTTGGCTCATACCCAAATAGGTCACATCTGATGGTACCTCTATATAATTGGCATTATTGCACTCTATATCTATTGTTGATGGTTGGCATATGGTGTCATGTCTCTAATAATATCCTATTCAATGCGCAAAGTGAGAAATAGATATAGGGATTCCGTGTACTAAGCTAAATTGTCTCATCACTTGGTCATAGTAGTATGGCACCATTATGTGATTCAGATGACTTTATAGCAACTTTCACCATTGTGACTATCTCATCTAAAATTGAGTACTAGGCTACTCTTTCATCTGGTAGTAGGTTCTCCATATCACATCCACACTTAGAATGTGGTCTAGAGATACTCTCCAATACAAGATATCTCCAAACTACTAGGCATTCTTCATTGGATAGGAAAAGACTCATTGTTCTCACATCTACCATCACTGGGATACCTTGTGGATGTGTACATGTAAAGTGCTCGAACAAGAAAATCTATAAGAGAGTTCATATCAATAGGCTCCCTCTCTAATATCTCACCAACATAGCTCATGGTATAGCTAGGCTAACATGTTTTAAACCCATGAGAATATAGTCCTCTTGCTCTCCATCCTCCATATAACATGGGTAAGAGGTGTCAAAAATATGTAAATACAACCAAGGATACTATACCAAGCATCACTCTTCGTACAAGAGGGGTAAGACCTGATAGTATGGATGATAGAAGGACATGATCTGATTAGGTCCACATCTATGGAATATGTCCCAAGCAATACTCCTTATCTCCAAGGATATCCTCATAGACTCATTGTGCTCTAGGCTTGATGGTCTCACCTTGGACTAGAAGTTGGAAGATCCTATAGACATCCTCTAATGTAATTGTAATCTCTCCAAAGGGAAGATGAAAGGAACATGTATCCTCAACCCACCTCTCTATAAGATCTGATAACATGGCTCATTGTAGTATTATCTATGGTAGGAAGTCTACCTAGTATAGCCTACATCTCTCAGTAGTTGTCTATCATCCTCATCTAGCTTGGATAACTCTCTCTGATGGTAACAAGCAACTCTCTAAAGGGATGCTCTCGAAGATGAATCATGTCCTGTAAGCATAGATAAATAGCATATTAGTCTTATGTATCATCAAATTTATAGATTGAACTTGACTAGGTCAAGGTCGACCTTGCCCTAGCAAGGTCAACCTTTCTGAGTCAAGGTTGACCTTATTGGGTCAAGGACGACCTCATCCCAGAATGAGTGGAAAGCTAACAATCTATGTTGACCTTCTTGGGTCAAGGTTAACATTTCTAGGTTAGGGTTGATCTTTAAGGATCAAGGTTGACCTTTCTTGTAGAAATCACATATTTGGAAAGTACAAAATCAAAACAACAAAAAACTCACCTTGGGAAGAGTCTATCTAGTAGCTAGGCACTATCTGAATAGCTCTATGCATGTCGCTCAAATTTCTTCTCTCCTCAACATCTTTCTTCCTCTTTTTGAATCTAAAAAAGATAAGAATGAGTAATTATGAATTCATTTTCATTATTTATAGGTAAAATTAGGGTTTCTTTTAAGGTTTACTCATGGTAACCTTGGATTCCTCTTGTCTCATGCAAAACTCTATTTTTGGTGTTGTTAGTGTTGTTGGAAATGTGATTCAAATAAATAACTCCTTGAATCAATTTGGTAAGGATACTAATCCTTCTAATTGGTTTAAAAAGATCTTTTTAACAAACTACATAGTCAGTGTCTAGAGTTATCCTTATCACCATGTTTCACCCTTCGAAAATAGAAAGCCAAAACAGGGACATAAGGGGCTTTATGGACTTCTCAACTATCATTTAGTAAGCTTTGGGTGGTTTATAGATTTTCATTAACCTTTTGTTTGTAGGTTCTAACAATTTTTTGTAGGATCTCTACATAGAGGACTTGGCTATATCCTTTGTATTTACTATGATGTTTTCTTATTTTAGTTTGCATATTCACATAGTGTCATATCTGAGCTAAAGTGGGGGATAATGTATCATCTTAAAATGGAAGAACTTCAATCTTAGTAGGTTTAGCACCCTCTTTTTGCATATTTATCATGATATATTTTCATTTAGGATGCATTCTACACTTAATTCCTTCATTTCAACTGAAATTAGGATTAGGATCTTGACGATTCTCCTTAATTTGCCTACTATATAGCTCTATTTTATAGGTAGGATTTAGGAATAGATCCTCCTAGCCTTCATCATAATCATTATAGGATTTTGTACCTATTTTTGGAATTCAATCCTTGTTAGGATTAAACCATAGACATAAATAACAATTACATGCAAATATAACCAATATCAGAAAATAATAGATCACATAGATAAGAACACAAGACACCAAGATTTAATGTGGTTCACCCAATCCCTAGGCTATGTCCACCAAACAGCAAGTCCAATATTATTACGATCTAGTGATTACAACTTGATTACAATTTGTAATCTCTTATAGCTCAATACCACTACAAGAACCAATTTTTGTATCACCTACAATGAAACAATCCCTAACCCTAAGCCCTTTCATACAAGTATTTTTACCACTTTAGGGTTGCAACATATCGGTCATATGTTAGCCATACATTGGCCACAACATCAGCCACATTCCAAAAAAAATTTACCCCAAAGAATTTATGAAGTATGTATAGTACTTCCTTGATCAGTCACCACAAACTAACAATCTCCCACTTGGGGACTTATCAGACTCCACATTAGACAACAATCTCCCACTTGGAGACTAATCCTCTAGCAATACCACTACCACATGGGGCTCCCACTGGATTAAACCACCCTAGACTCTATTGTTCATTTATTCATGTTCAGTCTAGAAGACTAACTAAAGTTGAAGAGAAATTCAACTTCTCTCTTGTCACTACCTTTGTAAACATATCTGCTAGATTTTCATATGTATGTATCTTGTCTAGCTTTAATTTTCCATCATCCAAAACTGACCAAATGAAATGGTATCATAACTGAATGTGCTTTGTCTTTGAATGTAGAGCTGAGTTCTTTGCAAGATGAATGGCACTATGGCTATCTATAAATAAATAATTATCCCTCTGAGGGTCTCCCAATTCTCCCAAAAAGAACTAAATCCATATCATCTCCTTAGTTGCCTTGGTAGCAGCAACATACTTTGACTCTGTAGTGCATAAAGTATTAACCTTCTGTAACCTAGAAACCCAGCTCACGATTGTCCCACCAATAATAAAGGCATAACCTATAGTACTCCACTTGGTATCAATATCCCCTACCAAATCTAAGTCAACATAGCTCTATAAATCAGTACTAGAGCCCCCAAAGTGTAAATTCTTACTGGATGTTCCTCTCAAATATTTGAGAATCCATTTGACTACATTCCAATGCTCAATTCTGGGATGACTCAAAATGTGCTAATGACTTCCACTACATGGGCAATATCTAGCCTTGTACATATCATAACATACATCAAGCTTCCTAGAGCTGAAGCATAGCGTACCTTAGACATCTTATCCTTCTCTTCTTGTGTCTTTGGACACATCTCCTTAGTCAACTTCAAATGACCAAGTAAAGGTGCATTGCCAGCTTTAGCATTCTCCATAGAGAAATGTTGCAACACCTTCTCAACATAATCAAACTAAGATAGCGTCAATTTCCTATTCTCCCTATCTCTACAAATATTCATATCAAGGATTTTTTTTGCTGCCCCCAAATCCTTCATAGCAAATGTATGTGCTAACTGCCATTTTAGCCCCTTAATGTGATCCATGTTAGACCTAGCTACAAGCATATCATCAACATATAAACATAAAATAATGCAGCTATCATCATCCAACCTCTTAAAGTAAATATAATGATCTGAATGACACCTATTATATCCATGATCATGCATAAAATTGTCAAATTTTAGATACCACTACCAAGGTGCTTACTTCAAGCCATATAAACTTTTCTTTATTCTGCACACTAAGTTCTCCTTACCTTTGACCTCAAATCCTTATGGTTGTGCCATATATATCTCTTAATCCAAATCACCATGAAGGAAGGTTGTTTTGAACATCAAGTTTCTCCAAATAAAAATCTTTAGTATCCATGGTACTTAAAATAGTATGGATAGAAATCATTTTAACAATAGAAGAGAATATATCATCAAAATCAATGCTCTATTTCTGTGTAAATCCTTTTACAACTACCCTAGCTTTAAATCTTTTCTTACCTCCATCCTCTTCTTTTAACCTATAAACCCACTTATTATGTAAAGCCCTTGTACTTGCAAGAAACTTGCATAAATCTCATGTCTTATTTTTCAGCAAAGAGTCCATTTCATCTTTCATTACAAACTCCCACTAAATCTTAGTATCCACCTGCATAGCTTCATCATAATATTCAAGTTCACCAGCATCTGTTAGTAAAATAGAATACAAAAAGGGAGAAAATCTATCTATAGGTCTACTTTTCCTTGTTGATCATCTAACATTCATAGGGTTTTGTGGTATTTGTTGTTGCGATTGTTGCACATCATGAGAAATTCTAGAACATCAACTTTTGAAGTATCATCTAGCACTACATAATCATTTTCTTTCTTCTCATATTGCTACAACAAATCTTTGTACAACACTTTTTCATTGAATATGACATCCCTTCTTTTTACAATTTTGCAATTTTTAAAATCTCAAAGCCTATAATCAAATTCATTAATGTCATATTCAACAAATACACATTTTTTTGACTTAGCTTCCAACTTGGTTGTATTTTCAGAATCTATATGAGCAAAAGCTTTACAACTAAATGTCTTGAGAAAAGAATAACTCACCTTCTTACCATTCCATGCTTCCTCTGGAATACCACAACCCAAAAGAGTAGAGGGACCTCTATTAATCAAATATATAGTAGTATTGATAGCCTCCACCCACATGTGTAAGGGCAACCCAACATGCAACCTCATGCTCCTTGCATGCCCCATTATAGTCCTCTTCATGTGTTCAGCCACTCCATTTTCCTGTGGAGTCCTTGGAACAATTTTTTGTTTATGAATACCATTAGTGGAGCAATAATTTTCAAATTCATGACTATAATACTCACCACCATTATCAGATCTAAGACATTTTAATTTCTTACCAGTCTCATTTTCAACCAAGCATTTCCATTTCTTAAAAGTTTGAAATACATCAGATTTCTATCTAAGGAAATAAATCCATACTTTTCTATTTTTATCATAAATAAATGTAACATAATAATGAGAGCCGCTAAGGGAAGATACTTGAGCCGGTCCCCATACATCTATATGCACAAGCTCTAATTTCTCCCTTTTTATTTTCCCTCCCAATCTTCACAAAACTCACTCTCTTTTGTTTTCCATACACAACTTTTACAAAAATCCATATTAACACATTTCAAACCTAATAGAACTTTCTTTGAATGAATTGTTTTCATACCTTTTTCACTCATGTACCCAAATCTATTATGCCACAACGTTGTATCAGAATCTATAGTAGCTATTTGTTCTTCTTGCTCAACTACAACAACTGTTCCTGAACATTCATTTTTTTTTGAAATAATTAAAGTAGAAGGAACAATATGAGCTACATAAAGATATAAGGTGCCTACTTTCACACCTTTTTCTACTACAAGGGAGCCTTTTGAAACCTTCCAATTTTTATCTTTAAAAGTAACTACACAACCCTCATCATTGAGTTGCCCTACTGAAATTAAATTCTTGCTCAACCTTGGAACATGTCTTACCTCATATAGTAGCCAATGATTCCCATTCTATAACTTAATCTTAATGTTTCCCTTTCTAGCAATCTGACAGGGTTCTTTATCCCCCAAATAAACAAACCCAAAATCCCCTTGGACATAATCAATGAAATAACCTCTATGAGGTGTAGCATGAAATGAAGCACCAGAATCTAAAACCCATTAATCATTAACAGTTTCTAAAGACAAAAGCAAAGCATCCTATTTATATTTCTTACTTACCACATTTGCCTCCCTGTCTCCATCTGGTGTATCTCCTTCATTTTTCTTTTGAGCACAACAATCTTTCTGTTTATGACTTGGTTTCCCATAGAACCAGTAGTTGTTCGGTCCTCTCAATTGAGACCTCCTCCCCTTTGACTTTCTTCTTGATTTCCCACAATTTTTTAAATTACTTCCTCTCTCAGTCATTCTGCCTCGAATTTGTGCATTCAAATTGCTTCTAGATGTAGATCCATCTAGGGATTTCCTATGAATTTCCTCACTCAAAATAACATTGATCAAATCATCATATTTTAGGGTACTAGATTCAGGAATAGAATTACTCACAACCATTACCAAGCCATTCTAGCTTTTAGGCAAAGAACACAAAATCAAGAGAACTCTAATTTCTTCATCGAAATTGATACCCATAGAAGATAACTAACTAGTAATATTATTAAACTCATTTAAATGATATGTAACAGATCCACCTTCTACCATTTTCATATTAAATAAATGCTTCATGAGAAATACCTTGTTTGAAATAGAGGGCTTTTCATATAGTTTTTCTAGGGTTTGCATCAAATCTTCTGTCCTCTTCACTTTTGTAATATTAAATGCCAATGATGGTGCCAAACATAATCAAATGCTTCCAAGTGCCTTTCTTTCCAAAAGATCTCAGTTGTCATTTGACATAGATCCCTAATTCTTGGTTTTTCCTTCCAATAGCTTCCATAAATCCTTCTGATAAAGATAGTCTTCCATTTGCATCTTCCATAACTGAAATCTTTTCCCATTAAATTTGTCAACCCTCAACTTACCCTCATCTTCCATTGCTCCCAGTCAACCATGAGACTTTCCTGCAGAGGATAACTAAAAAACAACCTCACTATGATACCACTTGTTAGGATTAAAGTACAGATAGAAATAACAATTTCATGCAAATATAACCAATATCAAGAAATAATAGATCACATAGATAAGAACACAAGACAACAAGATTTAACGTGGTTCACCCAATCCTTGAGCTACATCCACCAAATAGCAAGTTCGATATTATTATGATCTAGTGATTACAACCTAATTGCAATCCATAATCCCTTACAACTCAATACTACCGCAAGAACCAATTTTTGCATCAGCTACAATGAAATAATCCCTAACCCTTAGCCCTTTTATACAAGTAACTTTATCGCTTTAAGGTTACAACATGTCAACCATATGTCACCCAAATGTCAGCCACAATGTTGGCTACGGCCCAAAAAATTGTACCCCAAAGAATTTATGGAGTATGTATAGTACTTCCTTGATCAATCACCACAAACTAACAGTCCTATCTTGATATCATTTCTAGGTTTTTGGGTATCCTTGGTACTTTCTACTTTCTATTTTAGTTAGGTTTTGACTCCTAGGTCAACCTTGACCTAGAGCAAGGTCGACCAAGTTGACCCTGATCTAGGGCAGGGTTGAGGTCATCCCTAACCTAGGTCAAGTTTGAGGTTGACCTTGACCCTCTTTGGGATTTGATACCCTCTTTTTTGATTTTGGTCTTGGAGGGTCCTAAAATCAATGTTGGGCTTTCAAATTCAAATGTGGAAGGGGTTTAATTTGAGATTCATTTAATTATTTTCCCTCCTTAGTTGGTGATTGTGATTGGACCATAATTCAACGTGAAATTTGAATAATGGGTCCTCACATTACTCTAGAAGCCTCACCTTGAAGCCTCTATATAAAGACTCTCATTTGCATCTATCTTCAACTAGAAGGACAACTAGAAACAAGAGACAATACAATGAAGATGTAAGATTACAAGAGAATTATATAGAAGATCAAGCTATTGTGGGTATCAAGTATTTTTATACCATTGTGAACATCTATTTGAAGCAAGAGAGATCCAATCTATCTTGATCTACCATTACTGATATTTAAGCATTCAAAGATGCAATCATGGAGTAGCAATTATATATTATGAGTTTGGTAAGAGTACTTTAGCTTGGGGGCTTTGTATTCTTTCTTATCTTATTCAAGTTTATGTGTTTCTTTCTCATACATATATATATTCATACTAGGGTTTCAATCTAGTAGATTAGATCTTGGCATTACACATTCAATAGACACACATTCTATCATATCTGACTATTTATGGAGGTGGAAATCACCAAAACGTGGGTTTGACTAAGGAAAAACCCTATATAGCCACAAAAAAACCTTTTATATATATATATATATATATATATATATATATATATATATATATATATATATATATATATATATATATATATATATATATATATATATTCAAAGATTAGAGTACAGATTTGGATACCCTTTTCAAAAAACCTATGATATCCATGAACATGATTTTCATTAGAGTAGTATAGGTCAAGATCAACGTTTTGGGGCATAATTGTGCCTCAGGGTAAGATTATGCCCCACCAACTGGGTCAAGGTTGACCTTCTCTTATAAGGATAAAAAAAAATTGGGTTTTCTCTATCTCAACATTTCCAGTCTAGAATGGGTTGTAGATTTTCTAGAAACTATGCATAAGCATAAAAAAATAGGTATTTCCAAATTGATGCTATTTCCAGGTATGTATCTTATATTGCTTAATTTCAAGCATTTCCATTACTTATTCCATATCAACTCTAAAACAAAACAATATATGAATAATGGTGAATGTCCTATGCATTGTTAGAGATCCATTTTTACCCTATTTAGTGATTTATGAGATTGAATAAATTAAGTACAATGCATGACATATGTAGTTGTTAGGAGTTGAATATCAAAGAGGAAAGTCCTATTGTTCATGCAACTAAATACACTGAAGTGAAAGAACCTAGATAATTGTATTGAAAAAAATTGGAGTCCATATCATCATCAAGAAAATCACAATGAAGGAACTAATTAAAATTTTAATGCTTATATGGATGTATTTTTCCATAGAACAAAAGGTAAATTAATACAAATTCATAGGGATGTAGACCATGATGATGGGGAATTTGGTCTTCTAGTAATGGAAGAAAGCACAAAATGTTGGAAATATTGGAAATGTTATGTCAGCGATATTTTATGATATCTATACTTTATTTAATTGGTGATGAGTTCCTCCAATTATATAAGATGGTTGTTGATGGATGAAAAGTCCCAAATAAGAAATGAGATAGTGGTTAAAATTTACTAATCATCATTACCATGGAGTTGAATAAAAGACTCCAAAATAGATCAATTACAATTCTTATCTATCATTTTGTAGTGCAGATATTGGTGGAATCTCTAATATGAGTGGCAGATACTTAGGCGATAGTGACTTATCTTATTGATAGATTATTTGTGATCAAAAGACCATCATACAGCTTGATGTTCTAGAGGCTATTACTCATAGTACTTGGTAAATATCTTGCATCTCATTCTGAAGGACATTACTTAAAGAGTATCTAGTGAATATCATATGTTGATATTCTAGAGACCAATAAACAATTGTGATATCAAAATGGCGAATATCATATGTTGATATTTGGCAAACCATTACCTTACTGAGTACATGGTGAATATCAAGTTTTGATATTTTTGAGACCATTACTTTGAGTATTTGGTGAATACCATATGTTGATATTCTAAAGACCAATACTCATGTTATCAAATATGATATCCAAATAGTATAAATCTTCTAATAAAATATTTCCTTAATGTGTCATTTGTAATAATTACTAGTGGTGTAATATATATGTCTTGTATTTATCCTCCCTATATAAGAGGGAGTGTTGATGTTTGGTAACTTTAGTCAGATAAAACTATGGCTATATATTATTATATATGAGATTTAAGTTTATCATGTGAGAGAAATTAATATAATTATATATAACTATGATTATATTTATTACTATAATAATTATCAAATTAATGAATAGATATGTCTCATGAAAGTACATGTCTCTTCTTATCCTTTTCTCACTATAAATAAGAGGTCACTTCCATTTAGAAGACACATAAAAAATACAATGGCAATGCTTAGTACATTTTCAATGATCTAAGAAAATCAAAATATCTTACTATAAATCCTTTGATAAAATATGAAAATCTTTATTTCTAATGGATATTTTAAAGGTATTGGGATATGATTAATATTTCTACTAGTTTAGAATCAAGGTGATGATTCAAATGTTCCTATTATTCAATTGAAAACATTATTAATTCTATCCAATGTCTTCTAGACTCGTTGATCATTGAAATGTGATCTAATTAACTTAAATTGTACTAAAAAAATAATTTCTTTAATGGTATTCTTCTTTAGTCTTTATATATTTGGAGTCGTTCTATTTTATTATTTATTTTCTTGTTGGCAAAAAAAAGTTAGATCCTTATTTTTAAAGTTTGATACATCTTGACCACACAATTCTACACCCTTTCTTGAGGTATGACCCTTAAGAAACCTTGTGTAAGGTGAAAACAACCTCCAAGTGTGGGACTTGTGGGGTAAACCACATATCTGCATCACCTTTAGGAACTCTAAGCCTATTTTGGTCAAATCTCATGTCTCTATCAAAACTCAACTTTTTTCAAAAACTAAATCATACTCTTTTATAGATCTCAGAGTCAATGTCATCATTATATAAATTTCACTATATTTTAATTAGTTATAATATGTTATAATTTCAAAACATTATAAGTAGATATTTTAACATTTGAGAATATGCTCCCTCAAAAATGGAAAAAAATAGTAAATTTTATCAAAAAAATTAAAGTTTATATCTATCCCTAGAGGAGAGAGTCATCTTCAATTATGTGTAATTTATTTTTTAAAAGGGTATAGATTTGATAAATAAGTTTTTTGATATTGTGGTTGTTGATCATGTAGTCAAGGTTGATTTTGTGGCACCTTCTCTAGTAGTTACTAGAGGTGAGGGGCGGTAGCCTCGAACCTTCAACTGGCACACAGTGCCAAAAAAAAATTAGTGTTTTTTTTCGGTAACATAAAATCAAGATTGTAAAAGCCATAAAATGGTTGATTTTAGAGGTTGCCCTAAAAAATGTTGTTATAAATGGATGAGATGCATAATGTATTGTAAGGTTGGTGAACATTTTTGTTGGATAATAGAAAGGTTGAAGGTTGTGTAGGTGGACATAGCCTAGGTTTTGGGTGAACCACGTTAAATCTATATGTTATATGTGTTCTTTGTGTTTTCTTCTATTGTTTATGCATATAATTTTTTATTCTTATACTATTATGGATCTATCAAACCCTAACAATTGGTATCAGAGCAAGGTTTATTTCTGTAGATTGATGGGACATTCAAATTTGAGTGGGAGCAATGGAGGATTCCAAATTTAAGATTGAAAATTTCAATGGTCAGAATTTCTAGTTATGGAAAATGTAGATGGAAGATTATCTATATCAAAAGGATTGGTGGAAACCATTAGAAGGAAAATCAAAGAAATAGGTAACCATCACAGATGAAGATTGGGAGATCTTAGATATGATGGCACTAGGATCTATTTGACTGTGCCTTGCATTTTTTGTAATGTTCAACATATCAAAGGCAAAAATGACATTAGAGATGATGGAGACATTGGATACATTATAAGAGAAACCCTCAATTTTGAATAAGGTATTTCTTATGAAGAATTTGTTTAATATGAAAATGGGTGAGGAAGGATCTATAGTGAATCATTTAAATGAATTTAACATAGTTACCAGTCAATTGTCATCCATACAAATTTCATTAGATGAACTAGAGGTTAGGGCCCTCTTAATCTTATGTTCTTTTCCAAAAAGATGGAATAGCTAGGTTATGGTTGCAGGTAATGTTACCTCTGGTTTTACCGCAAAAGACTCAAATTCAAATCCGCGGCTTGTTCAACGGTTAGCCTAAAAAATTGTTATTTTAATGCCCCAACCCACCAAAGTTTCTCTTCTATCAGATTTTAGATGGATTGACGGTCGGCGTGATCTCGTCATCAAAAGTTGCACAGGAGATAGTATCAGCGACATCGCGCCCGATTGACACATGTTAGGTGCGCTCGGCAGTTGGGCTACAACGGAGGGCGGGTCGGGAAATTTTTTCGACGCTGCAGGTGCTATGGCGCTATCACACGCCAATCGAAAAATCTCCATGGTGACATAGCGCCCGACGGAGATGCTCACGTCGGTGGGCAGGTCACATTGCCAAAAAAATGTTGCAACGGTCGGGTAAAGTTTTATGGGCCGAATAAAATAAACAGCGAGAGCTTCAGACAAAATATTGGGCCCCATTATGTACCTCATCTGCCCAGTTGGCGGAGCCCGATGCCACGACAGTGAATCAAAAGGAACCACGCACAGATAGGGACATGTCATCGATTGGGCGCTATGGCGCTATGGGAATTTAGCCTCGATTTTCCCATAGCGACATGGCGCCTGGTCGACATGTGGTTACCCTGTGAGGCCAGGTCGCAATATTTCCTGGTGGTGTTTCGTTGGGCCATTAAGGAACCGCCACGTGTAACTAGGGTGGAGTCTCTATCAGTACGGTTGGCACAGTCAAGATTTATGATCTCAACCGTCGAATTTGATTGCATCAACGGATGGCGCCATCTCGCTATGGTGGAGATGCGCAGATGTTATCATGGCGACATAGCGCCCATTCACCGCGTGGCCATTCTATGGATCAAGTCTCGGGTTCACCAATCAGATGATGCCATGTGTATATGTCAGGACACGGCGTACCACGGGCCCAGTAGTTTTCAGAAGGGACAGTGAGTGAAGTACGATGTCGCTCTAATCGTCAGATCTACAAAGATCTATGGCTGGTGCTATCTCGCCATCGAGAATTGCCTAGACTTTAGCATCAGCGATATAGCGCCCGTGCACCACATGTCCTAGCGGGGCTGCATTTCATGTCGTCAGAAGCAGTTAGGATGGGATGACCAAAAAACCAATAGAAGGATGCCACGTATTAGCGGGCTCGGCGAATCAATAGAAACAGAGGGTTACAGGAAGTCAAGACGAGTCTTCGTGATCGTCAGATGAGAAAAGATCAACGGTAGGCGCCATGTCACCTTAGTGAAGCTGCAAGATTTTTACCATGGCGACATCGCGCTCGATTGACATGTGTCCTCGCGGGTCCAATTTTTGATGTGGCGATTAGCTAACAGCCAACAGTTACATGGTAGGGTGACATAGTTAGTTCAATGAAGGTGATCAATCGCAAAAGGACTCTCTAGGTGGCAAAACAAAGGATTACGATTGGCCCACGTGGCCTAGTTGGCATATAAGAAATCGGGTCGACTGATAGGCTAGGATGATTCATGAACCAAGATGTAGAGACGATCGACGTATCTTGTGAACTGATCTTCGCAATCATTTTCGACCTACCAGGAATGAATACAGGACATAAGGACACTCCACCCATCCGGTCGATCCATCTACCATGTCAGGGAATGTTGTGGCGCCGTTTCTATCTTCTCCAGGCTCTCTCAGAAAGAAATTTTTCTTGGTATGCAGGCCAGGATTTCAATCAGATCCCCGATTGGATTCTCAAGATGGGAAGTTAATGCCAGTAGGTAAGAAGTGAATGTAACGCGGAAATCTTCAGTTATGCCTGATCTATAAAGGCAATTTTGTGATCTGTTCTCAAGGTCGATTCTTTCTGATTTTCTCTGCTACTGCTTGCAGACTTGCAGTGTAAAACCCCTTTGTCTCTGAGCCATGTAATAGCCTGTATCATCTCTTTCAGCCATCAGTGTGAATGTGCATTGCTTTGCCTCCCATTGGTGTATTGTTGAGATCAATGATCTGCATACTGTATCTATCTTTGGCCTATTCGATAATACATAATTGAAATCTTCTTTTCCTCATGTCATTTGGTTGGTTTTTTCTGATCTGTATGTGATTATTGATCGATATAAGTCTGGATGTGTATGACTTTTGTGTGTTATTCTGGTTTCGTAGTATATATATGGGTAGGAATGAGTCTGAACACTCTGTCTTGGTGCATCACCACCTTAGATTAGACTAGGTAGATTTTCTTTAACGCTCTCTTTCTCCCTTTCCCTTCTGAGAATAGATAGGTGCGCCCTGACAGTAAGAGGAAGCTGGCCTTCTCCGGAGACTCAACCTCGTAGTTCAAGTCCCACAGCTTGGAGGTTGTTTCCATGTTTCACTAGGTTGTCCTCGCACATAGGCCTTGGACAAGGGTGCAAACCTAAGTGACAACAGTTTTTGGCACGCTCGGTGGGACATATATCAGGAGATTTCATGTCTACTAGTGTCAAAAGAAGAAAGAGTTTTTGAGATTAATGCTGAAGAAGTAGTGCTGGCTTTAGTATTCAGGCCTTCAAGAGGCTGATTCATCAAGTACTTGGCGACTCTGAGCATCAACAAATCTGGTTTTAGGCCAAAGTTGTAGAAATTCATGCCCAGAGCTGAAACAAGGGCATCTTCTAGAGGTAATTTTCAATATCAAGAACTCTCACTTTCAAGTCCTAGAAGAAGGAGGGCTAGAGCTTCATTATCACCAGTTAGAGGTGGAGTAACAATCAATATACCTGTGAGATCTATCTCTACTCCTCCTACTGTCCGAACTCAGCCTAGATTGCCATCAGCACTCATCAATAGAACACTTGTTTATATGGCACAGCCAAGAGTTCATCCTTTTGCCACCTTTAATGGTGGAAGTCCTCTGTTATTAGCCCAAAGACATGATATACCAGTAGCTGCACTAAAAAGCATACCTTATTTTACTGGTGAAACTTCTATTTCCCCCCTAGAGCATATCCAAGAGGTAGCGAATGTCTGCAATATTCATGGTATTACAGAAGATGATGTTGCCGTCAGACTTCTAGCCTCATCTTTAAAAGGAAAAGCATTACAGTGGTATACAGGCTTAGCTCATGGTTCCATAACTGATTGGGATGGACTAGGAGCAAGATTATGCAAACATTTTGAGGATAAGAGTGACCATTTGTCACTATTAGAGCAGCTGACTACAATAAAAAGAGCCCCCCATGAATGTATGACTGATTTTAATTATAGATTCCAAAAGACATGGGATAGAATACCTACTATAGTGAAACCTACCCCTGGTAATGCCTTCTTGCATTACCTTAGAGCTTTTAACAGTGATATTGCCACCACAATCCAAACTATGGGAGGAGATACATTACCTAATGCTTATGAGACAACCATAAAAGCTGAGAACATTCTAATATAAGGAGGAAAGTTTGATCGAAGGCCTCCTATGCCTTTCTTTCCTGATGTTCCCAACCACCAACCAGCAATAGCCCCTCTCCCTACAATTTCTACATCGCAAGCCCTTACTCCAGTTCCCCAAGCTTCCACATCCTCAAAAGGAATAGATGAACTCAAGGAAATGCTCCAAGGTCTAGTACTAAATGCAGATAAAAGAGAAAAGACCCTGGATAAAAAATTACAAGAGCAAGGGAGGGAGTTGAAGGACCAAGGGAAGAGACTAGAGGATAGTTTTTCTCTAATACAAAAGATGAGTAACAAGGTGGTGGCCTTATAAAGACAGTAGGCCCAAGGTGGCAAGCCTCCCCAATTGCAATATCAGGCTCCAAGTGGTGGTAGGCCTCCTAATAAGTGGAATAGCTCTTTTCATCAAAATAGGCAGAATAGTCATGCTTCTGCTCCAAGCTCAAAGCAGAACAGAGCTATAGTCCCTCAAAATAACTTGGCCCAAGACCAAGATTTTTGTCCCTCATGTAACTATTCTTATACCTACTGCCTATGTCAAAAAGTAGAATCTTATTTGGCCCTAACTATCCAGGAGCCCACGGTAAAGCAATCACACAAAGAAGATCATCCCAAGGAGGCCTCATATGTTCAGAGGTAGGGTGATTGCTCTTTTATGAATCACCAGATGGAGGAACATTGTAATGTAAATGAGGACTCCATTGCTCATAACACAAGAAGCAAGAAGAGAGCTATGGAACATGCTGCTCCTCCTTCTCCTAAGCAGGCCTCAACTTCAAGTGTTATACCTAACACACAAATAGCAAATGAGCAGACAAACACTTCACAACAGCAAAAGCAAGGTCTGAGAAATGAGGACGCAAGTGATCCTTTTGTTGCTCCATCTCAACCTCTTGTAAGTGCAGCCCCCAAAGTTTCTACCAAAATCCCTAGTGTCCCATTAAGTGTGGTAGAGCAAATGAAGAAGACCAATGTAAACATTTCCATGTGGGATGCTATTGCTACCATACCAATGCAGAGGAAGATGCTGCAGCAAGAATTGGAAAGGATTGAGCCCAAGGATCAGTCATCTACCATGGAGAGTGCCACTAGTTTAGTACAACCAAAAGGAGATGTGGAGGCAAATAAAAAGGTTAGACCTCCTCCATTTTATGTTTCTCTGATTATAGGGGGCAAATTAGTCCATAATTGCATGATAGATTTGGGGGCTAGCAGTTCAGTAATGCCTAGGTGTGTTGCTGATGCTTTAGGGATGAAATATGAGCCCATTGTTAGGGATGTGTTACAACTGGTTGGGAGTACTATCAAAATCGTAGGCATCCTTAGAAGTGTGGAAATGGCCCTACATGCATGCCCTAGTTGTACTGTGATTCAAGACATATCTGTTGCTGAGGTTAAGCCCTATTTTGCCATCTGTCTTTCGAGAGACTTCACTGCTCAAATTGGTGGATTCATATCTGCTGATTGGTCTTACATGTCATTTAAGACCAGATATGGGGCCAATTCTTCAATAAGAGCAGAACCTCAAGCCCTTCATCACACTGAACCCTACACTCCCAACTTCATCAATATGAATTGCCCTATCCTAGAGGTGAACGAAAATAACATAGTAAACGAGCCTGTCACTTCCATAGCAGAGATTCCTGATTTCTTCTTGGATGAGTGGGTAAATACATGTCAGTTTGAACCTATGTCAGAAACCCTTGAGATAGGCCTTAGTACATATTGCATAATAGAGAAAGAGGTTCAAGTTCCTAACCTTGTTAGGACTAATGACAACATAAATGGAGTATGGAGTATGTACTTTGATGGCTCAAGGAATAGAAATAGATCAGGGGCTGGTGTTATGTTGATCTCTCCTACACAAATAAGATACTACTTCTCTTTTAGGTTCCAATTCAATTGTACCAATAATGTGGCCGAGTATGAATCCTTGATCCAAGGTCTCCTACTTGCCCAAAAGAGGGGAATTCAAGCCTTGAAAGTATATAGGGACAGTGAGTTGGTAGTGAACCAAGTGAGAAATTAGAATATCACCAAAAATGGCTTGCTCAAGTCTTATAAACATAGAGTCTAGGATTTTCTTGAGGGTTTCAATGCATTTAACATTCAGAGCATTCCTAGGAAAGAAAATAAACATGCTGATAGACTTGCAGCAGTGGGTGCATCTTATGATGTGACAGGGAATCTTGAGGAAGAAAAGAAACAAAAAATAAGGGTAGTGGTGAGGCTTGCTATTCCTGATAATAATACTCATTGGCAAGTGTTTGAGTCTGATGAGCAAATTGTTAGCTTCTTGCAGAATGAAGCTGAATTTTTAGGGAGAAATCAGCTAAGACTACAAGATCAATATGGTGATCAGATCATTCATCTCAGTTCCAACAAGCTGCTCAAGGGTCTCATTACCTTGGAAGGCATCTTTAACCCTGATGATCAAACAAGAGGCAAAGGGATGAATCTAGCTGTAGAAAAGGATGACCATGCCCTAGTTACTATTGCTGATGGAAAATCTCTTAACATGGGGAAGGTATGTTCTAAAGCTGAGCAAGAAGATTTCATTCATCTATGTCAAGAATTTAGTGATGTATTTGCTTGGACATATGATGATTTAAAGGGGTTCGACCCTAGTTTGTTTCAGCATACCATAGATTTAGTTGATAGGGTCAAACTAGTAAGGCAAAAACAGAGGCCAGTGAATCCCAAGATTGAACCTTTAATGAGGAAAGAACTATCCAAATTGATTGAGGCTAACATAATTTTTCCCATCAAACACTCATCATGGGTAGCTAACCTTGTCCCTGTGAGGAAGAAGAATGGAGAAATCAGATTGTGTGTGGACTTTAGGGATCTCAATCAGGCTTCCCTTAAAGATCACCATCCTCTCCCTTCTATGGAGCAAATTCTATCCAAGGTCAGTGGGTCAAGGAGATTCTCTTTTCTTGATGGGTTTTCTGGTTATAACCAAGTGCTGGTTAAAGAGTCTGATAGATACAAGACAGCATTTACTACTAAATGGGGCACCTATGCTTATTGCAAAATGCCATTTGGATTAACAAATGCGGGTGCCACATTCCAAAAGGCAATGGAGGTAGCTTTCAGAAGATTAATTGACAAGTTTGTCTAGTTATACCTTGATGATATAACTATGTATTCCAAGAATGTGGAGGATCATCTTGATCATTTGAGATAGGTATTTCTAAGATGTAGAGAGTTTGGGGTATCTCTCAACCCAGCCAAATGTGTCCTTGCTACAAACCAGGGAAAACTATTGGGACACATTGTATCTAAGGATGGATTGACCGTTGATCCAGAAAGAACAAAAGCAATACTTGCCCTTCCTCTCCCTAAACACAAGAAAGGGCTACAAAGTTTCCTTGGTAGGATAAATTTTGTAAGAAGGTTTATTCCTAATCTTGCCACCATGGTGAAACCCCTTACAGCCATGCTCAAGAAAGATATGGTCTTCTCATGGACCAAGGAGGGGAAGGAGAGTTTTGAAAAGATCAAGGTAGCCATAGCATCGGCCCCTACCCTCATGAACCCAAAATTTGAAAAAGATTTCATCCTCTACACCTCAGGTGGTGAGTCAAGTGTCTCTGCTGTCTTGACCCAAACAAATAACAAGAATGAGGAGCAGCCCATAGCCTTCTTTAGTGAAGGGCTTAAGGAATATGAAGATAAGTATAGCTTTGTTGAGAAGCAAGCCCTTGCAGTCATTAGAGCCTTGAAGAAGTTCAGACACCTCTTATCCCATAATAAGATCCATTTGTTGGTACCCCATGCAAGTGTAAAAGACTTCCTGTTAAACAAAGATGTCAGTGAGAAGAGAGCTGGATGGATCACTAGGGTAATGGAATATGATGTTGACATTCAGATTACCAAATTAGTAAGAGGAAGAGGATTATGTAAAGAAATTTTATCAGATCAGAACTCAGATGAAGAAGTTGCCATGGTGATAGCAGAGCAGCAGGAGGAAAGGTACGCTGACGGTCCAAGGAGCTAGATAAATGACATGAAGAATTTCTTATTAGGGAATGGATACCCTCAGGGATTGGACAGAACTAAAAGAAGACAATATAGACTACAATCCATTCCCTATGTTGTGATTGACGATATCCTATTTAGGAGGGATTTTAATGGGACCCTGTTGAGGTGTGTTGAAGAGGATCAGGCTGAAAGGGTGATTAGAGAACTCCATGATGGCCTTGATGGTAGCCACTTCTTTGCAAGAACAACTGCTATGAAGATCATGAGGGCTGGATATTATTGGCCATCTCTGTTCCATGATTGTTACAGGTATGTGAGGAAATGTGAGAAATGTGCTTTTTTCTCAGGCAAATAGAGACTTGCAGCTCTTCCTCTTCATCCTATTCAGGTGGATTAGCCCTTCACTCAGTGGGGGTTGGATTTTATAGGCCCCATTAATCCTCCATCTAGTGTAGGTCATAAATGGATCTTGGCTGCTACTGATTATTTCACTAGGTGGACAGAGGTAGTTGCCTTAAAGGATGCCATAGAGCCATCAATTGTTGAATTCCTTGATGGAATTGTATCTAGATTTGGTGCTCCTTCTACTATCATCTTAGACAATGCCAAGTCTTTTGTTGGAACCCAAAATTGTGCATGGGCCATGAATCACAATATCTACCTGAGCACATCATCGAACTACTATCCTCAGGGTAATGGTTTGGCTGAATCTTCCAACAAGAATCTGATCAAAATTATGAAGAGGACAATAGAAGACAATCAAAGGACCTGGCACAAGAAATTAAGGACTGCTCTGTGGGCTGATAGGATAACACCCAAGAGATCTATTGGGAATTCACCTTTTGTGCTAGTATATGGTAGGGAAGCTAAACTCCCAATCTCATTGGAGTTCCCATCCTTGGAGTTGGCTCATCAGCTGGAACTAGTTGAAGATGATGCCATGTCAGTAAGAATGGCAGAACTAATTGAGTTGGAAGAAAAGAGAAACAAAGCCATGAAAACTCTAGAGATTCACCAGCAACAGATGAAGAGGAATTTTGACAAGAAGGCAAGGGCCAGAATCTTCAGAGAGGGAGATTTAGTTCTCAAGTGGGACTCAGACAGAGCAAAACCAAGAAGGCACTCCAAATTTGACCCATTATGGAGTGGCCCTTATCTGATTTCCAGTTGCAAATAGGCCAATGCATTCCAACTAAGCAGGCCAAGTGGTGAAATTCTACCCATTCCAGTCAATGGGATCTATCTGAAGCCCTATTTATGAAGGGTTGTGAATCCATGTACATAGTTAATCCAGTTGCTTCCTGCTTGTTTCTATTTTGCAATAAGTGCACGAGCACATGGCTCTCTTCGTGAGTCATTTTTGACATGTCTCACGCTGCTGAGGAGGTCCTATTTTTTTTTGTTTCCAATCATAGAAGTAGAGCTAGAACCTTAAGGGTTTTTAATGTTTTGATTTCCTCTTTAAGGGTTAGGGTTCTTGCAGCTCTCAGCTTTGTGCCTCCTGGTCCTCTTTCTGACTCCATAGCCCAATGGATCATTCTCAGGCACTGGTCATGCATTGAGCAGGCTCATGCCCCTTGCGAGTCGCCAGAAGTGTTACCTCTGGCTTTACTGCCAAAGACTCAAATTCAAATCTGCGGCTTGTTCAACGGTTAGCCTAAAAAATTGTTATTTTAATGCCCTGACCCGCCAAAGTTTCTCTTCTGTCAGATTTTAGATGGATTGACGGTCGGCACGATCTCGTCATCGAAAGATGCATGGGAGATAGTATCAGCGACATCGCGCCTGATTGACACGTGTTTGGTGGGCCCGATGGTTGGGCTACAATGGAGGGCGGGTCGAGAAAGTTTTCCGGTGCCGCAGGCGCTATGGCGCTATCGCACGCCAATCGAAAAATCTCCATGGTGACATAGCACCAGGCAGAGATGCTCACGTCGGCGGGCGGGTCACGTTGCCAAAAAAATGTTGTGACGGTTGGGTAAAGTTTGGCGGGCTAGAGAAAATAAATAGCGAGAGCTTCAGACAAAATATTGGGCCCCATTATGTACCTCATCTGCTCAGTTGACAGAGCCCGGTGCCATGGCAGCGAATCAAAAGGAACCACGCACAGATAGGGACATGTCATCGGTTGGGCACTATGGTGCTATGGGAATTTAGCCTCAATTTTCCCATAGCGACATGGCGCCTGGTCAACACGTGGTCACCCTGTGAGGCCAGGTCGCAAGATTGCCTGGTGGTGTTCCATTGGGCCAGTAAGGAACCGCCGCGTGTAACCAAGCTGGAGTCTCTATCAGTACGGTTGGCACAATCAAGATTTATGATCTCCATCGTTGGATTTGATTGCATCAACGGATGGTGCCATCTCGCTATGGCAAAGATGCGCAGATGTTATCATGGTGACATAGCGCCCATCCGCCGCGTGGCCATTCTATGGATCAAGTCTCGGGTTCACCAATCAGATGATGCCATGTGTATATGTCAGGACACGGCGTACCACGGGCCCAATAGTTTTCAAAAGGGACGGCGAGTGAAGTACGATGTCGCTCTGATCGTCAGATCTGCAAAGATCTACGACTGGCGCTATCTCGCCATCGAGAACTACCCAGACTTTAGCATCACTGACATAGTGCCCATGCCCCACATGTCCTGGCGGGGCTGCATTTCATGCCGTCAGAAGCAGTTAGGATGGGATGACTGAAAAACCAACAGGGGGACACCACGTATTAGCGGGCCCGATGAATCAATCAAAATAGAGGGTTATGGGAAGTCAAGACGAGTCTTCGTGATTGTCGGATGAGAAAAGATCAACGGTAGGCGCCATGTCGCCTTAGTGAAGCTGCAAGATTTTTACCATGGCGACATCATGCCCGATTGACACGTGTCCTCGCGGGTCTGGTTTTCGACGTGGCGATTAGCTAACGGCCAGTGGTTAGATGGTAGGGTGACGCAGTTAGTTTGATGAAGGTGGTCAACTGCGGAAGGACTCTCCAGGTGGCAAAACAAAGGATTACAATTGGCCCACATGGCCTAGTCGGCATATAAGAAATTGGGTCGACTGATAGGCTAAGATGATTCATGAACCAAGATGCAGAGACGATCGACGTATCTTGCGAACTGATCTTCGCAATCATTTTCGACCTACCAGGAATGAATACAGGACATAAGGACACTCCACCCATCCGGTCGATCCATCTACCATGTCAAGAAATGTTGTGGCACCGTTTCTATCTTCTCTAGGCTCTCTCAGAAAGAAATTTTTCTCGGTATGCAAGCCAGGATTTCAATCAGATCCTCGATTGGATTCTCAAGATGGGAAGTTAATGCCAGTAGGTAAGAAGTGAATGTAACGCAGAAATCTTCAGTTATGCCTGATCTATAAAGGTAATTTTGTGATCTGTTCTCAAGGTCGATTCTTTCTGATTTTCTCTGCTACTGCTTGCAGACTTGCAGTGTAAAACCCCTTTGTCTCTGAGCCATGTAATAGCCTGTATCATCTCTTTCAACCATCAGTGTGAATGTGCATCGCTTTGCCTCCCATTGGTGTATTGTTGAGATCAATGATCTGCATACTGTATCTATCTTTGGCCTATTGGATAATACATAAGTGAAATCTTCTTTTCCTAGTGTCATTCGGTATGTTTTTTTTGATCTGTATGTGATTATTGATCGATATAAGTCTGGATGTGTATGACTTTTGTGTGTTATTCTGGTTTTGTAGTATATATATGGGAAGGAATGAGTCTGAACACTCTGTCTTGGTGCATCACCGCCTTAGATTAGACTAGGTAGATTTGCTTTAATGCTCTCTTTCTCCCTTTGCCTTCTGAGAATAGATAGGTGCGCCCTGACAGTAAGAGGAAGCTGGCCTTCTCCGGAGACTCAACCTCGTAGTTCAAGTCCCATAGCTTGGATGTTGTTTCCATGTTTCACTAGGTTGTCCTCACGCATAGGCCTTGGACAAGGGTGCAAACCTAAGTGACAATAGAAAACTCTATCTCTAGTTCAAATACTTTGAAATTTAATGAAGTTTTTGGTGTTATCCTAAGTGACAAAATGCAATGGAAAAGCACAGGTGAAACTTTGATCTTGTCAAGTTTCTCTTTAAATGTGTAGAACAAAGGAAGAACAAGGGAAAAAGGAAAAGGGCCTTCAAATGACAAGTCACGAAGGAAGTCAAAGAAGAGGGGTGTTCTCAATCTAAAGGAAAGAAAGATTGTTGGTACTATGGAAAGCCTGGTCACCTAAAGAAAGATTGTTGGTCTCATAAAAACAAACAAGGAGATGAAAATAAAGATGATAGTAAGGAAGCTAATGTTGCAAGTAATACTTTGCAAGATGCTTTAATCTTATGTTTGGATAATGTTAATGATTATTGGGTACTAGATTCTGGGTCTTCATTCTATGCTACACCCCATAGAGAATATTTTCACTATTATGTTCGAGGTGATTTTAGACATGTATATTTGGGTCATGATGAGCCCTATCCCATTGTTGGGAAAGGAAAAATAAATATCAAGTTGCTAATCAGAAATGATTGGATACTGAAGGAGGTAAGGCATGTCCCTAATTTAAGAAGAAATTTAATTTCTACTAGACAATCGGGTAGTGAAGGATGCATAGTCATGTTTTTAGACAATATCTAGAAGATCAATAAAGGTTAATTAGTAGTAGCTAAAGGTGAAAAGGTAGGCACATTATATTTGTGTACTAGTAACACTTATTCTACCTTAGCTGCTAGTGATAATGTTAATGCAAGGAAAGCTACTATACATGTTGCAAGAATAGATTCAAAAATGTGGCACGATAGGCTTGGGCACATGAATGAGAAAGGGATGAAAATCCTTCACTCTAAAAATCTATTTCCAAGACAAAAAAATATTTATTTAGAGTTATGTGAAAATTGTGTTTGTGGCAAATAGAAAAGAGTCATATTTCTCAGAGTTGGGAACAAAAAGAAGAGTGAGAATTTAGAGTTAGTGTGTTTAGATGTGTGGGGACTAGCTCAAGTATCATCTCTTGGTGGCTCTTGTTATTATGTTATTTCTATAGATGATTCAACAGGGAAAACATGGGTGTATTTCTTGAAACAAAAATCTCATTTTTGAAATATTTAAGAAATGGAAAGCTTTGGTTGAGAATGAGACAGGAAGGAAGTTGAAGTATATTAAATTTGAGTAATGGAGGTGATTATTGCATAATAGTCTTTGAATATTATTGTTCTATTAATGGAACTCAAAGACAAAAGACAATTCTAGGAAACCCACAAGAAAATGGGGTGTCAAATAGAATGAATAGGACAATCATGGAATGCGCAAGGAGCATGAGATTGCATGTTGGTCTACCTCTTCATTTCTAGGAAGATGTTGCAATCACTACTATTTATTTGATAAATAGAGGACCTTCATCCCCTTTGGATGGTGGTATTCTAGAGGAAGCATGGACTGGAAAAAAGTTAAATTATTCATTTTTGAAAACTTTTGGTTGTGAAGCTTTTCTCCATGTTGATAAAAAAAATAGAACCAAGCTTGATGATAAATCTCTAAAATGTATCTTCATTGGATATGGAGTAGATGACTATGGTTATCTCTAATGGGATTTTGAAAATCTTAAAATAATTAGAAGTAGAGATGTTATATTCAATGAGAAGGTCATGTATAAAGAATAGTTGTAGGAAATGAATCATGAACAACTCAAACAAGAATATGCAGTGTTGGATGAGAGTCCTAAAACTAAAAATCCATTGGTACTTGATGCTCAGAAAGAATAGGTTATCCCACAAATTCTTGTAAGTGTTAGACATTCCACAATGTCAAGTAGACCTCCTGAAAGGTTTTCCCCTTCTTTGTATTCTATTTTATTGACTGATTCTGGTGAACTAGAATAATATGAAGAAGAAATACAAGTAGATGCCAAACAATAATGGAAGCTAGGAATGAAAGAGGATATGGACTCCTCATTTAATAATAAAACTTGGGACTTGGTCCATTTATCTAAAGGAAAAATGGCTTTTCCTAACAAATGGGTTTATAGGATGGAGGAAGATGGAGGAAAGAAAAGGTATAAGGCCAGACTTGTGGTAAATGGTTTTGCACAGAAAAAGGGTATAGATTTTGATGAAATATTCTCCCCTATTGTAAGAATGACTTCAATTAGAACTATACTAATTCTTGTGGTTGTAGATGACTTTCATATTGAAAAACTAGATGTCAAGATAGCTTTTTCTCCATGGATATTTGGAGGAAGAAATTTACATGCAGCAATTAGACGGATATGAGGTCAGGGGTAAGGAGAAATTGGTGTGCAAGTTAAGTAAAAGCTTGTATGGCCTAAAGTAGGCACCTCGACAATGGTATTTAAAATTTGATAGTTTCATGGCTAAACAAGGGTACCATAGATGTCATTCTAATCATTGTGTATATTTTAAGAGATTGGATAATGGGAGTTACATTATCATGTTACTCTATGTTGATGACATAATTTTTGTTGGGTTTAATATGCAACAAATAAATGAACTTAAACATAAATTAGCAAGGTCATTTTCTATGAAGGATTTGGGTTTTTCTAAGTAAATTTTTGGCATGAGGATTACACAGGACAGGAACAATGAAACCCTGAATTTTTCCCAAAGTGATTATATAAAGAAGGTGTTGAAAATGTTTAATATGCAAGATGCAAAAGTAGGTAGTTTATCTTTGTAAAACTTTTGTGAAGATATCAACTATCTACTCTTTTGTATTCACATATTCCATCATCACTTATTTGTCTTGAACTAACTTTCTCAAGTAATGATGCTTGATTGTAATGTGCTTAGTCTTTGTGTGCATCACATGATTCTTTAATATATTTATAACACTTTAATTATCACAAAAAAGTACCACAGGTTTAGTGATCTCCTCCTTCATACCTTTGAGAAGTTGTTTGACCTATACAATATTTGTACAATTTATTGTAGTAGCCACATATTCAACTTCAGTAGTAGATTGAGATATGCAATTTTTTTTCTTATTGGTCTAGGTGACCAACCTCTTTCCTAAGAAAAATTCTCCACCGTTTGTGCTCTTTCTATCATCAATGTTTCCAGCCCAATCAACATTAGTGTAAAGTCTCAACTCAAATTTTTCATTTTTCTTGTAGTATATATCATAGTCTTCTGTTCTTTTTAGATATCTCATAATTCTCTTAACAACCATTGAATGATTCTCCTTATGATTTGTAGAGAATCTTGCAACAATCCCAATAGGTAATGCAATGTTAGATATGCTATGCACTACATATTGCAATTTTCTAATCATAGAAATGTACAATTTTTGATTCACATCACCGGAATCATCAATCTTTGACAACGTGTGTCCTATCACTCTAGGTGTGCTAACTAGTTTGGAATCTTCCAATCCAAAAAATTTCAACATTTCCTTCACATACTTAGACTGAGTGATGTATATATCATATTTCATCTGACATACTTGCAAACCAACAAAGAACTTGATCTCTCCAAACATAGACATCTCAAATTATTTCTTCATTTCATTTGCAAATGCCTTACATAGTATATCTTGACCTCCAAATATGATATTATCAACAAAAATTTCAGCTAGTAAAACACCTTTACCTCCTTTTGTCTTCAAGTACATATTGTTGTTATCATCAGCATTTTTAAATCCAGTCTTCACAAGATAATTGTGAAGGCTTTCATAACATGATCTTGGGACTTTCTTTAAACCATATAAATATTTTTGTAGTCTACATACCATATTCTTATTGTTAGCATCAAAATATCCTTTTAGCTATTCTATATAGACCTCTTCCTCTAATATGTCATTCATAAATGCTGACTTCACATATATTTGATAAACTTTGAAACCTCTGTGTATAGAGTAAGCAAGTAGAGTTCTTACGCCTTCCACTATTACAAAAGGGGAAAATATTTCTCTATAGTCAATTCTATCTTCTTGTGCATACCCTTTGTGAACTAATCTTTCCTTATTCCTTGTGACTTCACCATTTTCATCTAACTTGTTTCTATACACCCCCTCAGTTCCAATCACATTCTTGTCCTCTAGTCTTGGAACTAGAGTCCATATTTTTTTCTTCTCAATCTACTCAATCTATTCTCTTATGGATTTACTCTAGTCCTCATTTTCTATGAAAACTTTCATTGTCTTAGGATCATGCATGCTCAACAAAAATGTATCACTTCTTAGCCTATTCCTTGTTATTGGTCTAACATCTTTATCTACAATAATTTGTTCAACAGGGTGATGTCTCTTGGCATACTTTGAAAATCTTGGTTCTTCTTTTCTTTCCTTGATAGGTTTATCAACCCTAGAATCACTATGTACTTCTCTATCTAGTAATTCAACATCTCTTTCATGTACACTTATCTTAGAATCAGAATGTGCCTTAGTTTCTATTTGCAACTCAACTCTTGACTATAACTCAGTTCCTGAATGCAACTTGACATTCATTGTATGTGACTCGACAGTCATTGAAACTTTCTATTGATTAAAAAATTGGTTTGCAACATCTTCATCAATAGTCATACCTTCATAAAATTATACAAATGATTTGTACTCTTAAGGTTCCTTCATAGGTTTAGCTTCATGTACCTCTGTATATTCATCAAACTTTACATTTGCACTTTTTCTAACTTTTTTAGTGTTAGTATTTAAACATTTATAAGCTTTATTTCTTGTGGAATAACCAAGAATATACCTTCTTCACTTTTAGAATCTAATTTTCCATTCCTAAAATCCTTAATAATGTAACACTTTCTTCCAAATACATTAAAATATTTTACATTGGGTGAGTATCCTTACCATAATTCAAAAGGTGATGAATGAGTACTTTTCTTGACTTGCATATGGTTCAAGATATAGACAACTGTACTTACAACCTCTCTAAAATATTTCAAAGCAACATTCTTCTCCATCATGAGTGTCCTAGCATAGTCCATTACAGATTTGTTCCTCCTTTTAGCAATACCATTTTGTGGAGGGGTCGTAGGTGCATAAGACTATCTTTTGATTCCTCTATCATTACAGAACATCACAAACAAATTTAATGTAAATTCTCCACCTTTGTCAGATCTTAGAAATTTCAAGGTTTTTCCTATCTCCTGCTCAACTTTAGCTAAGTACCACTTAAACATTTGGAAAGCACCATATTTCCATTTCAGAAACATAACTATCATCATCCTAGAATAATCATCAACAAATAGGATAATGTACTCGTCATCTTTGTAGCTTTGCATATCAATTTCTCTGCATAAATTAGTATGAACAATCTCTAGAATATCTTTAGAGGGGTGAGTCTCACTCTTAAAAATAGATTTTTCCATTTTTTCTAATTGACACTATTTGCATATCATATTGTAAGGTTCTTTCAATTTAGGAAAACCTCTAACTCTTTTCATGTTATTAATACTGACTAAGTTATCAAAGTTAACATGACATAACCTCTAGTGCCATAACCACACGTCATCAAATTCTACCATAAGACAATAGCATCATTCATATCAATATAAAATAGATTACCTCTATTCTAATCATCTTTCCCAATTAGTTTTCCATCAGTATCATAGATCTTTTCTATCTTCTTCTCAAAATCAATTGTGCAACTTGAACTATTCAGTTGTGACACACTTAAAAAATTATAGTTAAGTCCTACATAAAAACCATTGTCAAACATGATCTTTTCTATGAGTTTGATAAATCCTTTTCCTTTTATCATACATGGCACATCATTACCAAACCTTATACTATGTCCATCATAATAATCAAGAGTAATGAACTTACTTTTATCTTTAGTCATGTGATGTAAACACCCACTATCAATGATCCATCTATCACTCTTGTTTAGATAAGACACTAGTGCAGTTATCTCATCCTTCATTGCAACATACACCACTTCATCATCATGGTCGAAAGATCCATCTTTGGTTCCCTCTTCAACAATGTAGTAATACTTCTTTCTTTATCTTTGTAATCTTTGTTCTCCTCATATCTTTTACTTCTGTATTTGTCTCCACTTCTATTGTTCTTCTTCTTTGGACATCCAACAACAATATGACCAACCTCATTGCAATTAAAACACATGATAGGTAACTTACCTTTGAATTTTCCTTTGCCTTTGTGAAATTTCTTTGATAGTAGTGCTTCAAGTTGTTCTACATCTTCCTCATCTATATGACTATCACTTGAAACATATTTGACCTTTTTCTTCTTCTCTTCAGGTTCTTTTAATGACAATTTAGCTTTGAAAGAAAATTCAACATTCTCAAATTTTAAATTATCAAAATTAGAGAGTTCAAACACAATGAGTCCTCCTATCAATCCTTCAAGGGTCAGATCATTACTAGGTGTGCACTTTAGTTCTTGTATGGCAAAGACTCTAATACCATAGATGGGCATTAGGGTTCTCAGTACTTTGTTGATCACAATCTCATCTTCAATCTTACTAGTTGCTCCTTTAATATAATTTACTACTTCTTTTACTCTAGCACATTATATAACTATATTTTCACCTTCTTGGATTCTTATATCATCGAACATACCTCTAAGACTTTTAGATTTGGCTATTAGTACATTTTTTTCTCCTCCATAGATCTTTTCTATAGCATCCCACATCTTTTTAGAAGTATCACATTCCTTGATGTCATCAAATTTAGTGTAGCATAGGGTAGATGAAATGTTCTTTCTTCTTTTTTAGATCCTTGACAGTTAGGGCTCCAATAGGGCCAGCATGCTCAGTGTTGATGGTAGATTGTACATGATCTCCAAGACCTCCTAGGTGTAGCTTAATCAGGCTTTTCCATGTAGGGAAGTTCTTGTTAAGCTTGGGTACCTCTCTTTTGGACATCTTGATTTTTAGCTTATAGTACCTTCAAACTAGTCCTCTTAAGCACTATGACGATCTAATACCAATTTTTGGAATTCTTTAAAATAATTGAGAGGGGGGATGAATGAGTTATCCAAGGTCTAGATGTTCAAATAAAACTTTTCAATGCTTAGTAGACCCATATCCATAAAACCTTATCATGCACGCATCCATTAGATCATACAATACATAAACTTTGTAGGTTACTGTCTTAGGTCAAAACAACTTTGCAAAAATATAAACATGAAATATAACATATTCAATAACACATTTTCCATAAGGATTTTACGTGGAAATCCAATTTGGGAAAAAACACCAGTAATATGCTATTAATCCTCACTCTTCTGAAGTGATGTCCTATGAAAGGCCAACCCTATTAAAGGTTACAATACACACTATTAAATATGACCTGGTTAAAGGATTTCAATCACCCTATTAGGAGTGAGCCTTGTTAGAGGACTTTAGACCATTCCATTAGAATGCCACTTTATTAAAAGATTTATAAATGACTATTAGGTCAACCTTAATCTAAAGGATTTACCCTAGACTGATATAATGATTAGAAAGTAATAGTAAGGTTTGATCTGATAACAAATTACAACTCACTTGCAAATTACAAAATTTCTATTTTAGTCCTCCATTATGCCTAGCTTTCACACACTTCAACTCTAATAGCGTGTTCACCCTTCAAGAATTCATACTCTTAAGCCTTGCTTTGCATGCCAATTATAGTCACTTCTATTTGGCCATTGAATGAAGAATACCCTAGACTCCTTATCTTCCTTAGGTTCTCACACATGATAACCTTTGTTTCTAACCAACTACCTCTATAAATAGAGAATTTAGATCTTTTTTTACTTAACCACAATCATCCATTTAAGGGTTAGGTAGGATACAATGAATCTACCCACTTTTCCATTTGGTTCCTCTAGAAACTTCTTCTACAATCTTCTTTGAATTGTCCTCAAAATGGTTTACATTACATTTTGTGCCACCAACTCAGCATAGTTCTCTTCCACACACTTCACACAATTCAAGAAAACAAAATAGTTAGCTTAGATTTGTCAAATCTTTGATTTAACACATTTACTTACACTCAAAATCATATGCTATCACTCGACATCTATACTATTTTGTCACTTGGCCAACACTAGTTCACTCGATAAACACTAAAGTATATTGATGCTCGACACCAACTAAAGTTTACTCAACATATACTAACAATCACTCGGTTTGCACTATTTTTTTAATCTTTGCTCGACACCTCTTGATTTTCAATTGACTTCTATTTATATCTGCTCAGCTTGCATTGACTTCTCAACAAGGCTTGGTAGACACTTTTCATACTTGATTGTCTTCCAGTCTTCACTTGAGTAATCTTTCATTTTAAAATTCAAGTAGATAAGCAATATACTATAGTATCAATGTCTTACTTGGTATTAGTGCTTCTTTTACATACCAAATAGCTCAACCTTTCTCTAGGTGCTATTGTTATCTCCTCTTTTCCAATCCTCTTCATCAATCAAATAAATGATAGCTTTCAAACCAAAAAGAAATTGCCTCACCAACAGGTAGTAGGTTTGACATTATTGACAAAATAATGATTTTTCTATTACATGTTCTTCACTTCAAATTTTTTTTATATAAATAGAATCACCACTTTCAGAACACCACCACTTTTAGAACAACATAATTACATTTATAAGCCATTTTTAAATAATAGACAAGAAAAATATAAATATAGGAAAGATAAACTAATTTAGGGAGCTTTGAATAACATAAATGGTAGAGTCAAATTAAGGTATGAAAAGATAATTAATTACCAGCAACATGATAAGAATGATATCCCTCTTCATCTATGTTAGGATTTGACACATCTTCCTAAAGTAGGCATCTTCCTCTTGGAAGCTATTCAAAAGAGGATTCTAATAGTAGATAGGTTTTCTAAAATGGGTTATGAAGGATCATCAAGATGTCCACTCTATAAAAAAGAATTAGAACCAACTAAAAACTTTATTTTTTATTGTCCATTTCCTAAGAATTGCTAGTATTGGTTATGTATGAAATTAAATCAGAATACTTCTCTCCTTGACAATCTATTAGTTTTTTTAAGTTCACTGAAACAAGGCAATTTTACTGTCTATAATAATTTGTGGAAAATGTCCCCTTCTATACTCCTATGAGAAATATGAAAAGAAAGGAATGGATGAATTTTCTGTAATGAAAAGATGGATTTAACATCCTTTTTTAATAAATTAGAGGCGTGTATTGTTGAGGTAGCTAATATTAATCTTAGAAATTCATATAAGGAGGAAGGATCCTTTATAGATTGGGATAGAGAAATGGATAGAAATTTCTTTAATCTAATTAATCCTCCAATGTTCTATATTAAATCTAATAAGATTGCTGGGAGAGAATGTAAATGAGAACCTCCTCTTGCAAGATGGTCAAAATTGAGTTTTGATGCAGCCTCTAAAGGTAATCTAGGACCAACATGCATAGGTTGTATTGTTTGTTCCGATAAAGGATTACACCAAACTAAACATGCCAAACACTTAGGAATTATGTCTAATAATTTAGCAAAATTGGAGGCCTTGATAGAAGGATTAACTCTAAGTTGTAAGATAAACATTAACAAATTACTTATAGAAGGAGACTCACAAATTATCCTAAATGTGCTACGAAAAAGAGTAACCCCTTACTAGATATTTAATTCTAAACTTGAATATGCCCTAGCCATAGTTGATAAATTCAAAGAGATTATCATTAAATATATTTTTAGGGAAGGTAATAAAGAAGCAAATAATCTTTCTAACAAAGGACCAGGCAAAGAAGAGATTCTAATAAGACAATTCATTATGATAAGCATAAGTTAGATTTCTCTTTGAGAGAACTTGGTTTAGAACTTATATTGGTTTATTAAGGACACATATTTCTAATAATTAATAGATAGATCTACTCATACATATCCTTAGAAAAGCTAAAATCAAAGCTTTATCTTAAATATTAATTACGATCTCTAATTAATACCTCATAATAGATATCTTTTATCATTTAAATATTCTCATATATAAATAAATAGCTAACGAATAAGCCAGAATATTCATAGTTGGTTTCTCCAAATTTACTATTTTATATAAAAATATGAATTTGATATGGTAGACTTAGATTGTATATAAGTATTAAAAGGTAATCCCTATCATACTCAATACCAATAAGTTATACATGGTCGATATGGTAAAACTAGATTAAATATAGGTTAATCTTAATTATATAGTAATGAAGGATTTATTCCCAATTTTTTCAAGCGCAATCTATTGATTTTACCAAAATGAATATACAACTTGTTTATAGTCTACTAAAATGGTAGTAATGTTATACTCTTTGCAAATATATCAGTTGATTTTGTATGCACGAAAATTAAGTGACCCCTAAAGTACAATTTATTATATTAATATTATTAATCATAGATTGTTCTCTTTCACCATAACAGGATATTAATTTCAGTTCCATTTAACTTTCATTCCTTTATCTCATGTTTCATCTTTTTTCTAAATTTTAAAAATATTAAATCCTCTATTCGACTATCATGTATGCGCTGATTTCTTTTTCATTATTTAGCAATGTGTGTTTGATAATTAAGGATTTGGTTTAATAGAGTTTCATGGTTTTACCACATTCATCATTAAATTATCTCATGTGTATCCTTTTATTTTTAAAGTGTATCTCTCATCACGGCTTATTAGTACACTTGTCATATTTAAATTTATTTTTAGAATCTGAAGCCACATCACACCTTTTTATGACATTATGAATGCTTATCATTTATAAAACTTTCTTTTTAGTTCCCCATATAATCTACATTTTAGGTAATCTATTTCATCATCATGAGTCTTTCTATCTTTTTAAATTCATCCTTCTATGCTTCTGTCTAGATGCATCAAATTTACTATTGGTGTATTGTTGACATTTTTGTCACCATTTATCCCATTCTAGATAACACGATTAGAGACATATTTCATGGGATAAGTTCTGTATTTTTCAGCCAAGAAAAGTTGAACATTGTTGGGCATTCTTGGGTGCACAAAAATATTGTGCATTTTTGGGCATCAAATGATCTGGTTGAATGAATTTTCTTATCATATGAGTATCCTTTTTCTCATTCAATGTTCAAAACTTGAAACTTTAGTGCATTTTCATGCAATGTAGGAAATGCATGTTGAATGAGTTGGTTCATTGAAGGAACACTTTTTTTCTCATTTGACATCATGATCAAATGTAGGTTGGGATCTTACAATGCATGACATCACATGTAGTGCATTGCTGTGTATTTTTGTGCTATTCATGTTACGCTACGGTGCATTTTTGTGCTCTATGAATCATCGCAACTCTACTGTGTAGAAGGAATTTTATGCTACAATGGTGCTTAGGCCAAAACTATTTGCATATTTGTGCTTGCATTATTTTTTCCTTCTGATTGTGATGCAACTTGAGAGCTCAATGTTTATGGCCAAACTACTTTTTTGGGTGTTTTCTCACAACGTAAGTGGTTGTCCTACCTATGTTGCCACTTGCGGAGGGTATGGGAATGTTTTTATTGATTGGGGAAGCATATATTGGTCCATTTTCCATCATTTCATGGAATAAATACACATGGAAATCATATTTTTTCTAGTTTATTCTATTTGTCTTGTCTATTCTCCTACAGAGCTCTTTAATTCTAGTTATTTCCTATCACTTCATAATCAAATGTATACACATAATAATATTTTATCTAATATTTTATTGACTAGAAATTTTTAACTTAACTCCAATATAGTTGGAGTTTGAACTCAACTATTGTAACTGAGTTATGCCTGGTTGCTTTAAAAGGTAGCTTTGTACATATTTCCTAGGTTGTTCTATGTTGGTTCTTTCAGTAGTATTATGCTCTGCAATTGTAACTTCCTTCTTTTAACTTGCATAAATATAAATTTCAGCTTTACCTTTTCTCACATTTAGTTATATGTGCATATTTTTACCTTATGTTGAATGATCCTTTTATCTTCTTGGTTTATATGTTGTGTCAAATGTTCTAATGAATGTCGCATTGTGAAAGCTATTTTCTTTGTGTCATTTTATTGATTTTGACCTATACATGAGTCTTTGGCCGATCAAACAGAATCAAGATTTGTGTATTTGATCCTTTTATTTATGTTATGTGTGTTGTAGGAAGAGACAATAATCAAATTTCAATTAAGTGCATCACCTTTCCCTTTCAGCATTTTAATTTTAGCATCTCCTTCTACCTTTCCCCTTAAATCTATAGTTAGGTGAATCCTAATTGTAAGGAATTCGACCTTCTTCAGAAATTCAACCTTAGAGCATAGGGTAAAAGCACAAAATTGTGTCACCTTTTTATAAAGAAAAAGGATCCCAAAATGCAAATTGTTCAACTTTAATAGCATAAAAATGGTATTTGTGTTTAGAATTTGAAGATGATGTAAAATGATGAAATGTGTTAAATTGGATGAATTTTATGTTAGAAATGTTTAGAATAATTGGGGGGGGGGGGGGGGGGGGGGGGGTGGGTGGGGGCGAGGAGGGGTGATTCAATTACTCAAGGTCTATATGTACCACTTGAACAATTAAACATTAAACACATCACTTTTTTGTTGATCCTATTGTTGCTTTGTCTCTATTGTAAAACTATCATAAAATTAAGTTGTATTGAATAATAAAAACATCATTACATGTAAAACATTCATAAGATATTCATCAAAATTTGACAATAGGATTTTACATGGAAACCCAATTTGGAAAAAAATCACTAGCAACATATCACTCTTTTTCACTATTTTGATGTGAGCTCTGTTAGGAGCCAACCTTGTTAAAGGTTACAATACATACTATTAAATGTGACTTGGTTAGAGGATTTAATTTCCCTGTTAGGAGTAGCCTTGTAAGAGGACTTTGATAATTCCATTTAGAATGTCACCTAGGTAAAAGACTTACACAGACTATTAAGTCTTCAACTGATTGTGAGGTCAACCTCTATTAAAAGAATTTCAATACAAATTGTTTACAATGATAAGAAAGAAAATAAGAGGTTTTGATCTATGTGATTACAACTCACTTTTTTAGGTTCAGATATCTATTTGGTCCTTATGCTAGATCACTCATAAGCTTTTCATTTTCATCTCTGATCTTGATCTACTTGAACACCCTTCAAGAAATCAATCTATTCCCAAAGGCATAGGAAGAGGTAGATAAAATGTCTAACATCCTATAGTCATCAACAATTGGTAGTCTGCTGTATGTGGATCTTACTTTAAGAGCTACCTAAAGTATTGAAGGAGATGAATTAGAAGATTTAGAGTCACATGAAAGGGGACCAAGGGAGAATCTAGAATTGATTATATCTTCATATAGAGATGACAAGTCTTTGGCATTGTTGTGAAAGAGGGAGATATAAGATTTCTGACATATACCTAGTAAGAGGGAGAAAGTATTGAGGGAGATATAAGAACAGAGCAGAGAGAGACAAATACCTGAATATCAAAAAGATAGAGAGATACTCTAAAGAGGGAGATATAAGTGAAAGGGAGAAGTAGTAAAGGAACTTGAAAAAGATCACATTACTCTATATAGAGGAAGGACATATACTAAACTAATAGAGGGAGAAATTTCAAAGATCTATTTTCTTTTTGGTATTGTTGTTAGTATTGGTTTACCATCAATGCCAAAGAGGGAGATTGTTGATATAATATTGTTTTTAAGTAAAGAACCTATAATGGAACAATCATTTTTTTGTTAATGATGTCAAACTTGCTACCTATTGGTGAGATAATTGCTTTTGGTCTCAAAGCTATCATTTAGTTGATTGATGAAGAGGATTTAAAAAGAGGAGATAACAATAACACCTAGAGAAAGGTTGAGTTATTTGGTATGTAAAAGAATCACTAAGACCAAGTAAGACATTGATACTATAGTATATTGCTTATTTACTTGAATTTTGAAATGAAAGATTACTCAAGTAAAGATTGGAAGAAGATCACGTATGAAAAATGTCTACCAAGCCTTGTTCAGAAGTCAGTGCAAGTTGAGAAAATATCAGTAGAAGCTGAGTGAAAATCAAGAGGTGTTGAGAAAAGATAAAAAATAGTGCAAAATGAGTGATTGTTAGTATATGTTGAGTAAAGTTTAGTTGGTGTCGAGCATCAATATACTTTAGTGTTTGTCAAATGAACTAGTGTTGGCCAAGTGACATAACAGTATAGATGTCAAGTGATAGCATCTTTATGCTAAGTGCAAGTAAATGTGTTAAATTGAAGATTTGATGAATCGAAGCTGACTATTTTGTTTTCTTGAATTGTGTGAACTATGTAGAAGATAACTATGATGAGTTTGTGGCATAGAATTCAAGGTAAACTATTTTGAGGAAAATTCAAGGAAGATTATAGAAGTTTCTAGAGCAACCAAATGGAAAAGTAGGTAGATTCATTGATCTTACCTAACCCTAAAATGGATGATTGTGGTTAAGCAACAAAATATCTAAATTCTTTATTTATAGAGATAGTTGGTTAGAAGCAAAGGTTTTCATGTGCAAGAACCTAAGGAAGATAAGGAGTTTAAGGTATTTCTTTATTCAATGGCCAAACAGAAGTGACAACAATTGGCATGCAAAGTAAGAAGGCTTAAGAGTATGAATGCTTGAAGGGTGAACAAGCTATCAAAGTTGAAGTGTGTGAAAGCCAAGCATAATGGAGGATCGAAATAGAGATTTGTAATCTACAAGTGAGTTGTAATTTTTTATCAAATCAAGCCTTACTATTACTTTCTAATCATTATATCAGTCTAGGGTAAATCCTTTGGATTAGGGTTGACCTAACAGTCATTTATAAATCCTTTAATTAAGTGGCATTCTAATGGAATGGTCTAAAGTCCTCTAACAAGGCTCACTCCTAATAGGGTGATTGAATTTTTTTTAACCAGGTCACATTTAAAAGTGTGTATTGTAACCTTGAACAGGGTTGGCCTTTCAGAGGGCATCACTTCAAAAGAGTGAGAATTAGTAGCATATTACTGGTGTTTTTTTCCAAATTGGGTTTCCACGTAAAATCCTTGTGGAAAATGTGTTATTGAATCTATTATATTTCATGTTTACATTTTCACAAAGTTGTTTTGACCTAGGACAATAACCTACAAAGTTTATGTATTGTATGATCTAATGGATCTATGCATGATAAGGTTTTATGGATATGGGTCTACTAAGCATTGAAAAGTTTTATTTGAACATCTAGACCTTGGATAACTAATTCACCTCCCCTCCCTTTCAGTTATTCTAAAGAATTCCAATAGGTTCATCCTCCATACTGATTGTTATTAAATGAAACTTTATAATCATTCACAAACTTACCCCACAGAATTGAAAGATTGTTTTTATATTTTTAGGTAGATTTTCACTATCTTGAGAAGGGACCCCATCCAAAGAATCTTTCAAAAATAAAGCTTCCTTCCCTAAACTGATATTTGAAGTTAATTTTTTAGCTATTAATGGTTGGAAATTTAACATAAAATTCCAAATTCTTGAACATTTTGGATGACTTAATATTTATGATATAAGAAAAATTCCCATTTTCTATTATGTTCTTTGAAAATTCTCCATAAGATTTTTGCCCCTAGCACCTCATTTTGCCAACTCCATTTTTTTATGCCTAGACCTCCAAACTCTTTAGGTCTACAATTTTTTTCCAATTTTATCAAAGCTTGTTTCTTCATGTCTCCGATTCCTTACTAGAATTTTTTTAAGTTTAGATTCTAATTTTCTTTTTATACCTTTGGGTAAGGGAAGACATAACATATGATATGTGGGAATGGCTAAAAGTACTACTTTGATCTTAGTCATCCTCCCTACTTTAGTTAACCATTTTCCTTTCCAACTAATTTTTTAATCTAATTTTTCTAAAATGGTATCCCAAGCCTTACCTTCTAATTACTTTTTCAAGTTGAATACCAAGGTATTTACATGGGAAGTTTCTTTTTCTGTATTTTGTTATTCCACATATACATCTCTCCACTTCCTCTTTGGTATTAATAAAGAAGATATTTGATTTATTAGCATTAACCTTTTGAATTGATGCTTCCAGATAATTTTTTATTATTTGCTTAAATTTTTGAGATTCTTCCTAAGTTCTTTCTCCTAGTTGAATAGTATTATCCACAAATTTTTGATGTGTTATTTTAGGTACCTCTTCAGTAACTATGATTCCTCTAATCTTCATTACAACTTGAGCCTCTATTATAGCCCTGCCAAAAGCTTATGTTATAATAATGAAAAGGAAAGATGAAATAGGATCCTTTTGTTTGATTCCTCTAGATATGCTAAAAAATCCTTCAGGTGTACCATTTATGAGAAAGGAAATTTTAGGAGTCAAAATATAATTATATATTAAGTTGATCCATTGTCATTAAAATTCAAAAGCATTGAGTGTTTTGCATAAGATTCTCCAAACTAGTTTATTGTAGGATTTTTGGATGTCTAATTTCATTAACATACAAGATTCCTTATAATTTTGTGCAGAGTAAATTAATTCTGGAACTATGACAATGCTATAAAAAAGTGATCTGTTAGGAATAAAACCTGTCTAGTCCATAACTCCTTTGAAATGAGCTTTGGGAAAACTCTTTTAAATCTATTGACTAAAGCTTTTGAGAGAATTTGATAAATTTTATTTCTTAAAGCTATGGGTCTAAAGCCTCTTAGGTCCTCATATTTAGCCTTATTTTAAATCAAAGCTAAGTATGTATTGTTAATTTTAGTTAGAAGGGAAACTATATTCCTAGTTGCCTCAATTGCCTCCCACAAATCATCACCTAAGATATCCCAATATTTTTGAAAGAAGAAAGCTTGGAATCCATCCTAGAGATTCAAAAGGGTTAAGTTGAAAAGGACATCTTAGATTTCTTCTTTGATAATTTTTTTATTTAAGATTTATTATCTTCTCTATTTATTAACTTTGGTATAGATCCTAACATCTTATTCTAAGCTGATAAATTTGAGGATTCAAAATTATTTAGAATAACAGTATAATATTTAACAAACATTTTTTCTATCTCATTTGGGTTTTCAATTACCCTACATGCATAATCCTTGATGTTAACTATTCTATTTATATTCCTTCTATTAAATAGTACTATTATGAAAAAAAATGTATTCTTGTCACTTTTTAACAACCATGTTTCCCTTGATTTTTGTTTCCAAAATATTTCTTATTTTGCTAGAATATTTTCTTGTTTTGTCAAAAGTTTTTTTTCTTTAATATATTTATTATTTTCCATTCCTACATTGATGATTTCTTTGTTTAAACTTTTAATTCTTCTTCTTCTTTTTTTAAATGTCATTAAAATGATATTTATTCCATTTATTATTTTTCTTTTAATTATTTTAGTTTTGATATTAAATAAAACATCTTTGACCCTTTAAATTTCTCTTCAACCTACCATTGTTTTATATTATTAAGGAAATATTTATCTAAAAACTACATTTTTTTCACATTTAAATGGATTTCTTGATGGTTTTTGTGGTTCACCTTTCTCTAACCTAATTGGGTGATGATCAAATCATGCATTTAGAAGACTTATTTTATTAAAAGATTTTAAATTTCCTTTAAATATAAATATATCCAATCTTTCTACTATATTACAAAAAATCAGGCCATCTATTATTCCATGTAAAAACCTTGTTAGATGGTGGAATATCTATAAGGTTATCTTTTGCAAACCATTCTTTAAAGTCTAACATAGCTTGGATGACGGTTGTGGAAATGCTTGCTTTGCCCCCTCAATCTAGTATTGCATTAAAATCACCCTTATAAAAATATTTTTTGAAGAATTTAATTCTAGATAATTACTAATCTCATTCCATAATTATTTCTTATTTATTGTTGCAATTGGTCCATATACATTAATGAGTAGGAATTGGTTTTTGCTTCTAAATTTTAATCCCCAAACCCCCCCCCCCCCCCCTCCTATTTCTTTTAATATGAGTAGTGTGAAGTCTATCCTCCTGGGATTCCATATAATACCAATCCTCCCAAAGGCACCATCTAAATCAATCAATTTCATTTTCCAAGTTCCAAATTTTCTTCTTAGTTTTTCTCCTTCTTTGTTAAGTTTTGTTTCTTGAATTAATACTATAGCATTGTTAAATAATGTTAAATTACACTTAAGTGAGCTCTTTTTGTTAGGGGAATTTAAACCTCTAATGATCAATGTAGTTAGATTAATGGTTCTATAGCAAGAAACTTCCCCTTCCCTATGTATACCAAAAAGTGGTACACTTAGATAGACAATTATTATCAAGAATACCCATGATGGAGAGCATCTCAAGAGGCAGCCTATAGCTTCCTATCTATGACATGCAACAGCTATGAAATGGTGGCACTCAAATGAACCTAGCTTAAGCAACCCTTGCAAGGTGCAACATAAAATGGAAGATTAAAAGAGTAGAGGAAAGAATCTCAATATCCAAGAAACAAATGAAGTGCAATGCAAATGCAAGATATTCTAAATAAAATGCAAGATTAATCTAACAAATATTAAGAATTGCAATACCACCTAGTTAAGCTATGTGAGCTAAGCTAGAGCATAAAATAAATCTAAACTACAAATTATGCCATGATGCAAGTAAAATAGAGACTAAGATATAATGCAAGAATACTCCAAGTGCTCCAAAATCACGAAGAAAACTTGTAGCATAATAATAACATAAGTGTGTAGGAGATCAAAGATGAGATAATGAGGAGAGAGCTTTCTTATAAGGAAAAATGGATGATAGATATTAAGAGGTAAAATTAAGGTTGGAGAATGAGCCTTGAGTGATCCATGTGCACAAGAATATTTCCTAAGAAAGATCAACATATATGTTTAAGAGGAAAAATATGTGTGGAGGAGAATAACCATTCCACCCACCTCAGAAATTTTGCACCTCATGTGAGACAAAAATTTATTTATTTTTATATTTTTTAATAAAAATAATGTTTTTCCTAAGCACACTTAGGATAGGTGGGACTTTGAGGGATTTATTTAATGAAAAGGGAGAAACTTATTTCAATTAAATAAAAGGCATAGGATAAAGTGGTCAAATCATAGTTTATAAAAAGAAATAGAAAAGTAAGTATTTGATCAAGAATAAGCATAGATAAATTAAGAAAAAATGCTAGAAAGGGGGCTCATAGTCAAGATGGAAATTTTTAAGTGATTAAAATTTCCTTTCTTTAACTAATGCGTAATTAAGCTAGGAACACATTATGTCAAAGAATGAAGAAGCCAAGCTAATAGAGAAATCTAACTTTGAAGATCAAAGCATTGAGAGATAGTTGATCTTAAATGTACAACAAATAAGCATAGAGACATAACATTAGGAGAGACAAATCCAGATAAAATAGGAATGTCAACCATATGCCCTAGAGAGATAGATAGATCAAGAGAAAATGGAAAGGTCAAGCATATGCTCCTAATAAATAGTTAGATCAAGATAAAATGATAGAGTATTCCTACCCCCTCAGGATCAAAATCAAAATGAGGTAGAGGAGATCCATAAATAAAATAGATTAGATAAAATTGAGATAAGGTAAAGTTAATGATGATAGATATGAGATTAAGACCAAGGAATGACTACCAATCAATGCAGATATGCTTCATTTTCATTAAGTTTGACCAAGAAAGGTAAAGCATCAGAATCAGGTCAATATAGGAAGAAAGATGAAATGAAAGGAAATAGAATAAATAAAAAGAGTGGAAGAGAGTATAAATGATGAAGAAAGGAAGAAGATGAAGGTTTCCTCAAAAAGATACAAAGATTAAGCCTCAAAAGATCAACCAACAATGGAGAAGAAAGAAAAATTTCAAAATAAAATTTTGATCATCAAGATGAACTCGAATTTCAATTTCAATCTTGAAAAATGGATCTTGGACTTTAAAATTAGGTAAGGGTGCAATTTTTGCACAAATCTAAGGAGTTCAAAAATTAAGTCAAAAATAGGTCAAAAGGGTAGATAGATGTGGTGATAAGATTAACTCTTTTGATAGGAAAAGAAAGAAGATGAAAGCATGATCAAGAAGAATCAAGAATATAAATGCAATTGACCAACATGTTCATGAAAGATAAAAGAAGACCCTCTCATCACTTTGATGCAAACTAAGCTAGAATGAACCTGAGAATGCAAGCTAGTATGCAAGGTGCAATTGTAAGGGTTATATAAGTATGTCCTACTTTTTATCATTAAGCCTTATTGGGGACATCAAAAGGTTATACAATCATCACTAGTGTTAACTATGAGGATATGAATATGATCTATATTAGATAGGAGTGTGGGAACCCAACCTATGCATCAAAGACATGAAGGTTAAAATGATAGTGCAGTTAGACTCTCTAGATTTAATTTAGCAAGATTATGCTCACATCAATACACAAAATTTTGAGATGGCCATAAACATGAACTTGCAAAAATAGACAAGGACATAACATGGAAGATTCTAAGTGTCAAGTGGGTCAATAAAAATGCTCAAAACACCTAAGATCTAACAAAGTATACCTGCAAATAGAAATCAAACAAAGACATGCCCCATGCCCCTAGTCCTCTAGTTCATGAGATCCTAGAGAGACTATTAAGGAGGGAACACTCAAAAAATAAATCATCATAGATAGCACACAAAGAAAAATAAGCCAAAAAGTCTTATCCAATTTTTATCTTAACTGTTTGTATGAAAGTCACATGACTATCTTCCTAGGGCTTAAGTCTTCCAGTGAGAAATATTGCAACATCCTAGACTGTAGCCAAAGTTTCAACTAAATGTATCTGATAAGTATTGAGAAAAACTTGATGTCAAAGGAGAGTGTTGAAAAACATTGTATAGAGAGTTTTCAAAGAAACACCAACATAACTAAAATACCTAGTAAGCTATATAGTTTGTGTCACCTAGACTTAGATAAGGATTAGTGAATATTTCCATATTTTCACCACTTTATAGGTTTGAATAGCTATCAAGAAAGATCACATTTTTTCCCAATGTCTAGCAAGGTATAATACATGATGGATCAGCAAGATCATAGATAATATGAATAGACAATGAATGGATGGAGCAAGATGAATGCAATCCTCAAGGACTAAATCTTCAAGAGTACCCAAGCTAGGTAAAGATAACCATATGAAGCATATTTTGGATAATAAATGGAAGCCAATGAGAGATATATAAAATAGGATAAAATTGATGTCATAAAATTGTAGCCCAAAATAGTGGTCATGTCAAAAGGACTCTAAAAACCATGTTTCACTTTTTTTATTGTGATCAAGACCAAGAGGTCAAGTAAATAAGATGGTGATAGGATAGAGTAAAAAGAATGAAGCTAGATATGAAGGCTATGGGTAAATGGGGAAGATAATGGTAGGGAAGTTGATGGATAAGATAGTCAATGCTCTTGGATAGTTCAACATTTTCAAGATCAAAGAGAGAAGAGGGAATAGATGAATGATGGAAGAATTATGCATGATGCTTGTTTGTCAAGTTATTATCATGGTAATTTCTCAAAGTGCCACAAGATGTACTTTTCACCATAGGAAAAGATTATTTCTCTTTACTTTATCTACCAAAGTGCCTGTTTACCAAGTTTTCACCAAGGAACTTTTTCTTCTTTTTCTTCTTTTTTGAATTTTTTAGATAGAATAGATAGTGCTCTTATTGGAAGGATATGTCATGATAATTCAAGGCCAAAGAAAGGTATTCTCAAAGACGATGATAGGTTGATGGAAGGATATGGTAGTGGAAAAAGTGTATGGAGGATAAGAGGTCGTGCCTCAAAAGGCTAGAAGGATGATAGATATTAGGTAAGTGTGGACTTGAAGGAATTGTGTAAGGGTGTGTGAGAAAGTGGGAAATATAAACATAGAAACACACCTTGAAAGTTGGTGGGATGATGGAGGAATCATGGAAGAACTAACTTGAGATTTAAATGTATGTGATGGTAGAGTATTTTTGGAGGAAGATAGAGTAGAAGGATTCAAAACTTTTTGAGGAAGATGTTTAGAAGAAGATGGAGTGGAAGCCTTTGGAATCATGAATCTCAACTTTCATTTCTTCTTAATATCCAACTCTTTTAAAAGAAACTTGGGAATCCATACAAATTTTTATTTTTATTTTTCTTTGGGTGCTTTAGAATGCATTTATTCAATGATGGATTTAGGAACCCATATTATCTTTGATTTTTCTCTTTGGTTTATTTACCTATGTGGTCTCTTGAATGTTCTTTCTCTCTTTACATTCCCATGTAGATTAGGTGGGACATAGTGATCTTCATTTATAAATGGATTATTGTGTTTGTTATTGTGATGAGCATCCAAATTTCTTCCAAAATACTTGGGATTTATGGATGAAGAAGGCTGATATGGTAGGTTTAGATGGATGGGTGGATGGAAATTTGTCAAGGATGGGTGTCTTTTTTGATCTTGAGGTATAATGAGAGAACTAGGAGTGAAAGGTATAAGATATGGAGGAATGTAAGGTTTGAATATGGAAGGAAGGTTTGAAGGCTTTATCTTTGGTGGGTAAGGACAAAGAATAGACTTAGAAGATGCAAATGGATAATGGATAGGGATATCAACATCTTTAAAGTGAGAAACATAGACAAGGCTCTCATCTTTAAGACATGTATTTATACCAATAGGATCCTGAATAGCTTTGATAGTAGAACTTGAAGCTTGGGCATAGTTTTAAAGTAGATATGGACAAGTAGAACAAGAGGGGTTACTTTATTCTTCACAATTTTCTTTGGATAGCATAGGCATAGTAATTTTTTGACAATTTTCAATAAGCTCAAAAGAGATATTGATAGTGGTATCTTCATCATACTTGGGAGATGGAAAAGACATGGGATATTGAGGAGTGACATCTTGAATAAGATGAAAGGGTGCTTGATCTTTATCTTTCTTGACATTTATAGCTTTATCCTTTTGAGATTCATCTTCACATGTAGTCACTTTTAAGGACAAGGGAGAATGTGAGCTTTGCATGATATTCTCTTGATGAGGTAATGGAGGGTTGCTTAGAGTAGGCATAATAGGTATAGCATCACATGAAGGTTGAATATATTTAGTCTTACTAGCATGGAAAAGGTTTTCAACCAAGTGTAGATTAGCTTGAGTTTCTTTTAGAGAAGGCCCTAAAGGGTGATCATAGTCAATACAGAAAGCATTAGGTTCTTTTTTTTATGGAGGCATGTTGGAAAGATTTAAATTTTTTGAGACACATGAGTGTTGGAAGAAGTAGAGGTGTCAATAGAACCACTAATAGACATAGGTTCATCAATATGATCTTTCTCAAGAGAAGTATCATCATCACATATGTCATTAGGGGTTCCAACATCAATTGTCCCATCATCAATAATATCTTGGACCTTATGTTTCAACTTCATGCAACATGAAGTAGTATGATCATGTTTCCCTATTTTTGGTCATCCCTTTTTTAAACATTTCCCTTAGTTTCTAAAACCATGCTAGAATTTCTCTAAGTCATAGGTTAGGTTTGGCTAGGAGTTTCTATTGGAAAAATAGAATAGCAGATACTATATAGAGAAAGAAGGAGCTTCCAATTTGTTATTCTATTGAATAATTTATGCAAATTTTTACAATAGTTGACCCAAAAACATTCCTAAATGATTGCTAATTAGATTAACAACAAACTACTTCATGATTGACAACACACACATAAACTTGACACTAACTGAAACTTATGGACACCTAACTCAACACATCTACAATAAGAACTTTTATCAAACTAAAACTCTTTGACTCAATCATAAACTAAACCTGTGTTGCCAGTAACTCAACAAGGCTTGCCACATGTGCAACAATTATTACTAACTACCATTGGAACATTACTCCAAAACCCCCACTTAATGTGATAACTAAATGAAACATTATTTAGAAATTATACTTTGAAAATATGTCATATAGGAGCAAGACTTTCTCATAGTTATGTAGCTATCATCCAACTTCAAAACAACATTGGACACACCATCTCCACATGAAATGTCTCATTACCCCCATAAAGGTACGATGCCAAGCTTCCAAATTTTCAAATCTCCTCAAACTATTGGACACAGCATCTCTACATGGAATTCCTCATAACCCTCATAAAGGTATTAATTCTCCAATCCTATAGCACCTCAAACTATTCAAGCATCCATCTAGACTCTACCACACCTTTTCCTATTTTTCAAAGCATTGACCTCTTCAAAATCAAATAAATTCGTCACTGAAATCATAATCATCTAGTGGTTCTTCTCCTTGCCTCATCTTTTTAACAACTTCTTCTCTAATAGATAGAACTTAATAGGAAGATAGCTCTATTTCCATATTCAAAAAATAGAATGATAGATAATATACAGAGAAAGAAAGAACTTCTAGCTTAGTCTTATTGAATAATAGATGCAGATTTATACAATAGTTGACCCAAAATCATTCCTAAATGACTACTAATTAGATTGACAACAAACTACTTCATGATTGACAACACACACATAAACTTGATACTAACTAAAACTTATGGACACCTAACTCAACACATCTACAATAAGAACTTGATTCAAACTAAAACTCTTTCACTCAATCCTAAACTAAACTTGTGTTGCCAGCAACTCAAAAAGACTTGCCACATGTGCAATAATTATTATTGACTACTATTGGAACATTAAATTCAACAGTTTCTTCTCTTTTAGAGTCTCATGTTTCCTTTTGTTAGTTACTGGGTTTGCTAACTATTCTTCCCCTTAGAAGTGTCTAGGCTTCCCCACCCCCTACCTATGAGAAGATTTTTCTTAAGTCACATGTTCTTTGAAGGAATTCAAAGTTCAAAGTTTCACCTATTCCCCTTCTTCCCTACTTAGAGGTGAAGAATTCTCAAGGAGGTTTTGAAATACAGAGGTTGCTCCAACAGCTAGGTACAAGTTTAAAGGAATATCAAGAAGAGATCTTGAGGAGTAGTGTTCAAAGACAAGATGTTTCTGAGGTTTCCCAAAGGAAGAAAAATCTAAGTACAATGAGTGTTCCAGAAGAATTTATTTTGAAGGTAGCTTGAATTTCAATGGTTGTGACTCTCAGTTTTTTTAAATTAAAAAAATGATTAAGTCCACAAAGTTTATTTGCAAAGTTCCACTTTCTAAAAATGTCTAAAGGTAAAAGCTTGAGTGAAGTGTTTAAAAGAGTTCTAGGAGAATAATTGTTAGAAGTATTTTGAAAGACAAAAATGGAAAAATATAAATATGTTTGGACAACATGAGGGAGAATTTCACTAAAGAAAAAAGAAAATCAGTTCCCTTAATAATCTAAAAATCTAAATCCCAACAGGATTTCCATGCCTTAGTCAAATTTCATGTCACAAAGTCATAACTCTTGTTGCTCCATTTCAAACCAGTGGATCTTCAAAAGAATATATCTTTAACATTAATAGGTTTTATGGAAAGGTGCAAATGAGATCACTTTCTACTCGTTAATCTGGGATTTGATGCAAATCTGATCATTGAGGGCTTCAAGTGTCCTAGAATTTAATGGGAATCTAATTGTCAAGATATTTAGCCAATGATTGAGAAAGGAATTATAAACTAATATCCACTCAATAAAAGTTATATTTCCTTCTCCCTAAAGGCCATTTTTGAAATCTATAAGTTAGTTTCTCAGAGTTCTATAAAATACATGGTTGCAAGGTTATGGGTTATGAATTTAAGTGATGCCTCATTGATATTTTATGATCTGATTGATTTTCATTAGAGGATGAACGTGGACCCAATTCAACCTATCATAGAGAGGCTAAAGGAAAGTGGTTTAGTTGAGGCAGTTGGGTTTCTTGTTGTAGTGCAAGTGTTAGAGTTCATTTATGAGTGCATAGCTCATTTTGACCCAGACACCAAGAAGATCAAAATGTTAGGAGATGAAGTTTTGTTCACCCTCGATTGGAACACATTGTAGAATAGTTTCAAACTATTTACAAGGGATGTATACACTCACATGGATTTTTGAAACTCAACCTCAATGTTCAATGAGAAGAAGACACTGTGGAGGGGAGACATGATGACTACCTTGTTCCAAACCCCCTAAAGAAAGAAGAGAAATGTGTCAAAGAAATTATATGGTACCAATCTAAAGTGAGATATTATAGATATAATGGTGCTTCTACATCATCTACAAAGCAACAAAGATTTTCTAAACTTTGTGGATCATTTCTTATATATGGTGCAAATCATTTGTATAGAAGGTAAGTGCATAGAATAGGGTCAAATTCACTTTGATAATCTTTCTAGTTGGCTCTAGAGCGCTAAGGCCTAGAAAAGGTTCTTCATGTCTTCATACTTGATTTACACCTTGGTGATTATATAGCTATGGATGGGACTACTCAATATTCAAGACTTTGATGAGACCACTATAGTGCATGATTTCTATCCATGTCTCAGTATAAATAGAAGCTATGCATATTTTTTCAAAATTATTGAGGCTTTCACCAAAAGGATCTCTAGGATGTTGTAGGGGTACCCTAATTGTCATTTCTCTCTAGAGGCCATGTCAGTAGTGTTGCAATTCAAGAGTTTCTTCATCCAGTTCCCAACATTTTCATACATAAGAATAGTGGAATAAGATGGATTTCCATGGAAGTTTCCTAGATATCTAAATGATCACATAGTTCTTGTAGAAATGTCGAGGCATATTTTGGGGTTAAAGAGCTATGTTTGACCATTAAGAAAGAAAGAATCATTTTCCTGATAATAGTTGAAGCATACTCATTTTCTTTGAGGTCGAATGCCAAGAATGCAGTGAATAATTTTGAAGATAAGTAAGCCAACCTCTTATGAAGTAATTATATTGTAGTTTCATCATGTTAACTACATCATGCAGTAGTAGGCAATAGAAGTCTTCAAATGGAAAGGAATGGTGGAAACTCATAAATTCCCTCAACACCCAAGGTGAAGGGTCCTTGTGATAAATACCTATCATAAGTATGGATATGGGCTAAATGGAAGGTTATCACAACCCCACAAGACAAGGTAACCTAATCACTAGGTCTACCCAAGTTTTAAGCACCAAAAACTCAATATGCACTACAAGATTCCCTTAGCCAAAAGAGGGATCAAACCCCAAAAACTGAAGATAAAGACTAGGGGTGGCCTACAATCACTGATGTGGCCTATTTAGGTCCTAATAAACATGAAAAAATGGTTCATTTTATCAAAAACAACTTATAGCATGAAGTTGCTTTAAAAAGCCACTAAATTGGCTTGTAGCCCTCCTAGAGTGAGAAAGAGGTATATAATTTTGGATTCTTCCAAAGGACATGATGACTTTACTATGGATTTGGATACCCTTTTGGGTCTTATTAAACATTCCAAAGTTCCCAAGCATGGAGAGGAGTGGAGGTTGTCGTTTTGCAACATTAGATCAGATTTGAAGGCCTAATTAGGGCTCCATTTGTACTCTACGTATACTTTCTGCAAAGGGGAAACACAATCCAACTATTAGGATATGTGGGGGAATGTAAAAGAGATAATATTCCAACATCTTTCCTTTGGTGAATCCAAGAACTCAATATAGAAGGGTATGTCTAAATGTTGATTGGTGTACTCTTCATGAAGTACACCTAGGGTATGGTGGCAAACCCATCTCCTTGCATCTTCTAGAAAAAATTTTGTAGAATATGAAATTAAATTGTTACACCTAGTATTCCACCAAAGGGCATCAATTTCCCATGGTGGAATCTGCCAAAATAACCCAGCCCTAGCAAGTTGTTGATTTGTAGGCTGATTTTTGGGCAACAAGCAAGAAAAATTGAATAACTTTCAAACTATGAAGAGTTAGAACATGAGACTTGTTGAAAAATGAAATAGATAAAATTCCCAACTTTAAGATCCATAAGGACATCTCCAATCATCCATGTAGTTCCATACAATGGTTTGTAACATGTGTTTATGCAAGGAAAAATGTGGTTTTTATTGCTTTCAATGTCAAAATTAAAATTCTATCCTATCACCCACCTATAAGGGCTTATATAGGATGCTCTCAATGGTTACATGAGTGGTTTGAAACAAATATCCATTTGGGAAAGGGATTTACAAGTTTTAACAACTTTTTAAGAAGTTGCTCAAAGTTTCTTTAACAACTTTGAGAGGAATTTTTGCATATCTAGTGACCCAAATTGGTCCTAACCTTATTTTTATGATCCCGAATGGATATAAACATGAAAAAAATGAAAAAATGCAAACAAATATGCCTAGGATCATTAATGACCAATAGTTAGACAAGGGCTTATAAAATGCCAATCTTGTAACTATGGCCTTACAATGAGATCCAATGTTAAAATCTATTATTCCTAAGCATGACTAGAGGCTATAAGGACCTTAGTTTGAAATCCTCATGGTTTTTTTTAAAGGTAGAGTGGGTGCTCCTGCACCACTACATTAAGGCCAACCTATAGTAAGGCCTATCATATAAGCATGTTTCAGCATTGGAAGACTACTAGGCTAACTGTTTGGATGAAGTAGAGATTCAAGAGAGGTTCTTTTTAGGAATTATAGTGGATAAAGTGAGGATATATGGTGTAAATATCAAAGTTTAATGAATACATGATAATGGGAAATTCATGCAATTTTCCACCTACCTAAACAAAGTGAAGAATGCAATTGCTTATTCTACTCGCATCATTCCAATAGTTAGCAATTTGGATATTTTAACATCAAGGTTTATCAAGAGAATAGATAAGTAGGTCAAATGGACCAAGGCCTAGAGAAAGAGAATAGGTGGTTCATCATCAAAATCTTAGCCTACACAATCTACTTTCGCACCCTCAATAGCCATAATAGTAGCAACTGCGAACACATTAGTGGGACCTTCCTAGATGGTTGGAGGAGATGGTGGTAATGGAGATCAACCAAGGAAAAATGTGCAATTCCCTCCAACTTGTGATAGTGGTCCTTCCATAGTTATAGGCTCCACTAGAGAATCAAAGAGAGAAGGAGATGAGGGTATTAGAAATAGATAATACTAAGAGGGGGGTGGGGGGGGTGTGGGTGAATCTGTATTCTACAAACTTTTGTCCACAACTAAATATTGTTAATTACTTTATAACTTGCATATGAAAGTAAACCAATAATGTTGAATAGTAAATATAACCATACACATTGAGAACTCATAACACCATTATTTTTTAACTAGGGAAGCCTTGGCCAAGGGAAAACCTCAGTGGGGATGATACCCACTAGATGATTCACTAAACAATAAGATCTTGTTAAGGATATTGACCTTGTTGGAGTCTATGAAGTACATATAGTGTCTCGAGTCCTTGTTAGAAACCTCAACCCTATTAGGAGTATCTAAAACCATATTAGGAGTTGGTAGATCATTTAAAATGTATGCAAGAAGGGCCCACTACCCTAACATGCAATTATACAATTCCATTCCTTCACAAGATAGATATACATACAATACTTGCTTGATGTAACTCGTAGTTTCTCTAATCTTACATCATATTTTGCATCACATAAAGGCTCACAGATGGTTCTCACAATATTTTTCATGTCACATCTAATCATGCAACTTCCACAATATTTGTGCATTACACATATTCACTGCACAACACACTTTCTGATTATCTGTGCAACATAAGATCTTTACTTATATATTGTGCATTGAAAAATCGTTGCTCAGTCAGCTTCTATGTCTTCACACACTTGACATAATATAAAATAATATCCACATAGTTGGCTTAACATGACTTACTAATCATTTTGAAATCAAAACAATTCCTAAAGTTGTACAGCTCAATTTTTTGCTATGCTCTGTTTTTCACTGTTAAATTCCATCATAGTTAAACTTACTATAACTTTTTTTGTAATGATCATACACACATGCACATTGGTGCATTTCATCATGACAATATTAAAAACCTTTCCTTAACTACACATTAATCTAATTCTCTATGCATCATTCATAATGTTAAGATTTGTTCACTGTACTCTTGCAACTATCTAATACTTAGACAATTTTATGTCTCTAAATGCATAAATGAAATGTTCAGTATATGTTACCATAAAGACATCTAACTAACCATATTTCCAATAGAGGGTGCGTTGCAGGGGGGGAAGGAAGATTATGAGAATCTGAAAGAGAAAGACTCTTTAGTCCTCATGATTAACTTGGATAGATCTAATGGTGATGGTAGACATGATGGAGAAGCTCCACCATAGTAGACACCTCTGACTCCATAACAAGGTAATACTCCTATAGTTATTTATTCTTCTAAAATAGTTTTATTTCCTTTCTCTAATAGGAAGATGGAAACTTCTCTAGTTGCAAGGAAGTTATTTGATTCAACAATACTTCAATCCTCTCTAAATGTGTTACAATTTGAGTTTTGGTTGGAAAACACCTTAGATCAGAAGAGGAAAAGATTAGAAGAGAGTATGCTACCCAAGGACCTCATTTCCTAAATAGTGAAGTAGGGATCATCCATGAAGAAGATGAAAAAGACCATGATGCTAGTAGCAGTGGGAAAGGATGTAGTATTCAAAAATTAAGTCTTAGAGGTCATCTGAGCTCAAAAAGAGGGAAGTTTTTCAAAGCTTTCCCCCTTAGATTTTTCCATATAGCAATGTGACATGGGTCCCCCACAGCATGATATGAAAATATATATGTGGCAGTTTTTCAACAAAGAGATCAGTGGAAATTTCGATGAGCTCAAAATGACCAAGGCACAATTGAAGACAATAAAAAATGAGCTTTTGGATTACAGAAGGTATATGTTTACTCCTTTTGTTGTCAAAGTAGGGGAATCCTTGGATTCCTAAATTTTTTATCCATCTATAGAAGAGAGAAAGACCATGCTAATGAAGTTGCAAGAAGAGGATCATTTTGGGAAAATCAGCAGGGAGTAGATTGGGGATATAAGGACAAGTGGATTTCCCCTAATTAATAAGATGGGACCTCTATGTATTAGTGTGGATGAGTTGAAAGGAACCATGGATAGCTATATAGCCTCAATGAAGGCATACATAGATAAATACTAGGAATCTTTGGTCTTATTATATGAAATCATCAACATCAAGAAGGACAATGCCATCAGTGTTGATATTTTGAAATATGGGAGCAAACCACTTTCTGACTAAATGATGTCCTTAGAGTTCAAAAGGGAAAGAATGGTTAAGGTCCTAAAATTAAAAAAAGAATGTTTATGAAGGAGTGAAGAAGGTATATGATTTTTTCTATGCCTACCTTAAGGAGCTTCACATGGAGTCATATATCAGCAAGATCAGGTAGGTAGTTGATGCCAATCTCATGAAGGACACTTATCATCCATTCATAGATGAGTTAGCTTGCCCTGACAAATTATAGTCATCAAACTTGCACACTTGAACTGCCATGGTTGGGATGTTAGCTAAGGTTTTAAGTAATATACAGGGAAGATTGATACCATAGAATCATTGGCTAGAGAGAATGACTATTGGCTAGTAAGATTAGACAATTTGTCTCTTCTAAGATCAATTGAACTAGCAATTATTATAGTAGAAATGAAATGCTAAAAATCTAGTCAAGATGTCACTAAGTCCAAAGACAATAGAATCTTAGTCACCCCTACTCCTCCTAATTAGCACTCATGAATTTTTATCAGATGACATATGTCATTCCATTTTCTATCTTTAGCTCTGTCTCTTCACCTTCTTCTACAATGTAATCATATTGTAAAAATGACAAAAGATCAAGGGCCTATATATGTAAAATTTTGATAATTTATAAGGGATCAAAAAAATTGGTGCAATTTTTCCCCTATAACAGTACTTATAGTGTGAGAATTAAAATTTTTTGTTGAATGGAGAATTTGATTTGTGTCTAAAGTTGGGAATTATTGGATCTTAATAATTATTAGGATTGATAGTTATTGTGATGAGATGGTCACTTTGGTTTCTTCATTTTCTTCTCCCCTACCAAAATTGTGTTGTATTTGTGTGTGAATAAACTAGGGAATCTCTTAATTCAATAGTTCTTGGGTGGTGGCTTTGACTTCTCAAAGGGCTACTTGGGTTCAAAAGCATTCATTTTCTCATTATGTTGCATTTAGGAGTAATTTGTTCTGCATCTAGTAGTTAGATGAATTTAGGAGTATGATAAAAAGTTAGTTGATGTCCTTGAAAAGTGGTTATGTTATCTTTAGGGTCATGTGTGTGGTGGAACTACAAATATTTAATCCTTCCTAGGTTTTATTTAGTTGCAGGAAATCTGATTTAAGCCTCTCTTGCTCTTTGGTTAAAAGCATACCCTCGATTAGTAGTAGGGATCTTTAAAAAAATTCCTTGCATATCAACTAGGAGAGAGTTGTACCTTTAAAATTCATAAGGAAGTTAAAGGAGGAAGAAAACCAAAAACACCTCCCAATCTGCTAGTGACTTTTCATCTTCCCACCCTTGGGAGTGAGAGATGCAATTTCTAGATAGAGATAGAGGAAGACAAACTATCAACCAAAATTTTTTTGGTGACTCTACTAGGGATGATTTTATAAATATATTTCTTCTAAATATCATGGTTCTCTAGTACCATCTTGTGTGTCCAGGTGAGAAACTAACATTGAGTGCACCAAAAGTCAATTTTTTTGAAGAGCAAAAGAAGTAAAGAAATCTGTCCAATAGAGTCTAAGTATATGAGAAGTCTAAAGGGAAAAAGGAATAATGGAAATAGAAGAGATTCTTAAAGATCTTTGAAAAGCGCATTCTTCGATCAAGGACCTAGCTTGTCAAAATTTAAGCTTGATTGCTTCTCCTCTGAAAGTCTAAAATCTCATGAGTTTGACATGTCAGGGTCTCACCTTACATGGCATTATTGCATCATCAAGGGTCAGTTTCTAACATGTTCCATTCAATCTCCCAAGAGAAATGGCAATACCATGGGGAAATGTTATTGGTCCCCTCTTCCTATAAGAAATTAGTGATCAGCCAAAGGCATCAAGGAAAAATTTCCCCAAATTTAATGGTGATGGGAAAGCTTTATTTGAAGAACACACAGAATCATTCTTCACCACATGCAAGGTGGTTATACCCCAACATGAGATGTCATTGTGAAATTTTCTATGGAGACACTAGTGGATAATGTGATAGATTGGTTCTAGTATTTTTTGGTAGGATACATCACTAACTAGCCCAACATGAAACTATAGTTTGAGACAAGATTCAAGAGTGTTGAAGATGAGAACATGTTGTTGACCTAGTAGGCCATATCAAGAAAGATTCATCCATCTCCATGCACGATTTCATATCCAAGTTCAATAAGATTATCAACTGGATTCCTATAGCCAGTCGACCAACTCCTAACAACTAGAAGACATTATTCCTAGGTTCTATGCCACTAGACATCAACTTTAATCCTATGAGAGCTCATGTGGAAAATTTAACTATGGAATAAAACACTACAATATAATTGGAAGATGATTTGATATCTACTAGGAAGTGAAAGAAAGAAGTGCAAAGTGGAGTTGGTAGTAATAGTAGTAGTACAACCAGCTTAGAGGTCATGTTGCATAAGCTTGTTAATGAAATGATTTCCTTGAAGAAGTAGATTTACAATCCCATTCCTTCCTATTAGAATCCATATCATGAAATTATAAGGAAGATCCATGAGTTGAAGGTGTTGTAGTTACCCTCAACAAAACCAAGGTTAGCAATTGAAGTTCCACCTAGGAAAGGTGGCATGTGTGTGCTCCACCTCACCATAGATCACAATGGAGAAACATTTTTTGAGATGACAAGGTTAAAGAATACAACTACCACCAATGAGCTAATCATGGATATTAGTCACCCTAAAGATGATTCTTCTCTAGATGGAAACTCTGAAAATGTTTACCTGGAGTATGAGTTAGATTCGGATAAAGGTGGAGATCGTTTCTCTACTTTGGATGGAATTCCTCTTAGTGTAATGACATGAAGCTAGAAATGGAAAAACCTAAAAACATCTTCATATCCTAATGGAGTTACTCCCATAGGTAATCATGTTCAATCAGTTGGCACAAGCACTTCAGCATCGTCTCCTGCTACACCAATGGGAAAGAATTCAAGATCCTTTAACATAGTCCAATTCTATAGGGTTACTAGAATTTAGATTTCTTCTCTAGACTATCTTAAGTCAAATTCTAGCAAACTTCAAAAATTAGTTGAATGTTGTAAAGGGGACAAAAGTGGTATTAATGTGAATTTATGTTCTAGATCCCTCTTATGGAAGAGCCATCTTTGACCAACTTTTTCAAATAGGGTGAGTTGAGTGTGTAGGCTACCTCCCTAGGGAAAAAAAATTGACCCATTCTATGTGTCCCTATTACTTAATAGGAATAGGTTGAGCAATGTGTAATTGACTTAGGATCTTTAGATAATGTTATGCTAGCAATAGTAGCTTGTGCTCTTGGATTGCCTTCAACTAAGAAATTCTATAGATGTTATTAAATGGATGCAAAGAAAGTCCCACTACTTGGGAAAATAAAAGATGCTCAAGTTGCTTTAGAAACTCACCTATCCAAGAGATTAAAGTTAACTATTCCTGTAGTGGGAATCCTAGCCAGTTAAGGTATGCTTCTTAGCCAAAGTTTTTGTAAAGACATGGGTATAGAAATGAAGTTACATAGGTCCCATGCCATCATTCTAGTCAGTAACAAAAAGATTAAGTTGGAATTGGAAGAGAAGTAAAAGTACATGGTCATGAAGTTTGATGATCTAAAAGTTCAGATAATGTACCAAGAGTTAGAATTCATGAACTACATGATCTTTTACAACCCACTTGAAGTTGGAAAATTTGAACCGCCTAATGATTAGAGCATATGGAAAATGGAATTTTATGGAAGTTGTGTTGTAGTAGGCTATAGAGAAGATGTTCTTCTTATTTCCACTTAAGGAGAAGTGGATCACTATGTTTATAAGTTGGATTTCAAGAACATGAACAATAAAGCAGAGTATGCAGTGCTCTTACTAGAAATAGCAGCTACTAAGGGAAAAGGAGTTAGAATTTTGAAAGCACTTAGAGATGTCAAACTCATTGTAAGGAAAATCCAAAATTATTATACAGTGAAGAACAACAAGCTTCAAAATTATACAAATCAGGTATGGGATGAAGTTCAAGCATTTGAAGCCTTCTCCATAAAAGTTATCCCAAGAGAGTAGATTCTTTGGTAGTGTCAACATCCCTACTCCTCCCTCTTCCTAATTTCATAGATTGGAAATATAAAGTTGAGGTTCTCTTCTATTCTAATGTTGAAGATAACGTATAATCTTGGAAAGTTTTTAAAGATGACAAGCAAATCTAGCTATTCTAGAGAGTGTTGAATTATTTGTTGGACAGTAGTTTGAAGGAAGGAAGAGTACCAATTATGATCTTTCTCCAACAAGAAATAAAGACTTGGAGCTAGGTGTACAATTGAAAGGTAAAAAAATTCCTTCACACTTTGTCTCTCTTGAAAAATTGTTCTCTCACCATGATGCCTATATCTAGAGAAAGTGAAAAGAAAGAGATAAATCATCAGGAGAGTATGACGGCCTAAATATCGAGGATGAACTCAACCCAAAGATGAAAAACATTAGAAAATGTTGTTCAAGCAAGAAAGAGAAATGGTGAATGCACAATTCCAAAATTATCATGATGTGTCCTCTTGGGGCTACAAATACCTAAAGAACTTCATGGGTAGTAGACTCAAGAACAACATGTTGACCCTATGGAAAGACATATTATCAATTAGTAACAAATCGATGAAGCTATCGAGGAAGGTCAATTTATATTACAATCGAGATTTCCATCAATAATAAATTTATCCTAAGCACATGAAGGATATATTTTGTTTATTGAGCTCACAGTATAAGTTGAGTTATCCAAGTTATAAGTGGAAACCAAGTTCCTAGTGTGAACTGAGCTATCTTGATGAAGTTAATATGCTCTGAGTGCATTAGTGTTTCCTAAGCATCTAGTGCTACCCAAGTACCATAGTATCAATTGAGCTCACTATGTTTCCTAAGCATCAACAAAACATCAAAATTCATGGTATGACCTAACCATCAACATTTGGCTGACTTGAAGGTATAACTTGATTATTATGAAGATATCCATTATATGAGCAAACTTGGTATGTAGTTATTGATTGATAGTTATATAAGGAAGGAAGATTTATTTTTCTAAGATGTAATGATATGAAATACATGAATGAGATACATATTTGAAGGCACAAGAAGCAAATATGGAGCAGATTGAGTAATCATGCTACAAAGTAGTATAAAGAGAAAAGAAGAGCCTTATCTATCATAGTCAGGTGATCACATTATTCAAAGGATCTACATCAGCAAAAAAAATTATAAATAAAAGATCAACTTTTTGATTCATCCTAACAGGTGCATTAGTCAAATCCTCTAACTAGGTGGACCTAACACTCCTTTGTTGAATCTCTTAACAAAGTACATACTTTGTTGTATTGTAAAATCCTTTCACAAGGTGGACCTAATAGTCATTCATACTCCTAACAGAGTAGATCATTAGAAGTGATCAATTGTAAGCCCTAACAAGCCAACTTTATTACTGTAGTTATGAAGCACTGTGGGTGTCATGCCCACCCCAATTTTACCTTCTCCTTGGAGGGTTTTTGGGTTACTAAATCTTGTGTCAAAGTGTTATGGTGTTGATTTCTTTATTTCTTTATTTTTTATGTATGAGATTATATTAGATAATGCAAAGAAGTAAAGAAGAAGTAATCTAAGTGAAAATTTTAAGTGGCTCCTAATTCACCCCCCACCACCCCACTACCCTGCCCCTTCTTAGTCACTTACTCATCATCACATTTCCAAAAATTGGTATCAGAGAAAGGTTCTCCTATTAGAGGCTTAATGGCTTGAGAGTAAAGATCTAAAGAAATGGAAGTGTACAAGTTAGAGAAAGCTCTTGAGAATGACAAACTGGATCTACACTTGGCTATGGAGAAAGTCAAGAAACTCAAGGAACAACTCACTCACTCTCTAAAAAGAAGAAAGGAACTAACTATACAGATGAATGACAATCTATACATTGAAGAAATAATAGAATACCTTTGTAGAGCAAGAATTTTAGAAGAAGAAGATGCAACTATAGAATATTTACTAGTAATGAATTCTACTCTACAAGAAGAAGTAAGAAAATTGAAAAGACAAAAAGAAAATCACTCAATCAAGCTATGTGAAGTCATGGAGAAAAAGAAAATAGTAGTAAATGGTAAAGAAATGGAAGATGAAGAGAGAAAACTACTTACTACAAGATTAGAAGAAAAGACCAATGATGTCCAACAACTATCATATCATCAAGAAGACATGGAAGATCAACTAGATGATGAAAATCAAGGAATCATAAATCTAAGAGTAGAATATGATAGACTTCAAAATGAACTAAGAGCTAAAAAGGAACTCAAAGAAAGGAGATTGAAATCACAAGAAAGTGTGAATCAATTATATGATCAAACTCTAAATAGACCTAAAGGTACTACTATCTTAGGGTATACTAATCAAGGAGAATCCCCACAGTAAGGAGTATAGAAGAACAAAAGGCCTATATGCAAAAATTCTAGGAAGGTAGGTCATACATCAAATTTTTGTTGGAAAAACTCTATGCAATCCAAGTTCAATGGTCATTGCTCTAATTACAAAAAGTATGGTCACAAGGCTAATAAATGTAGAATTAGATCAGATTTTGAAGGGAATTGTTTCACATGTCACAAGCATGGCCATAAATCTTTAGAATGTAGATCAAATCTAAATAATTAGCAAAATATAACCAGACAAAGAGCATTTATTGGTTAGGACCACAACACATGGGGAAGATATCATTACTATGGAGAATATGGGCACATTAGAGTGAATTGTCTAAAGACTCACTTCAGGAAAAGAAACACTAATGTGAGATGTTATGTATGCAAGAAGATACAACATTTGGCAATAAAATGTATGAATAGAGCCACAAAAAATTCTTGAGAAGAAAGAAAAGGAAAATCAAGGGTTGAACAAATCAAGACTCGGATGAATAAAAAATGGGTAAGGAAAATAGAGGAAAGCCCAAGGAAAGACAATGAAGCTATCATCATCCAACCCAATGAGTTGGGTGAAGAATCTACATCCAACTAAGAAATCAAGAAGATGACTAGATGATGTAGGAGCTTCCAGAGGTATAAGGGTAATCTTGTGTCACCCAAAAAAAATGTACTTAGAATTAGTTTCTATTTCATTTGTTTTCATTTCTGAATACCCATTTGGGTCAAATAAAGGTTCCAACTCTCACAGTTCCACTATCAGTGTTCTAGGTTAGAGTTTTTAATCACCTTTGGATACGTGTAAATGCCAAAAAAAAGGAGTATGTAATTGAGCCACCATTTTGGTGAAATAGAAGGTGTAAATTGGTTGGAAGATTGTAATTGTAATTTAGAACATTCCAGAAAAAGAATCAAGTTGAAAGGCCCCACGGTTTGAAAGTTATTGCAATTTTTTGATTTCTGGAGACCTCCTAAGAATGCTTCAAAGTCAAGTTAGGGGCATTAAATTACCTCAAACAAGGCCAAAAAATGGGGGACAAGAAAATCTCATTCATAAGGCTATATTGTACTTTGAGAACTTTCTAGAAATGTAAACGGTTTGTCAATCGGAGCTACGGTTCAAAAGTTATGCCTCCCATAACTTCGGTTACCATTTCTGGATTCTTCTAATTTTTTGCTGACTTCTAATGCAACTTTTAGAGCCTTCTATTTGGTCGGTGGATGCCAACTAGCACTTTCTAGAATGTATTCCTAATCCTTAACCCTTTGGGGTCTATTTAAGAATATTTTTGGCATTGTAAAAGGCAGTTCAGAGTGGAGTTTGAGAGAAGGTACTGGGAGAAGAATTTACCTCTAGATTTATGCTATTGTAAGACCATAGGTGCATGTTTTGGAGTCTATTTCTCTGCACTAAGTGTACTAGCATATTTTTATAGTTAATAAAATTTTCCCTTTCCTGTTGTGTCCATTCTATGCTTGGGTTGTGTCCCCATCAAAAATGAAAACATATTATCGAAACTTTTATGATATGTAATGGTTGTAATCTTGTCGTTTCCCTTTTTGAGGGAAAGAACAACCATTTTTTGGTATAATATAGTACTGTGTGTGTGAAGACGAAATATAAAGTAGATACATAGGATATAGTGCAAAGGAAACCCCTTTTTGTTGATATTTCAATGGTATGGTGTTTATTTTCAGCTCTTGTTATTTTATAGAAATCAAATGATGTATTTAATTACTACTTTCCAAACTTGTGTGAATCATAATTTAATTTTCTAGTTAGTACATAGTATACATGCGAGCTTTAATTGATGTCTGAAGTGATGTCTTTTTGGGAAATATTTCAATAACATACCTCCAACATGCACATAACATCCATCTATAGAATACCATCCAATGATTATATATCAATAATTAGAGGTTTCTTTTGGGCCAAACATCTTTAAAAAAACATTGACTTTCTTTAAGTCTTTAGAATGGTGACATGTCTCCTTCCACCCTTTACCACTTGTAGTAAACATTAAATAGATTTCTTGTCACTATTAGTGACATTCTCTCTTCTATCAACTTTGTATGCATTACATCTTTTTGGAAACTAAATTGTATTTATGAGTAATATATCCAAATATTTAATCATTTAAAATAATTAAATTGAAAGCCAGAAGGACAAATGGTTAGGGATTGGGGTTAAAATTGAATAAATTTCTAGGCAATTGAGCTTCTTCCTCCATCATCGCTCATCTCATTTATGGTAGTCACTAGTCTGGTAGTTGTAGTGCTTGATAAATGTTGGTTTGGTTTACTTATTTGGTGTGGTAGGTTAGTAGTCATTACTTTGTAGCTTGTAGCTAATGTAATTTGAAAGCAATTAATTAATTGGTGTGGTAGTCATTATTCTTTAGTTAGTTATTTCTTGAATCTTCCTAGTTACATAAATTGTGAATCAAGATGGACACTCTAATTTTCCTGACATGTAAATTTGAAGAGGACTAGTAGGCCTTTTTAGGAAAAGTCCCTACTAAAAACCTCCTATCAATTTGTAATGAGGTTGTGCCCATTGTACATTTCATCATTCATGTTGTGAAATTGGTTTTGAGGCATGTGTTTCTAGAGAATGAGAATAGGTACTATGTTAACACAGACATTGCATCTCATTTTCTAGCCTCTTTGCTCAATCTCAGAGAAGAAAGGGTCAACATTTTGATGCTCCTAAGGAATAATTTTAAATTAGAATATCTTAGTGATGATATCAATATTATTTCTCATGCAATATTTGTGGAAATACAATAGGGAAAGTAAACTATGAGAGGCGAGGGGGGGAGGGTTTGGGGTGTTTGGGGTGAATCAATGCTTCAAAATTTAACCATAAAATCATTCACCACACATTCATCTCACAATTTTCATGTAAACTAAAATAGCTAGCTAAACATATTCATCCATAACATGAAAGTAAATAACATTCAACACATATATGACACAAGATATTTGGTTACCTAGAAACCCTCCAATGAGAAGGTAAAACTAGGGTGGGGATGACACCCACAAATCTTCACTACTATAGTTGTAAAGTGTATCCAATGAAGGTGATCATAAACTATGATCTACCCTATGAAATGTCTACTCGGTTAAAGGCTTACAATATTGTTAGATCTTACCTTGTTAAAGGATTTCAACACCCTGTTAGAAGTGTGCTTGATTAAAGGACTTAAAACTTACAATGAAGTAAGAACCTTGTTAAAGAATTTGTAACATCCTGTTAAAACTACTCTATTAAGAGATTTAACTGATTCACCTATTAGAATGTCTCAACAATGATCCTATGGTTAGCACTCTACTTCTATATAACAAATCGCCTCTTTGTGTGTATCTTTGATCCCTTTTGATCGGATGTATCTCTTTTGTCCCCTAACTCCTTTCCTATGTTCTCCACTAATTAATTTTGCAAGTATAACTTGATTCACAACTCCTTAGCCACCATGAATGTCTATTTGTGCATGCAAACTTCTCTCTTCACACTTACAATGTTTAGGGTTTGTCTTCCTTAAGACAACCTAGGTGACTTTGGGTTAGGTATGAATCAATGATTATGATTCATCCATTTTTTTGTTCAACCCATCCCTTTAGCTATTTGGTTGCATGTACTACATAGGGATCCTCAATATAGAATTGTCCTTATCATCTAGAATCCCAAAACAATCCTTAAGTCAGCTTAAAATGGTTTATATAGAAGTTTGTGCCATTACAAATAACTATGTCCAAAACTATTTTAACTGGCACTTGAAGTCTCTGATGCTTGACACTAATTGTATCTTCAATGCAGTAACTCGGCCTTTGAATGACTCAACATCCATTGATCACATGAAATCAACTATTTGCTTGACACTTGAGTGACTCAACACTTACTAATTGCTCGACACATACCATATGTCTCACTTGGCATATACTATTTGACAACTTATGCTCGATGTATATTACTTGTTTGGCATAAACTAAATTCTATCTTGTAAATGAATTAAGTGTATTGTCCCTCATATGTCAAAACCAATTTGAGATTAACAATCTCCCCCTTTGACATGAGTGCAAAAACACTTGGCCATGCATTCATAACCTTAACTTGTGAGCATAATATAGATAATCTCCATTTAGTACTTGGCTTACATACAAAATTTCAAAAACTTCAAAATTTTGCAAAACTTATGACTTATTAGTTATACCTCAAAATGTTATAACTCCCCTTGAGTTGATTTTGCTTTTGTAAATCTGAATACTCCTATTGAGTAAATCTTCCATACTGATGTGTTAGCTCTATTTCTATACTAACTCTACCTTAGTTTGGACTCCCCCAAAACTTGTGCATTCTTCCCTTATGCCTTATTCAAAATTAATTCTTCCTTTTTGACACTTATGTCATGGGTGGTACATGAATAGTGTGTTTTTCCAAGAAAGATTTATGGACCTCCATTATGAGATTTAGTTTTGCATCCTAGTTGTCACATACTACCTCTAGAAATTTGATTTGGATAGCTATCTTGACAACAAGGTTGATTAGGCCTTCATGAGTAGAAAGATGGGGATCTTTCTTCATCAATTTTTCTACAAAGGCTAGTTCCTTGTATAACACCTCCATGTGAGGAGTCGACATGGACTAGATGCTGATCAGTGTAACCTAAATGTTGGCATCTTGAGCTTGCAATGCTGCTAACTGACCTTGTGCTAACAACAAATTTTTGAAATGAGATTGACTTTGACCAGGAGATTGTTGTAGGATTTTACCTATTTACTTCAAAACTCCCTCTAGGTGGTCAATGTGTCTTTGCACTTCTTATGTGAACAAAGGTACATCACACAACTTGGTATAAAGAGAGAAAATGTTCTCCAACACTTTCTTCACACCATCAATTTTAGTTGCTAACTCAAGTTGAGTAAGTGCAATGACACATGAATCTTTTCAGTTACCTTGGCATGGAATTTCTTCTTAGACCATTCTAGTAATTTGACATTTGTGTCTAGGACTTCATCATTTACCTTCTCCACAATAGTTGCCAACTTCTTAATGACTAGCTTTATTTCATTAGGTGCAGGTAGGCTAAATACATCAAGAAATATGTCCTTGATGTGAAGTGCTTGTTTTTGCCTATGCTCCCTTCTAAGTAGTTCTTGGTGTTTCTTTCTAGGTAGAGCATCCAACAATATGACCATTTTCTCTTTGATGATTAATGTAAGATCAAACTTTGGTAGTTTAATCACCTCATCTAAGTTGATATCACCATAAGATGTAACATCATCAACCTTAGATGTGCTAGGACTAGGCCTTAATGACTGCAATGGTTTAGCTTCTACACTTTTCCTATAAAGTACTTGATGAGGAATAGGTGTAGTAATATTTGGCAGGGTACCTAATGTCTAAACTGCTATCACTTCCTCTAGTTTCATAGTCAAAAATAAATCTTCAGTCCTATCCTTATCCTTTTTTGTGATCTTTGTATCACCTTGTGCTTGTGTTTTAGTTGTAAGACTGGTGTCCCATTTTTCTCAAATGTTGAAACTGAATGTAATAAAACATTTGACACCAATGTGCTAACATATGTTGACATTTTTTCCTTACTCTATTATACTACCATAGGAATGGTAGATTGTACATCTATAGGTTAAGAGGGGACAATATATAGTTCTTGAATTTTCTCCCCTGTAGATGTCAATTTTGCATTCCAATCTCATCCATACTCACCAATACAGGATGGTTGCATAGTTTTTCCTTGGTTGTGGTATCAATAAATATCTTCTTCATATCCTCCTTTGTTAGGGGATTGATGTTTTGAGGGGTATTTATAGAGACATCCTTGATCTTTACTATTTCTATTTGTTGATCTACTTTTTCCACATGAGGGGGACTGACACTCAACATATGTACCTCTAGTACATTTTGTTCTTGTTGTTTCTCTTTTGTAGATATATCCTCTATAACTACTTTTACCTTGCCTTCCTCATATCCCTCCCTCACAAATTCATCCTTTCTTATCTTAACAACCTCTTTTTTCACTTTGTTTTCACCTATTTCCATAGGTGTCTATTTGATTGACTCATACATTGCCAACCCATATATCACTTTCCATAGTTGGGTTGTCTATTGGAAAACATCCTTAATATTGTTCTATAAAATGTTAAAGGCTCTATTTAGGAGAAAATTTTCCCTTATGCTTATTAATGGCCTTTGCCATTGCAAACTTGTCCAAGTTTGGTATCACTCTTGCTAGAGTAGTTTCTTTGATGTTCCTTTCAGTTGAGAGACTATATTTCCACCTTTCTCAACTCTTTCATATAGATTTTTGGGTAAAGAATTGGAAACATCAATTGGAGTAGTCTTAAAAGTTGCCATCATGGCATACACAAATTCTTCTACTTTATTCATTTCTATTTTCCCAAGTTTTTCAAATTCAACATGTGTGAAACCTAATAAATCAATGTTGTTCTTGATATTATCACACAAGTTATCCAAATTAGAAGAAGGACTATGACTTACCACTTGGAATTGGCTATTGTCATCTAACTCAGTCCTCTCCTCATCTAATTTAGCTAGAGCAATATATTTTCTCCTTTGCCTCTACTCAGGTTCATCTTCCTTAGTAGTTGTACTAGCTCTCTTACCTTTAGGATTCTCAACTTCTTGAATCTTCTTAGTAGTAGCTCTTGTGCTAGCCTTAGTGATAGAAACTGTAGGCTTTGGTTGTGAAGGTTTCACCACTTCCTTGGGTTTTCTTACTGCTGGCTTCTTTTTTTTTATCTTCTTCTTTTTTATAGCAATATGTGCTTCATTGGCTTCTTCTCCCTTGGCACCTTCATCAAATTTTTCTTCTTCTTCTCCTTGGTCCTCACCTTGACCCCGTGTGAGAGAAAATGGTTCTTAGGCAGGTGTACCTTCATCATATTCATTATCCTCTTCATCTTTATCTCCTTCTACCTCTTCACAAAATTTTTCCTTGAGCTTATTCACAATATTGTTCTTCTTCCTCATCATAAAAGTTGTCTTCAAGTCCATTGTGATTTTAGACTTGGCTACATTATAGTTTCCAAATGTAGTAGCCTTCTTATCTACTTTCTTTGCTAGTAAAGTAGTGATGGTTGTAGATGCCTCATCCACATTAATTTCATAGGGCAATGGCTTGAGCTATCTAACCCTTAGAAAAATAGCTTGAACATAAGTGAATTCAACATCAACTAGAAAACAAACATCATTGAGATATTTCTCTACTAGTGACACTAGTATTCTTAGTTGTTGTTTCATTGACTTCTTAAAATATTTAAAATGACTTGTCATTATAGTTTCATAATTATCACCAAGTTTATCTATGTATTCTCCAATTTTCATTGCAATAGACCTGTTGGTCTTCCAAGAAACTTTTCTAAATGAGGGAAAAGTGTTTCACACATAAAAATTTACAAAAAAGTATTGAACCAAATTTGCATTGTGCACTTTTTGTCTTCCTTATGGCTCCCAAGTTTTCTGATAACTGCTAGAGTTGTAACTTGGAAAGGTCATAAGAATGGTCCTTCTTTAATATCTCATAACCTAAATCTCCAGCTATACATGGTACACTATTCAATCTACTAGTTTGAAATAACTTATGTGCAATGACTCTTACTACAAATACAATTAGGAGATTGATGATTGTGTCTATGGTCATCCCTCTTCTATTCCATGCTACCTCCTGTATTCTTTTCAATTGTCTCTTTTGCATCACTCCTCTTAGTCTTTATTATGTCTAAGGTAGGATACCCCATTACAGAGTTGTCATTTATTCTTCTTAAAACTATTTAAATCCACTCTGTCTTGAATACGTTAGGAAAATCTAGGGCACATGTTAACCCTTTTCTCTCCACAATTTTTTCCCCCTCTTTTAGCATTCTATTTTTACATAATTTCCTATACAAGTCTCTAATTTCCATGTCTCCTATACTTTCTACCTTACAAGTGTAGAAACACCTTACATCTTGTATCATTAAAACTTGTGGTGGTATCATAGCTAATGCACCAGACATGTCTCCTTTGTATGCAATATTAAGAATTTCCCAAAAATGTGGTTGTTTAATCTCATTACTGGTCAATTGAACATTTAAAAATTCCTTTACTTTCTTAACCATAGTAGCAAAAGATCTAGACACCATAACAACTATCTAGGGTTTGTGTGAATTCAAATAGTGTAGTTTGACACACAATAAATACCTTGAAAAATCTGATGTTTGGTGGTGAGTAGTAGTTGAATTTAGTATGAAAATTCTTGAATTGATCTCTCAAATTTGTCTTAATCTCTTTGTTCTCTCTTCAATCTTTAATGATCTCAAATGAGTCAAAAATTTTCCATATAGCCCTTGAAACTTCACAATAAATGCTTATTGCTTACACATTTGTAAGCTCGGCTCTAGTAGCAATTTTGACTCACTCAGCTTCCATGCAATTCCTATCACACTTGAGAACCAAAATGATCTCAACCAACAATATTACCTTTGATAGCTTTACAACAACTCAACTTTCACTCAACAACAAAATTCAAACTTTTCATGCTTGGCAGTAACATGAAAACTTATAGATTTCTTCTAAGTTCTAACCAATAGTTTGCATCTTACTTCATGCATATATGATATTTTCATAACTTAATCCTTAGAACTGATGTATAATTGAACTTTGAAATATTAGTCCCACACATACCTCTTGATTTCCTAATTGGGGGTGGTGTGATCACTTGATCCATTGGATGAAGTGATCCCATCTGAACTTAATGTGCTGCAATCTTCCTTTTTCTTCCATTTCTTGTTCATCTGCACTTTGACTTCTTCAACGTCAACCTTTCCTTTTCCTTTATTGAATTCAATACTAGGTGCTTTTGACCTTGTTGGATAATTTTTGCTTATTTGGCTAGTCTTTAAACAACTAAAACATGTAGTTTGACTCAACCATCTACTGTAGTCACTTCTCAAATGTGTTCTAATGCAATTCTCAACAAAATGTCCATACTCTTGACAATAGTGACAAGTATACCTTGTATTGTAATCCCAATTGTACGATCTGTCAATATGGTTACCTTATCTTACTTGTTTGATGACCATTTACGCTTGATCTACACTCATATGCTCTATGTCCATACTTCTTATAGTTGTAGCAATAGCCTTCAAATGTTGGTGTGCTTGATGTCTTGCTCTTGCATTCATGTGCCTATTGTCCTCAATTGTTGCACTTATGATAGTTACCCATGAATTTCCTTTTAGGGTTATGATTTTGATTGTTGCTCCTACAAAAATTTGTTGTATGACCTATCTTTCCATAATTATGACAAGTAGGTTTTTATTTCTTACCTTTGTTGCTTATTTGTTTACCACTTTTAGATGATTCTCCTTCCTTAGTGCTGGTGGAACCCAATCCAGTAGTATCACTATTGAATCTAGGAGATCTCATTAATTGCTCAAAATACTTGATGACTTCACTAGGTCTATTTAAGCTTTCATAAAATTATTTTTCTCATTTTAGATCATTTCTTAGTTGTTCATTCTACAAATTTAGGGTTGTGATCTCAATATCGTTCCCATTTGATTCATGATGAGCAATCATCATTTGATTCATTATTTCCAGTTGCATGTGAGAAAACCTATTCACCTCTGATGTCTTCTCTTCTAGTCTATTGGTCATTATCCTTCTGTCATCTTCAATCATGACTTTGTCTTTCTCGACTTTCTTTTTCTTCTCGATCACCTCACATAGAAATATTAATTAGACTTCTTGTTCTATCTTAAGATTTTTGACCTCTTCAGTTAGGGCACCATTCTTTTCCATCAAATCTACAACTGTTGCATCAAATTCACTTATTTTTCCATCTACAAACAATTTAGTACTATCTTCCTCTTGGTAATATGTACCATTCTCCACAACGACTATCTCTTTCCTTCACTTCAATGAGTGCTTCAAATCATCCTTGCTTCATTCAACTAAAGTAGGGAAAGCTAGATTTCAATATTCTAATTCTAAATAGTCTTTTCCAACTTGTACACTTCCATCTTCAAGATCTTTCCTCAAAGCTGCAAAGTTTCTCTTTCTAGAGAACTAGGCTCTGATACAAATTGCTAGAAATAAAATAGGGAAGGTAAACTCTTAGGGGGTGTGGGGGGTGTTGTGGGGGGGGGAATGTGAATCAATGCTTCAAAACCTTAACCATAAAATCATTCACTACACATCCATCTTACAATTTGCATGTAAATTGAAATAGCTAGCTAAACATATTCATCCATAGTATGAAAGTAAATAACATTCAACACATTTATGACACAAGATATTTGGTTACCCAAAAACCCTGCAATAAGAAGGTAAAACTAGGATGGCGATGAAACCCACAAATCTTAATTACTACAATTGTAAAGTGTATCTAATGAATGCTACAATGTTTGATCATAATCTATGATCTGCCCTATGAAAGGTCTGCCTTGTTAAAGGCTTACAAGATTGTTAGATCTTACCCTGTTAAAGGATTTCAACACCCTATTATAAGTGTTCTTGATTAAAGGACTTAAAACTTAGAATGAAGTAAGTACCCTATTAAAGGATTTACAATAGCATATTAGGACTACTTTGTTAAGAGATTTAACTAATTCACCTATTAGAATGTCTCAATAATGATCCTGTAGTTAGCAGTCTGCTGCTAGATAACATATCACCTCTTTGTATGTATCCTTGATCCTTTATGATCAAATGTATCTCTTATGTCCTCTAAATCCTTTCCTATGTTCTCCTCTAATTGATTCTATAATGTATAACTTGATTCACAACTCCTTAGCCGCCATGAATGCTCTGTTTGCACATGCAAAATTCTCTCTTCACACTTACAATGTTTAGGTTTTTTCTTCCTTAAGAAGACCTAGGTGACTTAGGGTTAGGTATGAATCAACAATTTTTATTCATCCATTTTGCCACTTAATCCATTTCTTTAGGTGATTGGTTTCATGTACCGCATACATATCCTCAATATAGATTTGTCCTTATCATCTAGAATCACAAAACAAACCTTAAGTTGGCTCAAAAATGGTTTACATAGAAGTTTGTACCATTACAAACAACTATGTCCAAAACTATTTTACTCAGCACTCAAAGTCTTTGATGCTCGACACTTATTGTATCTTCAATGCAGTAACTTAGCCTTTGAATGACTTAGCATCCATTGATCACTTGGTATCAACTACCTACTTGACACTTACTAGTTACTCAGCACATGTTGTATATCTCACTCAATATATACTATTTGACAACTTATGCTTGGCATATATTACTTGTTGGACATGAACTAAGTTCTATCTTGTAGATGACTTAAGTGTATTGTCACTCATATATCAAAATCATTATGAGATTAACAATATTATGGGTAGGGATCCCTTGAGTAGGTGAAATCCACAAGCTTTTGGAACCTAGCCAGGATGTGGCCTTCCAACCATTTTTTTTGGGCCTAATTGCTGGGAAGTTGAAGCACCATAAGAAATGGGCATGAATTGGCATGGATTTTCTATAAAAATGGTATAATATGGATGAAGTGGTAGAGGACAATTGCTGGCTTCAAGAATTCACAGACTTAAGTTGGGTCTCATACTTTCTACATGGACTAGTACAGTAGTATTAGGGTTTTTCCCTATTAATGTTTTTGTCTGGCTTGTGTTTTGTTTTATCAAATTACAATCATTGTACATGTGTCTACTTATAGATTGTAATTTTCAACCAATATCAATAAAATTTTGGAGTTCCATATAAAATTGTGTTTTATTGTTATGCTAACTTATGCAATGTTTTGGTAGTTTTGAATTTTTCTACTAATTTTGTAATAAACAAAATATAACATTTAACATTGAATTAAAATTAATAGATTAAGGTTTAACATTTAATTAACATTTAAATTAATTAATAAATAATTTAATTCACTAGTACAAAGTATGTGTAATAAAAACAATATTTACTTTTATAATATACTACTATATTAATTTAAATCGGATATGTATTTTTTGGGAACTATCAAGTAAAACATTACTGAATGAAAATATATAATTACTACCATACAAGTGTCAAGTATGAATTCATTATTTTCTCTTTTGGAAGTTGGAACCTCTCTTATTATGTGTATTAAGAATTAATAATAATATTTGAATTTCAATGAAAATTATGTACGTAAAAACTAGATTTATTTTAGTGTGACCAATTCAAATGTGTAAATGTAAATGATATTGGACAATCAAGTTCATTTATCCATTAGATGTGTTTAAAACAAATCATTGAAATACTTGTTAAAGTTCTATACATTCATTTTTTGTGTTGAAAGTATCAATGAAAAATTATTGTATTTTAAGAATTAGAAATATTCTAATATTTATAAGAACTATAATATTAATATTATAAAGGGGATGACCCAAGTATCGTTGGATGAACAAAGATCAACAGTTCTAGATGTATTTCAAGTTGATTTTGACAATAGCTTACTTGTTTTCCCAAATTCCCCTAGAAAGAAGACATGTGGCAAACATGCATTGCCACTGTTTGATCATTTTACATCGATCATGTGAGATGATTTTTCAGCAAATTTGGGGAATGTTAAACCAGTTTTATAAATGTCTCCCGAAAAGAAGACACATGTACACTCTAATAACTAATAATGACATTTCATTATTGAACTATTCATATTGTAATAATCTAAAGGAGAGGACATGTATATAATAAATGGTATTGACTTTTGTAATCTATTAATATATTAAATTTTTAATTAATTTAAATTTGATATGTATTTTTGGGGAGCTATAAGTATAAGATTATTGAATAAAAATATATAAGTACTATCATACAAGTGTCAATGTAAATTCATAATTTTCTAATTCTCTTACATTAGTTATTAGCTCTCTTATTAGGTGTGTTAATAATTACAAGTTCAAGACCAACTAAAAGCTTGGGCAATTAACTTGGACAATCAAATCTATTTCTCCATTAGATGGGTTTAAAATGAATCATTGAAATGCTTATTAAAGTCTTATAAATTGATTTTTTGTGTTGAAAGTATCATTCTTAAACTATTTTATTTTTAAAATTAGAAATATTGTAATATAATTAAAAACTATTCTATTATTTTATTATATAAATATAATAATAATATTTTTTGATTGATAAAGGATCGAAGCCTTGATTTTATTAAGTAAAATAATATACAACATAATGTCTCTATTCAAACAGGCACTGGTAGGAAACAATAGAGAAGAAAACCTCTAGTCTTGCCCGAGACCATGGCCCTTTTTTATTACATAATGAAAGGGGTGTACCCTAGTAGAAATATTACATAACTAATATTGTTACAAAAAAATGGATAATATCCATGATATTACAATATTTATACAACTGATATCATATAATCGTGTTATTTCTTATGGATCATACCAATCGATACTATGTGCTCCATACATGGCTGAGTGCTAAAGACACAAATACCTTACATATGATCAATTAGATATGTTAGAAGTAACTAATTCAAAGACTGCCTAATTGATTAAATAGTCAAGTAATCTGGGATGGATCAATTAGACTATTTCTACTCTATCCACCCAAATCTACTCATAAACACTCATGTCATGTTCATTTTAAAGCTTTATCATGTCCTCCTAAGATAATTTATAAAACATATTGTCAATATAAATCAGCATTGACATATATATGGAAAATTCATACCTTATATGAATAATCAATATATTAATCCATTATTAGCATCAAAATTAATCATAATCCTAACACAGAAAACTAAGCTACTCTAAAAATCCTCTTAAAACTTATAACTCTACTGCAAAAAAAATACAAAATTACATGAACCACTCTATACTTATAGAGAATCATAAGCTTCTATCATCCTCCATTGAACCTAAAAAGCATACAATCAAAATTCGTAGATAATAGATCTATATGGCCCATCCGAGCATGCTAAAAATCAGCATAAAATCAGAGAAACAAACTAACTTGAACAAACATTCTACTAGAGATTACACATACAATATCAATCAAATAATTACCCTAACCTACTTAAGAGAGTAGACTAACTTGACACTCTTAATTATGAAAATCAATCACTTGCCATACCTGAAATGGAACTGCATTATTGATTAATATGTGATCAAATCTCCTTACTATGCCACCCATGGATGTTGAGGTAAAAGGTCAAATAATTTAAATTGAACTACTATAAAACCATAATAAATCCATCCATAAATTTTGGAGTGTCTTCCCAAACTAAAATAAGAGAGAACCAGACCACATAATCTTAATATTAACTAAAAAGTGTTGAAACCTTGCCATGTATCAGAATTCAAAGATTCCACAATAACTAATAATATCCACTTTATATATTAGGAGTAGTGTAATTTACATATTTTAGAGTCTTCTATACAAAAAATTCCACTACTCTGTCCCCCCTTTTTAACATTATGAAGAAAATGCAAAATCCCAAATGGGTAGGTAGGAACCCAATGGAAACTAAGAAATACTTACCATACTGAAGCTACATCTAGAAATAATAGGATATCAACAAAATCCTTTTTTAAGAGACAACACTATGCCCACATATAGTACCCAACCGATGAATTGATGCACCCGAAATCCATAGCTATCTTACTATAAACCAGACATACCCTATTCCTTTCTAAACATCATAATGACTTCTACACATCATTAGGGTTTTCTGATTTGAAATAGGGAGGAAATTCAAAGGTGGACTTCTCCCTATTGGATTTCTTAATATTCGGAGTACCAAAGTCTAGTGCCTCTAGGTTATCAAATCCAACTCTCGGGTGAATGTATGCATTAAACAAACTAAGGTAATTTCCAAGCCAATCAATTCTATTATCCATCCTAATTTTTCTCCATCTAAGTAGGAAATGAAAACAAGCTTCCATTTTTGGCCAAATCTTATCGAAGGCTACCCTATCCCTTACTACCAATGCTAGCCACCTTGGTATATTAGCCACAACAAGGCTCCCTGGAGGTGATTCATGTACATTTTAGGTAGGGGCACTCTTAGCATCTTGTCCAAGCTCATGATTACTTCTATCAAACCGTGGCACTAGGTAGGATCAAAGATGTTCAAATAGAGCCTCACTATTTCCCATTTTCTTATATCGGCTCTCGCCATACACCTGATGAAGATCTTGATGATATCACTATTCATTCTCCATGTAAAATCATATTTTAAGAAGCCCTCTCCTATTTCCCTATTGACTACAATGCACATCATCCCATCCTTTAGCCTTAGCACCCTATTCCATCTTTCCGATTTAATATTTCCTTGGAAGGCCATGGTGCAAACTTCTGAGGTATGGAAGACACAAATGAATGTATCCATCTTGATAGTAACATGTGTAGTGAAAAGGACCAAGCAAAGCCAAGACAAAAGGACAAAACAAAATCCCCTTGAATACTCTAAAAATACCTCGAAGCTTCCTCCAATATCTTCATGGCTTAACATCACTCAAATGTAATCATCCATAGACTGTCCTTCAAAAAGGGTCATAACACCCTAGAGTAGAAAGACACCAATCTTATATTATTAATGATGAATAGACACTCTAAGATTTAACCATAACAAACACTATGTAACCGAGATTGAGTTAAGAGATCCTTCATAATATGGTAAAGTAATAAATCTAAGGGCTTCACAACTTAACTTATCACTGCTAGTCTAGAAAAATACCTTCAATGGTGGAAATATGTACACTATATTATGCTATACTTACCTTTTTCTACAATTATTATTGGATTAACTCAAAACTACTAACTATTTGCACTAAAAACACTATTTACTTTAAAAAGGTAAACCCTAAAGAGGGGAAACTAAAAATAAAGAAAAGCCTAAAGTTGGAGATGTTTATACCATATCTTTAAGAACCAAGGAGTTAACACCATTGGCTCCTTCATTTGCTAAATAATCACCTTCTTGATAGATGTGACATATTTGTGTCTTTGCAAATTGATCTACAAGCCTAAGAACTTCTTAGAGTTAAGGACCTAGTTGGGAGTTGCTTGTTTCCTTATCGCATTTAAGACTATTTGTGAATCACCTTCAATGACTATTTTTGATAATCCTAACTTTTGACAAAGTTGCAGACCTTTTTCTAATGCTTCAAGTTCTGCCAAATTATTAGAGGTAGAAAGAATAGAAATCACTTTTTTTGGCAATCCATTTACTTGTATCATCATTAATAATGCAACCAATACCTGTTGTTCCTAGGTTGCCTCTAGCTTCCCCATCAAGATTGAGTTTCATCGAACCCTTTGGAGGGGGAACCCATTTAAATGTTTCCCTTGCCCCTTACTTCCCTTAAAATAAACAAGAGTAGGGTTAATTAGATTCGACCAATTCTCCTTCATGCAACCATCCCAAATAGAAAAATATCCTTCTTATTTTCTAAATTTTCTAAGATGGGAGTTAATAGTTTCAACTATGCTAGCTTCTTTTTTTAGTATTAACTCTTCTGGCTTTAACTTTGAGTCATAGAATATTCTTCTATTCCTTTCTTTCTAAATTTCCCATATCAAAAGAGAAGGACTAATATTCCAAAGTTTATTGTATACACCTTTACACATATTAGAAGGCCAACCCTTGAGGAGATCAATAAATGATTTAGGCAATGGTGTCGATCAACCTAACATATGTCTGAGCCACTCCAAGCATGATTGAGAGAAAAGATAGTTGTATAGTAGGTGATCAAAATCCTCACTATTTAACTTACATAAAACACACCTAGATGGGCCTTCATAGTCTAATCTATGAAATCTATCTACCATCAGAATCCTATTTTAGAATGCTAGCCATAAGAAAAAACCTACCTTTGGCAAACAAGTAGGTTCCCAACAGAGTTTAAGTAGAATTTCCACTTCATCCCATCTTTGTGAGTGTATCACTACTTTGTAACCATCTTTCACACTATAATTTCCATTATTCAAAGATGCCTAAATAAGCTTATCATTTTTCTCAAGTTGTTTAACCTCCCTGCCTTGAATAATCTCTTTATTAGCCTTAACTATAGCTAGATCTAAATCTATGTCATACAGAGGTTTCCATATCCATCTTGAAGATCCTTCCTTCATGATCTATGTTTTATAATTACTTACTTTGCTACCCCACAAAATGACTAATTTTTCTTTGAGTACTACAAGGATGATATTATTATCTAACAGAGGGTGCCCATCCCAAGAATCCTCCCAAAATAGGGCCTCATCACCCTTACTAACATCCTAGGTTAGATATTTATTAATGAGATGTCAACACTTAATCATAAAGTTCCAACTCTTCAACCCTTTAGAAAGGGTCTTCATTCTAAAAATAGATAAGGGATCATCAACATGTTATACATAATCTTTGCCCACTTACATTCTCTCTCCTCATAAAGGTACCAAATGAGTTTAGCCCCTAATGCTTCATTTTTCCATTATAGATTCTTAATCTTTAGTCCTCCCATCTTCTTAGGTTTTCAAATATTATCCCATTTAATAAGAGCCAATTTTTTGTGATCCTCGCAATTGCTCCAAAGAAAATTTCTATGTTTAGCCTCAAATTTATGCAGGAGATGTGAAGGTAGTGGTAAATAGGAAAGAAAGTAAGTAGGGATAGCTGACGAAATAGAGCTTATCTTAATACTCTTAGCAGCTTTTGAGAGCCATTTATCTTTCCAACTACCAATCCTAGCATCTAGTTTTTTGAAAGTACTCTCCCATACCTTATTGGATTTTACTCCTTTCTCTAACTTGATGCCCAGGTACTTACACAGAAACAAGCCTTTTGTGTATGCCATGATGCTGCAAATCTAATTTTCTATTTTTGGATCTATACTTAGGAAGTAAATCTTAGATTTTAGTCCATTAAATTTTTGACTGGATGCTACCATGTACCACTTTATGATGGATTTTAACTCACGTGATTCTTTAATAGAGCTAATGCCAGGTAGAATTGTATCACCTGCATATTGTTGATGAGTGATATCAGAAATATTCTTAGTGATAGTAATGCCTCTCATTTGCTGATTATTATAAGCCTCCATAAGTGCTCTCATGAAAGCTTCAGCCATAATAATGTAGAGGGAGGGAGATAAAGGATCTCCTTGTCTAATACCTCTCAAGGTTTCAAAAAAACCTTCAGGGGACCTATTAATAAGCACTGGAATTTTAGTAGAAGATATGCATTTAAAAATAAGGTTGATCCATTGGTTGGAAAAATTGAAAGCTTCTAGGGTCTTACAAAGAAATCGCCAATCAACCTTATCATAGGCTTTTTGGATGTCAAGCTTCATGAACATGCAAGCCTCTTTATTCTAGCAAGCAGAGTGGATAGTCTCTTGAATGATAAGGATGTCATCAAGAATAGATCTACTTGGGACAAACCTATTTGTTCCTCAGATAAATTTTTAGGAAGGATACTCTTTAATCTATTAGCTAGTATCTTGGAAAATATTTTATAAATAGTATTACATAGAGAAATTGGTCTATAATCACTAGGATATACAGGCTTTGCCTTTTTGGGGATTAGGGTGAGAAATGAATAATTGATTTCTAATAAAAATGCTCCACCATTTCTTGATACTTCAATAGCTTTCCATAGATCTAGACCAATAATATCCCAACATTTCTGGAAAAAGAAGGCATGAAAACCATCTGGACCTAGGGATTTATCCAGATTCATATGAAATACCACTAATCTAACTTCTTCCAACATGATAGGTTTATTTAAACCTTTTTTGTCTTTAGTTGTGATAATTTTGGGGATAACTTTGAGTAGATTAGATTGAGCTTCTCTATTTGATCCTTCAAAATTGTTTAAAGTTTTATGGAAATGATCCACAAAATTGTTTGCAATTTCATTCAAATCTTTAGTTGAGATACCCAAATGGTTTTTAATGGTAGATATTTTATTCTTAGCTTTGTTATAGAGGGTAGAATTGTGAACGAATTTTGTTTTCCGATCCCCCTCATCTAGCCATCTCTCTCTCAATTTTTGCCTCCAAAAAATTTCTTCTTTGGATAAAATTTCCTCTTGTTTGGTGAGTAATTATTTTTCTAATAAGTTGCTATTATTATTCATGTAATTCTTAATTACTTTAGAGTTTAATTCCTTTAACCTTTCTTTAGTACCAATTTTCTCTTCAAAAATGTTATTAAAGTGTTCTTTATTCCATTTAAGTATCTTCTCCTTAAGCATTTTCATTTTGGAAACAAATATAAACATCTTAGATCTTTCAAAATTACCTTGCAACCACCATTCTTTAATATTTCCTAGAAAAATTTGATCTAGAAACCACATTTTTTTGCATTTAAACAGATTCCTTGCAAGTTTATGTGGCTTAGAGAATTCAATTCTGACTAGAAAATGGTCTAACCCCACAATTGGCAAAATGGAAGCATTGACGTTCAAATTATTAACATCCAAGTCACCTTTAATGAAGAACCTATATAATTTCTCAGCAATATAAGCAAAATCATTTCATCTATTATTCCATGTAAAATTCCCATTGGTGAATGGAATATCAATCAAATTATGGGAGGCACACCACACTTTGAATTCTTTAAAAGCTTGCATGATCCGTTGCACTCCTACTTTTTCATCTAAGTCTAGAATAGTATTGAAATTTCCACCTAGTATGATCAAACTATTTTTATATTCATTTATAAATAAATTGATATCTTCCCAAACTAATTTTTTCTCTAAGTTGCTAATTGGTCCATACATGTTAACTAGAATAAACTTGAGACTAGATTTTAGACTCTAGACTATGCCACTGATCCTATTTTTGTTTAAAATATCTATTGTTACTCTCCTAGGATTCCAAATGAATCCTAAGTCCCCTGAAGCACCTAAAGAATCTTGAAGAGAAATTCTCCAAGAACCTACCTTCTTTCCTAATTTAATTCCTTCTAAGTTATTTAATTTTTTTTCTTGTAATAAAAGTATTTTAGATTCAAATAATTTTAGGTTTTTCTTTAGTAGTCTTTTCTTGCTAAGGGCATTCAAACCCCTAGCATTCCATGTTGTGATCTTCATGGGTCCTTTTGAAGGTACTTCCCCTCCCATTGTGAAATATTTGATCTATCTTTTGCTATTCTCTATTCTATCCATCAACTTCCCTAAGTTCCTTCAAAGATTTTCTTCCTCTTTTACCTTTGACTTTGCCACACATAGGTGAGTCTAAACCTTCCTGATTCATCTAGATCCCAAGCTATTCCATGTTTTTTTTTTGCATTTTGAGCTATAGTCATCTTGTTGCTATCTTTCCTTTCTGCATCCTTATTTTCTAATTCTCTTAGAATTTTATTTAATAGGCTTGATTAATTTACCATCTCTGAATTTGAACCATTTTTTCTATCCCTACCCATGACCTTATCCCTGTGCTTTGTATCTACTCCATTTTTACTAATCTAAGAAAGTCTCTTATTTTTGTCCTCATTCTTTATGTTCAACATGTCTTTTTTTAGATCTTCACTTGTATAATTATCTCCACCTAATTTGAGTACTCTCTGGATTAAATATTCTCTCTGAGCTTCAGTGCTTTTATCAACATTCTCAAAGTTGAACACTTGAACTAATTCTTTAGTTAGTCGATCAAGGCTATCTTCTTCTGATTTTGATATGCTCATGTTTTCCAACTCTTCTTCCCATGTATTATCCTTATTTAAGAATTTTTGAAGATCTTTAAAAAGAGGTTCTTCTGCACCCTTCACATCATTATTCTTCTCCTTTTGATTACTGGTTGGGGTAAATGGTGAATTGATAGAGGCAAATGGAGTCTACCAAAATTTGAACCACCTATTGGGGACCTCTTTGATAGGTGTTACTATTTGATCCTCTATAACTTGCAAATGGAGTAGTTTAGATTTAATTGCTTCCACTAGTATTTTTTATTTCTCTTCATCTTCTATATTTAGTTTTAATAGCAATGAATTCTCTAAATCCTCTATATTGCCCTTTTCATTTTCAAATATTGCCTCAATTTGTTGTATTGCTGAACTCTCTCTGACTTTGATTTCTTCACCTGTTAGCCTTAAATCTTTGTCCATATTGTCTATGCTAGAGTTTATATTTAGTTCCTAATTCTTATAATCAATGGAGCTAGACTTCTCTTTTCCAATTTCTTTGGATGTCAACTTTCCATCAAAGTTTTATAAATTTGTTCCCCCACTACTTTCAATATCTTCTGCTACACTCTTGCTCTGACTTTTATTGTTTTTGGAAGCTCTTTTCTTTTCTCTAGTTGATCCTTGCTTTCCCATTGCATCGTCATCTTGTTTAAATACTAAACTCTTTTTATGATCAGCCACTATAACTGACTTGAGTTTAAACTTCCTGTTCATACCGACTCCCTCTTCCCTATATTCTCTAACCTTTTTATGCATATAAGTTCTAAATGAATGTGAATGTATAGGTGTCTTATGTTCAACCATCATTTGGCATAACTTGTTTTTCCTGATTCTCATCATTGGGAACTTGCTGCTGAAATCTAAGGTAAGTGTCAATGTCTTGAATCTGATCTTTCTATCATCATATAATCATATAATCTCTAATATTTTACCATCAAAAGTGTGTAGATTTAGATCATATGATGCTTTGTTTGTAGTTACTCTCCTATGTATACAAGTAGCTTGATTGATCTTAGTTTGGATGAGCATCTTAACATGATTATATTACTAAAAGGATGAATAAATACCTATTAGGTTTCCCATAGCTGATCCTAATTTCCTAATTTTCTCTATATGAAGTAGCCTTGGGGGAAGATATTGTATGCTAAACCATGTTGGTAACATGAAATCTAAATCTTCTTCCCTACAATCCAAGAACCACTCTACAAATTTAACAGCATGACCCTTAAAAAAACACTTAGAAGTAAATATAAAATATTTTTTAACATATTCATCCATACAATGTAAATAGAGAATTCTATCTAAAAAGTGAGAGATACTTACTATTCTTCACAATTTTCCTCTGACTAGTTAGAGAGATTGAGTAAATCTTTCTTGGGACCATTCCAATAAGTGAAAACTCTAACTGATTGACATTCATGCCATCTCTCTTCACTTTCCTCATTGTTGATGTTGATAATGATTTCTTCAGGATTTGATGAGGCTAGAATATTGGATTGCCTACTCAAATTAGATGAATCCTGAGAATTTTCAACCATAGCTCTTCGATGAGGGGGGGGGGGATATAAGATCTAGGAGGAGTTTCTAATAGTGGTGGAAAAGATAACCCTAACCTATTGGAATGGTCTAGATGGTATTGGTATTGATCTATGGAATCATACCTAAAAAACCTCATTTTCTTACGACAAATATCAAAATAGTTTGAATAGGCATACTCAGTGAGATTGAAAACCCTTATTTGATTGTCTAGACTATCAATAGTAAATATAATGATCTAAGATCTGGGAAACCCCATTAAACTTGATGATCTATAAGGTGATTTGAGCTTAGGATACCTAACTTAGGTAGATCATTCGATTGCTTTCTTGCCTTCTACTATTGCACGGACATGGCTTCATGATGATTAGATTATCCCTAGTTTTCCTTTTCCACCAATTTCTCCAAGATGGAGAATTTAGTTGTAGTTTTGATTGCTACTCTATTTTCACTGAGTCTTTTATGGTAGGAAGGCACTATGTTAAGACCCGATCCTTTGCATATTTTTGAGATTGCTATTTTCCTAACAATGCAAATTACGTTTTTTGATCTTGTTTTAAGGTTGGATGCCTGCTCTAGGTTTTTTGCATATTTGGAAAAATTTTCCATTTTTGCACATTCAATATATACATAATAATAACATAGATCTAGAAAGATGTAACATGTTGTTGTGATTTAATCTTTAAAAAAAATACTTGCATTTATAATGGTTATTTTTGGTTTTAATTAATTTGATTTAAAATATGATTATTAAATATCTTAAATTTTCCAAAAAGAATATATCTATATGCTATCATATTATTTATGTTATGAATAATACCAATGATGATTTTACTTGTAATTTACTAACTACAACAATTAATGTTTATTTATATATCTAATTATTATTAACAATAACTTAGTATCCATAATCCAACTCCTAATCACTGAAATGGTCTAATTAAATTTCAGTTATTTATAGTTTTGTGAAACATAATTTTTTTATTATTATAATATAATAATAATTAATATTATGAATATTATAATGTCACAAGTTAATATTATAAAGGGGATTCCCTGAGTACAATTGGATAAACAAAGATGAGTGACTTGAGATGTATTTTGGGCCAATTTTGACAACACTTGACTTGTTTTTGCACATGATCCTAGAGAGAAGACACGTGGCATACATGTATCACATGTGACTAATCACTATTCATTTATATGAGTTAAATATCATAGTGACATGTGTTGACATGAGGTCAACATTATTTATATTATACTAGAAAGGGGACAAGCCAACCACCTTTTGATCAATAAAGTTCAATTGCTCCAAATGTATTTTGGGCTAATTTCGATAACAATTGACTTATTTTATCAAATGCCCCCAGAAAGAAGACACATGGCATACCTATATCAAGTGATGTGGTGCAGTGATATAACATCTAAATAGGCGATGACTAATGTGTCAACTACTGTTAGATCATTAAAGATCAATGGTTGGAGATGTATTTTAGGTTGATTTTGGCTACCCTCATATTGTTTTCAAAATTTCCACAGAAAAGAAGTCTTCAGAAAGAAGTCTCCAACTTTTCATAAATTAACAATAATGAGTAAAGCTAATCCTAAATTATACTGTAACATCACATGTTTCACAATAAATTATAATATCTGTTGAAGTTGATGAACGATCAACCCCACAACTCCTAAGAATTACCTACATGCAAACACCTATCACACAAAGAGATAAGAAAAAGCTATGGAGGCTAGAATTTTTAGATCCACAGATGAGACATTCTTGATGAGAAAAAAGAGAAATTGCTATTATCAAAAGTGAATGAATAAATTACAAAGAGATATCATCTTTATAAAGGAAATGAAAACCCAAATAGGTAACTAACTAAGGTTGCATCATAGTAATTAATAAAAGAATTAATTATTATATGCCCAAAGTTTAGCTTAAGTAAACTAGAGATAAAAAGTGACTTAATAATTAAATCAATATGATCTAATTAATAAGAAAAAAATTTATTACTCTAACAATCCCCCTTAAGATAAACTTAGGGAGTAGCTAAATACCTAGAAACTACTATTGAAAGTAAATTTGGGTCCTAACAACAAGGTCCAATGAGGTACCCAAGTACAACCAAATCTCTTAAAAGAGGAGAAATAGAGAAAACCACATGGGAAAAAACCTAGTTCAAAAAGAGATGGAAATAATGCTGAAAAGAACTAGTGAAGGAATGAAGAAGCCTCCAAAATTGGGAATGTCCCAAAAGATAGGAACAATGGATGACCATGAAAAACACCACTAAAGCATGTAGAAGTTGCAAAGCTCCATGAAAAATAACTATTGATTTGAAGAACCTCCAGTGAAATAGAACCTAACTAGGTATAGAAGACTATAATCTGCATCAAATAAGGACGCTACAAATGGTAAACAACTAAACTCAATGATACAAATGACATGAAACACCAAAGCCTGAAGAGATTATCAATTGAACATGGAAGGCTACAACCAAATTACGAATGGAAATAAGAGTATCTATATGGTAAATGATCCATCTCATTGAAATGCATAGGTACCCAACTACTACATCTACCTAGTACATAAGAACAAATATTGAATACATAGCTCACTCCATTGACTAAAGGAAGCATGAGAAACATATGAAGAACCCCCTTAATGTAGACAAGGGTGAGGTGATAGGAAATTGGAAAAGTGGGCCAAAAGAACTACATTTCAAGGAACCATGATCAAGATGCTCAAAAGAGTACATATGTATGTATTAAGGTGATTAATCATAGATATGTCATGTGGCTAATGTCATAAAAGGGAAACTCACTAGACAAAGACAAATAGCAAACAAAGGCTAAACATCAACCCCCCATGGCACTTTAATTAGAGTAGTGAATGTACAATAAGGCACAAAATATGGTGAATCCCAAGAATACAATAATCTGTATGAGTGTCCTCAGATGACATTACTCAAATCAGAAGGAAAAACAAGCTAGAATTTTTTTTAAAAAAATATAGATGGAATATGGTACTTTATCTTAGCACATTTGCAAGAATGCATACAACTAATGTCTAAATAGACTAGAAGAGACATAAGGTTGATTCAATAGATAGTACAACCCATGATGAATCATTTGAAGCAACAAAATCAATCTCTAGACTTGAAACAATCAAGATATCCACCAATATGGAAAATGCAAAAACTAAATAGAATGTGCCTAGAGCATAATCTAGAAAAATAACTAGTATCATCAAAAAGAGCACAAAAAGATCTTTCCAATGATATAAAGAATCCATAAATTGGAGATCTTATGCTCAAAATATGTTTCCCATAGTGCAAAAGTGTACCCCTAACTTTGATAGCAAAAAAATTCATCAAAAAAGCATCAAAACTTTAAAATACCTATACCATTATAACGAGCTTGGAACCAACTTTCTAGTGATATCTCATTTGTGGAAAACAAAGTTCGTATGCCTGAGACATAAGCAAAAAATCAAAGGTAGGTCCAAACAACGCCTAAAGAGGTGATAGGGATGCTGATGCAATGTTGATGTCAACAAGTGATAAGCATAAATTTGATGGTCAAACGATCTTCAAGGATTAAAAAAAAGCCTAAAAATGACCCCTAGCAAAAAAAAGATTTGAAAACCAAGCCAAACCACTCATAAATAGAATAGAGGCATGAAGATACGAAGCTATGATACCATATTGAAGTTGATGAAAGATCAACCCCATAGCTCCCAAGAATCACCTACATGCAAACACATATCACAAAAAGATAGAAACAAAAGCTATGGAGCCTAGAATTTCTAGATCCATAGATGAGACATTCTTGATGAGCAAAAAGATAAATTTATATTATCAAAAGTGAACATGAATAAATTACAAAGAGAAATCATCCTTATAAAGGAGATCAAAACCCTAGCATGAGACTAACCTAGGTTGCACCATAATAATTAATAAAATAATGAACTATTATATGCCCAAAGTTTAGCTTAAGAAAACTAGAGATAATAAGTGACTTAATAATTAAATCAATATGATTTAATTAATAATAAAAAACTTTATTACTCTAACAATATCAAATGTGCACTATACAATGTACATAACAATTAATATCAAACACAGTCTCAACTTTCTTGATTCTACAATTTGTAAAAATTTCTTTTTTGTAGACCATAAGATTCTATTTTTGTTGTTCAAGGGTCTTTGCACAAACTCCAAAGATTCAGTAAAAGCATTAGAGCATTAGTATGAGAAAGGGGTTATAATTTTCAAGTTGCGATATAGTCCTAGTCTTCTAAGACATCTCACAAAGTCACAGACTATAGTTATCAATTTGAGTTTCAAATTTTAGAGTAAAATTTTGAACACTTTTTTTCTTACCTCATTTTTTTACTATAAGTGTAGTATCGACTATAGAATTCATGGTTTAAATTTAAATCAATCATGCATTGTAAGCCTAAATTGTTTACATTCTAGTATCTAGGTAACTTGCAAAGTAAAATAATAGAATTACAATTTAGAGTTTAAATGTTAATCATGTCTATAAATTGTAATTTATGACTATGTATCATTCTGTAAATTTTCAACAATGAAAAAAATATACAAGAGGAGTGACATTGGTAGTGGAAGTGCAACCCAAAATAAAATATAGGTGACTAAGAAACCATTTTTTGACTTGCACAAGCTACTTCAAATGCAAGGTTTTATTGATGAATTCCATGATATTTGTGATCATGTTATCTATGGAAGGAGTTTAAATGCAATCATATATGAAATTGAAAATAAGTGGAATGATCCACAAAAGGAGTTAAAATATATTAAAATGAGAAACATGATAGTGTCCTTTGAAAATAAATTTGTAATGTCGATTGTAGGAATGACTTGCTTGCGGTTACCTCTAGTATTCCCTTGTCCAGAATTTGTAATGGTTTGTGTTAAAAACTATGATGAAAATAAAAAGGAAATTGTCAATAAAAATACATAGGAGATAATTTTGTGGATAATAAAAGGTGAATTTTTAAAGTTTATTGGCCCTAGGCACAAATCACAAAACCCAACCCACATTGACCTAGAAAAATTGACAAAAACATATGAGAACTTAGACTACTAGATCGAAAGCATTTTTATATTAGAGGATTAGCAAAAGTATTCAATATGGCTCATGAGCATAAATTACCTTATGAATTTGATATTTTTTTCAAAATGGATGTTATCAATGTGTTTGGGTTTGGAAATTAACAAGAAAGTGGGTGCCAACATTTTACAAATGATTTTCGATATTCGTTGTCTACAAAAACCAATAACATATAATTATATTCAGTATATTGCTCATTGTTTACAAGAACAATTATTAATGATTAAAAGAGGTTTACAAAACACATTTAGATAAATGACCTATTTTTTCTATCTTTTATTATCAAAGCATCATCAACTATTTGAAACAAACATGCTTTAGTTTGACTCTGGTAAACTAGTATTTGAATGGACACCTGTGATAAGAATGATTGATAACCAAGGGGACTACAGTAGCACACCTCCTTTGCTATCACTGTATACTTAGTTGTTAAAGTTGTATATGACTCTCTTATAGATGTGTTAGTCCTTATTTGATATTTGAAATAAAATACTTTATATGTTGAGCAATCGATTTCTCAGGTTGTAACAATTTCCTACTTGAAGTGAAGATGTTTTAACTGCTCTTAGTTAGTTAATGAAATTACTTTTATGATGATTCCATACGGTGTGTCTTAGAAAGAAGTTTATTATGTCCTCATGATGATGAGATAGTCATGTTAAAATCTGATGTTATTTATATTTATTATTTAATATTATACTTACCCCATACTTGCATGTGTATGGTGTGTGTGTGTGTGTGTGTGTTTTACATTTATGTTTGACATGCCTGATATGGTTGAGGGAGAGTCATAGTCACCTTCTAGTCAAGCTCTACATGATGTACCACTCTCTTCCATTGTTTTTTTAGCTTAGATATATATGCACATGTACATGCTTATGTTTTATACAAATTTGTAGGTACCAGACATCAACTTCCTTGAATTTCTAGGATGAGTGTGCCCTATTGTAATAACTTAATGGTAAGAATGGGGAGATAATGTTTAAGACCAATCCCAGCCATAGCCTAATTACTTGTCTTGAGAAGGATGACATGTATCTGACATTCCACCCTTTTTAAACCCATGAGTTTATCATTGTTTGTGTTGTTTGATTTTGAGTTTTGGTTAGTTTTGGTAATATTATTTTTATGTGAATTTGGCTATGTAATTTGTTTGGTAAATGATTTAATTATAATATTTGGGTTGATCATATAATATTAAGAATGATTAAATATTGTTTGATTAATAAGAAAATATTAAAATATGAGAATATTTAATTACTTTTTTATTTGGTTAGTAATAATATTTTTTATTTATTTAAAACTTTCATAGATACATATAGAGGCTAGTAAACATAGCTTTTCCACATCACAAATATGCAACTTATAACACCTTCATCTAAATCTATCCATCATATTTTTTCATCTCCTGCCTATTTAATCAAGGCTTACAAAGGCTAAATATTACTATATCAAAAAATTTATAGAATTTTCTTTGAAAAACCCTAAAAATCTTTTGCCTCAAACTCATATTTGGCTCTACTTGATTTCTGCAGACATTCCTCATTTTCACCGCACCTTTGCCCACTTTCCACACCAGAGGTTCCTCATTGGCTAATTTTCCTTTATTTATCCTTTGCTACCATAAATTCTGATTCATGTAAGCATGACCTTGTCACCATATCTTTAGTTACTTTTTCTTTGTAGGCTCTCACCCCTCTGCTATTTTCTATTCGATTACTTTCTTCATTCATTTTTGGAAGCTTGACACTCCAAAAAACCGCTTTGAGACCCCAAAATGTTGGACTAATTTCCTCTAGTTTTCATCGAAGAGAAAAAAGCAAAATTTTGTCACCTTTTTCATTTGATTTTTACTCCTTTATTGGGAAAACAACCCCCACTATCCTTCTTTTTTTCTTGTTTCCCGCAGTCCACTGACATCGTGGATGGGAGACTAGAACACCCTTTACCTTACAACCATCCCTCTCTTTGAAGATGTGAATCTCCTCCATCAACCTAAGCCATTCCATTTTAATTTTTTTCTTATAGGCTTCCTTGTCCACCCTAATTATCCACCAAATAAAACCAAATTTCCTTTGCTATTCCCCCTCTTCTTTGTCTACAACGAATTCTCTATAATTAAAGCCCTTCCCTAGCAATTCTCATTCCATTAAGGAGTCAACCCCAACAATAAAATATTTTGGGAATAGTGACTTCATCAACCATTCTATTTCTTCTTCTGAGAAAGCTAGTTCCAACCCCCATGCCATTACCATTGTAGCAATATCCACATTAAGTTTCAAGTGGTGGGTCAAATTTTGGAACAATTCTCCAATTGTTCCCTTCACCACCTCCAAAACACCTTGTGATGGGCATTGAAGCAAACATTACAATCTTTGATTTTGAACTAGACCAAAAATCTCTTTCTCATGCCTAGTCATCTGAAAGGTGAAGGTAGCTTCCATATCTACCCTCTATAGATTTCCTTGCCTATAACTTTCACCAAATCTACACTTTTACTATTTTAGTTTGTTAAAAGTTACCTTTATGGCTCACTTTGTTTTATAGAATTTTGTTCTTTACTTTTTAGCTTATCTTTTCATTATGTAGGCATTTCTTGCAGATTGCCAAATCTATTCTCATTAGTCCATTTTGACAGTCCTTTTGATCGTCATCCTCCACTTAATCATTTTAAAAGACATTTTTAACTTTTGGTTTTTATTTTCAAGCATCACCCAAGACCCCCTCCTAATGACTACACCATTCAAAACACTCGGCTCCCATCTCCAAATAATCTACCACCCATTTTGCTAACTAACTTGCTTCCCCATTAGCCTCCCTATACACATGATATAATTCAAAATCTTCTAACATTTTCAACTCCTCATTAATAGCTATTAAAAATTTTCTAAATGCTATTACGAAATTTGGTTTCTTTTGATCGCTTGCACCACCACTATGGAATCCCCTTCCACAATTACTTTAACCCCCACCCCCCCACCTTCTTAGCACATTGGATTGCCAGTAGAGATGCTTAGAATTATGCTTCATTGTTAGTGCCATTTAGTAATCTATTTGCCCCTAAAGCCAAAGTCTCTCCATTATGATCCCTCACTATGAAACCTGCCCCTAATTTGTCAAGTTTACTCCTTGCAGCACCATCAAAATTAACCTTTAACCATCCTTCCTCTAGAGCTTTCCACATTGCATTTATTCTCCAATCTTTCTTTGAATCACCCCTATTTATCACTCCAACTTGTTTGATTTTAATCCCTAGAAATTCCTTCCTGAATATCTTTATCTTCTTTCATAAAAACATACTTTAACAAATCCTTCTTAAAAATTGCTACACTAACTACTTCTTTAATGGAGTGATCAATCCTTCTTAGGAGCTATTCCATAGATTCTGACACCTCCTAAAGACTCTTCTATTCACTCCTTCCACACCTCCCATATTACAATTGATGGGATTATCCTCAACACACTTTCCAACATATTTCTTTTTCTCATTCTTGGCCATGATATAAAGAAATCAACTAAAGAAGAACTCCATGGTCCCATCTAGTCCAACTTAGCTTGGATATAACACCAACATTGCATTGCTACCTCACATTGTAACAATAGATGATCCATCGATTCTTCCTCTACCATACATCACACATTTAGTTGGGCCTTGAAATCCTAATTTATTTATTCTTTCCCCAATCAAAATTCTCCCTTGGATAGCTAACCAAGAAAAGGTCCCTACCTTAGGAAAAATCTCTTTATGCCATCATAAATCACCTACTTCAAAACTAGCCTCCTCTTTATTTGCTATCAACTCATATCCTAATCCTACATAAAACCCTCTTGAAGTTGCAACACACTAACTGATCTTGTTCTTTTTAGCAATAACACAAACTTTCCTTTGGGAATTTTTTGTTTTGTTTTGGGATTGTTGTTGTCCAGGGGAAAGACCCTCTACCTGTATGCGTGAAAATGTGACCTATTCTAACACACACACTTCAACATGGTCCTTATTTGCGGATTCATCGCAGAATGAACATTGAATTGTACATCCAAAATTTACCCTGCAAAGCGACCTGTTGCCTTCTATCTAAAGGGATTTTGCCTGTTAATATCCTCAGAATCGAGGTGTAGGCAACCAGACCCTCTACGAACGAAGGATTTGACAATGGAATTAAGCTAAGAATGAGTATACAGATTAATCTAAGAAAATGAAAGATGCAATGTAATCTAAGAACAAATGAAGCAAACTAGATTAAGCATATGCATGATTAAACTAAAATGAGATTAAACTAAAAATGAGAATGTATGCAAGAAATGTAAGTAAATATGAGCATGAATTTCAATAGCAATTCGATAGCAAATCAATTCATCCTCCCCCAAATGAAGAGATGAGGGTCTCTTAAATAGAGTTTCCTGTAATCCATCAATGGTTGAGATCGATTCAGATCAACGGTCAAGATTGAAGATGAGTTTCAATATAAAGGGAGATCCCCAAGTTAAAGGGAGTTAATAGACTTAATTTGAGATAAATAAGGAGTTAACTGTTTTAAATTTGAGTAGAAAAAGGAGTTAACTGTGTTAACTCATTTTTGATCAATAGTGAACTGGAAATTCCCCTTTTTTGAACTGAAGAGAGATTTTTGTTGAGATATTTAATTTAATAAAATGAAATATGCTCTCATAATTAATTTTTCTATTTAATTAAATAATCTTTAATTAATTAGAGACACTTTTGTTTAATTAAATAACTTCATTTAATTAATTAGGACTGTCTTCCCATTTAATTAAATAACTTTGTTTAATTATTTAGAAGTAAGTACTCCATTTAATTAAATAATTTCTTTTAATTAATTAGAAATACCTTTCTCATTTAATTAAATAATTAGATTTAATTAATTAAGATAGGCGTATTTATTAAATTAAATAAATTTAATTTCATAATACATTGGCCTTAGGATATAATTTAATTTAATTAAAGTATAAATACTCAATAATTAAATTAAATATTAATCAAGTAGGTTTAATGCAACAAATATGAGTACGTACTATAGGAATTAAATAAGAAATATGATGAATGCAGATTAGGGTTTTTTTGCATCTGACAATTAAGTCAAGTAATGAATAGCAGAATGAGAATTGCCTATTAGAATAGGGCTTTGAAATTATCAGAAATAAACTAGAATTGGTATAATGGCAATGAGCCAATTTTGGGGTATTACATTTTGCCCCTCTTTGAATGAATGTACGAGCAACGTGTTCAATTCAAAGATAATCAGAAAGCATGATGTGAACATGAGATTGGTTCCGAAGGTGATGACACGGAGACCAATTGATAAGCTTTTTAAGGACCTTCTCTAGAGCAGAGCTTAATCCTAAGGAATTCAAGCAGAGCACTTAGATACCTAAGATCAATAGCATTTAAAAGACTATCTTCAGAATGAAGCGTAATCTTTAAGGATCTAGATAGAATGTCTAGATACCTAAAATTGATAAGCATTTAAAAAGTTTCTTCATAACAAAGTTTAACCTTTAAGGATCCAGATAGAACACCTAGATACCTAAAATTGATAGTATTTAGAAGATTATCTCCAGAATGAAGCTTAATCTTCAAGGATCCAGATAAAACACCTAGATACCTGAAATTGATAGTATTTAGAAGATTATCTCCAGAACGAAGCTTAATCTTCAAGGATCCAGATAAAACACCTAGATACCTGAAATTGATAGTATTTAGAAGATTATCTCCAAAACGAAGCTTAATCTTCAAGGATCTAGATAAAACACCTAGATACCTAAAATTGATAGTATTTAGAAGATTATCTCCAGAACGAAGCTTTAATCTTCAAGGATCCAGATAAAACACCTAGATACCTAAAATTGATAGCATTTAGAAAGTTATCTCCAGAATGAAGCTTAACCTTCAAGGATCCAGATAGAACACCTAAATACCTGAAATTGATAAAAGATAACAAGGTTTCATCATGAGTCATAGAATCATCCCCAGAATGAGGTTTGATCTTCAGGAGTCAAGGTTTAGACTATCCCAATACCTGTCCATCAAACTCTGAGAAGAGTTGTTATAAGGTTGATCAATTGATGAAAAGATAAGATAGATGACAGAAATGTTAGATATAAGGGAACAACAAGCCCCAAGTGATGAGATGCACCAAGTGACTAGGACATAAGATGGGAACTAGATACCCCAAGCAATAAGTATTTAATGATGTAATCATCATGCCCCCTCGGGAGCAAAATCAAAAGATGACACACTAGAAATATGATTTGAAGCATTATATCATGTAAAGTTGACTTAAGTTAACTATTTTCAAAATTAAATTTGAAAATATGGAGAATGTAAAGTTGAAAAGATTCCAAGAATTATAAAGTATCAGAAAGATTTGACTGCACAAGCATTCGATTACATCAGTCCCTAAAATTTTAAAATGCATTTTTAAGGCTTTTGGGTGTGTCAAATTTTGAATTTGATCCCAAAAATGGATCCAGAATGGTCCAATTAGCCAAGGGTACGATTTTTGCGCAAATCTGAGCACTTTGAAAAATTTGGTCAACACCTATATAATGGCTTGAAGGGTCATTTTCAATTCATTTGTGCTTTTTTCTTTTAGTGATTTTGAGCTCTGATATAGACATGGCAGTGAACTTGAGATATCATTATTTTGAGTGCTCCAGACGACACAGCCGGCCAGCAGACTATGGACCACCGGTGAGTCATCGATCTCCCATCTTCGTACTTTTGATTACACGCATTTTGAGATCATTTATGCACATTGTTAGCATGTTTTAGGATGTTCAATTCTTTCTTCGCGCGAGACCGATCACTTCTCACTCGAAGATATTCTTTCTTCGTGCAAAGAAATAGGATGTGTTGTTTCTTCGTGTGCGGCCAGAATATCTTCGCGCGAGGCAATTTTGGCTTCGCGCGAAGATGAAGGTTCTTCGCGCGTGGCAAATCCTATTTTGCGTGAGAAGCTCTTTTCTCGCGTGAGATGATCTATCTTCATGCGAGGAGATCTATTTTTGCACGGAGGAGAGTTTCTTCGCACGAAGAGAGAACTATTTCGCGTGAACCATATGTATTCGTGCAAGATTCTGCAATCTCACACGAAATTCTGTGCCAGTTTTGTGATTTTTTGCATTTATAAATCGCATTGTATGTTGTTTTGATGCTTCGATTCGAATTGATACTGATCGTTTGTTTATCATTTTTTTTTTTGTTGCGCGTGTAGGAGGTATTTGGAGACGTATCATTTAGATCTCATTATCCACCTTATGGAGAGTTATTGCGGAGTTTGGATGATGTAGATCGGGTGCACATTGTCCGATTGGGTTTGTCTTCATTATGCCGAATTCCAGCCGTGATGGTGAATCACGATTTACTGAATGCATTGGTAGAGCATTTCCATTTGGAGACAAACATATTTCATTTGTCGATGGGTGAGATGACCATCACACCAGAGGACATATGGAGGATCTTGAGGATTCTCTTTCACGGTACCCAGGTTGTATATGATACAGTGCCTTAATTAGGGACAGAGGCACTATCCATTGTTTTTGAGAGAGAGCTACCGAGGGGCAGGGTCATCATCTGGGATGAGCTGATGCATACTTATGGACCTACACACAAGTTAGCATCTATGTTGGGTATTTTCTTGAGCTGCTTCCTATGTCCTGACAGGGGACAGCATGGGTTGGAGTGTGGATGGGGTGTCATGCTCCGTAGGATGGTTGAGGCACCTGAGATCTTTGGGTGGGGCCAATGTATGTTGGCCCATCTTTTTCATGAGATGCATGAGGTCATCTTCCATGAGAAGAAGACCATGGTAGCAGGTGTTTATGTGCTATAGATCTGGGCCTAAGAGCATCTCCCTGTATGTAGACCAATTTTTGAGGATTCTTGAGAGCCCATGGAGCCTTACATTTGTAGATATCCAGGGCATATTACCTAGGCCCACCTGGGTAAGACTGAGTATTGGAAGACACATCTCAATGACCTGGTGTCTGTTATATGGTGACCTTGGAGAGAGATAGAGGACTGGGATGATGCCTCGAGAGAGCTGCCCTGGATGTTTAGTTCTTGACCGCTAGCAGGCAGGACGACATCAGTCATAGAGAGATTTGTCATCTCAAAAGTGTGGCGACAGTATGGTAGACCATAGGACATTTCAGCTGAGTATTGTGCCTATGCCAAGGTACAAAAGGATATAGAGCAAGGATGGCCTCCATAGATGGATCCAAGACGATCCATGATAGATATTCGCAGCCTGGTTGCAGTTCAATGGGATTACCTGCCAGAGGTAGTAGATGCCAGGATGACACCTGCATATCAGGCATTTTTGATGAGCCATCCATTCCCACACTTTATAGATCCATTAGGGATGGCAGGGACAAGTATCACAGCAGTAGCAGGCATAGCCACAGGTGCCACCACAGGTCCAGCACCAGGTACAATAGATGCCTATTCCCCCATGGTAGATGGGATCAGACCCAGGTGCTAGGGGTAGTAGAGCAGGACACAGTCGACGGAGGAGGCAAAGGACAGAGGAGCAGGTTCTTCAGTAGGAGGTCCCACAGCGGCAGGCACCTCCACCGTAGCAGGCACCTCCACCTCAACATGCACCAGAGATGGTCGATGAGGATATGCTAGATCAGTCGGTAGGTAGAGTACAAGACGTGGTACGATAGTATCGAGAGCAAGTTCATGCAGCCTCCCGACAGTTGGGAGAGTTGCAAATTGCAGTGGCAGTCAGGGATGCACAGCTAGTAGAGAGACAGAGAGAGACAAATCGCCAGAGAGAGCGCACGGAGGCTGTAGAGCAGAGGCTAGAGTTGGCACAGGATGAGACCCGCTTCCAGTCTGCTCGAGCCACATATTATTATGCTGCATACACTAGTGCAGTACCTGATGAGACATTGCAGGTGCAGCGATTCTCTCAGTACGCATGAGAGTTTGGAGGTGCATGACCTCCTATCAGGCCGGATATGCCACCACCGCCTCCACCACCTGTTGGCCCTGTTCCTCCTGCTCCTCCCGAAGGTGAGGGTTCGAGACAGAGTTAGATGCTCTATTCCTGACTTTTATTTTGATCTCTGGCTATGTATCGATTGGTGTGCCAGCACCAGATGTATCATTTTTGATCGATTGCGCTCGAGTAGCACCCATTGTATTTGTACTGATCCATTCTTTGATATATATATATACGAGATTTTGAGCCGAGTATTCCTATGTACATGTCATTGTCTATTTTGTTTTTCTCTGATGTTCATGAGATGTATGTTTAGATAGAATGCATATGTATGAACTGACATCTGACATAGTTTTGTGCATTTTTTATTTGACAGTCACAAGTATTCCATGGAGGAACGAGAATCGATGAACCAAACACTTGTGCAGTCATGGAGGAATCTGATGCATGTGGAGTATGAATAGGATTACCATCCAATTACGTGCTAATGCCAATGAAGTATGCAAGACTATGTTAAATGCAGCCTTAGGTCTGGTCACCAAGCCTCGATGATTTATCATCATTGGATATAAAACAAAGCTCGTATGTTACACAACTTCCACTAACATTGCAATCATGAAAATATGAATGTAACATATGTTATTGGAATGTCGGGATTAAATGTAAGCATTCAAGGCACAAGAAGCTAGAATGACCAGAACATTTTTCCCTTTTAATGTAACACGTTAACATAAGCATCAAAGCATGAATGCTAGGATGACTTGAATGTTGCTTGTATGACAGGCACACCAAACACACGGGAGATTCCTCTTATGCAAAGTATTCAATATTCATGCTATCCGCAACGACCCTTGCATTTGTAACCTGAGACAGAAGTGTGCTAAATATACTCGCAGTGACCCATACATTCACTTAATAGGACGAGTATCAGTATGTACTATAGCATGAAGATTTCACTCCAACAAACAAGGAGAAGAACCAATATCATTAATATATCAGTATAAAAGGAGTCAAGGTACACACGACCATCCAATACGGAATGGAGGCTCTTATAGTGGAGACCCCTCTTATAGGAATGTATCAACTTATTGGAACTAAATCGCAAATAGAAAACATATGAAAAGATCATGCCCCCAGTCATTACTTCTCTAGTTGGAGATGACATCATCGATGTTGCTCGAGGAGATATGATAAAGAAAAACAAAGCAATAAGAGAAAATGCTCAGAAGATCCAAACAAGTATATCATTGAGTTTAATGTTTTCGAGATGATGTCAAGTGTCAATGTCCAGAATATGTAAGAAAGAAATCTCTTTAGTAGGGTGACAACAGTAGGCAGACGCAGTTAGAACAACTGGTGACTGTCACGAAGGAGATTCTATGAGGAAAATCTCGAAAAGAGTGACACTGGTGATAGTAGGCAGACGCAGTCAGAACAACTGGTGAGTGTCACGAAGGAGATTCCATGAGGATAATCTCGAAAAGAGTGACACTGGTGACAGTAGGTAGATACAGTCAGAACAACTGGTGACTGTCACGAAGGAGATTCTATGAGGAAAATCTTGAAAAGAGTGACACTAGTGACAGTAGGCAGACACAGTCAGAATAACTGGTGACTGTCACGAAGGAGATTCTATGAGGAAAATCTCGAAAAGAGTGACACTGGTGACAGTAGGCAGACACAGTCAGAACAACTGGTGACTGTCACGAAGGAGATTTTATGAGGAAAATCTCGAAAAGAGTGACACTAGAGGGGAATACCCTTGACCTATGACAAAACTCAATCCATGGATACATGAGCAGGACAAGAAGGAAAGCAAAAGCATGAAAGTGACTAACAAGAGGCGCCTGTTTACCAGGTTCTCACCTTCTTGGATTTTTTTTTATTTTTATTTTTTTCAGGACTTTTTCTGATTTTTAGGATTTTTTCAAGACATTTAGATATGTACAGAGAGCTTGCTGAGATTGAATCAATTGAAAAACCGCTTTAGGTGGAGAGTGTTCATAGGCTCTTTAAGCACTTCTCCTTCAGTTGTAGAAAGTTGATAGGCGCCAGATCCATATACTACAGTAATGATGTAAGGACCTAGCCAGTTTGGTTCAAACTTTCCCTTTTGCATTTGTTGTTGTTGATTCTTAGGATTCTCTCTTAGGACGAGATCACCCAGCTGGAAGTCACGTGGCCTAATCCTCCTATTCTAGCTTTGCGCCATTCTTTGTTGATATGCTCATAGATGATCACATGCCACTTGTCATCCTTCATCCAACAACACAAGTTCTTGAAGCCGGGCTATCCTATAGTCATCATCTGTGATAAGGCCTTTCATAGAGATTCTCAAGGTAGGAATCTCAATCTCTATCAGGAGCACAACATCTGCCCCATATACCAACGCAAAAGGAGTGATGCCCGTTGGAGTTCTAATGCTTGTTCTATATGCCCATAGGGCTGGATTGATCTGGAGATGCCAATCTTGCCCTGACTTACTGACTGTGCGATGAAGAATTTTGAGGATTGCCTTATTTGATGCCTCAGCTTGTCCATTACCCTGGGGGTAATAAATGGAAGACCAATGTTGTGTAATTTTAAATTTCTTGCACAGTTCCTTAAGGTCTTTATTTTTGAATTGTCCTCCATTATCAGTAATGATTGAGGATGGTATACCATATCTACAGATGATGTAGTTTGTGATAAAAAGCACTACAGTTTTGCCATCAGCAATTGTGAGAGGGACTGCCTCTACCCATTTTGTGAAATAATCTGTAGCGGTGATAATGAACTTATGTCCATTAGAAGAGGTTGGGTGAATCTGTCCTACCAAGTCAAAGGACCATTGTTGAAATGGCCATGTTGAAGTAGAGGGAATCAACTCTCTAGCTGGAGTGTGAATGAGATTCCCGTGTAGTTGACACTGTTTACAGGACCTAGCATATTTAATAGCTTCTTGTTCCATTTTAGGCCAGTAGTAACCAGCACGAAGGAGTTTGCGAGCTAGTGTTAGGCCATTGGAATGAGATCCACAAATGCCTTCGTGAACATCAATTAGTGCACGTTTGGACTCGTCAAGTTCTAAACACCTAAGGAGTGTTCCATCGAGACCTCTCCTATATAGATCGTCAGCAATAATGACATAATGTGAAGCGTTACAGATTAGGTAATGTTTCTCATTCTGGGTCAGACCTTTCAAAATAGTTTGATTACGAAGGTAGGAATAGATGTGATGGTAGCGGGATGATTCTTGTCCTATAATAGAATAGATCATCTTCGAATCAGGTGTGTCATAGGCTGGGTAGTGTAACGCTTCCACCAAGAACTCATGTCGGAGATCATTTTTTGGCATTTGTAGAAGGGAAGCCAGAGTGGCCATGGCATCAGTTGCTTTATTATCTACACATGGAACCTATTAGAAGGTGATATGTGCAAAATATTTCATCAAGTCATCAACCATGTGCTTATAAGGAATTAGTTTTTCATCCTTTGTTTGATACACATCATTTACTTGGTTGATGACAAGCTGAGAGTCACCGAAGATATCCAATTGATCTACTCTCCATTCAGTTGCAATTTTCATACCATTGATCAAAGCTTCATATTCAGCAATGTTATTTGTACAAGGAAACAGAATCTTGTATGCTTTGGGCAATGAGTATTTCTGTGGTGTGATGAAAAGTAATCCAGCACTTGATCCTTGTTGTGTGAAGGATCCATTGAAGAACATAACCCATGTATGGTGAGTGAGTGTTAGAATTGACTCATTTGGAAAATTAATGTTTATTGGTAGGAGACTCGGTATGGGTGCCTCAGCTAGCAAGTCTGCAATTGCCTGTCCCTTTATAGCTTTGCGTTCAACATATTGGATGTCGAACTCACTTAGTATCATGACCCATTTAGCCAATCTTCCTGTGAGAGCTGCCTTACTGAGCAAATACTTTAAGGGATCTATTTTAGCCACAAGCCGTGTAGTGTGGGCAAGCATGTAGTGTCTCAACTTTTGGGAAGCAAAGACAACTGCCAAGCAAGCTTTCTCAATAATACTGTAGTTTTTCTCATAAGAGACCAATGTTTGGCTCAAGTAATAAAGAGCTCTTTCTTTGTTATCATTGTCTTTCTAAGCCAACAGGATTCCCAAAGATGTTTCAGTAGCTGAAATGTATAAAAGCAAAGGTTTCCCATGCATAGGAGGCATCAAGATTGGTGGATTGATAAGATATTGTTTAATCTGTGTTAAGCTTTGCTCACAATCCTAGCTCCAATTGAATTTCACACCCTTATGTAAAGTCTTTGTGAAGGGTTGTGATTTATCCGCCAATTGTGAAATAAATCTGCAAATAGATTGAAGCCTTCCCTATAGTCCTCTCATCTGACTGATGTTTTGAGGTGGTGGCATGTCCATTATTGCTTGTACTTTTTCTGGATCTACTTCAATTCCCTTTGCAGAAACAATATATCCTAATAGTTTTCCTAATGTGACACCAAATGCACACTTCTTAGGATTGAGCCGAAGACTAAACTTTTCCATACGATCTAAGATTGGTCCCAAATCATGCAAATGGGTATTGCGTTTAGCGCTTTTGACAAAAGTATCATCAACATAGTCCTCCATAGTTTTATGCATCATGTCATGGAAAATCGTAGTAACATCCCGCTGATATGTAGCTCCAGCATTCTTTAAACCAACTGGCATCACATTCCAACAAAAGGTTCCCCATGCACATGTGAAGGCTATTTTCTCTTGATCTTCTGGTGCAATTTTTATCTAATTGTATCCAGAAAAACCATCCATAAGTGAGTACATCTCATAGCCAGCTGTCATGTCCACAATCATATCAATATTAGGGAGTGGGAAGTCATCTTTACGACATGCCAAGTTAAGATCATGGAAATCTATACAAACTCTGATAGACTTATCATGCTTGGACACAGGGACAATATTGGATATCCATTCAGCATAATCAATTGCATGAATGAAACCAGCCTTCAGAAGTTTCTCCAATTCGGCTTTGACTAGCAATGCAACATGAGGATGCATTTTGCAGAGCTTCTATTTAACTTGTTTAATGCCTGGCATTATGGACAAGTGATGCATAATAAGATCAGGATCCAATCCTAGCATGTTAGAATATGTCCAAGCAAAATTTATTTTCTTCCCCTTGAAAAAAGCAATGAATTGTTCCTTTTCTTCAATTGACAATGACTGAGCCAAATGTATCACATGAGGATGTTCTTCTATGCCTAAGTTAATCGGTTGTGTTGGCTCTATTAACACTGATGATCTCTCCTGAAAGTGACTGGGAAGGACATCAAATATCTCATATGTGGGCGCCTCAGAGAGGTTTTCACCCTTGGATACATCTTTTGTTTTTACTATTTTTGGATCCGACACTGCCACAATGTGGTTTTCACCATCGGACCTCTTGCAATTTTTCTTTTTAATTATGTGACTAAGATATTTGATGTTGGCCTCAGTCATGTTGATGCTCTGCTCATTGGTGGAAGACGTTACAGGTTCAATAGCGTTTAGGTAACAGGAAAGAGTATAGTCATTCTGGAACATGGGGACTTTGTTAGATGCATTGGGGTTCCAGTCTATAAGCTCGAGATGTGCGAGTGAGAGAGTAGTGGCTAGTTCAATTGCATTCATAGTATAGTTATTAAATGTGTGGACCAACAATTTGAGACCTACGACGACCTCACCCAAAGGTGTATTCAAACATCTCAGAGTATGAACGTTAGTAATTGATGAATCTAAGACACTAGTTGGACCAGACCCCTGTGACCTATCCCTAGACGTTTCACTCACTTCAATTTGATTTTCATAGACATGCACTTGGTCAATATCTTTATCAGTAGTCGCTTCTGAAAGATTTTCAAATTCATATTCATGAGAATCAGTGCTACATGGTGAGAGACTATAGAACTCCCCGACAGTGATAGGGACATACTCTCCTTTAGCCTCTGGATTCTTACACAAATACTCAACATGACATGACTGAATAGATTCTCCCTTTTCTAAATGATATTTGAGTTTCTCAGTATTGTCCTCAGAAGAATCACTAGTATCATCCAGAGTGTTAACACGTGGCACAAAGTCATCTGGCTCAGCAAAGAATTTAGCAAGATCATAAGGAATAGGATGAGGGTAAGAATCCTCATCATCAAATTCTTCCTTTTGAGTACCTGATTCAGATTGTGACTCATTTTTAGATGAACTCTCAGGTATAGGTATGAATTTATTGGATCCTAAATGGAAAGGGACCTTCTTGAACCCTAGACCAGTTGTGTCACTGTTGCTTCGAGCTGTTGCTTTGACAGGATCTATTAAACCATTGTTATTGCACCCAATAGGGCCAGTTCCCTTGTAGCCAAAATGCTTCATAAGCTTAAGACCAGGTCCATACTTCTTAGGAGTGATTTCTCGAACTTGTTCTATTAGGTCTACTGGAGACTCTTCTTTGTAAAGCCATGCAACAATGGCTCTGTTTTTGCTTTCATCTTCTAAGGGAACTGTAGCTTTGACAAAAGAACCATTAAACTTGGTATGAGGTGTCAATATGAATGGCTTCTTTGCTAGTGAGGGTCTCCCAAAATGTCGAGGGGATTTTGGAATTGATGTTAATGATAACACTGGTTCCATGTGGTACTCTCCCATACCAGTTTCTTTCAATTTAAATGACTACTCAATTTGTTTCAGCTTATTGTTGTGACAATCAGTAGACTCACAGTTAGCAGGGATGAAAGATTCAGCAGCTTTGAGCATATTGCAAGTGTAGCTAGTAGTTGCTGAAATAGTAACTTCAGAGCCATGAAATGGGAATTTAATGCATTGGTGGTATGTGGATGGCATAGTGTGCATCTCATGTATCCATGGCCATCCTAACAGAATGTTGTAGGCTAAGGGAATGTCGAGCACCTGACAGGTGACATCCCTTTCGACAGGACCGACATGAATTGGTAAAGTCACAAGACCTAGTGACTTTCATTCTACTTCATCGTATGCTTTAATAGTGATATTTTGTCGAGGATCGATAGAGTCCTTAGAACAACCCAATTGTCTAAGTAGAGCCGCAGAAATAATATTTAGGCCAGCACCATTGTCAATGAGTACCCGACGAACACGTGTCTGGTGGATCATAACCTCAATGTGTAGAGGCTGATTGTGTGGGTGATTCAGTGAGTTGTCATCCTCCTCGAAGAAGGTCATAAGATGAGGTGAGGTCAGGTGACCTACCATGGATTGAAATCATTCAAGATCAAGATCCTGAGGAACGTTTATCTTAGTGAGGGCTCTGTCCAGAATTTGCCTATGAGCGGGCGAGATTTTAAGTAGCTCAAATATAGAAATGTGAGCATTGGTTCGTTTCAATTGATCTAGAACACTATAACTGGTTGCAATCAAGTTCGTTGTGTGTTTTGCACCTTTACCAGATGGACCAGCAAGGGCTTTGTCCTTATGTTTTTTGAGATTTGAAGTAGGAGATGTAGGGCCTTTGAGCACCAATTTTGCATGAGAGCGAGTAACAGTGTTAGCACAGTGTTGCGAAGACGTATTATCCATGTTATTGGAAGTAGGGCCTCTCAAGATGAATGGTGTCTTGGGTTTATCGTTATCTTGATTCCCCTTTATGGTAATAACATCGTAGTATTCAGAATCTACAAGTTCAACCATGTGAATGACATTATCATCATTGGAATACGTATAGTTGACCTTATTGTAGGGTTTTGGTTTTGAAGTCTCTCCTTTTTCGTAAGGTGGAAAAGGCTCTTTGAATGCCTTGTGGTTCGATTTTTTGTTATGTCCATCTACCACAAGTTCACCAGCATCAATCATGTCCTGGACTTTATGACATAAGTTTATACAATTGATGGTTTTATGACCCTTATTTTGGTGATACTCACAAAATGAGGTCTCATTCCACCATGGTGGATGTGGTTGTGGATCATAGGGATGAGGGTTATCCATTGGTGAGATAAGCTTGTGTTGTAGCAATGTTTTTTAAACCATATCCAAAGGTTCTCCTAAAGGCGTATACTCTCGCTTGGGTCGTGCTGCCCATGAGTTTCTCGATTTATTCCTGGACATTTTATTGTCAGGAGGAGGCTTCTCAGCACTTTTGGTCGCTTTGAAGCAGTTTGTGAGATTAAATGCTGCTTTAGCAGGTTTTGGTGTGATATTATCAATAACCCCATCATGTACAATTTCTCGATTCTTGTTGACATGTTTGATTTTATCCTTGTTGGAAGTGGAACCTTGTTTTGAGTCTCTCTGAAGAGTGAGCTCACCCTTCTTGACCATAAATTCTTCAATACGGATAGCCTGTGTAATCATGTCTTCAAAGGTACGTGGACCTTGTAGTTGGACTCTATATCCGAAATCAGGTAAGAGGTTATCGGTGAAAATGTCAAGCTTCTCCATTTTTGGGATTTTACGGGAGTACTTGGTATAAAGCTGTCTCCACCGTTGGAGGAAAGTGAGAAAAGGCTCACCCACCTTCTATTTAAGGTTGCATAGATCTTGAATATTTATAGGGTGTTGAATGTTATGAGAATATTGCTGAACAAATGAATTAGCAATTTCATCAAACGTCTTGATGCTAGGAGGTAAATGTGAAAACCACTCCAAAGCTTGACCACCTAGGATTCTAGGGAATAAATGCATGAGGTACGTTTGATTGTGTATAAACTCCATAGATAAAGCACCGAATTCCCGCAAGGGATCTTGGGGATCAGTAGTACCAAAGTACTTGTCATATTTGGGTAGTTCTACACCTCTTGGGAAAGGCGGCATGTTTATACTTTTGTCAAATGGAAATGAACAAAGAGTGTCCAATGTGTATGTCTTTTTAGGTTTCTCTTTCTCATGCATCATCTAAGCCAATTGGTCTTTCATAATTTTCTGTTGTTTTTGGAGTTTAGTGGTCTCGGTTTCTTCTTCACGTGTGATAATGGTCTCCACATCGAAATGTGTGGGCAGTTTAGCTCCCTCTTGGGCGAGTTTGAGAAAGTACTTTTCTTTCTCTTCGTTGATTAGGATTCCCATAACCTTCTGAAAGTTTTTGTCTCATCAACATCTTGCTATGTGTTCAGGAAGGATTTCCACCTCTTCTTGTTCTTCATCAATGTCATTTTCTTTCTCTTTCTCCTTATCATCCCTAGGTTGTTCTTGATATCGACTATGGCTACCTCGTTCAGGTTCACAATTAGGCATTATAGGAACTTGTTCATTTTTCGTATGTTGTGTTTGAAATGGATCCGTGGAGAAAGGGTCATACATTGTGTTTGAGAATGCAGGACTCCTACCTGTCTCAGTATCCTTTTGGTAAAAAAGATTCCCAATTTGTTGCAAATTGGGAAATGTTTGTTGATCTTGAGATGACCTTGCAGGTGAGGAAGACCGTGAAGACGCCTCACTAGCCAAACTAGATATGGATTGCGTAGTGAAAGGTAAGCTACCTCTGCTGCGATTATGACCCCTTGCACGACCATGTCTAATGTTATCAGGATAAAACACGTTGCCACTTCTGGTTGTGACAGTCATAGGCAAGGACAAGAAGCTAGAACCTAGACAAGGACTATACTAAGACTGAGTCTCAAAAAGGACAAGATAGTAACAAGAATGATATTCACTAAGGCACAAATGGTCTGATTTAAAGGCTAGAACAGCCAGAGATTATGACCATTGCAGCACAAAGTATGGCAAGCATTAAGACAAGGATGTATGAGATGAGACTAGTCAAGGTATAAGACACAAGTTTTCAATTAAGCAAAGTGTCGCTGTTCCAAGACTGTTTGCAAACAAAGAGTGATAAATGGACGCAAAAAAGGACAATGTGCAGGCTGTAGATAGCTAAAATAGACCCAGATTGCAAATGCTAATACAAAACTTCACGCGAAAAACTTTTATGGGTCGTGCGAAGAAGTTTTACGGCCCGCGTGAAGATGTTTATGTCTCGCGCGAAGATCAGTAACAATTTTTTAATTTCGTGCGAGAATGTTTTTGTATCGCGTGAAGATGCGCAACAGAACTTTAATTTCACGCGAGGGAAAAATGGCTTCGCGCAAGATCCAAATGATTTCGCGCGAGAGAAAAATGATTTCGCGCAAAACCAAAATGATTTCGCATGAATGGACAGAACAGTTTCACAACAGCGACTAATTTTGACAAAATTTTTGATCTATCCAATAACCTAGTAGATAAACAGGCACATGGAATAGCAAGCAAGTGATTTCAAGCACGTCCAAAAACAATGAGCAAGGGAAAAAGCAACCTTGCGCATGAACAATCAAGTGATTTAGTTTGTGTTTAATCCATAAGAGAGCTATTTGTGTACATTTTCAAAGAGTTTTGCAATCATCACACAAATTCCTTAGAAAAATAAAAGTTGGCTTCTCTAAGGTATTTAATAATGGTTTGACTCTGTAACTTTTATGGCTCACAGGGGTGACCTCCAATCCCGGCGCATCAAGATTTTGACACAGTCTGAGAACTTAATCTTCAAGAGCTGCTAGGGAGATCTAACAACCCACAATGAACCACACTCGTGGGGATTTCTTCCACAAGGACATTTATATAGCAGTTGTCACTACCATGGCGAAAATGGCTATTACCGCTTGAGGTTCCGTCATCACAGTTTTCCCTGTAGAGGGATTTTTTGCTATGGTTAACCCTCTCTAAAGGTGACCGACTCACAATAGTATACCACAAGGGGACTTAGCTTCCAGATTCAAGGTTTTGACACCTTTTCACCTTTAGCTCAATCAAAGCAAACAGATTAATCTGACACGCTAGACTAAGATTATCCCTTAAAGATCTATGATATCATCTTCCTATGATCTATCAACCTCTCTGGAGAAAGGATGCCTTAATCAACAAGTCAAAGATTCATCTATCTACGAGATGCTCAAAGTATCCTCCCCACCCATAAGGAATCTGTCTTAGAGAGGAGTTTCACTAGGAACCCACTCCCTCAAGATCCACGAACAGTGTTCATGGGGGCTTAATTACTATGTGTGTACAGATGTTAATTCCTGAAAGAAAATCTATCTAAAAGTAATCAAAAAGCACAAGGTGGTACACTTAACGCTTTAACTAATGTGAGGTGAGTCCAAAGATGTGGAACATTTAACCCCTCACACAAGCCAAAACGAGTCCACAACTCAGAAATTAGTGAGTTCTAAAAAGCACAAAAGGGTTGCCTTGTGGAGCCTTTAACGCTTATGTCCTGTAGACCCCTCCCCTATTTAACGTGGCGCTAAGCTTGCAACCACAGGGTGGAACGAGGGGCCGGTGGATTAGCGAGTCCAATAACCCAAGATAGTTAATCAGATCTATCACTAAAGACTAAGCTTGCTAAATGAATACTAATAGAGATTACACCTTAGTATGAGTTTATGCATGTGTTGTAAAATGGAAGTACAAAAGGAAACACACAAGCTCGACATGAAAGATGTTTGTTTTAGATCCAAATGAAATGTTATCAGCTGATGAAGATTACCTGGTGATCCTCGCAATGTGCTTAGTAGATTCTTACCTATTCCTAACAACTTTAGCACGCTTTACACATTATTCCAAAAATCGCTACTATGTTGTTCAAAAAAATCAAGACAAAACACAGAAACACTAGAAACTGCTAACAATCAACAGAAAAATCAAAAAACACGCAAATCAATGAATTTTTTTTTTTTTGCCTCTGTCAGCAGAGTTTTGCGCGAAATTCCTAACAGTTCACGTGAAGAAGTTTTCTGGCCCGCGCGAAATCAAATCCGGCTCTCGCGAGATTAAATTTAGCTCGCGCGAAAAAATAAAGTCTCGCGCGAAGAAGTTTTATGGACTGCGCGAAATCAAGTCCGGCTCGCGCGAGATTAAATTTAGCTCGCATGAAAAAAATAAAGTCTCGCGCAAAGATTCACGCGCCAAAGAACTTTCTCGTGCGATGCAAAAAGAATCTTGGCGCGAAGATTCTAGATCCTCACGCGAAAATGAATAGTTTCACGCAAAGATTAGAACCTGTACGGAACAGTACGGACAGAGAACAAAAAAAAAATTTAAAAATACAAAAAGAGGCCAGAAAAATTGATTTTCCCTGCCCCACGGTGGGCGCCAGAAATGTATGCGTGAAAATGTGGCCTATGCTAACACACACACTTCAACACGGTCCTTATTTGCGGATTCATCGCAGAATGAACATTGAATTGTACATCAAAAATTTACCCTGCAAAGCGACCTGTTGCCTTCTATCTAAAGGGATTTTGCCTGTTAATATTCTCAGAATCGAGGTGTAGGCAACCAGACCCTCTAAGAACGAAGGATTTGACAATGGAATTAAGCTAAGAATGAGTATACAGATTAATCTAAGAAAATGAAAGATGCAATGTAATCTAAGAACAAATGAAGCAAACTAGATTAAGCATATGCATGATTAAACTAAAATGAGATTAAACTAAAAATGAGAATGTATGCAAGAAATGTAAGTAAATATGAGCATGAATTTCAACAGCAATTCGATAGCAAATCAATTCATCCTCCCCAAAATGAAGAGATGAGGGTCTCTTAAATAGAGTTTCATGTAATCCATCAATGGTTGAGATCGATTCAGATCAATGGTCAAGATTGAAGATGAGTTTCAGTCATAAAGGGAGATCCCCAAGTTAAAGGGAGTTAACAGACTTAATTTGAGATAAATAAGGAGTTTACTGTTTTAAATTTGAGTAGAAAAAGGAGTTAACTGTGTTAACTCATTTTTTATCAATAGTGAACTGGAAATTCCCGTTTTTTGAACTAAAGAGAGATTTTTGTTGAGATATTTAATTTAATAAAATGAAATATGCTCTCATAATTACTTTTTCTATTTAATTAAATAATCTTTAATTAATTAGAGACACTTTTGTTTAATTAAATAACTTCATTTAATTAATTAGGAATGTCTTCCCATTTAATTAAATAACTTTGTTTAATTATTTAGAAGTAAGTACTCCATTTAATTAAATAATTTCTTTTAATTAATTAGAAATACCTTTCTCATTTAATTAAATAATTACATTTAATTAATTAAGATAGGCGTATTTATTAAATTAAATATTAATCAAGTAGGTTTAATGCAACTAATATGAGTATGTACTATAGGAATTAAATAAGAAATATGATGAATGCAGACTAGGGTTTTTCTGCATCTGACAATTAAGTCAAGTAATGAATAGCAGAATGAGAATTGCCTATTAGAATAGGGCTTTGAAATTATCAAAAATAGACTAGAATTGGTATAATGGCAATGAGCCAATTTTGGGGTATTACACTACCCTCCAATCCTCTCACTCCCAACACTTACCAAAGAATCCTTCCTTTTCAATTGAGTAATCTCTTACTTTTCCACCCCACTAACCACATGATTTTAGAATATTTATTTAATTAAAAAAAATTAAATATGAGCTTTAATTTAAAAGACTTAATTTTGAAGTTTAATTTATAAAATTGGTTAAAGAGAAATTAAAATATGATGTTATTTAATTAATTAAATATGTGCTTCAATTTAAAAGTCTAATTTAAGAAGTTAAATTAGAAAATATATTTAAAGATTTAAGGTTTACTATTACTTTTTTAAAATTATTTAATTAGAGTTGTATTTAAATAATAAGATTTAATTATTATTATTAATTTAAATAATAAGCTACACTTTAAATAGTGCTTGCACTAATCAATAAAGTGGAGAAAAATAAAATAAAAGAATATTTTAATTAAAAAATTCTTTAAGTGTGCATGAAAGGATTAAACAATTAAAATATTAATAGTTTTAATAAAGTTGATGGCTTTTGAAATATTGGGGAATGGAAACCCTAGTGAGGGTTATGGTTCTTTATTACAGGGTTTGTAGTTCATTTGAGAGACACACAATTTTTGGGGAGCAAAATTCAAAGTTAGATCAAAAGAATTGTTGAAAGTTTCAGAGGGTTTGGATTTGCATGCACTCACAGATTGTCTTAAATTTTAGCCTTGGTTTTCAGGTGGGGTTTGAAAACTCGTTGTAGAATTTTATAGAAAGATCTGTCTTATTTCATGTCTTTCTTGGTGCTTGCATAATGCTTATTAATTTGTTGTATTGATCTTTGAATAAAGAATTATGTTGTAGATTTTTGAAAAAGAAAACTTATTGATGAAGAAAACTTGATGGAAAATTGTAGGAAAATCTAGAAAATTATTATGATTGTATTCTTTTAAAATATTTTCTTATATAGGAAAAATTCAATTATAGAAAGCTGGAAGAAAACAACAAATTGAACAGCTAGGGTTTCATCTTTGAATTTTCCATTAGAACCATGTGATTATCATGAATTTTCTAAATAAAGATGAATATTCTTCTTATATCCAAAATAATTTGGTTGCAAAATTTATTGAAAAAATAAAAGATTAATTGAGAGGAAAGTATGTTGTAACTAAACTTATACATGCATGTAAATACAAATATAATAAAGATAGAAAACTAAGTACATTATGGTTGCATGATTTGAGAGATCAAAGACATGCAGAAATACTAATTGTATAATTTAATTTTTCAAATTTATTAAAAAATTCTTTTTTATATGATTAATCATTAATTTTAGAAATTAAAAAATAACTATTTATTTATTTTGAAAATAAAATAAATAAATATTATTTATTTTGTTATAAATCAATTACTTTTAAAACTCTTAGTGGGATACAACTTATTATATATTTATTAATGCAAGTGGAGTTACAAATTAATAAATATATAATTGTGTTTTAGTTATATTTTAAGAAAATTTACAGTGGAGCTCACTATAAAATCATCTAGTTATGAATATTCACTATTATGAGAGAAATTATAGATCACTTAATTAAAATTATAATTTTTAGTTTGAGTTTTGATTAAGTAAAAATAGGTTTTAAAGGACCCAGAACCTATTACAAAGTAACCAAAAGTTCAAATAAAAAAACATATAGCTAACATCTAAGTCTAAAAACATAGTTCACTAAATAATAGCCCTATAGAAAGAGCACAAAAAAGTAGGAAAATAGGAGGCTAACCAAAAATAGAGTTGAAAAGATAACAAAAGAACAACAAAAAACTAGCACCCGAACAACTACATAGTCTTCAACAGGTCATCAGCTTGGTCTACCAATATGTGCATATTCTTTGCAGTGGCCTTCACCTCTTCCATCTTGTTCTCCTCCTCATTCTTCGTAGAATGAGCCTGAGTCCATTTTCTAGGTCCTTGGATCTCAACAACAATAGGGGAATCCTATCCTTTATCTTGCTCATGCTTATTGAGGAGACTGCTCACATTATCTGCAATAGTCTTTAAAGCATTACTATTATTATCAATCATTTTCTTTATCATCTTTTCCATATCATTAACCTTGGCCTCCAAGCTTGTCACCTTCTTCAGATTATCACTATTAGCCTTCTCCAACACCCTGTTTTTGGCTTCAATCTATGGAATCTTTTTCATAAGGTTTTTAACCTCTTCAACATTTCCAATAACCTTTGAAAGCCTGTCAATATGTTGACCTAAAGTGTGCTCCCCTCTGGCCAATTTACTAACCTACTCCACTTCCTTAGCAATAAACTACATTTGCTATTTCAAATTTCCAACATCCCATAGAATGGTTTTAGGGCTTCCTAAGGGTCCTTTAATAATGTTAGCCTCACTTTCATCCTTGTCAAAATTTGAGATTTTCTCTTGATCCCCAAATTCCTATTTTTCCAGTGCCACCTTCTTTATATAATTCTCAACCCCCTCCTCCTCAGACCACATTGATTTTCTCTTCCTCTCCATTCTATGTGCAAGAATCTCATCATCTGATGGGGTCAACATCCTATCATCCTTGTGACCCTTAATATCCAGTCTCTTTACACCACTCCCCTTCTTTTGGAAGCCTCTCATCTTTTCCTCACCAAATTCATTGCCATGGTCAGAGTTGCTCACCTCAACTTTTCTCTTCTTCTTCTGAGAGTTGCACTCAAAAATCCCTTTCAAACTCCTATTTCTCTCCTCCACTTCATCCTCAGTGTACTTATTACAGCCTTTCTCCGAAAGGCTATCCTCCATTTTCATACTCTACCCACTTTAGACTACCCCTAGGTTTTTTAGCCTTTTTAGATTTTAAAACATTTATAATAAGAACCATAAGTCTATCATGACACACATGTTACCTATTCAAATAATTTTGAATTACCTGAATAGAGAAACCCAATGACTGCCTCAAATAGAAGGGGAAATTGATTCTTATACCATGCCTAAAGTGGTTAGCTAACATAAAGTAGTAACCATAAAGCTTTGTAAACCAACCATCCAAAGTAAGGTATTCCATGATAACAAACACCACAAATCTCCAAGGTTGAGAAATAGAGGTAGGGTTGAAATAAGAGTTATCAATTTTCACTAGTCAATTTTGCTCTTTTGTTGAATCCAAAAATTCATCAATAGCCCTATTTGATAGCTTCCTATCTCAATAGAAGTTGATGCCTTCCATATCTAGCCCTGTCACCTTCCCAATCACCTCTTCAATCACATCCATTCTCTAGTTTCTGACAAGGATATAGCCATCCCTCCATGTTTTGATAAATTGTTGTGTTATGATAGGATTATTTCTATTGAGCCTTTCCATGTAGCCCATGAAATTCCCACTTGTAAATATATCCCATATCTCCTCCTTTTTCTTCCACTCTCTTCCTTTTCCCTTCCATTTTCTTCCCTTCAATGTTGCTGGAAATCTTTCTCTAAAAAACCCTATATAGATTAATACCAATATAAACACCACATTTGAAGTACAAAATAGTATTACCTACCCAAAATTCATGTGTAATAAAGCTGAGAGTTCTAAAAATCACTGCCTATCATTTCCCAAGCATAATCAAATCATAATTACAAATCTTTGACATCATAATTACTAAAACATCTCTGCCTACACCTCACTTCATCCTAATCAATAAGTTGGCCACCATCCATAGGTAAAGGATTATTATAATCCCAAATAACTTTATGATCACTTAAATAGGTGATGTTGGCTGCCCAATCAGTAGCTTGATTTGCTTCCCTAAACTTATGGGTAACAACACATTTATCAAAAGAATTGATAATGTTAATAGCTTGAAAAATAATATTACTAATAGTCCATGAAGGCTTAGACATTTTATTAAGACAATTGATGATATTAAGTGAGTCTCCTTCCACCCAAACCTTCCTCAAATTCAAACTCTTAGCATAGACAAGACCATGAAGGGAAGCACAAGCTTCAGCCACATTATTAGTTTGACTACCAACAGGGATAGCCATACAACCCACTTTCTCACCATAAGAGTTCCTAATAACTATACTGCAACTAGCAATACCCAGATTCCCTTTAGAGGCCACATGAAAATTTATCTTGAACCAATTCACCAATGGGATATCCCATCTAGCATTATCCCTCGGATTAGAGCCTTGTTGGTCCTTACAAAAGCTTATAAGGTTCCAATTTTGGATCATCCTATCTTCCCACTCATTATGAGGTTGCTGGCCAGAGTCATTGGCTTTGATATTTTCTATAATTAAAGCCTTAACTTTGAAAAAAACCTGATCAACACTAGACTCCACATCTTTAAAGATCCTATTATTATGCTCCTTCCATCTCCCCCAACAAAGGTAAGGGAGAATAAAATCCCACAGTCTTAAGATCAAAACATTCTTGGAAGGGGAATCCAACTAGTGAAAAACATTTGGATAGTGGCTGGAAAGACCCAAACCATATTCAATAGGTCACACACCTTATCCCAAAGCTTTTTGGCAAAAGAGAAATGCAAAGTAATATGGTTGACTGATTCACAATCATTCTTGCACAGAACACACCTATTAATAATTATGAATCCTTTCTTCACTAAATTATCAACAGTCAATATCTTATCCTACAAAAGAATCCAAAAGAAAATATTGATTTTAGGTGTCATACCTTTCACCCAAGCCTTAGCCCAACATGGTTCATGGTCCACATCAAAATAATTTTCATAAGTTGAGGAAACAAAGAACATTCCACTGGAATCAAACTTCCATATCAGATCATCCTCTTTTTGATTCAAAAGGACAACATTCAGACACTTGTTAAGGTCAACCAAGTTGTCATTCACCCTATTGAGGTCCACCCACATATCATTCTTCCAATAATCCACCAAAAAAGTACCAATAAGATTCTTACATTGCTCCATATAGTTGTTCCATCTTGGATCCACACAAAGTGGGTGATCCAAGATCCAAGTGTCTTCCCAAAAAAGAATTATCCTTCCATTTCCCACCTTCCATTTGACCCCTTTCTTTATTATGTGTTTATATTTTTGAACATTTTTCTAGATCATGGATCCGCCTTGCACCAAATCATTATGAAGGAATTGATTAAAATTATTGTTCTCCCTGTTATATTTATCAACCCAAATGTTCCTCCATTCCCCTTCCTCCTTATACCATCTCAATAATAATTTTTCTAATAAGAATTCATTCATAGTTGTAACTCTTCTCAATCCAAGTCCTCTCTTGTTAAGGGGCATGCAATCTTTCTCCCAAGCAATTGGTGGTAACCTTTTTTAAATCTCCGTTCTTGTCCATAAGAAGAGCTTCTAAATTTTTTCAATAGCTAGAGAATTTTTTTGAGGGATTTCAAAAATCATCAAAGCATAAAGTGGAACACTCTAAAGGATAGATTTCAAAACAATAATCTTTCCAGCCTAACCAAGGAGGCAACCTTTCCATCTAGCAAGTTTCATGTGGATTTTATCAATCATAAAACTCCCAAAAATTTTCAAGGGGTCCAAACATAGAGGTAGCCCCAAATAAGAGTCGGGAAGAGAAGCAATTTCACAGCCAATAATCTTTTTGATTTTATTTTGCCTTACCTCGTTGACTTTAATGAAATAAATCACACTTTTGTTCTAGTTAGTAACTTGTCCCGAGGCTCACCCATAATCCTCCAAGGAAATTTTAATATTCCTTGCAATTCTAATAGAGGCCTCTCCCATCACAATAGAGTCATCAAAAAATTGTTGATGAGAGAAAATTAGAGTAGTAGAGGATGGATTTAGGCCCACAAAGTCCCCCATCCTCACCATTTTTTCCACAAATCTCCTCAAACATTTAGCCAACAGTATAAAGAAAATAGGAGAGATTGGGTCCCCCTGTCTAAGACCTCTAGAAGCCTTGAAGAAAGGGATAGGAGATCCATTAACAAATATTCAAAAAATAGGAAAAAGAAACCAACATAAAGATCAGATCCCTAAATCTTTTATTAAACCCAAATGCTTCAAGACCTAAAATAAGGAAAGTCCAAACCATTATATCATATGCTTTGGAAAGGTCTAGCTTAAGAAGAAACCCTTCTTTCTTAGACACTAAAAGAGAGTGAATATTTTCATGAACTGTAATGATGGAGTCCAAAATCTATTTATCAGGAACAAACCCATTTTGTTGTCTAGAAATAACAGAATGAAGAAGAGGCAAAATTCTAAGGGTAAGCACTTTATAAATAACCTTATAAAAGGAATTACAAAGGCTAATTAGCTAGAATTGATCCAAACTGTCTACTTCCAACTTCTTCAAAATAAGAGAAATGAAGGTACCATTCATTTCTTTGAGAATATTCCTAGATCCAAAGAACTCCTTAACCTCATTACAAACATCAAAACCAATGATATTCCAATACTTGTGAAAAAACAAGAAAGGGAACCCATCAAGCCTTGAGGCTTTATCCCCATCAAAAGAGAAAACAACCTTAGAAATCTTGTCATAAGAAGGGATGGAGGTAAGAGATTGATTCTAATCTTCAAAGATGCAATTAGGAATACAATCAAGAAACAAATTTTTCTTAGCCACATCCAAATTGGGGTCACCTTGAAGTAAGTTACTAAAAAACTCCACTACCTCCATTTGAATAGTCTCCTCATTCTTAGTGAGTCCCTCTTTTGTGTTGAGTCTAGAAATTTTGTTAACCATCCTATGCTTCAAAGTAGTTAAATGAAAATAAACTTAGTATTCTGATCTCCTTCCTTCAATTTTTTTCTAGTTCGTTGCCTCCAATACATCTCCTCCTTAGTAATGATGTCATGAATCTCCACCAGTTTAACACTTTCCTCATCCCTAGAAACAACCTCATATGCATTAATCTGAATTCTATCCTGTATTTCTTTTAGTTCCTCCAAAATCTCTTTTTTATTTTAAAAACTGTTGCAAAAGATTTCCTTATTCCATTTTTAAAAATGTTTTTCTTGACATTTTTCAATTTAGCTACAACTTTAAATATAGTTGTACCTTCCACAATTATCCCCCACCACTCCTTTATGAGATTCTCTAGGTCTGGCTAAAGAGTCCACATTTTTTGAAACCTAAAGGGGAAATTTCTATTATAGTTAAGTATATCAACAACTAAGAAAATGGGATAATGATTTGATCCCAATTGAACTTGAGCACCAAGAGAACATTTATATTTTAGGAGTCAATCATTGCTAATAAGTGTTTAGTTCAACTTGACTTGTATGGGATCCTTTCCAGTTCTTTTGTTAGTCTAGGTGTACTCAACTCCATGCAAATCAAAATCATGAAGAAGATGATTATCAATAAAGTCCATTAAATCTAATCTATTATCCAAATTAGTTTGACTACCTCCCCATTTTTCAACTTCTTTTAAAGGAGTATTGAAATCCCCCATAGCTATCCAACTCTCATAAGAAAAAAGCTTTCTTTGATTATTAATATCTTCCCAAAGAGTATTTCTCCCCCACTTGGTATTAGGAGCATAAACATTAGTAAGAACCCAAGAAAATCTATCCGTAGAGTTAGAAAATCTAACATTCATCATGTTTCTATTACAAGAAATAAGATGTCCTTGAATCCACTCATTATTCTAGAAAATAGCCATACCTCCTGAAGCTCCCTCAGAATCATTTTCGATGATCTTCCCACCCTTGAAAATTGGAAGACCTTCCACCTTTTACTTCAACATCTTTTTTTCTTGAATAACAAAAATATCTGACCTATTATCCCTAATCATATTTTTCAAAATGTCATGTTTGTGAGGGTTATTTAACCCTTAGATATTCCATGAGATAATCTTCATCTTTTATGATTTTTTTATATTCAAGGATAGTCCTCTGACTACCATCTGCAATACTTCTATTACCCTCAACAATTCTATTCTGTACGTTAGAAGGTCTCCACACTAGGGAAGAAGAAGAACCAACATCCCCATTCTTGAGGATTTTCCCAGTAGGTGTTGAAGAAGGACATCAATCTCTAACCTTATTATATTTAGAGTCCCTCTTCTCTAAGACTATATTAAAAGAAGCTCTAGAGCTATCTCCTTTCTTATTCCTACTTTTGGTTGTAACAATCTCCACTTCCTTTCTATAATTGGCTCCTCCTTTCTTCTTAGCTTAAGATGTTTTACCAACTAGGATTCACTCAGCACCAAGTGTTTCCTCCTCCCAAATCTCTTCCTCCTCTTGAGAAATAGTTAAAATATCCTCCACTTCACCACTTATAAATTTTCCCTCCAAAGTAGCATCCCGAGCCAAAGGAATAGACATCTCAGCAAAAGATAGATCCTTATGGGTCAGCCCACTATCATTATCAACCCCAATCTTGGGGTGACACACTTCCCTACCTTGAACCTTGTCAACAAAATAATTGTTAGGATTTACCAAATTTTCCTATACTCCATCCTCATTTCCCATCACCTTCTCCTTATCTATTCCCAAACAGGGATGAGAAGCATCCACACCCAAAGATGAAGCATCCACACCTGAAGACTCACTTCCACCCTGTGAGATCTCAGTGTTTTTATTTTGTGTGGGTAGGGGAGCATCCACGACTAAAGATACATCTCCACTCTTTGTATAATCTGCATTGTTGTTTCGTGCTTTTCTCATCTACACTTTCTTGAACTTCTTAGGCTCTCCCTTCAGAAAAGGACATTTTTTGGCCCAATGCCTATATTTTTTACAATGAAAATAGGTGAAGGGAATAGATTCATACTTAATGTGTTGATTCCATATGCCTAACTTAGATTTAATTGAAATAGAATTAGGCATATTAGTGCCTTGGTAGAACCCAACATAGAATTTGGCAAAGTTCAATCTTCTCCAAGAAACAATCATAGGATCTAAAGAAAGAAGCTCCCCAAAGGTGTTGGCAATACTCTGAAACACATCCTCCACCCAAAACTCAAGTGGGAGGCTTATCAACCTAACCCAGACCAAGGCTCAGATAGTAGATGCATACAAAGAGTAGAAGTTTGGAGTCTATCTCTATAGAATCAGAGTGTGCTTCCCCAAGACCCAAGGGTTATTACAAAAGATATCCCACTTGTCTTCATCATAGGAAAAGCTGAAAGAAAGAAACCCTTTGTTTTAGGATTAAACCATAGACAAAAATAAAAATTACATGAAAATATAACCAATAACATAAAATAATAGATCACACAGAAAAGAACACAAGACATCAAGATTTAATGTGGTTCACCCAATCCTTGGGCTACATCCACCAAAAAACAATTCTGATATTATTACGATCCAATGATTATAACTTGATTACAATCTATAATCCCTTATAGCTCAATACCACCGCAAGAAGCAATTGTGCATCACAACTATGAAACAATCCCTAACCCTAAGCTCTTTTATACAAGTATTTTCACCACTTAGGGTTATAATTAATATACATGTTAGCTCAAAATCTCGATAAAATAGGGCCAAATTTTTTTTGGGCAATGCCCTGAGCCCCAAAAATTTATGAAGTATGTACAATACTTTCTTGATCAGTCACCACAATCTGACACTTTGGCCATTGTTGTAATATCAACCTAGCCTTTCAACTTCCATTTCTTAGTCACAAAAGCCCTAATAATTTGAATGTTGAGTCTGGCCCCTAGAAACCTTCCAACCAAAGTTGAGTCCATACAGGATATATTCTTATCGATGATTTGATTTGGGATTTCCCACCCGGAGTCCTCCAAAGTCCTAACATCATCAAGATTGTAGTCTTAGTAGGGGAATCATCTGTTGACTCTAATCACACTCCAGAACTGGACAATTTAGTTACATTCCTGCTTGAGGAATTCAAGTCTGAGTTATCTCTAGTTGCATTATAAATTAAAGGAAAAGTAAATATTAATATTGGACTTAAATAGAAGTCAAATTAATATTTTGGAAATGAAATTGGTATTAATATTTAAACTAGTAATATTCATTTATGTTATCAATTAAAATATTTATTATTTAAGACTATTTAAATTAATAACAAGATAATATTGCATGGTATTTGATATGCGCAAAGAGATTTGACATTTGAATGCTTATTGATTTAAATAAGTATATTAACATAACAATTTATATTAACATGTATATTATTACTTTATCTAAACACATCCTTATGACCCAAACTAAATAAGAGAAATTGATGGAATTAGAGAAATTGATGGAATTAAATCATATGGTTGAAAATTATCTGTTTTCTTATATTGTATTTATAGTCTTGTGATGTTTATTTTCATGATGGTTTTCTTTGTGGGTTGTTTAATTAGCCAAGTAAGGATGTGCACCTAAGACATTTTTGAGATTTCTTTTATAATTATTTGATTGGATGTCATGATGTATTTTATGATTCAAATTGATACTTATTTTATGAGTTATCTTTTGATGATCATTTATGAAAACTTGGGTTTTAAGAACCAAACTTATTTTCAGGTTGCCTATTAAGGAATCAAATTCAATCAATATTACTTTATGGTATGGACACAATTGTGGTTTGTGAATTTTCAGAAGGTAGTCTAGGTGCATGTTTTTTCTAGTGGCTTATAATAGGGGTTTGGGACCCAAAGTGGTTAGTACTATGGTTACCTATTGTAAGTTATGTAATAAGTGATAATCTAGTAATCAATATTTGGGAAACACACTAAAAAGATAATTTAGAGATATTTCCTTGACCATGCCTCAAGCACTTGTATAGGCTAAGGATGGAAATGGGATGATATCTAGTGAAAAGTATGACTAATTGTTCATCATCTTCATGAGAGGATATTCTGGTTCCCCATGGGTCGTGTTAAGGGTTTGTGGTCCAGAGTGACTAATCCAAGATAACTCAGTGCTGGAGGGTCTAGGGTCTAATGAGAGACAAGTTTAGGGTAACTCAAGTAGCTTAACCATGTGATTACACTCCCTAGTATGTAGCTTGAGTCTCCTTGGTATATTTTATTTTGCCTCTAGTGGTATAGTTGTTGGTGGTGTAATTATTGTTGTTGATTTACTTTTATTGATGATAGTTGTTATTCGTTGATTATTTTTCTTGGACATGTTTCTTTTGAATTAAGGTGGATATCTTTCATTGAATTTATCTTGATTTTGATACTTTATTGTATTTGGTATCTAGATGTTGGCTTAGTATGTGTTTTTAGTAGTGGAATGAGTGTCTTTTCAACATTGTCAACTTATCTTTGGTAGTTTGGTACCCTTGAGGTAGATTTGGCTATTAGGATCTCTTGCCTAAGAATGTTTTATGATTGATTAATTGTATGTAGACCATTCATTATCTTTCCCACACAGTGGGAGGGGAAGCATAACTAGGTGACCACACGGTCGGGAGGTAGCATCTTCTTACCATTTGGGTTCCCCTTAGTTTGACAAATATTGGATACTCATGGATGTAGTTGTACCATTATCATTCTTATTCTTATCTCATAGATTTTTATTTAGTTGATGTATATTTGTTATCATGTATCTTGTATTTTGATGTGCTTTTATCTATTCTCACATATCATGCGACATGTGTAGTGAATGTTATTCATCATATGTATTTTCATTGTATCAGTTGTACTTATTCATTTAATCATTGGATAGTGTATCTATGTTTTCATTAAGATTCATGAACATGTAATAAAGAATTAAACAAATGAATATAAAATTTTTAACATGACTCAACATGAAGGAGCACTCAAGGAATGGGAACTATATTTATAATTGCTTATGTATACTTGGTGTGTATGTGTATATTGCTTCTGCATTGTTATCGTGTGTTGTTTAAACTTTAAAAAAGAATTCTCATGAAACATTGAATCATGTTAGGTTATTTCTCTTGGGTTCCCAAGTGAGGTGTTACACTACAACCACTTTGTAGAATTCTTTTTGGTATCCTTGTATAATAAATTTATAGGCACTTCAATGCCTAGATTTTATATTTCTTGTAAACAATGCATTCAACTGGGAAGCCAAATTTAATTGGTTAACTGGTACTTTATGGAAGAGTACATTGTATTAAGGTTTTACGGTTCAAAAATAGAACCCTAAAAACTTCCAATACATGTGACAAAGTGGGTATTTGCATTGGAATATGTATGATAGATTAAAAGCAAAAATGTACTCTTTCATGGTTAGCAAAAGAAAACCATATTTTCTTCCTAGCCTTTTGAATGCAAGTTCACATTTAAGTGGAAAACATTCAATATGTCACAAGAATTTTTATAGTTTTTAAATTTTTTTTTGCTAGGAACTACATTATGATCCACTAAACATAATTGGTACAAAGCTTGTATAGAATGAGAACTCCACAAGCAAATGTCAACACGAGAATATGCCATTGATTGAAGAATTTAAAAATACGAACTCATGGAAGGTAGTGAAAAAAGAGATGGAGAAATGTGCTAGTTGCACAAATAGAAAGAAAACATGTTACCTATGACATCCTATAATTTCTACTAGAAATAAAATCATCCAAGTAAAAAAATCTATTTCAAATGTCATAAATAAAGACTATGTAGTTCCTCAAGAAAAAAATAGTATTTTTTTGGAAAATGAGGAAGAATTTTGGTGACCCTAAGACCTCTGGAGATTTGAAGACTTGCCTAAGGATGAAACATTTAGCAAATTATAGAATAATGAACATCCAAATGTAGTAGTCATGCATCATGATGTTGATGATGAAGATAATTAGTATGAGGTCTCTAAGGATCCTACATCCATTGCCACCAGCACTAATTCCATTGAATCCGCTCCCCAAACTATTACTACTAATAGTACATTTCTAGATCCTACACCTAGACCATATGTTGTATTGAATCAACATACAATAAAAACTTATGGTGCAAGAGCATCCTGAGTTTCCCTATAATCCTGCACTTTTGATCATTTTGTCAGTTCCTATCGAGTTCTTAAGTTGATGTCGAGCCTTTGGTTGCCAAGTGATCCTTTAGGTACTGAGCAATTCCTTTGGTTGCCAAGTGATTTCTTTGGATGTCGAATTTTCCTTTGGTTGATGAGTTCCTTTGATTGCCAAGTGATTTCTTTGGTTTTTGAGCATTGGAGGATGTCAAGTTCTTAGTTGCTACTAAGTGATTCCTTTGGATGTCAAGCTCATGTGAATGTCGAGTGTCAATATTTTCTCAAGTCTTTGTTTGCCAAGTTCTCTGTGTCTAGTTCCTATTTGGGTCGAATTTGATTGTATTTAATTTATGATTAGGTAGTTACTAACTATTGTGGGTCGACTTATGGATTTTTAATGTTCTAGAATCTTCTTTAACCCATTTTGGAAAGTATTTAAGGAGGTCTAGGATTGATTTTTAGAGAGATTAGTAAGAACCTAGAAGAGGAAGAAGAGAATATGAAGTAGGTTTGTTGAGGATTATAATTGAATCTTTCCATTGCAATAACTAAGAAGGCCTTATAGCTGGGCATGTATGCTATTTACTTGTTGCATCAATAAAATATCTTGTTCTCTCTCCTTGTTGCTATATTTGTGTTGTGTTTTCCACTTTGTTGACTCTTGCAGGTTGATTTGGATAACTATGTGTGCTCTAGGCCTTGGTTATTCCCTTCTCTCCCTGTGTCAACTTATGACTGAGGGGAAACAATTTTAGAAAAAATAAGATATTCAAGTGATGGTGGGTTGGGCCCAACATGTCAAGGATCTTGGTATCCACTTCCCATAGCAAAGCCACCAGAACCTAGTCATAAACTAATCATTGGAGATGACCCATCAAGTTTGTCAAAAAAAGGTGAATCTAATGCAACATTGTTCATCCTAGCTTTGATTCTTTGCCACTAATGGGGGTGATATGGGTAGTTCTAATGGTTAAAAAGGACATTATGATTGCACTTTAATTTGAATACTATAGCTAATAGTAACCAACAAAGTAATGAAAAAAATCAAAAGGTTATGGATACTCATACTCATACAATGCTAGTCATAATTCCCTTAGTACAAAACCCTCAGAATAGTCCACAAACTCCATTTGTTAGTTATAGTAGAGTAGGATTAGGAAGAGGCGAGGTCTTTGTAATCCTCATAATGCAATTATACAACACCAGGCATTAATGGAGACATGTATAATGTTATAAGTTCTATTTCTCCTTTCAAGCATCATATTGTGTTAGCAAACTCAAATTTTGAATTCAATATTTTTGTAACAAATTTTGAACAAACCCCAAAAATGAATAGAAAAGATAATAATGCATTCAAAAAGGATATATTTGATGTGGCTCATTTTGAATAACCTACATCAAGTAGGATATTTTCAACATACAACACAAATCAAGAAATTATGGAGTTCATGATTTTTTTGCCCCCATTACTAGATAATAACCAACTAGAGAGTGAGATAAGTCCACTAGATTTCCATGTTAGCACCCTATCAATGAATTTCTCCAAAGTAAAAAATGTGGACAAAGTCAACGTGACAAAAAGACCAACTTTGTGGTCTATAGTTCACTATTTAAGATGGAGAGAGAGAAAAAATGGCTAGAGAAGGCAACCTAAAAGTTACAAGCAAACCTAGAAAATGCAAATGAAAAGGAGAAAGAAGCAGATAAAAGGTGTAAATAAATAGAGAAAAGTATAACAAATGATTCATCTGAAGAAGAAACTCTAGAGCTAGAAAATTTGGAGGCTAAAATGAAATTTTTGAAGGAACAATTGGAATAAAGCAACAAAAAACTTAGTGATAGTCATGTTAATATGGATGTAGATGTAAAATTCAAAGAAATTAGGGAAAAATTACAAGAAAGCAATAAAAAACTTGAGAATGCAAGAGCATCTTCACTAGATATTTTCAAAAAGTTGGAGTCTAGTGGACATAAAATTAGTAAATTAAATAAGGAATCAGAGAATGAGAGGGAAAAAGAAAAAAATTGGGAAGAGAAAGGAGAGGAAACAAAGAAACAAAAATGATGTGTCACAAATGATGCAAAAGGTAAAAAAGGAAACTAAATCAATTACAACCTATGAAAAATAGCTTGAAAGAGTCAAATGAAAAAATAAACAACTGAGTCAAGCAAATCAAAGAAAAATGCATGGAAAAATGTGTAAAAAATGTAATGTCCCACTCAGGAACCCAAAATAAATAAACCTAATATATTACAAAGTTCACTCAACTTTTTTTTTTCCAAATTTTATACAACATCAAAGTACTAATATAGAAGCAATATACAAAACTAAAAAATTTAGAGATTTCATTCCTCAAGGGTTCCTTCACATTGAGTCATCCTCAATATTTTTTTATTAGTCCATAATCATAAAAATATAACATATTAATCTTATAAGCAAATGCATGAATACAATTGATACACTAAAATACATCTAATGGATAACATCCAGTGCACATGTCATAGGGTATATGAGAATAACATCATATACATCAAAATACAAGATACATGATAACATATAAATACACCAACTAAATAGAAGTCTCTAAGATAAGGATAAGAATGATAAAGGTACAACTACATCATTGACCTTCCAATATCTATAAATCTTAGGGGGACCCAAATGGTAAGAACTCACTACCTCTTGACTACGTTGTTACCTAGTGAGGCTTCCACTCCCATCGTTTAGGGAAGATAATGAATGATCCACACACAACTAATCAAACCATAAAATATTCCTAGGCAACAAATCCTAATAGCTAGATCTACCTCAAGGGTAACACAAACTACTCAAGAAGAAAAGATAACCAAAGTTGAAAGAAAACTCATCCAATACCAATTACGAAGTATATATTGAGTATCAAAACCATGAGATAAAGTCCACAAAAGATATCCATCTCAAGTCAAGAGACACGTGTGAAAAGTATACTCACCATTAACCACTAATCACCATCAATGAAAGTAAAAACCAACATTAAATACATCCAACAATAAGTACAATACCAATAACTGCACCACTAGAGGCAAATACAAAATCTATGGAGGAGACTTAGGATACATACTAGGGAGTGCCATCACATAGTAAAACTACTTGAGTTACCCTGGACTAGTCTCTCATTAGACCCCACACCCTCAAGCATTGATTTACCATAGAATGGTCACTCTAGACCTCAGACCCTAAATGTGACACATGCAAAACTAGAATACTCTCTCATGAAGATCAGGGAAACTAATCATACCTCTCACTAGGTATCATCCCATTCTCATACTTATCCTATACAAGCACTCAAGGCATCAGTGAGGCACATCTCTAACTTATCTTTTTAATGTATCTCAAGGAAAATGGCTAGGTAAGATATATTAATTACTATATTATCACTTGCTACACAACTTACAACAGGTTACCCTAGTACTGACCACTTTGGGTCCTAGATGTTAGAGTAAGTTATTTATTACTCTAGGTGCTTTAGCTCTCTTAGGTGCAAATAATTAATATTTTATATTAATTATAATGTGCAAACCTAGTTTTGTTTCCTTTAGGGTTTTGTTCAATTTAAAAGGTTAAACTTTTGTATTTTATTTTCATAACTTAGAATACATTTTCGCTCTCACATTCTTGAGAACTTCTAAACTCAGCTTTTTCTATTTTCTAGTTTCTCTTTATTGTAGGATATTTGCATGTAGGTGTTCTTGAGTATCTGTGAAGTTGGTTTTCTCAACTTCTACATGGTATCAGAGCAAACTTGTTGCTCCCTCATTTGAAGATTCTTGAAGCCATGATTTAGAGTCAGAAATCCAAGCTTTTTCAAAGTTTTTTTCTTCAAAAAGGTGAAGGGAAAATTTTTGAGGCACTTTGGGCCTAAACAAACATTGCCATTGGATTCGGACAGCCATTTTTAGTCAAGAAACATATAAAATTTGTTGTTTTTGGCTTCTGGGCATCTGGGAAATTTTTTCCCCCCGTTGCATGCTGCCATACAGTCATACAAATAAAAATAAAAATAAAAAACAATAATAATCAAAATTCACATTTTAAAAATGCACCACCAACACTCCATCCAGTGGCCACCATGACACCACTCAATGACCACCATGGCCATCTCCTCCATCGGCACTCTGCTCTGGCTTGGCCACTACCTAAGTGCCTCATCTACTCTACCTCTGCCACAGGGCACTATCAGGTTCTCCTCCTAGGTGCCACCACCACTGGTGGACTCTACTCCTCTACCGCTCTCACTTGATGACATAGAAATCTAACAAGTGATGTTACTTTTTGGTGACTGCACCAAGTTGATGTCACATTTCTAGCACCTTACATCATCTTTTCGATGATTGACATCATCATTGCTAGACCCCATGCTGATGTCATTTTTTGGTGAGGTGACATCATTAATCTAGCCATTGACATCAACAATCTAGAGATCAAATTTTTTCTGGCAACAGCCTAGTGATGTCTATATAGGTGTCAAATTTAGGAGAAGGTCTATAATTTTCCAGTGAGCTCCTCTTTTGGACCTATAGTCCATTTTTTGCTCATAACTTGAGCATAAAAATGTATTTTTGCAATCTAAGAGAAGCAGTGGAAAGCTGACTCAGAGATGAAGACAATGGTGCTATATTCATTTGATTCCAAGTTTGTTTGAGGTTAAAAATTTGGCATTGAAGTAGAGGCTTCTATTTTCCTCCTCTCTACATCCGAATTCTAGGTTCTTTTCTTAGTTTTTGTATTTTTCCATAGTTGTTGCTTTGGTTTTGGGGGATATTTTTATTCATTATGGAGGGGAGCATTTTCTATTCTATAATTTTCTTCTTAATTAGACCCTTGTACTTCTATCTTTTCTTTCTCTCAATGTCAGATCCTTTTGTGATCCGGCTCATGCCACACAACTATCACACCTGGAAGACACAAATGACTAGGCTTCTCATGTCAAGAGGCTTATGGTCATGCCTAGATGTGAACCAACCTATTCTTTAACACCCTGTTGAGGTTCTTCAACACAAAAAAAAAATGGATGAAGACATGGGATTGATTACGCTAAACATCCCCAATAGTCTACTATTTTATTTGGATGGTTTGACCAGTCCACTAGCTATTTGGAACAAATTCCACACATTTTTTGGCATAGTGAATGAGTTCCAGGCTCTACAGCTTGATGCAAAGTTGACTTCTTTGACACCAACTAGCTTTCCCACTATTAAAAACTTCTTGATGAAGTTCAAATGTTTGCAAACATTCTTGCAGGGATGTGGTAAAAAAAAAACTGATGATAAGTGTATTTTTTTGATACTCTCAAAGTTGTGAGGACAATATTAGATCTTTTCTTCCACTTTCTACTCCACCATGGATGCCTTGGGTAATAGACATTAGATGCCCTCATTTGAGACATTTTGTGATTAGTTGACATGGGAATAGGCAAAAATCTAATAGGTGGATGCATCTGGCTCTTCCAACCAAACATTGGTTGCTCATACTTCTCAGGGGAAAACAAAATAGAAAGCCAAACCGAAGAAAGATGCACCAAAAATTGATGCCAAACCTCTAGCTAATCCTTCCAAGGGTAAATCTACTTCGAAGTCTACTGAGTCTACCTCCAAGACTAAGAAGAAATCAACTAAGACCTATAGATTTTGTGGAAAGGATGGAAATCCCATTTCTAGGTGTTGGAAATGTTTAGAGGCTTTAGAGGAAGCCATGCAGGAGCATCACATTTCAGCTCCTAAGTCTGCATCCCCCCTGTAGGGAAAGGTCATGCTCTTACTGCATGAGCTATGACCTCTAGGCCTACTTGGATTCTTAATTTCGATGCCTCTCACCATATGAAAAACACTCAGTAGTTGGTTACCTCACTTGCCCCTTTTCCTACTACCCAAATTGATGTTGGGAACTCATTACATATTTCCATCATGGGTTCTAGTTCTATTGCATTAGCTGGGGGCTCTCTTTAGGATGTTCTTCTTGTCCCTAACATTTTGACAAACCTATTGTCTATCTATCAGATTTGCCACTCTGGCTCTAGTAAGACAATTGAGTTCTCACCACATGATGTGGTTATCTAGGACTTACATGATTTTGAGATGATTGTGGCTACTAGGAGTGTTGATTTTGCATCACGCCTCTATAGATTTGATGGATTTGAGTCTTCTGATGACATAGGTTCATGTCTTGTTGCACATGCAGATTTAGTAACCAGACTTTGGCATGAGTTCTTTGGCCATGTCAATTACAAATATCTTTAGCAGATGAGCACATAGGCACTTGTTCTTGGGCTTCCCCAGATTTCCTATATAAATGGTGTTTGTCGAGGTTGTGCACTTAGCAAACAACATAGGGATCCTTTTCCACATGGATGAGCCACTCATGCTTTGGCACCACTAGAGTTGATTCATAGTGACCTCATGTCATTTCCCACTTCCTTTTTAGGTGCCAAATATGTGCTTACTTTCATTGATGACTTCTCCAGTCATGCATGGGTGTAATTTTTGAAGTACAAGTCTGATATCTTCGATTCATTTTGAGTCTTCAAGACATTTATTGAGAAGTAGTCCGGTCTTTATATTTGGTGGATACACATAGATAATGGGGGGGGGTATGTGAACCAAGCTTTTAGGGATTTTTTCTCTGAATATGATCTTCAACATCATTTTTTAGTGCCCTACACCCCTCAATAGAATGGTTTGGTTGAGAGGAAGAATAGAACCCTTCGGGAGATGGCTAATTGTATGATTCAGTCTAGGTCCATGGATTCATGTTTTTGGATAGAGACAGTCAATTGTGCCAACTATATTCAGAATCAGATACCTCACAAGGAGGCTTGGTCTCATGTCAAGCCTGACGTATCTTCATTCTGAGTTTTTTTGTAGTGAATCATGGGCAGTTATACTTGATGCTCAGAGGAGAGCAATAGAGCAGAAGAGCCGACACCTCATTTTTATTGGTTACTAAAAGGATGTTAAGGCCTATAGGTTGTTTGATCTTGATTCTTGAGAGGTCCTATTTCTTTAGGATGTTCAGTTTGATGAGTGCCTCTTATAGTAGATACCCTACAGCCAGAGTCTACTTTACTTACCACCACTCCTTCATCATTTCTAGTTTCTTTTCTAGATGATGAGGATGATGATCATGTTGATCCCCATTTACCTCTGCCATAGGATCCTCCTCAGATGCCTAAATGGGCTCAAGCTATAGTTGAGCCTACAAGATCGCTAGCTGGTGACCCTACCACTTCTTGTCGCACTTGTTCACATATTTTGGGTTCTAGTCTTCTTAGTCATGCTATTTGTGATGATCCTCAAACTTTTGCAGTAGTAACAGGACATCTAGAGTGGGACATTGCAATGGAGGAGGAGTATTCTTCTTTGATGAAGAATCATACTTAGGATCTTTGTTCTCTTCCTAAGGGAAGAAAGGTAGTGCGAAGAAAATGATTGTATTGTACCGAGTTTGTTGCTGATGGTTCCATTGATAAGTGCAAGGCTCATCTTGTTGTGAAGGGTTTTTCACATGTTGAGGGTATTGATTACACTAAGACATTTTCCCCTATTGCCAAGATGAGCTCTATTTGCCTTGTCTTATCCCTTGTAGCTTCACAGGGATGGCCCATTTTTTAGATGGATGTGAAGAGTGCATTCTTGCACGATGATCTTACTAAGGAGATTTACAAGGAGTAGCCTCAGAGATTTGTGCAATATTCCACCTTGGTTTGTAAAATTTTACGCTCATTGTATGGGCTCAAATACGCCCCTCGGGCTTTGTATGAGAAGATGGACTCTTTTCTACTTTCTACAGGCTTCACCCATTACCATTCTGATTCTACAGTCTACATTTAGCATCTTGAGGCTGAGGTTTCAATCCTTGTGGTATATGTTGATAATCTTCTTCTCACAAGTAGCTCATCCTCTATGATTAAGGATGTTTAGAGAGCATTGATGGAACCATTTGAGATAACTGATCTTGGTCTACTACACTATTTTCTTGGTCTCTAGATTGTTCAGTCCCTTGCTGGAATCTTTGTTTACCAACAAAAGTATGCTCTTGACATGCTTCGATGCTTTGACATGCTTGATTGCAAGCCTACTCCAACACCTTTTTAGTTGGGTGTCACTTTATCTACCTCCTACCCTTCACCTTCAGTGGATCCTAAATTATATCAATAGTTGGTTGGCAGCTTGTTGTACTTGACACACACTCATCTTGATCTCTCCTTCGCAGTGGGCCTTGTCTCTCAATTTTCACATGAGCCTCATGAGAGTCATTGGCAAGCTACCAAGTGTATTTTGAGATACATTTAGGGTACCTTGATGTATATAATTCATTACACAATATGGATTCCTCACATTGTTGGCTACATTGATTCAGATTGGGCCGGTGATGTTGATGATCAAAAGTCTACTTCTAGCTTTGTTTTATGTCTTGGCTCTAATCCTATCACATGGTCATGCAAGAAGTAGCAAGCTCATCCACTTTCATCTATAGAGGCTGAGTATCGAGCTATAGGTCTTTCTAGTCAGGAGATTTTATGGCTTCAAAAATTGATGACTGAGTCTGGTTTTCCTCTTGATTGTCCCACTATTTTGTGGTGCGATAATCAGAGTGCTATTCACATTTCTCGCAACCTAGTGGAGCATCAATACACTAAACACATTGAGCTTCCTATGCATTTCATTCATCATCTAATCTAGGATGATGTTCTCTCTTTCGAGTACATTTCCACTAATGCATAGGTTGTTGACATCTTCACCAAGTCATTTATCATCGCCTTGTTATCTTCAGCTGCGATCTATGCTTGGGATTATAGAAGTTGTCCTTGGGGGGTCTTGTCGAGGCCTTCCTTCATTTTTTTTTTTAGCATGTTTTTTTATCTCTTTTTGGAGATGGATTTTTCCCACTGGGTTTTTTCCTTTGTCTTTAGTTCACAGAGATTTACTTGTATTGGGTACCTAATTAGGCCTTGCTGCCAGGACCCATTTTCCTACTTTCATAGCTTTTCTAGGTTAGCTTCCTCCTAAGCTTTACTTAAGGGGAGGTGTTAGAGTAAGTTATTTATTACTCTAGGTGCTTTATCTCTCTTAGATGCATATAATTAATATTTTTTATTAATTATAATGTGCAAACCTAGTTTTCTTTCCTTTAGGGTTTCGTTCACCTTAAAAGGTTGAACTTTTGTATTTTGTTTTCATAACTTAGAATACATTTTTGCTCTCACATTCTTGAGAACGTCTAAGCTCTTCTTTTTCCATTTTTTGGTTTCTCTTCATTGTAGTATATTTGCATGCAAGTGTTCTTAAGGATTTGTGAAGTTGGTTTTCTCAACTTCTATACTGGACCCCTATTGCAGGCCACTCCCAAAGACATATACCTAGACAACCTCCCCTTAGCACATAAACCATAATTGTATCCCATACCACAACACCCATAATGATAGAACTTAGTTCCTTAACAAGAAATACAAAAATAATTTGGTTCTCAAAATTCAAGTCAACATATATGCTCACCAAATAAATCTCATAAACATAAGCCTCAATTTTGAATCATAAAGTACATCTTGACATCTAGTCAAATAACCATCATAAAAGAAATCTTAAAAGACACCTTTGGTGCACATCCTAGTTTTGCCAACTAAATAGTTCACATAAAAGCCATCAAAAAATAAAATATCACATTAAAATTTCCAAAATGCATCACAAAATAAATACAACAAAACCTCAAATAAACACACATCAATAATACAAGGTTTCACTAAATGATTAGGACTAGATTGTCTTCAAAAGTTTTGTTTGACTATATAAATGGTATATAAGTGAAAATAAATTCAATTTGTTAATTCTCTAATAATTTTAGAATTTATTATTATTATTATTTAAATAAATAATAGTTAAAAATAAATAAATAAATATTTTCAAAGTTCATAATAGTGAGTTTTTATGCATTTTCTATATATAAATCACCTGGTAATTTAAATGTTATAATCTTATATGAAATGATACAGATCTGAAAACTATATTCTGTGAAAGATAATATAATTTCACACATTTTTAATTATTACAAGTCCTAAATAAAAGTTCATTTGAATGGTGTAAAATATGAATCTTTTCGGCAACATTATTTAGATTTGAAGGTTACCAGTTTAGAAGAAAGAGATAACTTTTGTTTGAAACATTGGATCTTCATGAAAAAAAAAAAATCATAATAGAATTATCACAAATAAGATATTTTCCTAACTATATATTTTGCAAAAAGTATAATTGATTGCTCATGTGTCTCTAATTGAAGAATCAAGCTCAAATATGTCTAGTTTTAACATGACAATCAATATTTGACCATGTCCATACAAAAAAATCATATATGATTTTTATATATGTTAAATAAAATCCAAATGAGTGTCTAAAAGTATCTTTACATTTTTTTTATATAATATATAAAATAAAAGTTATAGCAAAATCACATGTTGCAAACCTTCAAATTAACACACAAGTAACTGCAAACAAATTTATTCATAATCAAGAATATAACTATATATTTCAATTAAATTTATACAAAATAGTAAAATAATAATTATAAATACCAACATCATAATTTATTTTAAATCTTCTCTCCTAAGGTTTCCAAACAAATTTTCTTAGAATATCAATTATGTCTTAAACACAATTTTAAATAAAATTCTACTAATCTCTATCTGTCAGAAAATTAAAGCTCCTAACTCAAATTCAAAGCTAAATTCACAACCACAAAAACACAGAGAATACAATCTTTCCAACAGAAATTGCAAAGAGATTTGGAGACCCTTCGCTTTAAACACCAAGTTGAGTTGTTAAGAATTAGAAAACCCAATTGTAGACTTCATTCTCAACCTTTGAAAAATTTCTTTTACTTCAAAATATGAATGCATAACCTATAACTTGTCTTGTATAATCTTTGTTCTAAATTGTCTGTTTGCTTTCCAACAATCTTCTTTTTCAAAATGACCATAATGACCTTTTAATTAAGAAAAATAAATAAATAAATCTAAAATTTCTAAAATGAGTAAACTTACAAAAGAAGGTAACTCAACTAAAATAAAATAATTATTTTTCTTTGTTTTCTTATATTTTAAAAAATAAATAAAATCATTTTACTTTTTTTTAAAGAAAATAAATACATAATTTTTTTTAAAATACTAAATAAATAAACATTCTTTATTTATTTACTTTCTTTTCATAAAATAAATTCATCCCTTTATAATAAAATAAGTAAATATACTTTCTTTTAAATTAAATAACTTATTTCCTACTCAAAAATCTTATTTTAATTTTATTAATTAATGTGCAATTAAATTACATATAATTAGTTTAATCATTAATAATTGGTAAAGCCCACTAATTATGTGAAACTCTAATTTTATTATCATTTCTTAAATATTCATGATAAATCAATATTTAGCCTTTAATACTTTAATTTATCTTTTTTCTAACTTTCATATTTAGACTTTTTAAATCAAGTCTTTTAAAAAAAAATTAAAATAATAAAATAATTTAATTTCTCAATAAATTAAATATCTTGATATTATAATTCTTCCTTTTATTTAGATTTCATTTAATAATTGTAATATTATGTGATTGATCTAATATCATAATTAAACCTTTTACCAAATAAATAACATAGTCAAATACACATAAGCAAACTATTCAAAACCCAAATTCAAACAACACATGCAAAGATAGACTCATGGATTTAAAAAGGGGTAGAGAGTTAGATACGGGTCCTCCTTGCAAGACAAGTGTTTAGGCTATGAATAAGATTGGACCTGATCATTATCTTCTCATTCTTACGATTGAGTTATTTTGATAGGGCATGCTCATCCTGGCAATTTAGGGAAGTCAATGCCTGATACTTGTAACCTATATAAAAGATGATCATGTGCACACACACACACACACACACACACACACATATATATATACATATATGTATATATATGTATATGTATATATACATACATATACATATATGTATATATGTATATGTATATATATACATACATATACATATATGTATATATACATACATATACATATATGTATATATGTATATGTATATATATACATACATATACATATACATAGACACACCCACCATACACATGCAAGTATGGGATAAGTATCATAATGAATTACAACTCAACTCATCAAATGCTCATATATAATAATGCATTACTATGAATGTAAACTAATCTTCATTAAAGACATATCATTTGACATCATTATGAAAGAAATCACATTTACTAACTAAGAATCATTAAAGCACAATTAACATGTAGGTAGTCATAATTATGAGACAACACGTGAAATATAATCAACTATGTAATCATAAATGATATTTTGAAGTCATGAAATAACATCATACCATATGTCTCTAAAATTAACACATGTAAGAAATAGGACTAAAAGAGTTTAACATATATAATATAAAGAAAACTATGCATGGGCATTACAAAATGCTAATAGGTTGTGTTATTGGTTTTAATTGCATCAAAGTGTCTGAACTATTTATAAGAGTATGAAAGAGTAGGTTGAGAAGAATAAAAACCTTTTTAAGATTGAAAAGACTACAAGACAAATTATAAACATAATCAACACAAACAATGATAGGTACTTGACAAGTAATAGAATTCATGACCATGTTCAAGCATCAATAAAGACATCAACTATCATTCAAAAATGCCAGAGTATAAAGGAAGGAGAGGAATATTTGAACTCATTTGGGAGAAATTTTACCAAGATGAATGAAAAAGAGAAATTAATGATAAGTCTTGGTTTTCCTAATCCTTTCCCTAGTGACTCATCAACATAATTCATTGGAAGGGAATGTTACAAAAAATAATTAGAGGCCCAAATGAGTTCTCAAGTAGTCAAGTTTCCTAAGGATACAAATCCTAAAGGAAATGTGAATTGCATCAAGCCATTGGCAAATATGAATGCACTATTGGATGTAGTATTACTTTCAAGTAAATCTTCAAAATATGGATGCCTAATGAAGTTACAGGTCATCTTCTATAACATAACAAGTTTTTAAATTCCAAATGAAGTAGATTTTAATATCCTAAAAAAGCTAACCCAATCTTCAATCTATGTATTTATATTTGGAAATTACTTTTAATCATCTTTATAGTGTTTATATAATTTCTATTTCTAATGGTTTGAAATGACTTTAAAGATTGAACTTTGTTTCTTTAACAGGATAAACACAGAAAAATCTAGATGCTATGATAATATTTTTTTGAACAAGCCTGTCAAATGCAAATGAAAAAATGTTTTTGATACTAAATTTGAATTTGATGCTACTCTTCCCATGAGGAAAATTTACCTAAACATGTTGTTGCTCCCTTATTTCTATACAAGGGAATTCAGGGTCATTTTCTAAATCTAATGGTTGTAAACTTAATACTTATAACTCATGAAATTAGGTATTGAAAATGAACTTTTGAAAAATTATTTGATTGAATTGAATCAATTATCATGTGTAGATAAAGTAATGAGAATCATTAACAAGGATTGTACCATAACAATGTATCAAATGAGTATAATAGGTCAAATACAAACCAATAGTAATGGTAAAAGTTGAGTGATTGATGACATCATCTAACATACAATGTGCATGTTTGTTTGACATTAGATATTTTACATTTATAATATAATATAAATTTTTTATGCATGATAAATGATGAGATACAAATAATAGTGTCCATAATTTAGAAAATAGACTATGGTAATTACTAATAAGTAATAAATTCAAATTTACTACATCATACCATAACTACTACAATTTCTATTGCATCTCATCATATGAATCTTTGGATTCCTTTCCATCAAGTTGAAATGGTCCTTCATTAGCTCCATGTTTTCTCCAATCTATATACCTCCTCTTTCTTGATCCTAAAATTTGCCTCTAGCATCAATAATACCAATAACATTACTTGAGTTATGGATCTCATTGTTTGAAATGTTGTCCAACCCTCTTCTTTGACATTTCTTCCTCCACAATTTCAGTGCTCTTTTGTAAGAATTATTTTTTGAGTTCATGTCTAGATGTATATGGCCTTAAGGAATTTTCTAAATTCTTGTCTAGTTTATTTATTACCTTTGACTTTAAGAACCCCATAGCACTAAAAACTCTCTCATCCTCCATAAAACACAATATCATGGTCAAACATCTTAAAATATTTTGATATGTATCCCTCAACATTTTTCTTTGAGCCAAATTTCTCTAAATTTTGATTACCAATCCTTCTTTTCTATGGTTCTACATAAGATCATATCATTCCTTCATCACCTCTGCAAAATGATGCAATTTCTCTCTCTCAAATGAGATTCATCTAAAATTCCATTTAAAATTACCTTGCTGATTTATTTTGCTTTTCAAAATTTATCTATCAAAACCATTAACTTGTCTCTAAAATCTTTTAGACTTATGAAACTCCAATAATTGGGAAACTTAATACATATTGATTCAAGTAATTCATGTCGAGGAAATCCTTCTCTAATTTATGAGGAAATTTTATAAGCAATTTCCTTCACATAATTAGTTACATACTCAACAATCTTGTCAAACACTTTCTTTATACGTGGGTTTCTTTTCTTTTCTCATGGGCACCTGCCTTCCATAGTAGTGCATTGGTATCTCAACACCCCATATATTCACACATAAGGATTATCCAAATATGTGATTCTAGATCACCTTGAAAGTTTTCATCCACAAAAAATGAATCTAGATTTCTACAGAGATTATCGAGGGTTGTGCATATCATTTTATGAAATTTATTATAATCTACAGTATACATAAATATTTGTTGAATCTTCTTCATTATATTCCTCATTTCCTCTAGCATGGGGAGAATAGTTGCTAGTGTTTAGAGTGTCTCTACATTGCCTAACCTTTTAAGTAGCTCACCATATTTTTGTTGGCCACTCTAATTGTGAGTGAACTCCATTGTATCAAGCAACAATGGATATTCATAAAAGACTCGATGAGTTGGTTCATCCAAAGATATCCATCTAGTATTAGTATCCTTAAGAATATTTCTCCCATTAGTTACTCATTCAACAAACTGTTGAAATTCACTAAATCATTTAGGGCTTTGATAGAGTTTCTATAGATCTATTTGAATAAAATTTCAACTTTGCATATTTGTGAATAGTTTCTAACAATTCCAAAAGCTAAATTCATTCTATGGGTCATGCAGTGAATGTTAATAATGTAAGTTGCAATTTTATTTAACTTAGTGACAAAACCATTCTTGTAGTCTTGCATTATTGAAGCTCCATCTACTCCAACACACATGAACTTTTGGAAAATCATCATTTCTTTTATACCTCCATATTCAATTAGAGAACTCTTTACAAGTTCAAATGTATTTTCTTTTGTTGAATTGCCCTTCATTTTAGCAATAGATAGTAGATCAGGCTAGTGGAAAAAATTGTGTACAATATAGGCATGCATGCATACTCACAAATTATTGTCTATTGCTATCACCTCATCTAAAGATAATGCAATAAAATTTGACTCTTTAATTTTTGCCTTGATATATTCCTTTTCAACCCCAACAAGAAAACTTTCCCATTCTCATCTATTGTTTTCAAATTAGTGAGTCCTGGGTTAATAATGAACTTTCAAAAAGTGTAATAAAGCACTAAATGATGGGTAGTCTATCATGGAACACCCTTTGCTCAAAATATATAAGATAACACTTAACTAAAGAGCTTTGCCCATTTCTTCAATTTCCATTTATTTTTCAAGAAGAAATTCAATTGAGGCTTTTACTTCAATAGGCTTTGTTTATATTTTCTCCTAAAATTTAAATATTTTTGCATTCTTAACATGTTGAATTCCTCCTTGGTTTCCTATTTATCATAGATTTTTCCACTCTATTTATGGTTTTCTTCTCATAAACATTACCCATATGCTTATCTATGGTGTCAATTTTTACCTACAACCTCGTTTCCTTTTTATTCATCCGTGTGCATATGATACATCTGCATTCTACTGGAGGCTCACATTCAATTAGGTTGCACACAGGTTCAATGAATGGATACTTTGAGGCCCATTCTATTTAAAAAATCCTGACTGATAGATCCCAATTCCAATCTTTTTTGGATTTTGCATCATTTTTTGCTTTGTATTTCCTTTTTCCCTTTTGTGGATGTGCATCATTACCATATTGGGAATTCTTATCCAAGTCAATTATATTATTCTCGGTACTTTGGGTATTGACTTGGAGATCTTGGCTACTATGGGTATTAAAGATCTTCTTCAAGTTCATTATGATCAAAGATGGCAGTAGTTGGGAATCTTGTAAATGTTACTTGTGATGTTGTAGCTTCTTGATTTTGGCTTCTAATATATGATGACAAGGTTTTTCAAGCGTGTTTGGGTAGTCTTTTGTGGCTTCCATTACATGTAGGGCTCTTACCCTTGTTCACATTCAACATCTCTAATTCTCCAAAGAAATATAGGCTGCCAAAAAAATCAACTTGTTGAAAAAGTGACAATTGACTATTGCATATATTTATCTAAATGGGATTCATTAGTTGTACAACCTATATTATAAAATATAGATGTCCTAGGTCTCCCTAGTTACTTGATGACTTAGTAAAATTGGTCCAAGGTGATAACTAACCACTAACAATCTAACATGTACCTACTAAATAAGAATGAAATAAAATTTTAGAGTCTAAATAGATAGGGGTCCGAGTTACTCATAATTTCCTAAATTATGGTCATTCCTTGCTAATGTTCTCGATAATTTGAGAAGTTGAGACTTCACTCTTGATTGGAATGGAGATAACCTATTGATATATGAATGTATTTATACCAATCCTTTTTGACAAATTCCACAAAACTATTATAGTGTATACAAAATATTTGGCAAAACATGTGTAATAAAATATGCCTTATGTAATTTCCAAGGCAATTATGGTTCATCCAATATATGGCCATGCATAATTGAGCTAGAAAAATTGAATTAGTGTGGGGAAACGTACCCCCATATTTATAGGGCAAATGTAATCCCTCTCCAATTTTTTTTAAAACCATAGGAAAATTTAGGTTGCTCAAAAAGTTCCCTTAGGAAATTGTAGGCGAATGTGTTTAATTTTTCTTGTGCAAAAAATAATTTTGATTGGCCATATCACATGAAAAGGAGAGTCAAAGGCATAAATATTGCAACAATGGGACCAAGGGTATGACCCATTTTTGGAAAAGTTAGGGTGACATGCCCTACCAAATATGTCAAAAAAAATTGACATTTTTCATGTTCACAAATTTCCAATTGGAAAATATTTGCCACTAAAGGAAATCCTGACTACAATAGTAGAACTTTGGTTTCCTATGAAATGAAGTAAATTGTATTTGAGAAAGCTTGGTATTTTCCTTTACTTCTCAAAAGATTAGAAACTACATGTTATCTCATTATATCATACTCATTGTAAATATCAATCCATTGAAATATCTGTTGCATAAAGCAATGTTAATAGAAAGGCTAGCTAAATGGGTCATGATACTCAATGAGTTGGACATTGAATATGTGGATTAGAAGGCTATCAAAGGGAACATAATTTCATACTAGCTGGTAGAAGCACTAATACAATATGATCAACCAATGAGTATTGGTACCCTAGATGCATCTATCATGCACCTCATTCAACAGACATGGACTATATTCTTCAATTGTTCCTTCAGTTAGCAGGGATCTAGAGTAGGAAACTTGTTTATCACACCACAAAAATATTCACTACCCAAGGCATACAAGATTTTTTTCCTTATAAGAATAAAATTGAAGATTATGAAACCATAATCAATGGCATGAAAATAGTTGTTAAATGGAAGGTAGATGAACTACATATCTATGGAGATTCACAACTAGTGATAAACCATGTCAATGATGTCTACCAAACAAAAGATTAAAAGAATTATCTTACAAGCAAATGGTAGATGATCTCAAGAATGAATTCCCATATGTTACTTTTCAACAAGTTTCAAGGGTAGATAAAAAAATGGTTGATGCCATGGAAACACTTGTGTCAATACTACATATGCCAAAAAATGACTTTTGTCATGAGTTCCTAGTAGAGATGTTACACTACCTTGGTTATTAATCCCCTAATTCCTAGATGGTATGTTATATCATAGAGCATGACTCATCTCACTACCACCATGTCTATTCCTATCTCCATGATTTAGTTGTTCTTGACAAATCTTAATAAGAATAAGAAATGTAATCTAATCTCTAATGCTTCACAATATATTATCATAGTTAACAACTTATATAGAGGAGGACTAGATAGTAGCCTCCTTAGGTGTCTACAACATAAAAAGTCCAAGTACACATTAATTGATGTGTATAAAGGAATTATTGGATCCCATTCCAATTGCCTAATATTGTAATGCCCCGCCAAGTGATCCAAAAGAATTAACCTAAAGTTTTACTAAGTTTGCCAAACATTTTTTTTAACAAGAAAGAATAACATACACATCAAACATAAAGTAGTAGAAGTGAAAAAATACAATCAACTATAAGCATACATAACAAATTACATTCCTTAAGGATCCCATGACATTGAATCACATTTAAATTTAACTAATACTAAGTCTAACAACTACCACATCCATATGAAAGAATAACTAAAAGTCCAATGTCCATTTAAATAATATACATTTGTTTCAAATGCCTATTGGAAAATAAAATTTAGAATGCTCAATCATCCACTATACATGTCATAAGGTATGAAAGAATAAAAGAATATATATTTGTAAAAATAGAATTACATCATCTTCCTCGAACTCATGATACAAAGTACAATACAATAAATGAAAGCATCCACCATAAAAGATATATATATATATATCCATCATAAAAGATATAAAAATCCATCGTAATATATAACCATCCATCATAATGACACAAGATAGAATAAAAAGGAAATATAGACAAGGAAGCTCCACCCACAATAGCAACAGACGGATCTCAATGGTAAGAGTAAAAAGCACAACCACTCGACTGCATGGAACCTAAATGGCCCACTCCCATCGCATTGAGGAGATAGTCTCTCAAGTCCCAAACATGATAACAAACCAAATATCAAAAGTACACTCTAAATCTAGGAAATCTTAAAGTAATCTAACTCAAAGGTTCCAAGATAAAATCGAGAATAAGACCTAGAGGCACACAAAGACATATAGGAAACCTACTATGTAAGCAAGCAAGTGTCATCACATGAATCATGCTAGAGTTACCCTAGTAGTTTCTCAGGACCTTAGTCCCCTAGTGATCCCTATCAGCCACTAGTATCCTCTTGTACCAACAAGGCATACTACGGATGAAAGGTCGCAACCAGGCATTCTCTCTACTCCCCTCCTAGTCTGTACTAGCACTCAAAGCATGGGTGAGAACATACAAAGACTCTTATTAGGTTCATTTTATTCCCATTTAGTGTAGTCTTTTCACTTATTAAACAATTTACAATGGGTTACCCTGGCAGCCACTTAGGGCCCCAACCCCAATTGTAAGCCACTTCCCAACATTACATATAGATAACCTACTCTAGGATCATAAAAATATAAATCAAATAATCATATAAAATTACCTCAGTCCTATACAAGTGACTAGAAAGCATCAAAAGATAAATCAAAATAACACATCAATTCTCTATGAGCAACTCGAAAGCATCCCCAAAAATACTGATCAAAGACTCAAAATGGTTAAGTCAGCTAGGTCACATCTTTCACCTCAATTTCACACAACAACACTGGAAAGCAATAATGAACAATAAATACAAACTCATCATAGAGCTTACCAAACACATTACCATGGTTGGGTTTAAAAGATCATGATCAATTCATCATAACATCACAAACACAAAACTCCCAAGCCTTTGGTACACATCCTAAAACTAGTCAACACTCTAGATCACAACCTGAAACCCCAAAGCATAGACAACACAAGGAAAACTAAATAATCTCATAGTTTTGTTTGATTTAGAAAACTTTCTACTGAGTTAAATATAAGATTTCATTTTCATTTCAATGTATGTTTCGAGTACATAAGACTCTCAATTTACCTTACAAGTTAACTCATTCATTTATTTGGATAAAATATTAAATTACCCCCATTTATATTTTAAGTCAATTTTAAAAAAATCAAAGGATAACTATTTATTTATTTAAGTTGTTAAAATAATTCCATTGATATAGAATAAAATAATTCACAATTTTATTAAAATTTAGGGTTATTAATAATTAACTAAATAGCCATTTATATTTAAATAACTTCCATTATTAAATAAATTGATTAAATTAAATTTGTTTAGATTAATTAATTATTATAAATATGCATATTGGTTGCATTCAAATCTAATGCCAACTTAGCTTTCTAGTATCCCTAGAATTTTCCATGTATCTGCAAGATACTGATGCTCGGTGTGCCTTTCTAATTAGGATTGTATATGATCAGCATGGATTTGCTAATTTTAATAATTTGTGGGTTTGGTTTGGCCCCATGGTGTGGACCTCTCATCTCGGTCTTGTCTATGAGCCTTTCCTATGTGTTTATGTCATTACAAAGCATCAAGTAATCCTTTCCTTATTAATAACTTCAACTGCATATTGGTTTCAGTAAGAAATATAGACTACTGTTAGTTGAAATTTCCCATTGATCATCTAAAGAAACTTTAAATCGGCATTACTCTATTCTAATAACATCTAGCTTTGTTATTATAAATTCTATATTATCTAGCTTTGTTAATAGAAACTTGATAGTATCTAGATTGATATTATCTAGATTGCAATCCTTATTAATTAAGAATTAGTAAATAGGGCTTATTCCTTTTAATGTTACTATCATTTATTATATGGTAGAGTAGGGTGTACATAATAGTATTTTTGATCTTATCCTTTCTTTTAAAAGTTCTCTTGGTTTTCCTTCATCTCCAAGTAATTTTCATGGCTTTGGTTAATTATTCACATCGATTCTAGTCAAGGATGACATAGATCATTCTGATCCCTCAGATGGATTATCTTCCTTTTGTTTCTATGTTATTTAACCTTATTAAATGATTAGCTAGTTGGCAGGCTCTTCTATATGGTAGATTCTTCTCTCAGGAGACTGAATTATCAAATTTTGGCCTAATATCATATGGTAGCAATTTTGGATAATCAAATGAAGAGGTAATAATCAGGGGTATGCCCCTTTATCGATTGTATTTAAATGGATATAATATAGGTCATCAATTCACTGGGGTATGGCCCTTTCAAAATTGTAATAATATAGGACATCCGTCCTTTCTCCGTTCTTTCCTACCAATGCTCGTTTGAACGGAGTAAGCTATTGTAATTTATCATTTTAATTAATAAAAAATTATCATAGCCTTGGCTGTTTACCGATAAATTTTTTTTTAAAAAATAATTATAAATATGTATAAAATAATTATATATTTAAAATAGTTCATAAAATTTATGTAAATAATAATTAAAATTAATAACAATTAATAATTAAAACTTTATTAATAATCATTATTAAATAATAATACAATTATTATTAAAACACTTAATAATAAATATTATTAATTAATAATAAAAATAATATTAAAATTTATTAATAAATAACAATTAATAATGAAATTTTAAAATAAAAATAAAACAATTCAAAAAATAACATACCCATGTTTCTTTTAAAAGCCTGCCGACTTTAAAGGAAGGCCACACAGCCCTTCCCTGCTGTCACAGGGCCTGCGTCAATTGTCGTAGTACTTGCGGCAGCAGGTATGGCTACCACCGACCATGGGTGGTGGGAGGTGGAGGTGTGGTGGCCCCCCCCCTCCCCCCAAAATAAATAAATAAATAAATAAGATTATTTTTTATTTTTTATTTATGTTAAAAGAACTTCATCATTAATTTATATTTTATAAAATTTTATAAACATAAAATTTATAAATACAATTTTCTTTTTTTCCTATAAACTTTTTTTTTTTAATAATTAAATTTTTTAACCATAATTCCCACTCGTACTCTAATAGGAATAATCCAATGAAGCAATCAAATTTTTAATATAAAATTTCCATATTATTTAAAACTCTTCCCAAATAAAATTGATACTCCAAATCTACAGAACGAGATTTCCTTTACTATATTTTAAATCTCCAAGAACAACACAAGGATATTAACATGCATTCAATAATTTACAATATTGAAATATTCATGAATTCATCATAGAGAAATTTTGATTTTCAATCCAAAGTCACGAAGAAGACAAGAAAAAAATAGCGTAAATAATATGTGCGAATAATCACAAGAATCTACCTAGACTCTGATCCTAATCATTATGTTTGAAAAGATTGTAAGAGAAATTTCTCCTCTCAAAACCTTCTCTCTTTTCCAAAATTCTTTTCCCTTCCAAAATTTGTGGTCCCTTCCCAAAACTTCGGTACCTTGAAAATGAACCCTAAATTGGTGATAAGGTGTTCTCTCCTCAATTCGGGGCACTAATTGTGCGATCACTCGAGAGGACTCCTTGCTCACAACCCTTAACTCTTTATCAACTTTTCTTAGTCTTTTCCATGCACGTTAATTGAATTATAAAATAACTTTATTTAATTTCACTTGGCTTCTTTTTTCAATTAATTTATTAAATTTTAATTGCATGCACGCATTATTCAATTTTGAAACTTTTAACAAATTAATATCTTTTCACTTTTTAATTTAATTTGGTATATTTTAATCACATGCATACTTTATGAAATTTTTAAATTAATATCTTTTCAAGCTTTAATTAATTTTTGAAACTTAATTGATAAAATATTTATTAACTTAAATAATAATAATATTTAGCATTTATTTAAAAATGAACTCTAAATATATTATTATTGAATTATATAAATATTATCACATTTTAAAATTAAACATTTATCTTTAAATTTAATTCTTTTTATTTAATTAATTTCCAATTAATTAAATATTAAAAACCATAATATATTTCCATTAAATTAATTCATTAATTTAATAATTTTAATTTGACTTAATTAGTAGAAAAATCACCAAAGATTCATAAAACAAAATACAAAAAATCCATCATAGAAAAACACATACAAGATCAAACTAAAGTGTAATAATCATGAATTAATGTCATTCAATGCATTCAGAAGGTAAACAACTCAGATATTTGTCTAATTTTCTAGGACAAATGGCTTAAAGGTTTAGGATTTGGAGTTGAGAATTTATCAACCATTCAGATAATGCGATGGAGTATGGTCATCCTGGCAATTCAAGGAAGTCAATACCTAGTACTTGCAATCTGTATAAAATCCATGTATGTACAGACACAATATTCTAAGCTAAACAAACAATGACAGGAAGTGGTGCATCATGTAGATCCTAACTAGTAGGTGACTACGACTCCCTTCCTTAACCACATCAGAACCACCATACATAAAAAAAAAAAATATGTACACCATACACATGTAGTATGGTGTAAGTATCCATAAGAAAACAAATAATAATATATTTAACTAATCATCATCAATAACTAAAAATATTGTAATAATCATCATGCATACATGAAGTATAGAGTACCAAGTAATCTCATCATATATCAACTGAATCCAAAACAATATCTAATAATCTCTAAACAATGTTGCTAATAACCAAGTATAAAATTGGCTTAAAAGAGTTTGACAAGAATAACTAAAAGTCCAATGTCCATTTAAATAATATACATTTTCTCTAAATGCCTTTTGGAAATTGAAATTCAGAATGTTCAATGATCCACTATACATGTCATAGGATATGAAAGGCTAAAAGAATATGCATTTGTAAAAATAGAATTACATCATCCTCCTCAGACTCATGATACAAAGTACAATACAATAAATGAAAGCATCCATCATAAAAGATATAAACATCCATCATAAGATATAACCGTCCATCATAATGATACAATATAGAATAAAAGGAAATGCAGACAAGGAAGCTCCAACCATGGTAACATCAGACAGATCTCAATGGTAAGAGTAAATAGCACTACCACTTGACTGCGTGGAACCTAAATGGCCCACTCCCACCACGTTGAGGAGATAGTATCAAGTCCCAAATAGGATAACAAAATAAATATCAAAAGTACACTCTAAGTCTAGGAAATTCTAAAGTAATCTAACTCAAAGGTTCCAAGATAAAATTGGCATCTAGACCGAGAGGCACACAAAGACACATAGGAAACCTACTATGTAAGCGGGTGAGTGTCATTGCACGAATCATGCTAGAGTTACTTTGGTAGTCACTTAGGACCTTGACCCTCGGCTAGCAATCCCTATGTGGCCACTAGTATCCTCTCATATTGACAAGACATACTACGAATGCTAGGTCACAACCAAACGTTCTCTCTACTCCCATCCTAGACTATACTAGCACTCGAAGCATGGACAAGAACATACGAAAACTCTTATTAAATTCATTTTATTCCCATTTAGTGTAGTGTTTTCACTTATTAAACAACTTACAATGGGTTACCCTAGCAGCCATTTAGGGCCTCGACCCCCATTGCAAGCCACTTCCTGATGTTACATAGAGATAACCTACCCTAGGCTCATAAAATATAAATCAAATAATCATATAAAATCACCTTAGTCCTATACAAGTGACTGGAAAGCATCAAAAGATAAATCACAATAACACATCAGTTCTCTATGAGCAACTAGAAACATCCCCAAAAATAATTATCGAAGAATCAAAATAGTTAAGTCAAATAGGTCACAACTTTCACCTCAATTTCACACAAGACCACTGGAAAGGAATAACAAACAATAAATACAAACTCATCATAGAGCATACCAAACACATTACCATGGTTGGGTTTAAAAGATCATGATCAATTCATCATAACATCACAAACACAAAACTGCCAAGCCTCTGGTACACGTCCTAAAACTAGTCAACACTCTAGGTTGGACCCTAAAACCACAAAGCATAGACAACACAGGGAAAAAAAAATAATCTCACTATTTGGTTTGATTTGGAAAACTTTCTATTGAGTTAAATATAAGGTTTCATTTTTGTTTCAATGTACGTTTTGAGTACATAAGACTCTCAGTTTACCCTCCAAGTTAACTCACTCATTTATTTGAATAAAATATAAAATTACCCCCATTTATATTTTAAGTCAAATTTTAAAAATAATCAAAAGATAACTATTTATTTATTCAAGTTGTTAAAATAATTCCATTGATATAGAATAAAACAATTCACAATTTTATTAAAAATTAGGGTTATTAATAATTAAATAAATCTCCATTTATATTTAAATAACTTCCATTATTAAATAAATAAATTAAATTAAATTAGATTAGATTAATTAATTATTATAAATATATATAAAATAATTATATATTTAAAATAGTTCATAATATTTCTGTAAAAATAATTAAAATTAAAAATAATTATTAAATAATAATACAATTATTATTAAAATAATTAATAATAAATATTATTAATTAATAATAAATATTATTAATTAATAATAAAAATAATATTAAAATTCATTAATAAATAACAATTAACAATGAAATTTTAAAATTTAAAAAAAAATTTAAAAAAACACACCCATGTTTCTTTTAAAAGCCCACTGGCTTTAAAGTGAGGTCGTATGGCCCCTCCCTACTATCGCAAGGTCCATGACAGCTGTCGTAGTACCTACGTAGTAGGTATGGTTGCCACCGGCCATGGGTGGTGGGAAGTAGGGTTGTGGTGGCCCCACCTCCCCCCATAAATATATATATATATATATATTATTATTATTATTTATTTAAAAATTGTTTTAAAAGAACTTCATCATTAATTTATATTTTATAAAATTTTATAATCATAAAATTTATAAATACAATTTTTCCTATAAACATATTTATCATTTTTAATAATTAATTTTTTAAACACAATTCCCACCCGTACTCTAATAGGAAGAATCCAACGAAGCAATCAAATTTTCAATATAAAATTTCCATATTATTTAAAACCCTTCTCGAATAAAATTGAGACTTCAAATCTAGAGAATGAGGCTTCCTTTAGTATATTTTAAATCTCCACAAACACATAGGGATATTAACATGCATTAAGTAATTTGCAATATTGAAATATTCACGAGTTCATCACAGAGAAATTTGGATTTACAATCCATAGTCATGAAGAAGATAGGAAAATAAATAGCATAAATAATCTATGCAAATAATCACAAGAATCTACTTGGACTCTGATACTAATTGATATGCCCAAAAAGATTGTAAGAGAAATTTCTCCTCTCAGAACCTTCTCTTTTTTTCAAAATTCTTTTCCCTTCCAAAATTCGTGGCCCCTTCCCAAAACTTTGGTCCCTTGAAAGTGAATGCTCAATTGGTGATAAGGAGTTCTCTCCTCATTCTAGGGCACTAATTGTGCGATCACCCGAGAGGACTCCTTACTAACAACCCTTAACTCTTTATTAACTTTTCTTAATCTTTTCCATGCATGTTAATTGAATTATAAAATAACTTTATTTAATTTGACTTGACTTCTCTTTTCAATTAATTTATTAATTTTTAATCTCATGCATGCATTATGCAATTTTGAAACTTTTAATAACTTAATATCTTTTCACTTTTTAATTTAATTTGTTATATTTTAATCACATGCATACTTTATGAAATTTTTTAATTAATATCTTTTCATTGTTTAATTAATTTTTGAAACTTAATTGATAAAATATTTATTAACTTATATAATAATAATATTTAAAATTTATTTTAAAATGAGCTCTAAATATATTATTATTGAATTAAATAAATATTATCATGTTCTAAAATTAAACTTTTATCATTAAAATTAATTCTTTTTATTTAATTAATTTCTAATTAATTAAATATAATTAAAAATTTAAAAACCATAATATATTTCCATTAAATTAATTCATTAATTTAATAATTTTCATTTGACTTAATTAGTAGAAAAATATTAAAGACTCATAAAATAAAATACAAAAACCCATCATAGAAAAACACATACAAGATCAAACTAAAGGGTAATAATCACAAATTAATGTCATTGGATGCATTCAGAGGGTAAACAACTCAAATACTTGTCCTAATTTTCTAAGACAAATGACCTAAAGGTTTAGGATTTGGACTTGAGAATTTATCTCCCCTCTCTTACCATTAAGATAATGTGATAGGGTATGCTCAACTTGGCAATTCAGGGAAGTCGATGCTCAGTACCTACAATCTGCATAAATTCCACGCATATACAAACACAATATTCTAAGCTAAATAGATAATGGCAAGAAGTGATGCATCGTGTAGTTCCCAAATAGTAGGTGACTATGACTCCCTTCCTTAACCATATCAGAAATGCCATACATAAAGAAAATATACACGCACAACGTACACATGTAGTATGGGGTAAGTATCCATAAAAAAATGCATAATAATATTTCTAACTAATCATCATCAATAACTCTCATCATATATCAAATGAATCCAAAACAATATCTGATAATCTATAAAAAATGCTGCTAATAATCAAGCATAAAACTAGCCTAAAAGAGTTCTGCAATAATAGGAAAATGCGAACTAGGGCAGACACTACAACCATCCCCCTAGACTTAGGCTTACTCGTGGAAGCCTACAAGAATGGTAAAAATAAAGGACTCACTGTGTGGCTCCCATTGGACCCTTTTCCCTTGTAGAAGAATATGACTCCACTAAGAACACTACAACAATAATATCTGAGATAACAAGGTACTATGATAACCATAAAACATACTACTTTCAGTCACTTAGAGCAATATGATTATGGTTTTAATAGTAAACCAAAAACCATATTGATCCAACATTCATTGAAATAGATCCCTAAACACTCTAAACAAAGGATCAACATCCCTAATTCATTGGAAAATATACAAGATACTATATTAATCATAAAACATACCACTATAAAGCATAGATGGAAAACACATGTTTTGGAAATAGTTTAAGTTTAATTTTTAGTTTTGCCTATTTTTAGGTTTAAGTATATTTCAGTTTAACTAGTTCAACTTTTAGTTTGAAATTGATATACATAACAGTTTAAAGTTTCATTTTTTGTTAAACTAGTTAACATCTAGTGGCATTCCAATATACCCAGAGCTCCCAATATAGAACTTGGGCTCTGATACTAGATGCCCCACCAAGGGATCCAAAAGAATTAACCTAAAGTTTTACTAATTTTTCCAAACATTTTTTTTAACAAGAAAGAATAACATACACATCTAGGAAGACGGTTAAAGAAAAAGACAGGATGCCAGATGGATTCTACCCCCGGAAGGATGGTCAAAAGCCAACTTCAATGGCACTTCTAAGGGAAACCTTGGCCCCTCTGGAAGTGGTGGAATTATAAGAAATAGTTTTGAGGAGGGGATTGTGGCCTTTTCTCTCCCGCTTGGAACCTAGACCAACCATTTGGCCAAAGCCAGAGCCGCGTGCAATGTGGTAAAGCTGGCTTTTGAAGCTGGCATTTCCAAGCTTTGGCTTGAAGGGGACTCCAAAAACATAATTAACAATATTAATGGAATCTTCCCCCGTCGTGGTCGATTGCAAATATAATTGATGAGACACGTGCCACCCTCACAAAATTTTAGAAGGTCCACGTCACTCATGCATTTAGAGAGGCAAACCTAGTTGCTAACTAGTTCGCTAACAAAGGGGTGGGAGCAAACAAAGAGATGACATGGCATTTCAAAAAATATTTTTCGATGGAGGCTAAGTCACTAATCGAGCTGGAGAAAATCCACGGAAGTATGAGTCAATCTAACTATTATCATGTTTAATAAAGAAAGATTGGATGTTGGCACGAGCCATAATAAGTTTCTTGGTTTTCGTAATCTCAAGGGATTTTTTCTATCATTTCAACACGTTTGGAGGATCGTTATAATTTTCACTTGCTATTGTATCAGAGAGGTGAATGATCACGAACCCAATAATAAAAACAAAGCCAAAATCTTGGCTAGGAAAAATTTTCAGAGATTGGGGCTCATGAGAATAGTTGAAGAAAAAATGGATGTCATGACTTGAGAATGGAGCAGAAAGGAGCCGGTGGGTGAAGTGGAGAAGTGGAAGAATATGGGCAAAGTCTGGAAAAAATTAGAAAAGGGCGGGGTTGCAAATTTTTTTGAGAAACTCCATGGTTTTGACCTTGAGGTCACCAACAGCATGGTGAACTCATGGAATAATGGCAAGGTCAAGGTGAACGGGGTTTCTTTCCAAATCATAGAGGAGGTGGTTGCGGAGGTCACTGGTATCCCTATGGAGGGTTTCAAATTCTACAGGGACAAGAAACTTTCATCCAATGCAGTCAAGGAGTTCATGAAAAATTCTACAGAGATGAACAAGCTGGAAAAGAAAGAGTCTTTCTATGTGATAGAGACTATAAAGAAGTTTTGGAGGTATGTTTTATATGCCCTCATTGATTATGTTACCCTGGACCCTAGGTTTGATTGGGTCAGAACTCACCATTTTGTGATTTTAAATCATTTTCGCCATAAGAGTAGAATTTCCATTCCCTTTTACCTTCTCACTTCTATGAACAAGGTAATCTCTAGTTTCAAGAAGAAAGCCACTGTTAACCCTGCTTTGCATGAGGGATTATTGCTCCTCATCCATGAGCACTTCAAAGCTCAATCTATATGCAATAACCCTCCTCAAGTTGAGGATGTTCACAAAGGCAGCTCCAGCTTTTCTTCAGACTCTGATGACATTGAGAGCATTAGCTCGGAGGAGGAGAATGTTACCTCAGGAAAGAAGAAAAAAGGTCAAGACAGGAAATAGTCCACTGCTACAACTCCTAGTAGGAAAAACCCTAGGGAGCATGGCAAAGCTCAAGCAAAAGAGAGTTATGATGAGGAGGAGGAGGAAATGGATATGGAAGATTCTGACAAAGTGTTGGAGGAGGAGTTGGAAGAGGAGAAACCTGGGAAAAAATGGAAGAGGGAGGTAGTGAGAGTTGAGGAGACCAGAAATTAGAGGACGGATGCTATTCCTATTCCCCTCTCCCTTGTCCAGTCTTAGCCTCCTTCAGAGGAAAAAGTGAATGTCATCATTGGTGAGAATGAGGGGGAAGTGCAGGTCAATAATAGAAGAAAGGCCTGGAAAAATTTCAACATGAGGACTGCTACTATGGGGATTTTTAGGGAAGTTATGAACCCTCAGATCCTAGTGGACAACCTGGAGAAGCCTAGGCCCAATGAGCTCATAGACCCAGCTATCCTGGCCATTTTAGACAACGCAAGGGAGACTGGAATGAACCTTCTGAATAATGCTCGCAGTAGTATGATTGACAACTTCAGATCAATCAAATAGCTCTTCCATGAGCTGGAGGAAGTTACAGAAAGGGTATCCCAGATGGAAAGTACTAAGAATAAGACAGGTATTGACAGCCAGGAGGACCAGGATAATAGAGAAAGCTTAAATGAAAGGAGATTTAGAAATCTTGAAAACTACAACCACAACCTGGCCAGTCAGATGATTTCTCTCCTGAGTTCAATGAATGACAACATCTAATCCCTTGCTGGTAAACTTAAGGATAGGGGCTTCCTGGTGGAGGAGGGAGGACAGAATAGGGATAAGGCCAGGTCGAATGATGACAAGGCCACAATCGGTATGTTCACCAATATGGATCAGAGCATGGAGAAGGTCCAAGATCAAATGGAAAAGGAGCAACAAAAGATAGTCGAGGCAGCTCAAACTATGCAGGAAATGGAGCAGATAACTGAAGACTAGTTTTGTCTTTTGTATTTTCATCTTTCTAGCTTTTGGCTTTTGGATAGGCTTTCTGTAGTCTGTTTTTGTTTGTTTGTTTTTTGGCCTTTCTGTGGGCCTTTTTTTTGGGCTGGGCCTTCGAGCTTTTTTCAGCTATTGGACCTCAGTTTTGGCTGGGCTTCTTTTTCTTATTATCAGCCTTGTTTTTTGTAAAACTTATGGGTTTCAGGATCCCTTAAAACCTATTTATCTTATCAAAAACATACACATCAAACATAAAGTAACAGAAGCAAAAACATACTATCAACTATAAGGATACATAATAGGTTACATTCCTAAATGATCCCATGATGTTGAATCACATTTAAATTTAACTAATACTAAGTCTAAAAATTACCACATCCATATGAAAGAATAACTAAAAGTCTAATGTCCATTTAAATAACATACATTTGTTCTGAATGTCTCTTGGCAAATGAAATTCATAATGCTCAATCATCCACTGTACATGTCACAGGGTATGAAAGGGTAAAAGAATTTACATTTGTAAATATAGAATTACATCATCCTCCTCAAACTCATGATACAAAGTATAATAAAATAAATGAAAGAATCCACCATAAAAGCTACACACACACACACACACACACACACACACACACATACACATATATATATGTATACATATACATATTACATATATATAGATATACATATATATATATATATATATATATATATATATATATATGTATATATATGTATATGTATATATATGTATATATGTATATGTATATATATATATGTATATATATATATCCATCCATCATAAAAGATATCTGTAATCACCTAAAAATGGTCATCTAGACTATTAGCCCCCTTTTCAACATTTTGGCTAAATTAATTTAATCACTTACCTAAGCCAAATTGCTAATAATCAATTTATTTGATTATAACCTATAGTTTGACTATGCTATCCTAAGTTCATTATTTGATTAAAAGAACATTTCCCCTTTTAATTAAATAAAAGACCCCATTCTTCTAACCCACTTAAAGTGCACACATAAAGTCCTTTTTCTATTTTGCAATTAAAAGAAAAGGCTTTGTGAATTTTGTCTTATATGACAAGTCAACTTATATTCTATTGGTTGACTTGTGTGTGCACATGGATCACTCCTCTTTTTGAATTCCTCCGTTGATCATCCACCATCTTCATCTTGATCTCTACCGTCCATACATCTTTAAAAGAGAGAGAGCTTTCCCCCTTAATCGATCCTCATTTTTTAATATTGTTATGCTATAGGTTTTCTAATAGGTTTCTTTGGAGCTTTGTGGAGAACTTCTATTTCTTGTCTACATTCTCTCATCCATGGCATCATGATATTCTATCTTAGCTTAGCTTTCATTTTTACATGCTTAGAATAGCTGCACTTTGCATCTCATTCTAGCTTAATTTTCATTTGCATTTCATTCTTGAGGAACTCCTTGAGACATTTGCATTCTTGCATCTTGTCTTTGGAACCTCCCATTGCATGGTTTACTAGCAAGAAGAGTATCTCTAAGGCTCATCTGAGAGCCCTTGAACTTGAAATACACTCTCTTGCACTCCGTGGATAGGGAGCTCTAAGCCGGCATCCAAACATTCCAACTCATAGAATCGTTTGGATAGAAGGGTTTAGAGTGGGACACTTTCGAGTGTACATTTTTGGCGCCCACCGTGGGGATCGAACCCACGACCACAAGGTTTAATTTCTTCGTAGCTGGCTTGCTGTCATCTTTAAACAGATTTCTAAATTATTTTACAGAGGTTTAATTCATGGTTTTTATGATTATTTTGTGCTAACTTATGGGCTAACGAGTTGTGATTGCAGGTTGCTTTTTTTTGTGAAGAAAATATCGAAACCTTGTATACAAAAAGAATGCATGTCAAAGCTTCAAATGCGCAAGGGCTACTAATGTTATTTGCAGGGCTGCCCAAAGCATAAAAACCCAAACTTGCTTTATTTTTTGTTTCCATGTGCGGCATTAAATAAATTGTTCATCTTTTATAGGCACATAAAACTTGTGATTGGAATCTTTTGGTAATAGGAGAGTATGCTCTTCACCCTTGTGGTGAATCAAAAATCTTGACTTGCCATTTGGTTTCAAAAACAAGGGGTAACTGAATCTTCCTGGCGTGTTTGGGAGAAAACAATTGGAATAGGAGAGTATGCTCTTCACCCTTGTGGTGAATTAGAAATCTTGACTTTCGAAAGTTGATCCACTTTGTATAGTTAAGATCCTTTAGAGGGCCTGCTCTCAGACAACCTGAGAGGGATGACCCAAGTGGGGAAAATCCAATTACCTGGCTCTTTCAACCCACTATAAACTCAAGGCTACCAAGGACACAAAACTTTGGTAGACGTAGTGTTTGTCTTCGCCTAGTGTGGTCGCTTATGGGATTTCGACCATAGGGAGATCACTAGGCAAGAATGCTTAAGGTACTCTTGTGATCGCGAGATCGGTTACTCATCGCAAGGTGAGGTGTCCCATAATTGAGAGCAAGAGGAACACTATGAACAGAAGCCCGATCTAAAAACTCTAAGTTAGTAACTACCCTTTTTAGCTGCTCAACTTCTTGGTGCAAGGATCGATCGTAGTGGACTACCCGGATCACCCCAAGATTTACACTCACCATATGTGTTCCCTTGGTTGTGCTTATGGCACTTCTATGACAGCCAATATCTCTTGTGGGTAACCACTTGGTGTGAGGCAAAGGAGCATCAAGCGTGGGCCAAGTTGTTGAGTAATGAACCATGTTCTTTAGGTAGATATTGCTTGATGTGTTCTCGAATGTGGTATACCTGTGAAAATCTTTTGAACATACACATGATGATAGTTATATGGCTTTCTTTTAAGACCTCACATATGCTTGTATCATGCAAGGTTGCTTTGTCCCTTGCTTGATTGTTTGAAGACTACTCCATGTGTCACTATCTTGCTTGGAAAGAAATTTCTTTTGAACATCAAATTTTCTATGCTATCAATTATTGTCAAACTTTGTCAACCAAGTCAAAATGTCAAGTGCAAACATTTTCTTGTGTTGCTTGCTAAGGGGAGTCTCATCATTTGACTTTTCTTTTATATGTCTCTAGTTCTTGAACATGCTTAAAGTGGCTCTTTGGTCTTAGTGCTCTTGGTCTTTTTGTCTTCATGGTCTATGCATGCATGCTAGTTATCCTTTTGCTAAAATGGTTACCTTGATTTCTTGACTACACTCTTGGGTTGGTAAAGTTGTTCACTTGTTACCCTACTTGCTCTATCTATTTGGCTATTTGGGCATCTTGCCTAGCTATTGACTTGAGTCATTCATGTCATAAGTTTCTTGGATATATTGTTTGAAAAGTCACTTTAATCTCTCTCTACTATCTTGGAAAGTGAACACTCTACCTCCTATAGTTTCAACATCAAGTTATCTTCTAGACTATTTTATGCTTGGCTTTGCATCTAAAACTATGGGATCTAAACCTTGTGCTACCAAACTTCAACCAAATCTAGATGATCATGATATCCTCCATGTCACTAAAGAGTTTCAAGATATATATGCACAATACAAAGAACTAGAAGAGACAAATGATCTTTCTTACCTTCATCTCTCTAAGCGCATGATAGAAATGAAGTCTAAACTTGAGAAAAGGTTAGAGGAGAAGATTGCATCATTACATGAATCTTCCTTAAGGTCTTTATATGCATGTGAGTCACCTTCTTTGAGGTCATCCTCTTCTTCTAGGTCTACATGCTCTACTTCAAGACATCAAATGTCTTCATCTTCTAGACCTAAAGACCTCTTTAGAGAACAAGCAAGTGATACCTCCTTTGAGCCTATGCCAAAATTTTATGATGGACCTATCTTTGATGAAGATAATGATGAAGACATGAACACAAGCTATTCACTTGAGAAACAACAAGAAGATCCTAGACATATTTTTGAGAGGACTTTTACTCCCTTGGAACATTCTTATGATGACATTTTGCAAACACTTCTTGAAACTAAGCTCATCATGTTGCCTAAGTCTAGCTCTTATGGAAATCCTTTCTTGGATACCTATTGTGCCTATCATCAATCTAATGACCATGCTACTTCTGATTGTATAGAGCTGAAACATAAAATCCAAGATCTTATTGATAATGGAATTATTGATACCTCTAGTGACTCATGTGGTGAAGATACTTCTTTTGAGCAAGATTACATTAATGAACCTATGTCTAGTAGCAGCTCTATTACATCTTCCACTTCTTCCAACACTCATGCATCTCCCAACACTTCAAATCTTTCCAGCATGCCTCCATCAAATAAAGAACATAATACTTTCCACATAGACTACGTGTATCCTCAAGGGCTATCTCTAAAAGAAACTCAAGCTAACCTTCATTTGGCTGCAAACCTTTTCCATGCTACCAATCCTAAACATCCTCAACCTTCATGCACTACTCCATTCACTCTTCATTCTCCCTTGTCCTTAGAAGTGGCTCCATGTCAAGAGAACTCTCAAAAAGAAAAAGCTATAAATGTCAAGAAAGATCAAGATCAAGCACCCTTTCATCTCTTTCAAGATTTTTCCCCTCCATATTCTATATCTTATCCACCTCCTAAGTATGATGAAGACACAACTTCCATTATCTCCCTTGAGCTTACTGAAAATTATGAGAAAATTTCTCTTCATATGCTATCCAAAGCTACTTGTCAAGATCAAAGCATCCCCTCATGTTCTACTTCTCCACATCCACTTCAAAATTGTGCTCAAGCTTCAAGTGCTTCTATTAAAAATGTTGTTCCTATCAAAGGTACTTATGAGTCTATTGATGGCTTTGACCATGTTGCTCACTCTAAAGATGTTGATATCCCTTCCCATTATCCCTTTGCATCTTCTAAATCTATCCTTGGTCCTTATCCATCTAAGCTAAAGCATTCAAACCTTCCATCCATTTTGGGGCCTTATGTTCCTCCATCTCCTACATTCACTCATAGTTTGTTCCCTAGCTCTCGTATAATACCTCAAGATCAACAAAGACACTCATCCTTGATGACTTTTCACCCATCTATACATCTAAACCAGTCATATCATCCTTATTCATCCACAAATCCCAAGTCCTTTGGAAGTGAGAATAAACATAAGAATCCATTGAAAAATGAAGATCACTATGTCCCATCTAATCAACATGTGAATGCTAAGAAGGAAAATGCACAAAATAAACTACAAAGGTCCACTATTAAGAGAGCTAAATCAAAGAAAATGTGGGTTCCTAAATCCATCATTGAAGAATTGCACTCTCAAGCACCCAAAGAACGAGGAAAATCTAAAGCTATGTGGATTCCCAAGTCTCTTTTAAAAGACTTGAATATTGAAAATATTTCAAAGTTGACATTCAAGCTTCCAAAGGCTTCCATTCCATCTTCTTCCAAAAATCTTCCTAAAATTATTCCAAAGCCTTCCACTCCACTTTTTTCCAAATATCTTCTACCACCTCATACATCTAAACCTCAAGCTACTTCATCCATGATTCCTCCATCATTCCAATACCCTTCAAGGTGTGTGTCAATGTTGATCTTGTCCAATATTTCAACTACCCTCATGAAATCCTCTAAAGCTTACACTTACTTTCTATACATGAACTATTATCCTCCATATACTCTTCCTACTACCATTTCTCTTTCATCACCCTATCAACATCTTTGAGCATACCTTTCTATGGTCTTGGCTTATCATGACTTATCTTTCCTATAGGAGTACTATCTAAATTCAAAAAGCTTGAGCTCTTTCTAAAAATTCAAAAAAAAAAAAAAAAAGAAAAGAAAAGAAGAAGAAAAAATTTTTAAAAATGAAAAAAATTGAAAATGTGCCTTGGTGAAAACCACTTCTTGTGGCACCTTGGTAGTAGAAGTAAAGAGAAATAAATTTATCCTATGGTGAAAACTACTTCTTGTGGCACCTTAGATAAGTACCATGATGAAAACTTGGCAAACAGGCATCATGCGTAATTCTTCCATCATCCATCTATCCCTTCTTCTCTCTTTGATCTTGACAATGTTGAGCTATCTTTGCATATTGGCTATCTTATCCACCAGATTTTCTATTGTGCTCTCCCATTCACTCATAGCCTCTATCTTGAGCTTTATTCTTATTGCTCTATCCCATTGCTATACTATCTAGTTGACCCCTTGGTCTTGATCATAATAAATGAAACATGGTTCTCATAGGTCTCTTGACATGGCTTATTTCTTCCATGCTATCTTGCTCATTTCTTCCATTGCTTATCCAAAATATGCTTCATATGACTATTTCACCTCTTTCCCTAGCTTGGGTACTCTTGAGGAGTCAGTCCTTAAGGATCACTTTCACTTGCTTCATACTCCTTTTTCATCCATCTTTGCTTATCCACTGGCTCGTTGCTCCATAATATCCTATACCTTTCTAGACATTGGGAGAAAATGATGTGATCTTTCTTGAGAACTAGTGATCTCTAAATTATTCTAAAAAATTCAAAAAATCATATATGATGCTGAAAAAATCCTAAAAATTAGAAAATGTCCTGAAAAAATGATCATCTTAGTGAAAACCTAGCAATAGGCACTTTGATGTATCACCAAAAATATTGAAAAATACAAAAATACAAAAAAATTGAAAAAAATCCTGAGAAAATCTGTCAAGTGGTGAAAATTTGGAAATAGGTGCTACTTGAGACCCTTGCACCTCTGTCTATCAGTCTCAATCACCTATTTTGCTACACATTTCCTAGCTTGGAATTGTTTCTTGTCCTCGTCTTGGGGTCACAACTGCTTAGCCTATTGAGGTATTCTTGTGCATTAGGGTTTCTTTGACAACTCACAAAATAGTGTTTCTCAACACTTCCCCCACTTTGACATCAAGTGTTTCTCACACTTTTCAGATAGTTTACCTATAGTCTCTAATGTCGCGATATTTCTCACTATCAAAATCAAGTCTTGAAGAAATGGCCAAGTGACTTATACACACGCACTTTAACACTTAAATGAGTGAGCTATGCTGATCTTTATCTACTTTGTGTGCTGTCTATGATGATTTCTTTGCCATGTGTTCCCTCCCTAATAGTCTTTCGAGGATGTCGTTGACTTGAAGACTGGGGGCATGGGACATATTTTCTTGATTTCTACTTGTGGGTATACTTTTGTTTTTCTATAGTGTTGTAAGCATTTATGCTGGTCCTATTCAACACGTTGACTTACAAATGTATCATCCTTGACTATTTTGCAATATTGCACTTGGGGTTTATCCTAGCACTTATGCCTTGATACAGGTGTAATCTTGCTAAATTAAACTTAGGGAATCTAATCGGGTAGTTATCTTGACTTACATGTCTTTGATGCTTAGATTGGATTTCCACATACCTATCTAATATCGATCATATTCATATCCTCATAGTTATACTAGTGATGGTTGTATGATCTCATGATGTCCCTAAATAAATGCTCAATGATGAAATTAAGAGTCTAAATGTTATGCACTTCTTGCTGGTAAACCACTTTTCATATTAGCTTTCATTTTAGGTTCATTTTCTAGCTTAGTCTTGCATTCTTGCATATGGGGAGAGCTCTCTCTTCATCTTTTTGTGGACATATCAGCTAACTCCTTTCATATATTTCTTTACTTTCTTCTTGTTCATGTCTTTTCACCTTCTTAATCTTTCACTTCATCTCTTTTCTATCTTATCATAACATTATATAAATTTTTGACCTCTTAAATAATTTCAATGTCCTAGATTCATTTTCGAGATCGAAATCCAAATTCGAGTTCAACTTGATGGTCAAAATTGTCTTTTAAAATTCTACTTTCTTCTGAGCAGCTAGCTGACCTTTTGAGGTCTAATCTCTGAATCATCACTGGGGCATCTTCATTTCTTCATGTCTTCATCATTTCCATACTTCATATCTACTTCAATTCACTATTTCATGTCTAAAATCACCTTTCTACTTGTTTTGACTATATTTTTATGCTATATCCTTCAAGGTCAACTCTAGCCAAACTGGGGCATTTTATCACTTTCTTATAGTCATTCTTGGGCTCTAATCATCCATCTATCATCTTGGACATTGCTATATTCTCGATTTTCTCATATCTAGCTTCTTTTTATGTCCCCTTACCTCATTTCAATTTTGATCCCGGGGGGGCAAAAATACTCTATTGCTGATTGCTACAACTATCTATTTCTTAAGAGCATTTGTTTGATCTTTTCACTTGTTCTTGATCTATCTACTTTGCTAAGTGTTAGCATTCTTCTTGAATTCTGACATCATCTTTTCCTACTGTTCAGTACTACCACTATCAGGCTGTACATTTAGGACTTGCTATCATTTTCTACATTTCATTCTTCAAAATCAGATATCTATATCTATCACTGCCTACTTGGCTTTCTATTTTCTTTGACATAATGTGTTCCTAGATCGATCACGCATTAGTGAAAGAGGGGCAAATGTAATCACCTAAAAATGGTCATCTAGACTATTAGCCCCATTTTCAACATTTTGGCTAAATTAATTTAATCACTTACCTAAGCCAAATTGCTAATAATCAATTTATTTGATTATAACCTATAGTTTGACTATGCTATCCTAAGTTCATTATTTGATTAAAAGAACATGTCCCCTTTTATTTAAATAAAAGACCCCATTCTTCTAACCCACTTAAATTAAAAGAAAAGGCTTTCTGAATTTTGTCTTGTATGACAAGTCAACTTATATTTTATTGGTTGACTTGTGTGTGCACATGGATCACTCCTCTTTTTGAATTCCACCATTGATCATCCACCATCTTCATCTTGATCTCTACTGTCCATACATCTTTAAAAGGGAGAGAGCTTTCCCCCTCAATCCATCTTCATTTTGAATATTTTTATGCTGCAGGTTTTCTAACAGGTTTCTTTGGAGCTTTGTGGAGAACTTCTATTTTTTGTCTACATTCTCTCATACCATAACATTTTAGCCTAGATTCATGTTGCATGTTAGTTTATCTTCTATTTTGCAATAATCTATCTCACATAGCTTAATAATGGTATTGTAACACTCTCATCCATGCTTAGAATAGCTACACTTTTCATATTCATTCTAGTTTAATCTTTATTTGCATTGCATTCTTGAGGAACTCCTTGAGACATTTGCATTCTTGCATATTGTCTTTGGAACCTCCCATTGCATGGTTTACTAGCAAGAAGAGTATCTATAAGGCTCATCTGAGAGCCCTTGAACTTGAAATACACTCTCTTGCACTCCATGGATAGGGAGCTCTAAGCCGGCATCCAAACATTCCAACTCATGGAATCGTTTGGATAGAAGGGTTTAGAGTGGGACACTTTCGAGTGTACATTTTTGGTGCCCACACACACACACACACACACACACACACACACACACACATACATACACATATATATATGTATACATATATATATTACATATATATAGATATACATATATATATGTATATGTATATATATGTATATATGTATATATGTATATGTATATATATATATATGTATATATATATATATATATCAATCCATCATAAAAGATATCAACATCTATCGTAAGATATAACCATCCATCATAATGATACAAGATAGAATAAAAAGGAAATGCAAACAAGGAAGCTCCAGCCATGCTGAGGAGATAGTCTCAAATCCCAAAGATGATAACAAACCAAATATTAAAAGTACACTCTAAGTCTAAAAAATCCTAAAGTAATCTAACTCAAAGGTTCCAAGATAAAATTGACATCTAGACCCAAATGCACACAAAGACAAGTAGGAAACCTACTATGTAAGCAGACAAGTGTCATCGCATGAATTATGCTAGAGTTACCTTATTATTCTCTTAGGACCTCGACCCCCTAGTGGTCCCTATGTGGTTACTAATATCCTTGCTAACAAGGCATACTATGGATGCAAGGTCGCAACCAAGCGTTCTCTCTACTCTCATTCTAGTTTATACTAGCACTCAAGGCATGGACAAGCACATAAAAGGACTCTTATTAGGTTCATTTTATTCCCATTTTGTGTAGGTTTTCACTTATTAAACAACTTACAATGGGTTACCCTGGCAGCCACTTGGGGCCCCGACCCCCATTGCAAGCCACTTCCCAACATTACATATAGATAACCTACCCTAGGCTCATAAAAATATAAATAAAATAATCATATAAAATCACCTCAGTCCTGTACAAGTGATTGGAAAGAATAAAAAGATAAATCACAATAACACATCAGTTCTCTACAAGCAACTGGAAAGCATCCCCAAAAATGCTGATCGAAGACTCAAAATGGTTAGGTTAGATAGGTCACACCTTTCACTTCAGTTTCACACAAGAACTCTGAAAAGCAATAACAAACAATAAATACAAACTCATCATAGAGTTTAGCAAACACATTACCATGGTTGGGTTTAAAAGATCATGATCAATTCATCATAACATCACAAACACAAAACTCCCAAGCCTCTGGTACACGTTCTAAATCTGGTCAACACTCTAGGTCAGACCCCAAAAACTCAAAGCATAGAAAACACAAGGAAAACTGAATAATCTCACTATTTGGTTTGATTTGAAAAACTTTCTATTGAGTTAAATATAAGGTTTCATTTTCGTTTCAATGTATGTTTCATGGACATAAGACTCTCAATTTACCTTACAAGTTAACTCATTCATTTATTTGAATAAAATATAAAATTACCCCCATTATATTTTAAGTCAATTTTTCAAAATAATCAAAGTATAACTATTTATTTATTCAAGTTAAAATAATTCCATTCATATAGAATAAAACAATTTGCAATTTTATTAAAAATTAGGGTTATTAATAATTAAGTAAATCTTCATTTATATTTAAATAACTTCTATTATTAAATAAATAAATTAAATTAAATTTTATTAGATTAATTAGTTATTATAGATATATTTAAAATAGTTCATAAAATTTATGTAAATAATAAAAATTAATAATTAAAACTTTATTAATAATCATTATTAAATAATAATATTATTATTATTAAAACACTTAATAATAAATATTATTAATTAATAATAAAAATAATATTAAAATTTATTAATAAATAAAAATTCATAATGAAATTTAAAATTAAAAAAAAACAATTCAAAAAATAACATACCAACATTTCTTTTAAAATCCCGCCAGCTTTAAAGGGAGGGCATGCGGCCCCTCCCTACTATCATAGGGCCTATGACAGCTGTCGTAGTACTTGTAGCAGTAGGTATAGTTGCTAGTGGCCATGGGTGGTGGGAGGTGGGGGTGTGGTGGCCCCGCCTCCCCCCCATAAATATATATTATTAATTTTATTTAAAAATTATTTTAAAAGAACTTCATCATTAATTTATATTTTATAAAATTTTATAAACATAAAATTTATAAATACAATTTCCTTTTTCCTATAAACATATTTATCTTTTTTTAATAATTAATTTTTTTAAAACATAATTCCCACCCATACTCTAATAGGAAGAATCCAACAAAGCAATCAAATTTTCAATATAAAATTTTCATAATATTTAAAACCCTTCTCGAATAAAATTGATACTCCAAATCTACAGAATGAGGTTTCCTTTACTATATTTTAAATTTCCACAAACACACAGGGATATTAACATGCATTCAGTAATTTACAATATTGAAATATTCACGAGTTCATCACAAAGAAATTCGAATTTACAATCCACAGTCAGGAAGAAGACAAGAAAAGAAATAGCGTAAATAATCTATGCAAATAATCACAAGAATCTACCTGGACTCTGATGCTAGTCGCTACGATGGAAAAGATTGTAAGAGAAATTTCTCCTCTCAAAACCTTCTCTCTTTTCCAAAATTCTTTTCCCTTCCAAAATTCATGGTCCCTTTCCAAAACTTCAGTCCCTTGAAAATGAACCCTCAATTGGTGATACAGAGTTCTCTCCTCAATTCGGGGCACTAATTGTGTGATCACCTGAGAGGACTCCTTGCTCATAACCCTTAACTCTTTATTAACTTTTCTTAATCTTTTTCATGCACGTTAATTGAATTATAAAATAACTTTATTTAATTTCAATTGACTTCTCTTTCAATTAATTTATTAAATTTTAATCTCATGCACACATTATGCAATTTTGAAACTTTTAATAAATTAATATCTTTTCATGCTTTAATTAATTTTTGAAACTTAACTAATAAAATATTTATTAACTTAAATCATAATAATATTTAGCATTTATTTAAAAATGAACTCTAAATATATTATGATTGAATTAAATAAATATTATCACCTTCTAAAATTAAACTTTTATCTTTTAATTTAATTCTTTTAATTTAATTAATTTCCAATTTATTAAATATAATTAAATATTGAAAATCATAATATATTTCCATTAAATTAACTCATTAATTTAATAATCTTAATTTGACTTAATTAGTAAAAAAATCACCAAAGACTCATAAAACAAAATACGAAAACCCATCATAGAAAAATACATACAAGATCAAACTAAAGGGTAATAATCATGAATTAACATCATTTGACACATTCGGAGGGTAAACAACTTAGATACTTGTCCTAATTTTCTAGGACAAATGACTTAAAGGTTTAGGATTTAGACTTGAGAATTTATCTCCCCTCTCTTACCATTGAGCTAATGCAGTAGGGTACGCTCATCCTGGCAATTTAGGGAAGTCGACACCCGATACTTGTAATCTGCATAAAATCCACGCATGTACAAACACAATATTCTAAGCTAAATAGACAATGGCAGGAAGTGGTGCATTGTATAGATCTTGACTAGTGGGTGACTATGACTCCCTTATCCACATTAGAAATGCCATACATAAAGAAAACATACACGCACACCATACACATGCAATATGGGATAGGTATCCATAAGAAAACACGTAATAATCCATCTAACTAATCATCATCAATAACTAAAAATATTGTAATAATCATCATGCATACATGAAGTATAGAGTACCAAGTAATCTCATCATATATCAACTGAATTTGAAACAATATCTAATAATCTCTAAACAATGCTACTAATAATCAAGCATAAAACTGGCCTAAAAGAGTTTGGCAATAATAAAAAAATGCTAACTAGGGCAGACACTACAAATATTGTCTTAGAAACTACTTTGAGTAGGTTATTATTCATCAAACATGTTAACAGATGCAATCAGATTTGCCAAATCTTGCAAACAATGACATTTTCAAGGTAATTTGATCTATTCTCCAGCTAGATATTTCATTCCCTTTATCACACATTGGCCTTTTCAAAAATGAGCCTTTGATCAGATAGGATAGATATACCCATCATTATCTAATGGCCACAAGTTCATGATTACTACAATAGAGACAAAGTGGGTATAGGCAATACCTCTTAAGAAAGCCATAGGAAAAAAGTCTCATTATTTATTTTGAACTACAACATTTGTTGATATGGAATCCCCTCTTCTATTATCACTGACAATGGTAGAAACTCAAAAATAAGATCATCAAAGAAATTTGTGCCAAATTCAAGATAAAACAACATTGGTCTTCCATTTACTATACTCAAGGTAAATAGGCATCAAGCAAAACGTTGATATAGATCCTACATCAAACAATCAAAAAATCAAGAAGTGACTAGTACAATCAATTGAATCCATCTCTTTGGGCCTATGGTACTAGTATCAGAACACCTACTAATGAAACACCCTTTGCTTAGGTATATGGAGTAGAAGTTGTCTTGCCTATTGAGGTTGAGATTCCCACTTTATGGGTCTTTCTAGAAGGTCTTGCTATGGATGTCTCAGCTACAAGAGCTAAAACTATTGAATGAGCACCACTAAGTGGCATTTGATTACTTGAGAGCTTATCGAAAGAAAATGTTGAAGAGTTATAACTAGAAGATATGTCCTAGAGAATTTCAAGTGGGTAATCTTATTCTAAGAGAGAATTCTAGGAATCAATAGCTTAGGGAAGATAAAGGTAAGTTAAAATCCAATTGGCTAAGTCCCTACATTGTGATTGCAACATTCGGGTCTCGTGCATATCATCTCTCCACTAGTAAAGGAGAAAAACTCAGAGAGCCTATCAACACTCTCTATATAAAGATATTCTACAACTAACATTCTTAGAAGTTCTTTGTAAATACATAAAAAGTTTGTGAAAAAATCTTTAAAAATTAAGAAAAGTCCTTACAAATTTATAAAAATATGAAAAAGTCCTAAAAAAATCATCATCCTAGTGAAAACATAACAATAAGAACCTTGATGATATCAAAAAAATCAAAATAAAAATAAAAATAAAAATGGGAAAAGAAATAAAAGAACAAAATAATTGAAAAAGAGGAAGACTACCTTGATGGAAACTTGGTAGATAGGCATCCTGGTAACAAAAATAGAATCTTTTTTGAGAAGGTGAAAACCTGGCAAACATGCACCTCTTGTTTCCAATTGCTCAATCTATCAATATGTCTCTTGGCTATCAATTTATTTTCTTTGATTTACTTTTATTTATCTACATTTGCAAATGTTCACTTTCATGAATTTTCCTACTGTTAAGATCTTTGCTTTTATGTGTTTTGTGCTTTAGCTTGTATATAGATTTCAATTGCTTTCATGACCCTGGCAAAACATCATGGCTTGAAACTCATCAATGTCTTGGTCTAAGGGAAACCAACCTGTATTGGGGGAAATGTCCTAATCTTTGAGTTTTATCATCGTATGTCAATTACTATCCATCTAAGATCCGAGTCTATCCTACTTGCTCATGTATTCTATAGATTTTTCTCACCAATACTCAATAGTACATACATGATAGACATCCAAAACTATACAATAAAATGAGATTGAGACTATCTGAGCCATGTTGATTTTTCTTTCTTTGTGTGTTTTGATTTTTTCTTGTTATACCCCTTTGAGTGACTCTAGGATGTCAAATTTGACTAGAGGAGCAATGACTGGGGGCATATAAAATTTGTTTGTTTAAATCCAATGATTTTAAAATCCCAGATAAACTAGGTATCCACTATAAGAGCCTTCATCATGAGTTGGATGTCCATGTGTACCTTGACTCATTTTATATGGACAGGCCGATGAGATTGGATCTTATCCTTGCTTGTTTTAGTGATTTCTCATTGCTATGGCAAACTATATAACTACCCTAGAATGTGAGCATATAGGTCACTACATGTAGACAAAGCTACATTCTATCTTAGGCCATGAATGATAAAGGGTCATTTGCAAATAGAATAATCAAAACTATGTAGCATAAGAAGAATCTCTCATGTGTCTGATGTTCTTGTATGCAAGAAACATTTTGTTCATACGAGCATTTCTACCTTGGTGCACATGTTCACTTGCTAAATCAAAAGGAAGGGATATGTTGGTCATCCTTTCTACATGTGCATTGATGCTTACATCTACGTCCAATAATAAACCTAAAATATGTCATATTCATATCCTCATGATTATCTTACCAGTGAGAGTTGTATTGACATTCCATGTCCCTAATAAAAAAATTCTCTATGATGAAAAATAAGCTATGGAAATAGTGACTACTTCCTACGACTATATTCATTTTTGGATTGCATTTCATTAGTACAACATGACTAAAACACTCTTCTATTTTCTATCAAAAAATAAGAGAGAGTTATACCTCTTATCCCATTTTCATCTAATTGCACAAGTGAATGACTTCACACCATATCTATAAAAGACACTATTGACCATTTTTCATCAACCAAAAACATCACCTACATAGAAGTTAGTTGCATAGATTCATTATATATCAAATAGAATAATTTATATTAAATTACGCATCACATAAATAGATTTGAATTTCATACATTCATTACATTGCATTACATATCATTATTCTCATTCACAACATACATATTCATATAACATCACCCATGTCTATAAGCATATCACAAAAAATCATAGTCACTTGTATTACATTACAACATTTAATGTAGATGATAGATCTCAAAAAGAAAAATATTATACATACATTAATTTCATATCCACAACATAGAAACCAACTTCATATGTTGTATCCATTTAGAATACCATGAAAATAAAAGTGCATCCATATCATATAAACATTTATAGGAGTATCTCATACATAAACATAAACATTAAAAAAAAAATGACAATGCAATGATATCAACATCAAGTTTTCCATTATATATATCAGATAAAATTTGTAAGGGGTGATATTTTCATAGCACTATAAGTATCAAATACCTCAAAATAATACATCAAAGAAAGAGTGCATATATTAGAGTAATAAATGCTACAATAGATCAAAATGGAGTGACAAAAGAGAGAGCCTAACTACAACCCTCTCCCTTGCCATAAGGAGGTGGAGGAGGAGGCAAAACATCAACACATGCAAGAGGGACAACACCCTTAGAAGCCTACAAATATCTAGAGGATCTCATGACATTTTACTCCATTGGCACAACCACTATAGCAACCACATAATAATATACCACTCTAGAGGTTTGGTGCATAGCCTCATCGTGCTCACTCTACCATTATCTTCTAAGCTCAACAATCTGGCTATCCCTCTCAACAATCCGTGTATCTATCATATTTTCTTAAAGTTAGAGGTCTATAATTTGGCATTGTACTACCCTCAACCCACCTCAGAGTCCTTAGATAATATCCCAACTTTTGTTAATGAGGTCTCCTTCAATGGCCTAATCTTGAGGCCCCTAGTCCCTTATCTCCTCATCACTGCCCATAAGCTCCTCATCTCCACCAACATCCTATTGTTGTTGTGGTTTCTCTATTCTTTAATCCTCTCGTCCTCTAGTCTCCACCCTTTTTCTTTGAGTGTTGATATCATATTGGTTTTGACTAATGATTGTCCATACACTTTAGTCATTTACTTAGTTCATGCTGAGAACAACATGTATATAATGGAGCATGCCAAGTCAATAGTGAGTGTGGAGCCACTCATATGTCGAAACGCTCAAGTGACAAGCAAATAGTGTATGCCAAATAATTCAAGAGCCAAATAAGCAACATATGTTGAGTGATATAGATGCCAAGTCAAAGTATAGAAAATAGTAAATGCTGAGCATTATAAACTTAAAGTGCCAAGCAAGATAGTTTTTTTATAGTTGTTTGTAATGGCACAAACAACTATCTAAACCATTTTTGAGCCGACTTAAATATTGAATTACAATATTTGGAGATAAGGATGAATCTTAATTTTAAATCCCAATGCATTGCATGTAGCCAATTAGAAAAAGGGAAGGTTTAAATAGAAAATTGGATGAATCACAACTGTTGATTCATACCTAACCCTAAGTCATCGAAGTCTTCTTAAGGAGGAAAAACCCTAAACTATCTATGTTTCAAAGAAGGTATATGAAGGAACAAAGAGATAAGTTTGCATGCACAAACAAAGCATTCATGGTGATTAAGGAGTTATGATCTGAGATTACATTGTAGAATTAGTTAAAAGAGAATAGAGGAAAGGAAAAGTATACAACAACGAGAGATCTGATCAAGAATACATCAATATAGAGGTGATCTATTTTTAGGAAATCAAGTGCTAACTACAAGATCATTGTTGAATCATTCTAGTAGGTGAATCAATTAAATATCTTAACAAAGTAGTCCTAATAGGTTGTATTCAAATCCTTTAACATGGTACTTACATAATTGTGAGTTGAAGTCCTTTAACAAGGAACACTTCTAATAGGGTGATGAAATCCTTTAATAGGGTAAGACCTAACTGTCTTTGTAAGCCTTTAATAGCGTAGACCTTTCACAGGGTAGATCATGTCTCATGATCAAACATTGTAACCTTCATTGGATACACTTTATTACTATAGTAGTGAAGATTTGTGGGTGTCATCCCTACCCCAGTTTTACCTTCTCATTGGAGGGTTTGTTGGTAATCATATCTAGTGTCATATGTGTTTACTTGCTTTCATAATTTACAGGTACATGTTTTACATGGTATTTCAGTTTACTTAGTGAATTTATGAGATGGATATGTGGTGAATGTTTTAAGGGTCAAAGTTTAAACTAGTGATTTACACCCCCCCCCCCCCCTCACACCCCCCCCCCCCTCTTAGAGATTTACCTTTCCTATTGTAATTGGTATTAGAGCCTAGTTCTCTAAAAGGAGAAGCTATACAACTTTGAGGAAAGATCTTGAAAATGGAAGTCTACAAGTTCAAAAAGATCATTGAGAATCATGGAATTGAAATACAACTCATTCTAAATCAACTAGATGAAGCAAGAGAAGAGATAAAGAAATCTTTGAGAAAAGGAAGGAAATTTCCATTGAGGAGAATGACACACAATACAAAGAGATAGAAACGACTAAGATATTTGCTAATGGACAATCTAATGAATTTGATGCAGTAATTACATATCTGATGGAAAAGAACAGAGCCTAAGCTGAGGAAATAAAAAATCTCAAGTTAGAACAAGAATCCCAATCCATAGTGCTATGTGAAGTGACTGAATAGAAGAAGAAATCCATGGAAGACAAAGCTATGATTGAAGATGAGAAAATAGTTTTGACTAATAGACTGGAATAGAAATCAATAGAGCTAACCAAAATTTCCAATATGCAATTGGATATTCTAAGTCAAATGATGAATGCCAACTATGAATTTAATGTCAAGGACATTGAGATAACAACATTGAAACTATAGAATGAGCAATTGAAGAGTGACCTAAAAAAGGAAAAGGAGTTTGCTGAAAGTTTCAACAAATGAAATGAAGCCATCAAATACTTTGAGCAATTATTTAGAACCCCTAGATCCAATAATGATACATCTGGATTGGGATATACAAGTATTGAAGAAGGATAATCATCCAAAAGTGTTGAACAAAGGAACAATAAAGGTAAGAATTCTAAACCTACTTGTCATAATTGTGGTAAGAAAGGACATACTGCTAATATGTGCAGGAGCAAGACTATAAATTAGAATGTCAAGCATAAGAGCATGGTTCACTGTCATAAGTGCGACAAATAAGGTCTGAATGCAAAACCAAGACCATGCACACACAAAGATTTGAAGGATATTTTTACAACTATTAGAGGTATGGACATAGGGATTTTGAGTGCATATCCAAGCCCATGTGATCATCAAATAGGCAAACAAAGGTAAGAAATAATGACAAATCTTATAATTGGGATTACAACACAAGGTGTAACTGTCATTATTGTCAAGAATATGAACATGTTTTTAAGAATTGTATTAGAAAAAAATTTAGAGGTGACTTAAAAAGGTGGTTAAGTCAAATCACATGTTTTAGATATTTGAAGATTGGTCACACTAGTCGATATTGTCCAATAAGGTCAAAGGCACCAAATTGTGAATTTGATAAAGGCAAAGGCAAGGCAGTTATTGAAAACATTAGAGATGAGATGAATAAGACATGGAAGAAAAGGATGGTTATGACACATCAAATGGAGAAGGGTTCACTTCACCTAATGGGTCAAGTGATCACACCTTATCAAAATAAGCAATCAAGAGGTATGTAGGACTGATACTTAAACATTATATCACACATCAGTTCCAAAAGAATTTAGTACTAAAAAGATTACATAAGCATGAAAAAAGATGCATATTGTTATTAGGAATCCAAGAAAAGTCTCCAATGACTGTCAAGTAAAATGCTATTTGATGTTGAGCTTGTAATGGTTGCCAAACAAATGGATTGATAATAGATGCCAGGTGATCCTGAAATTGGTTTATGCCGAGCTTACAACTATGTAAGCACTCAACATTTATTGCAAGGTTTCAAAAGGGTATTTGATCAATTTCAACTCATTTCACATCATTTCAAAAAAAAGAAAGAGCAAGAAGAGTAGAAGGAAATTAGAAAACTCATCCAAAGTAGTTGTAGAAGATTTTAGTAGTGATTCTACATCATTTCATTAGATTTTGCAAGGAATTTGTCAAGTGCTAAGTTACACTATTTATATTTTTTGTAAACCCTAGTGTCACAAAATGGCATCTAGTTCAAATAATATAGAGGGTAAGGAAGTTTTGAATGTTCATTTTTTTAGTAATGAGGTCAAGTAGCCAATATTTAGAGCCATGCTAGACATTTCTTACAAACAAGATCCCATCGGTGCATCATTCATGATACTACTGAATGTTTTATTGGTGCAAGATGTTAGGACATGTTACAACTATAAAATTGGAAGTATTGGTGATATGGAGATCAAGCAAGCATATGAAAAACATTGTGAGAAAGATGTATTAAAGGAAGAATATAAAATTGTAGAAAAGAAAGGGTTGACTTGTGCCCTAGATTTCCTAAATGTGTTAAAAAAAAAATGGATTAGGATAGTACTAAGCAGGATACATGATAATTCACTTTAGTTGGACAATGGACCCATCAATATAACCAAAAGGATAATTCATATTGTAATAGGTTATCCAACTATAGATCAAACTAAGACTCTAAGGAGTGACTCAAAAGAGGTTATTGAGAAAACACTAGAGCTATATTAAATAAAAGAGGAATGACTATTGATACCATTACAAATCCTTTAATAGAGTTTGCAGTAAGAGTTATTGCACACAAACTTTACCAATCTAGTAGATTCAATAGTGTGCCCTACATTGCAGTAGATGTTGACTATAAAATTGTCAAGAAAGATCACACATATGATCTTGGAGAATTACAATTACAACAACTAATTGAGAACCTAGGAGCAATAAGAAAAATAAAGAGTGCACAATGTAAATTTGGTTCTATTCTGATATGCATTTTTGTTTATGTTCAAAATAATTTTCCTACATTTGGTATAGTTGCATGGAAAACCAATAGGTCAATGGCAGTATAGATTGGCGAGTTCATTGAACAATTAGGAGAGAATTTTGAGTTAGTTATGACCAGCTATTTTGAGGATTCAAGCAATAAATGAAGAAAAGATTGAGAATGCTAGTATCCTTAGTGGAGAAACATTATGTTGATGTTTTCTTTCTAGTGGATGCTAATTACACTTTTTTTCAAGCAGAAACACCAAGGGTGAGATGGCTGAGGCCACTTGGATATGAAATCAATCTAGATGAGGCCTCTATAGTTGTAACAACTTTACTTACAAAATATGTAGATAAAAATGCAAAAGCATTTGGAAACTATAAAATAGATAAATCCAAAATAACTATGGAACTAAAGATTGCCTTAGTTATTAAGAAAAAGGATAAGTTGGTAAAGAAATTGAAAGCTAAATTTGGAGAAGGTATTGAGCAAGAAGAAGATGAGGAAGAAGAGGATGAAGAGGAAGAAGATATCCAAGCACAAGCACCACTTGCACTTACTCAATGAATGGGTGAAGATTAGCTAGAGGAGGAGATACAAGTTGTTGAAAGTGCCAAGGAGAAGAAGTTGAGGAAGCACCTACACCCACTGATCAAAAGAAGAGAAATGTTAAGGCCCAACCAATGGCAAAAGCCAAGAAGGTCACCAATGCAAGTCAACCCAAGTCTACAATGCCTGCTACAAGGGCTAGTGCATGTGTCACTACACTAAAGGCAAAAGAAAAGAAAAGACCTATAGAACTAGGAGGTGAAGTGCGGAAAAGACCAAGAAAGAAATACATTACACAAGTTGAATCTAATGAGGAGAAAATAGAATTAGATGACAATAGCCAATTTAAAGTGGTGAGTCACAATCCTCTATCAGACTTAAAAAAATCTATGTGAAATGTCAAGAATAATGCAGATTTGTCTATATTTTCTCATGTTAATTTTGATAATCTTGGTAAAGCTGAGAAAAATCAAGTGGAGGAAGATATATATGCCATGATGGAAAATTTTAAGAAAGCCCCACTAGAAATTTCCAACTCAATGCCTAAAAGTTTATATGATAGAGTTGAGTAGGAATGACACTATTGCTTGAACTAGGAGAAGAAAATAAGGTAGACTTCACTTGCATATTAGTCATGCCTGAACTAAGTAAGGAAAAAATTGCTAAGGCTATGAAGAAAGATGCAATTAGGTTTGTACCTAAATATAGACCATTTAGCATATTGCAAAATAATATTGAAAATGTAGTTAAGAAGTCTACTCAAATGTGGAAAGTGAAATATGGTTTAGCAATAATAAAGGTAGGAGAACAAGAGCCTATTGAGGTGAAGGATGATAAAGAATATGATGACAATAAAGATACTATTGAGGGATGTACAAAAATAAAAATAGATGACAAGGCAATAGCCGAGATAGAGCATCAACAGTAATAGAGTGTACAAGATACATAACTGCCTGATGTTAGCCCCCAACATGTAACAAGTAAAAATACTAAAATAGTAATAGTTAAGGATGTCTCTAATGTCACATCTCAAAACTTCAATCCTCTTATAGAGGAAGACCTAAAGAAGATACTTGATTAGTCTACACTATAAGCAAAACTATGTGATAATCTGGTATTGGTAAGTGTAGATGAGATACAGAAAATAGTGACCAAAACTACAAGGGAAGAGGTGAATAACCACCTACTATTAACTCTCAAGTCATTAATTTGCAACCTTTGGATAAGGTACCTAAAGCTACATCTAAAAAGGTTGATACAATTAGAAAAGACTCAGTGGAAACTCAGGCCACTACAACAACATAGAGTGAAATAAGATAGATAGACTTATCTGCACCTCCAACACAAGTACACAGTGCATCACAAGGCATTATTGAAGCAAAGGAAAAGCTTGAAGAGGCTAAGATGAAACCAAAGGTGAAGGAGCAAGTAGCAATTCAAGCCCTGGTAACATTACCAGAATCCAAAACTCCTTTCAGCTACACTCTTTAGAAGCTGAGCATAGATGCAACACCATTGCAAATCTTAGTGTCGAGTCTGAGCTCATTAAAGGCTAAAGAAGTTATACAATATGGAGATGTGAGCGTTGATGAAGAAATTATTTTGGCATAATATGATTATGATACAATAACAATTGAGTAGATGGGCATATTACAAAAAGTCCTAGCAAGAAAGGGAAGACAAGAACTACTTAGAAAGGAGGATGGGTAGAAGAAAACATTGCAAGATATCAAAGACAAATTTTTAGATGCATTTAGTCTACCTACTCCAGATGAGACCAAGCCATTGATTGAACAACTAAAAAACATAGTGGAGAAGGTTAGTGATGCTGACCTAGACACAAATGTTAAAGTACTAGGATGGTCTGAAAAGAAATTTCAAAGCAAAGTAAACAAGAAAATATAAGGTGAAATAGCCCTCACACAAGTTGCATTGGAAACTAAGATTAAGAGTGTGAAGAAGCTACTTGTAAACATTTTCTCACTATACACTAAATTGTGCAATCCAACACTCTTCACACAAGAAACAAGAAGTCAGATTTGATTTTGGAAAGTCAAATTAATGCATTAGGTGCAAAAATTCCTATGACACCAGCTCAAAGTGAAAATCACTTCAGAACTTTGCTACAAACCTAGAGTCAGTCGGTTGCATTTTCAGCAGATAAAGTGAATATAAGGGCTAAATTGATTGGCATCCAAACAACATTGACCACACATATGGAAATCTTGCATAAGAAATTAGGCTATGCTGAAACACTTATGAAGAAAGACCCAAATCTTTCAACATTAGATGGTCTAGTCCACCTTGCTGCTGAGCTAGCTATCCAAATTAAGTCTTTGAATGTAGCATGTGAAAATTAAGATGAAACTCTCAAGATTATACTAGAGGTCCATGAATCCTTTTTGGAAAAACACACAATCAATATATAAGCTCATTGACATAAGTGTCAAAAAGGGGGAGATATATAGATTTTAGGGGAGATATAAATTTTGGGAAGATATAAAATTTTGGGGAGTTAAAAATAAGATAGAGAGCTAAAGGGGGAAATGAGCAAAGGGGGAGAAATAAAAAAAAGCAGACACAGAGTAGAGAGTAGGATGAAATGAAAAAGTATCAGTCAAAGAGACTATCAATTGAGGCACATTTACATAGCACGAGTATAGAATTTTAAATATAGAACAAGACCTACTAACTCAGTGGGATTTATTAGATTTTTAGGTACAAGTTACAAAATTTTGAAAATTTGAAGTATTGTATATAAGTTGAACAAGAGATATGTTATGCTCATAAAAATAAGGATATTAATGCATGACCAAGTGTTTTTGACACTCATGTCAAAGGGGGAGATTTTTGATATCAGATCAGTTTTGACTAATGAGTGTCCACACAGTTTAGTCATTTACTTAGTTCATGCCAAGCACAACATGTATATAATGGACCATGTCGAGTCCACAATGAGTATTGAGCCACTTATGTCGAGTCACTCAAGTGTTGAGAAGAAAATGTATATCGAGTAATTAAGGAGTCAAATAAGTAGTGCATGCCGAGTGATACAAATGCTAACTTAGAGTATAGAAAATAGTAAATGCTAAGCATCAAAAAATTCAAGTGTCGAGCGTGATAGTTTTGTTATAGTTGTTTGTAATGGCACAAATAACTATGTAAACCATTTTTGAGCCAACCTAAAGATTGAATTATGATATTTGGAGATAAGGAAGAATCTTAATTTGAAATCCCAATGCATTGCATGAAACCAAATAGAAAAAGGGATAGTTTAAGCAAAAAAATGGATGGATTACAGTCATTGATTCATAACTAACCCTAAGTCACCAAAGTTTTCTTTAGGAGGATAAAGCATAAACTATCTATGGTACAAAGAAGGCGTATGAAGGAGCGAAGAGAGAAGATTGCATGCACAAATAGAGCATTCATGGTCACTAAGGAGTTATGATCTAAGATTATATTATAAAATTAGTTAAGGGAAAATAGAGGAATGAAAAATATACAAAAATAAGAGATCTGATCAAGAAGGATCAAGAATACATCAATATAGAGGTGATATTTAATAAGGCAATCAAGTGCTAACCACAAGATCATTGCTGAAACATTCTAGTAGGTGAATCAATTAAATCTCTTAATAGAGTAGTCCTAACAAGCTATATTGAAATCCCTTAATAGGGTACTTACCTAATTATGAGTTGAAGTCCTTTAACAAGGCATACTTCTAACTGGGTGTTGAAATCCTTTGTAACCCTTTAATAGGGTAGACCTTTCATAGGGTAGATCATGTCTCATGTTCAAACATTGTAACCTTCATTAGATACACTTTATTATTGTAGTAGTGAAGATTTGTGGGTGTCATCCCCACCCTAGTTTTACCTTCTCATTGGAGGGTTTATGGGTATTCATATTTGGTGTTATATGTGTTTACTTGCTTTCATGAATTAGATGTACATGTTTTATATGGTATTTCAGTTAATTATGTGTTGTATTTGATGTTACACAAATGTCATATTAGTTGAAAAACAATTCTTATCGAGATCACTTGGTTAGTGAAGATAGTTTTTCTTATCTACCAAGCATTCACAGGTTTAGTCTAAATAGATGACAATGTCTACTGAGCTCACTCGGGTGTTGAAAGAATTTAGGAAAAAAAGAGTGTTAACCAAGCTCACTCAGTTAACGAAGGTAAAGTTGGATAGAGTTAGTATTCATCAAGTTCACTTGGTTGCCAAAGGATTTTAGCAAGTTCACAGTGTTAACCAAGCTTCTGTTGGTTAACATAGAGAATCATTCCAAAGTTAGTTTCTATCAAGCAGGGTCGACTTTCAAAGGATTTTTCTTGTTTTGGCATATGAAGCTTAATTACTTTATGTATTGATTCTAGCCAACTATGATGATCAATATTGGTTATTCTAATTTGAATTTGGGCTGACTTGACAATCTAGAAGGTACAAATAAAAGGTAAAGTTAAGATTTCTAGTATTTGTGCAAGTGTGTTGATTGAATTGAGAAAAAGAGAGGTAGTGAACTTGAAGGATAAGCAAGTATCCTTGTAGAGTAGAAAAGTAATATTCGATTAGGAAGGATCAAGTCTAAGTAGAAAAGAGATCTAAATTCAATAATTCAGTTGCATCACAATTAGGTCATATCATTGTTACTCTCTAACCATTACAGTAGTGAACTAAAATCTCTTAATAAAGTTGGTTTAACAATCAGTTGTAAATCCTCTAACAAGGTAGCAATTCCATTGAATTGATTTAAGACCTCTTGCAAGGCCACTCCTAGTAGGGTGATTAAATCCCCTAATAGGGTCACACCTAATAGTGTGTTTTGTAACCTTTAACATGGTTGGCTCCTAACAGGGCTCACTTTAGAAGAGTGAAAAATAGTAACTAATTACATTGGTGGTTTTTCCCAAATTGGGTTTCCACATTAAATTCTAGTCTCATGTGTTCATGTTATTTCTCTTATGCTTGCATTACTATTAATGTTTTAAGATCTGCTAAAAGTAATTTACACTTTACATTTACCATGTTACAACATTTTTTGTGTGTTGATCAAGTAACAACAGTAATCAATTTTCCCAGTCTAGATTTTTCTATTGACATCTAAGGAATTTGGGATATATTTTAGTGGTAAATGATTCACCCCCCTCTCAATTACTCCTTCTATATTTCCAACAATTGGTATCAAAGCTTTTGGTGCTTGCAGGAAAGGTTTCAAGGACCTATGATAAAGATTAGGATGTCTTAGAAGAGAGAAATTCCAAAGCTAAATAGAGACAAATTTTTAGAATGGTAGGGACTCATGAGACTTCATCTAGCCACCATTAGTGATTTAGGCTGCAAATACCTTGATGAAGAATACAAAAATTCCAAGAATACAAAAATCCTACTAGTACATTACCTTTTGGAGATCTTGCTAAGAAAAAGAACCATAACATCATGATGATTGATATTGCATCTACTCTCAACTATGATGAATTTGATGAGATCAAAGATTGTAAAATTGCTTTTGATATGTGGAACAAGCTAAAGGATATCTATGGTAGTGATGAAAATGTAAGGAGAGCCAAAGTAGAAAGCCTTAGAGGATAGTTTGTTCAGATGAGAATGAGAGAAGATGAAAATGTTGGCAAATATGTGGAAAGAATCAAAGCTAGTGTTAGTGCAATTAGAGCTTCTAGAGGAGAAATCAAGGAAGAAACTGTTGTAAGTAAAGTTCTCAAAAATGTACTTCCTATCTATGCAATTAGAGTATATTCTATTCAAGAAAAGAGATGTGACGCAAATCATAGGTTAAGTTTGGATGCCTTGGTAGGAAGATTGACAGCTTTTGAGCTAGACAACTTTGACAATTATGTTCTAGCTTCCAAAAATGTTGAGTTTGCATTTGAAGCCAAACTTTCACTCAAAGAAAAAGGCAAGAAAATAAAGGACATTAAGTCAGAAAGTGAAGAGGAAATAGAGGAAATTTTTGATATTGATTTTTAAGTTGTTGAAGCTTTACTGGCAAAGAAATATTCTGCAAGTAGAGGACAGTACAAAGGTAAAGTTCCTGTAATTTTCTTTTCATGTGAAGAAATTTGTCATATTGCTGCAATGTGCCCAAATAGAGAAAGAAATGATGAGAAGAAGAGCCACAAGTACAAAGGCAAGAAGGAATCTAAAAAGTCACAAATCCTTCAAAGACAGAGGTATGAAGACTTGTCTTATGGCCAAAGATTCTGATAACAGTGAAGATGAGATAGTGTACATTGATGTAAAAGATGAATCTAATGAAGAAGAAGTTAAGATGGCACTTATCTCTCATGTTAGAAAAAATGACACATGGATCATAGATAGTGGATGTTCACATCATATGACTAGAGACAAAATAAAATGTAAACACTTTGAACACTATGATGGAGGTAGTGTAAGGTTTGGAAACAATGAACCTTGTTGCATAAAAGGGAAAGGTCACATATCATTAACCAATGAACTTGTATGTGACAATGCCCATTGGGTTGAAGGACTGAACCATAACCTACTAAGTGTGGCATAGATAATCAACATTGGATTTGAGGTAGAATTCATGCATGAAAAAGCAAGACTACTAGATGACAAAGAGAATTTGATTGGATCAAGAAAACAAACAAGAGGTAACCCATTTTATCTTGATCTTGGTGATTGCTCATGTTTTATTTCTCAAATGGAAGAAAGTTGGTTATTGCACAGAAGACTATGTCATGTAAACTTTGATAATATGGTCAAGATAAGAAAGTTTAGAAAAGTAAGAGGTATCCCTAGTTTGAAGAAAATAGATGTTGGTTTATGCAAAAATTGTCAGATTGGAAAAATGGGAAAGACTAGTTTTAAGAGCAAAAACTATCAATCAGAAGATGTCTTGAAAATTGTGCATACTGATTTGTGTGGACCCATTAGAATAAAAAGTTATAATGGAGAAAAATTATTTATTCTTTTTGTTGATGATTGCTCTAGAATGATGATTGTTATTTATCTTAGAGAAAAGTAAGAATCATTTGAGAAATTCAAATGGTATCTAGCAAGAGTAGGAAAAGAAACAAGAAAAAGATTAAAATTCTTAAGATAAGATAGAGGTAGTCAATTCATCTCCAATGAATTCAATAATTTCTACATTGAAAGAGGAATCAAAAGGTAAGTATCAGCCCTTGGTACTCCTGAGCAGAATGGAATAGCTAAAAGAAGAAATAGATCTATCATGGATTGTGCAAGGACTCCAATGATTGAAAATAATGTTGCTATCAAATACTGGAAGGAAGCCATCAACACTGCAGTTCATACTTTGAATGAGTATAGTTGAAGAAGGACTCACATAAAACTCCCTATGAATTATGGTATAGCTACAAACCCAATGTAAGTTACTTGAAAATATTTGGTAGTAAATCTTATATCTTGAAAGAGTCTAGAAAATGCAAGTTTGATGTGAAAGGTGATGAAGGTATATTCTTAGGATATTTTTGTAGAAGTAAGGTATATAAATGTTTGAATTTGTCTACTCATAAAATCATAGAAAGTGCACATGTGAGAATTGATGAGTTTGTAGAAAAGATTGAAGAAGACATAAAAAGGGAACCAAAAGATTACAAAGATTTATTAACTTTGAACTTGATACATCACCTAGCACATCTAACAATAAGGAGACCTCACCTCTTGAGTCTCCCACAACTATCGAGTTGCAAGAAGTACAAACCAAGTTATAGGGACCCGAGTCACATTTTGAAGTTACTAAGTCAATGCCTACCAAGTCTTAACAACCCAAGCTTGAAGTTGAAATTCAAAATGAAGATAGCACAATTCATTCAAAAGGCAAAGAACCTATATTGGCCAAGTATGTTAGAAGGCATCATGCACCTGATCAAATTATTGGAGATAAATCAAAAGGTACTATGACAAGAAGAAAATTAAAAGGTACACATTTACTTGCTGATTTTGAACCTAGAAGTGTTAAGGATGCTATAGAAAATGAAGTTTAGATTGAGGCAATGAACAAAGAAATAGAACATATAGAAAAGAATAAAACTTGGACTCTTGTTCCTAAAACTAAATATAAAAATGTGATTGGAACAAAATGGGTATTTAGAAATAAGTTGAATGAAGATGGACAAGTATTAAGAAATAAAGCCAGATTAGTGTGTAAAGGCTATTCTGAAGAAGAAGTAATTGATTATGGTGAGACTTTTTCTCTTGTTACAAGATTAGAATGTTTTAGGACCCTACTTGCATATGCTACTCATAGAGGATTCAAATTATATCAAATGGATGTTAAATCTGCATTCCTAAATGGAATTCTTGATGAAAAAGTCTACATTGAACAACCCAAAGGTTTTGTTGATCCTAAGAAAAAGGAACATGGTCTACAAATTTCACAAAGCACTATATGGTCTCAAACAAGCTCCTAGAACCTGGTATGAAAGACTACATAACTACTTGATAAAAATTGATTTTTAGAGAACAAATGATAACAGTAGTTTTTACATCAAGGAAGGACTAGATAACAAAATTGTGTTGGTAGAGATATTTGTGGATGACACTATATTTACAAGAAATGATGATCTATGGAAAGCATTTTTAGAAAAAATGAACAAAGAGTTTGAGATGTCCATGTTTGGTGAAATAAAATTCTTTTTTGGATTGTAGATACGACAAAATAAAAATGGTATCTATATCACCCAATCCAAGTATGTAAAAGAGATACTCAAGAAGTTTGGTATGGAAGATTCAAAACCAGTTGGTACCCCTATGTGTGCTAGACTTAAGCTTACCAAAGATGATGAATCCAAAGAAGTAGATCAGACCTTATACAGATCAATGATTGAAAAATTATAGTATGTAGTTCACACAAGACCTAATATTGCCTTAGCAATTGGAATACTAGCAAGATTCTTAGCTAAACCCAGACAAAATCATATGATGGCAATCAAAAGAATCTTGAGATATCTGAAAGGTATTGAAGACTATGGCTTATGGTACAAACTTGGAGGAAACCTAGACCTAGAGGTATTCACTGATGCTGATTGGGCAGGAAATCTTGGTGACAGAAAAAGAAAAAGTGGTGGAGCTTTCTTTCTTAGTAAAAGGCTGGTATCTTGGACAAGCAAGAAGCAAAACTATACATCCCAATCCACAGTAGAAGTAAAGTATGTAGTAGTAGTAATGAATTATTCTTTTTTTGGTTCAAAAAATTGTTGGAAGGAATGAAGGTTGAAATCAAAGAGCCAATAGTCATGTATTGTGATAACACTAGTGAAACTAACATATCAAAGAATCCAATGATGCATTCCAAAACAAAGTACATTTCTATAAAATATCACTTTGTCAGAGAATTGGTGCAGAAAAAAGAAATTAGATTGGAATATGTTCATACAAAAGAATAAATTACAGACATATTCACCAAGCCATTACCTAAATATGCATTCATGTATCTAAGAGGTAAGCTACAAGTGATTCCCCTATTTGAAGCTCACTAAATAAAGCTTAGTGATGCTTCAGCATGAATTGAGTTAAAGATAAATTAGTTGATGTAGCATAATCAAGTGAATATTGCATATCAATCAATACTCAAGGTACAATGATACAAATTTGGCATGTATTGTCAAAGAGGGAGAAATTCAGCATAAAAGAAGTTCTTGTGTAAAATCAAAGAAGGAGAAAATTTCTATCAAAGGGAGTCTTGTTCTCAAAAATTCCATTGTGTTATGATATGATGTGTTGCCATCAATGCCAAAGAGGGAGATTATTGAGTACCACTAATTAATTGTGTGTTCTCTTTGATGTTACAAAAATGCCATATCAGTTGATAGATAATGCTTACTGAGCTCACTTGGATAGTGAAGATAGTTTTCCTTATCTACCAAGCATTCATAGGTTTACTCTGAATAGATGAGAGTGTCTACCAAGCTCACTCAGGTGTCAAAAGAATTTAGTTAGAAAAGAGTGTTAACTAAGCTCACTCAGTTAACAAAGGGAAAGTTGGATAAAGTTAGTATTCACTAAGTTCACTCGTTTGCCAAAGGATTTCTACAAGTTTGTAGTGTTAACCGAGCTTTTTTTGGTTAACACAGAGAATCATTCCAAAGTTAGTTTCTATCAAGCAGGGTTGGCTTTCAAAGGATTTTTCTTGTTTTGGCATATGAAGCTTAATTACTTAATGTATTGATTGTAGTAGACTATGATGATGAATATTGGTTATTGTAATTTGAATTTAGGCCAACTTGACAATCTGGAAGGTATAAATAAAAGGTAAAGTTCAGATTTTTAGTTTGTGTGCAAGTGTGTTGATTGAATTGAGAAAAAGAGAGGGTGAAAAATTGAAGGATAAGCAGGTATCCTTGTGCAGTAGAAAAGTAATATTCAATTAGGAAGGATCAAGTTTAAGTAGAAAAGAGATTTGAATTCAGCAATTTAGTTGCATCACAATCAGGTCATATCATTTTTACTCTCTAACCATTGTAACAATGATCTAAAACCTCTTAACAGAATTGGTTTAATAGCCAGTTGTAAATTCTCTAACAAGGTAGCAATTCCATTGAATTGTTTTAAGACCTCTTGCAAGGCCACTCCTAGTACGGTGATTGAATCCCCTAACAGGGTTACACCTAATAGTGTGTTATGTAACCTTTAACAGGGTTGGCTCCTAACATGGCTCACTTCAGAAGAGTGAAAAATAGTAACTAGTTGTATTGGTGGTTTTTCCCAAATTGGGTTTCCACATTAAATTATGGTCTCATGTGTTCATGCTATTTCTCTTATGCTTGCATTACTATTAATGTTTTAAGATCTACCAAAAGTAATTTACACTCTGCATTTACTAAGTTACAATATTTTATGTGTGTTTGCTGAGTAATAGCAGTAATCAATTTTCTTAGCCTAGATTTTATTGTTGACATCTAAGGGATCTAGGATATATTTTAGTGGTAACTAATTCACCCCCCCTCTTAGTTACTCCTTCTATATTTCCAACAATTGAAGTTCTTTAACAAGGTGCACTTCTAACTGGGTGTTGAAATCCTTTAACAGGGTAAGATCTAATGGTCTTTGTAAGCCTTTAATAGGGAAAATCTTTCATAGGGTAGATCATGTCTCATGTTAAAACATTGTAACCTTCATTGGATACACTTTATTACTATAGTAGTGAAGATTTGTGGGTGTCATCCCCAGCCTAGTTTTACCTTCTCATTGGAGGGTTTCTAGGTAATCATATTTGGTGTCATATGTGTTTACTTGCTTTCATGATTTAGATGTACATGTTTTATATGGTATTTCAGTTTACTTAGTGAAGGTATGAGATGGATGTGTGGTTAATGTTTTAAGGGTGAAATTTTAAACTACTAATTAACCCTCCCCCCTCAGAAGTTTATCTATAGTCAATTGAGTATTTCAAAAATTTTGGCAGTAAGTGTTATATCAATAGAGATTATGAGATGGATGTGTGGTTAATGTTTTAAGGGTGAAATTTTAAACTACTGATTAACCCTCCCCCCTCAGAAGTTTACCTACAGTCAATTGAGTATTTCAAAAAATTTGGTAGTAACTTTAAAGCTAGAAGTGATGAAGGTATGTTTCTTGGTTATTCATTGAAAATAAATGCTTATAGATGCTATGATATGAGAACTAAGACTATTTTGGAAAGTGAAGACGTGAGAATTAATGAGAAATTTAGGATATAAGGGAGAATAGTTGATTACAATTCAAATGATGATGTTGTTACTAAGCCAAGGAATGAAAAAGTATTTTTTGAGACTAACAATGATATACAGAATGAAGGAGAGACAAGGTAGGAACAAAGCTTGGAGCATTTAGTAGAACCAAGAGTTGAGATAACAACTACTATTTTGGTAAAGAATATGATAAAGAATCACTCATCTAAGCAAATCATCAGAAGCAAAGATAAAGGTGTGATGACAAGAAGCCAAGTCAATGAAGAACTATGCTTGATATCTCAAGTTGTGCCTAAGAATGCAAATGAAGCATGCAAAGATGATTATGGAAAACAAACCATGAAAGAGGAATTGGATCACATATTATAGAATGAGACATGGGAATTGGTTACCAAACCAACAGACAAGAATGTGATAGGAACTAAATAGGTATTTAGGAACAATATGAATGAGCAAGGAAAAGTTGTAAGGAATAAGGAAAGATTTATATGTAAAGGTTACTCACAACAAGAAAGAATAGACTATGATGTGATCTATGCTCTTGTGACTATGATTTTGGTAATATTTTCTGATGATATCATTTTTGGAGGAAATGATGAGGAAAGTGAAAAAAATTCTTGAAGAGATGAAGAATGAATTTGAAATGAGTATGATAGGAGAAATTAAATATTTCCTAAGATTACAGATTGTATAGAATAAAGGAATTTTTTTTCTCAGACTAAGTATTTGAAGGATTTACTAAAAATGTTTGGTTTGGAAACATGCAAACCCATTGGAACACCTATGGTAACTGGACAAAAGTTATCTACAATGGATGAGAGACCTACTATCGAGCAAAAAAAAATAGATCAACGATTAGAAGATTGCAATATCTGACTCACACAAGGCCAGATATAGAAAATGTAGTTGGAACTATTGCAAGATTCCAAGTTGATCCCAAAGAAACACACTATATAGAAGTCAAAAGGATATTAGATATCTAAAAGGAACATCTGAGTTTGGATTGTGGTATGATAGATCTAATGATTTTACCCTAAATGCTTATACTGATGCTAATTGGGCAAGTAGTATGGATGATATAAAGAGCACCAGTGATGAAGCCTTCTTTCTTGCAGGAAGATTGGTTTCTTGGCTAAGCAAGAAGCAAGATTGTACATCAAAAAACACAACGAAAGCATAATATGTTGCAATAAAAATCAATTGTAATCAATTTTTTTGGATAAAGTAGACACTGAAGGATATAAGGATAAAAATCAACAAACATGTTGTCATACATTGTGACAACACAAGCATAGTAAATATGTCTAAGAATCCAATTTTGCATTCAAAGATCAAGCACATTTCTATTAAGTATCACATGTTGAGAGAGAAAGTTGTAGAAAAGGAAATTAGATTGGAGTATGTGAGCACTAAAGAAAAGATTGCAGATATATTCAGTAGACCTCTTCCCAAAGAGACTTTTGGGTATTTATGAAGTATGCTAGGGGTTATCCCCCTTCCTACATTAGAGTACAAGATGCAAGAATGTATTAGTCTAGTATAACAGAGCAACATTATTTGTCTAGACTGAATGTTGATGCCTCCTATATGGGGGAATATCTATAATGGATAGAGTCATCTAAGACTCTTGTTGGATGTTGTTGTGAATAGTGTCTTTGGACACTTGAGCTAGTAAGAATCAATTTTCATTGAGTTTGATGGTTGCTAAAACCTTTGACATTGATGTCAAAGGGGGAGAAGTTTGGCATGAAAAATATCATGAAAATATCATGAAGAAGTACAACATGTTAGATTATGTATAGCATGAAATGATAGTTTGATAGAAAGAACACTGAGGTATATCAACGAGGGAGAATGATTGATGAAGAGGATTTGAAAAGAAAGATGAACAATCTTTTGTTGGTATTCTTGGAACTAGATGTTTCTCATCTATGTTTCTATCAATGCCAAAGGGGTAGGTTGTTGAGATATTGTTGGAAGCATGAATGCTAATCATATTCCTATGGGGGAGTATTGCAAATATGTTACTATGATGATATGTTACATTTATGATTGAGTTTGTCATTGATGTCAACATAGTATTTTTCTACGGTATCTAACAAAAGAACAATGGAAAGATCAAGTTGGTATGGATGACTAGTTGAGTATTATAACTATATAAGGTTATGGGAGATATGTCTAAGTATCTAGAATATACAATTAATGCTAGATGAAGAAATAAAAAGTTTGTAAGAAGTTAATTTTTGGTGATGTCTATTTTGAGATAGAGTTTATAGAGGCATGTTCTGGTAAACTTATTATATCTCTTAGCAGAGTTGTTATTCTAAGAATCAAGGTTGAGGATATGAAGAAGACATATTGGTGATGACATGGCTAAGTTCTCTCATAATAATATTGCATGTATAGAAAGTTATTCAAGTTGCAAGTTGGAAGATTAATGTTATTGCTAAGTGTAACATGTTCATAATGTGGTTCTATAATGATTTAATAAGAAGGTTTAATAGATAACTTGGGGAATTGTTTTATGGACTTATTATAAAGGAAGGACATTTTCCTTTATCATGGAGTATGGAATTATCACATGGAGAAGTAATTGTAAGTAGTAGAGAGAGTGAAATGCAAAATTGAGCAGAGTAGAGTTGAAGTGAAGGAAACTTCATTGCTGAGGTTTTGCTGAGTGATCTGAGGTTTTATATTTGGATCTAAGGTTCATGACCTAGTCTACAAGTTCTAATAGTGATTGTTTTGGTTGATAGAATGGAAGAAAGAAGAATATAACAGTAAATTAAATGTTTGAACACTAAGATCTTCTTGTAATTGAAATTGCATGTTTGGGTAGTGGGCTCATCTTGCATACATTGTAATACAACTCCTAATAGGGACTCATATGTACTAAATGTTGTAATAGATTCCTAATAGGGTCCATCCTCTAACAAGGAATATTTATATTAGTACATCATCTTGTGGGCATCATTCCCACCGGGGTTTTCCCTCTGATCAAGGGTTTCCCTAGTTAACAAATCTAGTGTAATTATCTATGTGCATATTTGTATGGTTTTTGTTTACTTTGGTTGAATGGTTAAGTTTATTTGAGGAAGATAAATGTTTAGATTGTCCAATAACTAATTCACTCCTCCCCCCCAGTTATCTTGGTGGACTATTGTTTCTAATAGATGGTCCTTAAGGGAGGCTTGGTTAAGGTCCCTAAAGTTTATGAACAATCTAATTTCTCCACTCTTCTACCTAACAAGGACAAGGTTTTCTCCCAAAAGAAATGTTTGATAGGGAAGATAATATTGGTTTCTACTAGCTTGTATAGCTCCTTTCTCATTAATGGTTCAATTTTAGGATTCACTGGCCTCTATTTTTTTCCTTATTGGTTTGACATTATCATTTAAATAAATAGTATGTTGAAAAATACTTAGGTGAAAACCCTTCAAATCATCATATGTCCATGCAAGAATATCACTAAATTATTGAAATAGATGAATGAAACTTATTTGCTCAATTTCAATACATACCTTTCCAATGTTTAGAGTCTTTCCATTAGCTACCATGACTAGTATGTGATCATGTTTTCTTGCAGCAAGATTTGTGCCTCTTTGTCTTACTTGATCATTAGGAGTGAAAGCACTTTCTAAGGTAATCAGACCCTTATGAAACTTGTGAGAATTGAGATTAATGATCTGATCCCTATACTGATCTTGTAATCTTTACTATTTTCTATCTAATAATTCTACTTCATTATGCAAGAAACTCACAATTTGTTCATCATATTCAAACACTTGCCAATTAGTATTGTTGTCTGGGATTGTAGGCCTAACCACCACTCTACTCTTCTACTTCTTCTCATCTTCAAGGCTCCTTGGCACATCATAAAATGCACCAACTGCTACAAGTTTGTCAACATGTCTATTTTCTTTCCTAGGGATGCTTTGAATATTAAATGTACTCAAACATTCAAAAAAATCCCATACTCTATGTTTATAAGACTTGAGCAAATCATTTTTGGTGACATTGTGGTTTCTCACCTGATTAGCAATCAACTTACTATCTCCATATAAACTAAAGGCTTGAATTCCTTTTTTTTAGCAATTAGGAGACCTTGAATCAATGCCTCATACTCTTCTATGTTACTAGTACAACTGAATTGAATCCTAAATGAGAAGTAGTAATGTTCTAATGTAGGAAAAACTAACATCACACCAGCCCCTGATCTATTTTTATTCCCTGATCCATCAAAGTATATACTCCATATCCCACTTATATCTTCTTTTATTTTCATCAAGTTAGGGATAGGAGCATCCTTTTTTGATATAGGATCAAGTTGGTATGCATTAGCTCATTCATCTAGGAGTGAATTAGGTATTCCTGTCATGGAAGTGGTAGGCTCTTGCACTATATCATTTTCATTTATCTCTAGAATATTGCAATTTATATTGATGAGATTAGGAGTGTAGGGACCAATATAATCAAGGGATAAGGGCTCTACTTTTATTAAAGCTTTAGTTCCATATCTTTCTCTAAAAAACATATATGGCCAATTAGAGGATATGTAGCCACCTATTTGGGTAGTGAAATCTCTTGAGAGACAAATGGAAAAGTGTGGCTTGACTTCAACAACTGATATATCTTGGATTACAATACAACCAAGACATGCATGTAGGGTCATTTCAACATTCCTAAGGAATCCTATAGTCTTGATAGTACTATCATCCAACTATAATACATCCATAACAATGGGCTCATATTTCATCTCTAGGACATCAATACATACTTAGACACCATTGAACTACTAGCCCCTTAATCAATCATGCAATTATGGACTAGCTTGTCCCCTATAATTAGAGAAGCATAAAATGGAGGAGATCTAACTTCTACCTCATTTGATGGTTGTACTAGACTTGTGGCACTTTCTTCTCTTGATGGTAGATCCTTTGGTTCAATGCTCACCAATTCTTATTGCAAAAACCTCTTTTGCATAGGTATAGTAGCAATAGCATCCCACATGGAAATGTTTACATTTGTTTTCTTCATCTATTCTACTACACTGAATGAGGCATTAGGCACTTTGGTAGAGACTTTGGGAGCTACATGTGTAGGTAGTTGAGATGGAATAACATGAGGACTATTCACATCTCTTCTGCTATTATTCTACCTTTTTTACTGAGGAGTATTTGAATTGTCATTTACTAGTTGTACATGAGGTATTGCATTTGATTTTGAAGCTTGATTAGGGGGAGGAGGGGTAGCATCTTCAATAGCTCTTCTCTTGCTCTTCATTTTGTGAGCAATGGAATCTTGATTTACATGACAATTCTCTTCTACTTGATGATTCATGAAGGAGAAATTGCCTTGTCATTACAAATGTGAATCATCTTTACATTGACTTTAATTGTATGATTTCCTTGCTACAGGCTCTTGAGTGAACATGATTCAGCCTATTCATAGAAACAATAGGCATAGGAGTAATTTCATTAGGGGAAAAAATATTGATCTTGAGCCATATTGTTATAAGGGACTAAGGATCTACTTTGATTTGTAATTGAAGTAGAAGCATGACCTTGATTATGATTTGAAGGCCTACCATTTAAAGGATCCTAATATTATAGTTGAAGAGCTTTATTTCCTTGAGCTTGCTACCTCTCAAGTGTCACCACCTTATTTCCCACCTTTTTCATCATTGATAGGTCATCCTCTAGCTTCTTCTCTTGACCTTGCAATCTCTTGTCTATGTTTAGCATCATAAACTGCATCATTTCTTTAATTTCATCTATTATATTGGAAGATGTGGAAGTTGTGGGAACAATGGCAAGAAGTTTTGATGTGGAAGATATGGGAATAGGGGCTACTGTTGGTTGGTGATTTGGAATATTAGGGAAAAAAGGCATAGGAGGCCTTTGAGCTAGCTTACCTCCTTGTATCAAAATGTTCTCTAACTTTATTACTATCTCATAAGCATCAAGTAGTGTATCTCCTCCCATGGTTTGTATTGTAGTGGCAATATCCCTATGAAAGGCTCTAAGATAATGTAGGAAAGCATTACCAAGGGTAGGCTTCACTGAAGTAGGTATTCTATCCCATGTTTTTTGAAATCTATAATTGAAATCTGTCATGTATTCATGGGGGCTCATTTAATAGTAGTCAACTTAGCTAAAAGTGAATGATAGTCACTTTAATCCTCAAGATTTTTGCATAGGGCTACTCCTAACCCATCCCAATCTGTTATAGAGTTGTGAGGCAACCCTCTATACCATTGCAATATTTTTGCATTTAAGAATGATGCTAGAAGCCTAACTACAACATGATCATCAATTATTCCATGGATATTGCAAACATTGGATATTTCTTGAATATTCTCTATAGGAGAGATGGATGTTTCACTAGTAAAATGAGGTAAAATTTTGAGAGCTGATACTGGTATTTCATGTCTTGGAGCCAATAGGAGAGGACTTCCACCATTAAAGGTAGCAAAATCATGAGCTCTATCTATATAGGCAACTGATCTATTGATATGAGCAGATGGTATCCTAGGTTGAGATCTAACAATAGGATGAGTAGAGATGGGTCTTGTAGGTGCATGTGTTAATATTGCACTCCTAATTGGTGAAAGATACTCTAGTCTTTCTTCTGCTAGGTTTTGAAAATGAAAGCTCTGTGTATTTAAACTTACCTATAGCAAATGCCCTTTTTCAGCTTTGGGCATGAATTGTAGCAAATGTGACCTTAAACCAGATGTGAAATGGAGTAGAGTCACCAAGTACTTTGGAAATAAGCCTCTTGAAGGCTTGAAACATTGAGAGTAGCACTATCTTCTCAGCATCAACTTGAAATTCTTTTTTTGACACTAATAGATGTTGAGCTATCATTATGTATGATGCTAAATGATAGGAATTCTTTCAAACTTCTCTTTTGAAAAGATGATCTTGTGAATCAACTCCAAGGTTCTAGATGATCTTGTGACCTACTAGAATCTATTTAGTTGAAGATAAATGTGATTGTTCACAAGGAGTCCTTTGCTAGTTCATTTGATTTTGGTTGAGATGTATAATCTACACATTGCTTCAAAATAAAACATGAAAAAGAACTATGTTTTTGTATTTTTATGTTTTTTTTTAATGAATGCAATCTAGCAATGCAACTAGTATGAAGTCCTATTCTAAAAAGGTGGTTAATAAAGAAAACAACAAAACTTTAAAGCAAATAACAAGAAACTGAAATCACATAAGTTACTGAAAAAAAACATCTATGAGTTAAGCTTTCAATGATATCAGTGGGTAACCAATGAAAGGAGCAGTGCTTCCTTGATTCCACTGATGCAATAATCAATGAGAAACTTAATAATCATATTATATAAATCACTCTTCATCAAATTGCAAGGCCATGAAAAGTGCACTCATGTGAGACAAAAAGTTATGCATGTACAATTTGATGATTTCTTCTTGAGCTAGATATGTCAGTGGAATTCATAAAAACCATAAAAAAACACCAAAATTAATGAATTGTACAACCAAAAAAAATGAAATAAACTTTTGGCTCAATCACAATCCCATGAACAAAAATTCACAAAAAATGACACATTTAGGCAAGAATCACTACACTCCAAATGTGAGCACTGAAAGCATAATTTTATTGCAAAATAATGGCAAGGTTGATTACATATTACAATGGAGTATTTATAAGAAATCATCACATCAATTTGTGTTGAGAGTGAGAGATATCTTTATGCAATAATATGCTTTTAATTTAATAAAACAAACTAATTGTATATAGACTAACAATCTAACTGATTCTTAGTATGACTCCATCCATTTTATATTTATTAATTGGATGCATGAGCCTTTACATGTCAAAAAAAAAAAAGAATTTATGAGAGGAGAAAGAATAAGAAATCCTTCAAGAAAAGTAGAAGTGTCTAGAAGTACCAAAAATGGAAGCTAATCCTTCACTGTGCATCTGTAGGAGTTAAACTGCTGTCAGAATGTGTTTCTGATGCATCGAAAGCTCTATTTTTGGAACTAGCAGTTAATTTCATTGCACCTCTGGAAAAGTGCACCTATAGACCCATGGACTTGAAGACCTATGGACCTATGCACTTGTAGACTTACGGACCTGTGCACCTCAAAAAAGGGTCCAAAATCTCAAAATTTTACTGTGTTAAAATTGAAATTCTGGCATCTGGGTTTTGTTGCCCTTCATCCCAAAGCTATGTATAAATGTTTGCCTTTGAATTTCTATATAATCTCAGTAACCTTTGCCACATCTAGTAAATCTAAAGCCTCATATTTGTCTTTGACCTTCTATCTATAGTTTTCTACCTCAATTTGAGTCTCAGCAAAATCCTTGAGTTTGGTATCCAACTCTAATAAGGCTTCCTCTATTGCAAAGGCCAATCAGATGTCCTCATCATTAGAAGATTCTTCAAAAATATTCATGAATTTCTCTACTACTACCTCTATAGGCATTAACTTATCCCTTTCCTCATCCTCAAAAATCTCTAGATACACATTACTATAATGCCTCTCTACCTCCAAAATTCACTCTTGGGCTTAGTTCTTGAGCCAATGGATCTCTGTGTGTAATTTTTCCATTACTTTATTACTATCTCATATCTTCTCAATCCAATCATCAATCAAATCTAACTCTTTTGTTGTAAACACATCTACCAAAATCCTATATCTCTACCCTTTTATGGCTTGCAAAACATGTAAATCCTAACTCTAGGCCTGTACTTCATCCATTATGCAAAAATCATATTTCAAAATTGTACCATCTTATATACATTTTCTTGGGTAGCATGCAATAACTTCATATTCCTTTGGATGATTAAGACACCCTTTTCTTCAAAAATTTCCTGCCATTGCTGACAAGCTTTCAAAAATGTGTCCAAATGCACACCCCTCCCTTCTTTGAGTACATCATTTAGAGTCTCCTCGGGGTGATTGAAGTCTAGAGGACAAAAATATTTGGCTAGATATCCTCTCAAGATTTCATTTTGCCTTTGAAGTATTCTAAGTTCAGCCTCTTCCTGGTCCATGCTTATGAAAACTTCCTTTATTCCCATGGTGACCATCAACCTGGCTGTATCCAATGTGGGCTTCCCAAGCATGACCTCTCTGATTTGATAATCCTATGGGTCTAAGCTTTCTACATCTACATCAAGAGGAGGGATAGCCACTTGAATGAACAAATATTGATCTCAAGTGTTGTTGATGAATGCCAACACTCTCACTTCCCATGATGGGGACTTAGGTTTATTCAAGGTCTCAGTCACTTTAATGATATCCTCCTCATCTACACAAAATTGTGGTTTCATGTTTCTCATCATTTCTTTTCTCAACCACCTTGGAATCCATTCAAGTGAAGGCCCACCTCTCAAGGATGAAGGAGTATGTTCAGCCACCTCCTTTCCCTTATCACTCATTCCCAAAGTTCTTTCTCTTTTCAAAGGCTCTCCTTCTATGGTCTCCATTTCTATGGAACCTGTTGTTTGCACCTTAGTGTCTTGGGAGGCTTGTTGAGAATATTAAACCATTTGTCCCTCTTTATACACTTCATCAATTACTATTTGTTGTGGCACCTCCTCTCGTGAAGGCTCCTTTTGAACCTATTCTTCTTCAAAACTTGGAGGTGAAGGAGTAACAAAACCTTTATCCGTCACCATGACTTGTAGTGGGAATGAGGGAGTAAGATCGAGACCCTACGATTCTAGTGACATCTACATCTAGTCCTCTTGTTGGGGTTCACTTATCAAGGTATCCTTGATCTTATCCTTAACCAACTCTATTCCTATGGGCATAAAGTCAAAATATGACATCTTGAATATGTCATCGCTCTCTTTACTCTACTCATCCACCCATTGTTGTACTTCATCTTTTGAAGAATTTACTTCCAAAGGTTCCTTTGGGGTAGATGGCAGTGTCACCATGGAACTTCTCCTTTTTTGTTTTGTGGCTCTAGCTAGTTGAGTTCTTCTTTGTATGGGCACATCCTCCTCCTCATATCCCTCTTCTTTTTCATCTCCCTCAGGAATAGGTTTTGGGATAGATGGGAAAGGAACCATTCTTCTAATTACCCTTTGCCTCTTCTTCATCAAAATCTTGATCTTTTTCTATTTCTTAGAGGCAAAAGGGGATGTTGATTCTGCTTGTGAAGGAGGAGAATCTTGTTGGATTTCACCCTCTATTTAGCTAGGTGCAATTGGGGGCAATTAAGGATCCACCTAGACTTGAGTAGCTCCAATATCTTTTGACCCTTGCACATTTTCTTTCCTACTGCTAAGGAGTTGCCTATACTTCACCCTCTTCTATTTTGGCCCTTTGAGGAGAACTCCTCTTTCTTTTTCCCTTTCCTTTCCTCTATGGAGGGTGATAGTATCCAACTGGGCAGTCAAGTTGGTATGCTAATTCTAGCCTTATCAGTAACTGGGCTACAAAGGTAGGAATAGTAACCTTCTTTCCTCTACCTTTTTCTAGGTAGGCTTGTGCATGAAAAACCATTGTGTTAGGTATTGGATCAAGTTGGAATGGTTTCTTTATCCAATCCTATGTCATCTTAATGACATGCATTGCCCGATGATTAATATCATCATTCTCCTCTTTGTCAACCTCAGCATTCATTATGGGTCTCTCTCCAATTTTGTCGATGTTGAACAGAGGGTCCGACAGCTCCACTAAGTCTTGCTTTAATATCTCCTTAGGAATCTAAAACTTTAAAGCCTTTTTAGCCAAATATAAAGTAATCCTACAATAGTCCCTAATATGGACATCATAGTCATTTGTTGCATTCATCCAATGATCCTCGATAGCCTCTTCATGCTAAAATTCCCTACTAGCCCGACTTTGGACTTTCCCAATATTATCAAAGCATGGCCTTGGAGAATTGTATTCCTCTAGGGGATATTGATCCCATTCCCATTCAAAAGACAAAATATCTTGTTTCCACTTAACTTGATATGGTCATATGACTAGGGGCCATGTCCAACATGGTCTTCATTGTCTCTTGACCCTATCATATGAAGATTCAATTTGCCATGCAATCTCCAAGAGAATAGGTCTATCACTAGGATATCTAGGGAGCTTCTTTGGATTTATAATAGCACCAACTACCCTTAGATATGTGAATATTTTGAACTCAATGTAATAGGCCCCGAGAGCTATTATCTATGCTACTACATCATTAGATAATCGTTTTGCATAGTCTCCATCTATGAATTGGATGATAGAAAATATGAGTGCATCATTCATGATTTTGTATTCTTTTCTTTGTCTAAAGAGCTTTTTTTTTACCAATTGAGGGTAGACAATATAAAGCTAGGCATTGGGATCCTACATGCTGCCCCTTTTGTATAATTCAGGATAGTTTGTTGCCTTGGTAGCAAATAGATATACCAAATATGAAGTCATGTAGAGCTTCTTCTTGTCCTTGACCACCTCCAATTGTTCACATAAGTTTTTGCTCAACGTGGTGGCCCAATCAAGTGGCATCCTTTCCATCTTGATAGTTTTAATATAATTTATCATGAATACATTCAAGTGCCTAGCTACTAGTATACCCCTTATTGTACTCAAAAGAATGATAGAATATCCAATATCTTCCTTCATATACCCTCTCATCATATCCACCATTCTTGTTACCTTCCCTAGAGGAGTCTTCGCAATAAGATAAGAGGACTGGATGATCTTAGTTGCCTCACTTAGGTGTTCTCTATACCACCTTTTTGTTGCCTCATAGGTGAGTCTAATGAATTGACCTATCCTAGGGAGATGAAATACCCTCTCAATGTTGTTAAGTTAGAGGTCAAGGATAACTTCTTTATTCATGCTCTTTGCTACCCTTTCTTTAGGAATAAAATGTTGTGCAAGTGTCATCATTATTTTTTATGATTGTACTGATGTTGGGTGTGAATTTGCATTCATGAGTCGTAATTGGATTAATGCTAAAACCAAAGCCAACCTCTATATGAGTTTGTTGCAAATCCTTAAGAACTCTCCCAAGTTAGTGAGTCCTAGGTCTGTATCCTTAATATCTGTGTAGTCATCTTGGAACCTTGATTTCAATGGTATGCCTTGGAACTTGAACACAATGGGCTTTGGTGCCAATTTATTCCTAGATGAAGATGCCATTGTATCTGCATGATAAAAGATGTCCATTAGTCTCTATCAAATTAGAATTTCACAAAGAAAAAATTGTTCAAAATACTGATTTCTTAAAATGCAAAATTTAGGTGCACCAGGCACATCAGGAAGGTATGCTTGGTGTGCTTGGTGAATTTCTCATGAAATCTTTTGAAAAAAATAGGTGCGCACTAGCACACCTAGTTAGTTGCACGACTGTACACCTATTTCTTTTAGTTTTTACATTTTTTAATCAAATTGGAGCACACACTTACACACATAGATAGGTGTGCAAGTGCACACCTCAATTTGAGTGATGATTCTTTGTCTTTACAAGAGAATGAGTGTGCATCAGTGTAGCCAGGTAGGTGCACTACCATATACCCCATTCTAGTTTATGTTTTTTTTTTGCATATGTCTTTTCTTTGTAGAGTTTTGGTGTGGTGAAGTGCACCTTAGTTAGGTGCATGATACTGGAATCCATAGAGTGATGTGGAGGAGAGAGATATGGGTGCACCACATGTGGTGCAAAGATGCAACAAACTAAGGAATGGAGATGCTAATGCGAAGGGTGCATTGCATGGATGTAGGAGTTGCACTTGTGAAGAGTTGGAGGTTTTTAATGTGAGAAAAAAAAAGTGAAGAATGAAAGAGGGGGGGTTTATAGAGCCCAGGCCTAGCTGCATGTTGCATGGATGCATAGATGTGCAACTACATAGATGTATAGCTCATAGATCAGTGCGACAATATGCTCCCTCATTTGGTGCATTAGTGCACCCTATGTGGTGCACTGGTGCACCCTTTAATTTTTCAATTTAGCCTTCCTTATTTAAAATCTTTGACTTTTGTTAGGTGAGTTTTTTGAGCCAAGAATTAGATAAGAATTAGGACACCAGGTAAGACCTCAAAACTTTCCTAGATCCCAAATTGTGAGTGCAGGATCTAAAAATAAAGTAGGGGGTCCTCATTCCTATTAGGGAATGAGGCATGAATTGTGGAACCACAACAAATAGCCCTAACAAAAGGAATAAATGACAAAGGCATTTCTTCATCGGCAAACATTCTTTCGATGTGGGTAAAAAACCAACTGAGTCTTGAACATTTCAAGCAAATTTTGAGTGACTTCCAATCAAAAATTCAGGATCCAAAACCTTCAATCTTAGTGTGTGATTCATGTATTCATTCCCTTCAACATCCTAGAATGCATTCTATTAAAGTTTTCTAACAACATGGAAACAATCTTCCACCCCTCCTAGCTCATTCATTAAGAATCTTCATGAAGGTTATTTATTGATTGCTTGCTTGACTAGATGAGAGAATCAGTTTGAGGGCTCTTAGTGGGGTGTCACTTTGTTTTAATTTTTTGGAAACTTTTGAATAATTGCTCTATGTAGTTCATAGTGTCACTATTTGATGAAGCAATTTTTTAGTACAAGATACTTTGTTTTGAAAATACATCTTTTTCCATCTTAGATCTTTTAGAATCTTCCAGTGTTAACACCATTCTTTTTTTAAAAATTTTCTTTTCCTTTTTTCTTCTGTACCTTGACTACACTTAGACTATGTAGTGAGGACATCGATGTCATTTCTTGGATTCAATCTTTTATAAACATCCCTTTTATTCCTCTTTTAGAACTTTTTAGAAACTCTCACACCAAATAATGATCTTAGCAATCCTTCAAGAAGATCCCTCCTGTTTGAACCAATTGGGGTTTGATTCATCCTTTTCTATCTTCAACCTCAATTCAAAAACACCTAAGACAATCATTTTTTAAGTTTTCAAAGTGTTGAGAGCTCGTTGGTTTAGAATCCTAAACTCAAGACTAATAGTCACTCTATTTTCACAAGGCACATTCGTTGCTCAGTTGGTATAAGACACACAATTGTCCAAATGTTTTGACAAAAAAAGACCTCTTCCTAAAATCAAAACCAAAAGAGTTGTTAGTAGAATATCTTTAGATATAATCTCAAGTGCACCTAACCCTCATGGACTAACATGAATTTGAAAAGAAACACACAACTAAAAGCAAACACACTTGTAGAAATAAAATCTAACCAATTGCAAAAATAAAATCTAACTAATAATTTTTTATTTTTTATTTTTTATTTTCATTTAAAATTTTTTTTTTGGTTCTTTTAGGGCTCAAAATAATGTTTTAGAAATTTCCCATTTATTGGCAAGGGAATAAATTCCCCCTGTAAGGAATTGAGCCTAAAAGTGTTTTCTTTGAGAATTTCCACAATCTGATAAGGACCAATTCACAAGTGTTGAAACTTGGTATGGCTGCCCAGTTTTTCTTTCACCTTATCCCAAAGTAGAAAAAGGTTAGAAATCTTAAAGGATTTTATTGTGGCTCTCTTGTTGAACCATCTCTTCATGATAGCTTGTTGTTTAGCCATGTGCCATGTGCTCCAAAGTAGCTATCCATTTCTCATCCATCTCTAAAAGATTCATCAATCTAATTTGTACTTTGTCAACATCTTTAGTGTACCCACTCATGAATTGCAAAATAGGAATCCTAAGGTTGAGCGGGAACACTGGCTCTTGTCCATAAATGAGCAAATATGGAGAAGTCCTGAAAGCATTTTTGACCCTCACTCAATCTGTCTAAAGAGCATATTTGAGTTGCATATGACAATCTTTAGGATTCTCCTTCAATAACTATCTTATTACTGTGATCAAGTTTTTATTTGTAGATTCTATTACCCCATTTCCTTGTGGATAATAATTTGAAGAGAACATGATGATGACCTAATTCTCAAATTCCAATTGAGTCAAGAATATAAATGCAAAATCTGATCCATTATCATACACTAGAGCAAATGACATCTCGAATCTAGTAACAATGTGTTCCTCCAAGAAATCCATTACTACCTTAGCAATACAATTTCTAAAAGTTTCTATTTCTATCCATCTCATACAATAATTAGTGGCTATAAGAATGTAGGTGTGCTTGGTTGATGATGGTGGATTAATTGGACCAATGAAATCCAACCCCTACTTTGCGAAAGGGCATACCTCATATACAGGTTGCAATGGCATTGACAGGTGTCTTTCTCTATTAGCAATAGTTTGGCAAATGTGAAAAGAGCGCACATGCTCAAAAGTTCCTTAAATATTGTGTGCCAAAAATAACCCAATCTTAAAATCATATGAGCTGTCACTTCTGTCAAACCATGCCCTATACCATAATTATCGTGAAACAGTTCTAGGATGTCCTTTGCTTCCTCTCATCCTAAGCATTTTAAGTAGATTCCTTCATAGTTCCTTTTGTATAACTTGTTGTCTTGTAGCATATAAGATTCACACTTCATTTTAAGTCCTCTACATTGTGAACTATTCATCCAACTAGGGCACTAATTCTATAGGAGATAATAAACAGTATCCTAGCACCATACATTTGTTACTACACCTTGGCCAATGTCAACTTGGGATACTATCATTTTTTTCTAATCTTTAGTATCTATTTCTTTCTCAAACTTAAATTTCTTTTCATTGCCAATGTAGTTATCAGCTATCATTCTTGACAACCCTTTACCTCTAACTAATTTCATAGGTTGGATCTCTAGGTCAAACTCTTGCCATCCATTTACCTCACCTTTCTCCAAGTTCATTTTGCATCAACAATGTCTTTACTGTTGGGTTAGGTACGATAGCATACACCTTACTCCTTAATATGTAATGGCATAACTTCATTACCACTTTAACCAAGGAAAAAGATTATTTTTCAAGGTTAGAATAATTCAACTCAACATTTCTCAGTGGGCAAATCATAAAATAAATAGGTCTTCCATCTTCCTTCTTCTTTTTCTAGGTCAAGATCCCTGCGCACAAATGCTCTGGAGTGGAAGAGTATATCTTAAAGGGAAGGTTGTAATCAGGACTTACCAATACTGGAGCCATGGAAATGGCTACCTTAATATCCTCAAATTATTTCTTTACCTTAGGAACCCATTCTATTTTAGCTCCTTTCTTGAGAAAATCATTAAGAGGATGCACAATCTCTGCAATTCTGCGTATGAATTTTTGAACAAAATTTATCTTTCCAAAGAAAGACTTGACTTCCTTCTGATTTTTGGGGGGTGATAACTTCAAAATAGCTTCAACTCTATTAGGATCAATGGAGATTCTAGCTTCAAAAATGACATGACCAAGGAGTTTTCCCTTAGTAACCGCAAATGAACATTTCTTGGGATTAAGAGATATGCCATATTTACGACACCTTTTGAACACCTATCTTAGATTGGCAATGTGAGTAATTTGATCTTTTGAAAAGATAGTCAAGTCATCCATATAGATAACTATACATCTATTAATGAATCCTTTAAAAGCTTCATCCATGGCCCACTGAAATATAGCCCCTACATTAATCAATCCAAATGGCATTCTCTTATAGGTGAAGGTTCCCCATTTGGTCGTAAAGGTAGTCTTTAGTCTATCTTCTTCTTCTACCATTACCTAATTATAGCCTAAATATCCATCCAATAAAGAGATCATTTTTGAACCATTCATAATTTGTAAGACTTCATCCATCAAGGGCAATGGATAATTGTCCTTCTGAGATGCCAAGTTCAAATTGCAAAAAAATACACATAGTTGAATCCCTCTAGTCTTCTTTCATACAGGAACTAAATTAGCCACCCATGTGGAGTAATGCACAGGGAAAATAATTTTTACATCTAGAAATTTCTCAACTTCCTTCATTATTAGAGGCTCAAGGATGGGATTGGCAGGTCTTTTCCTTTGTTGGAAAGGTTTGGCATTAGGTTTAATTGGAATATCATGCATAATAATCTAACAACCATATGTCTTCAATTCTTCATAGCTCTAGGCAATGCCATCCTTATATTCTATGAGCAATTTGAGCATGTCTCCCCTTTCTTGTAAACTACATTCTTTCCCAATCCTTACCATCTTAGGATCATCCTCTATTCCTAAATTGTATGAATCGCATTCCTCGATACCCTTTTCTTCAGTGGTTCTTTTATTAAATGCATATTCATCATGATAAAAAATGCACTCCAACTTGATCATCCCCTTGGGAATAGTATTAGTTTTCAAGTTCAAGATTCCATCTTCATCTTGAGTTGTGATATCCTCAGGTGCATCACCTGGGGTGTCATCTATTTCTTGTCCCTTAAAGTGACCACTGCACATAATAAATTCTAGAATATGTTGATCATCTTGAAAAACTTAGAAGTTTGTGATATTGTCAAGAATAGATGGAGCAACAACCAACTCAATCAAAAATCATTTCAACTTTGTTCCTTCAACTGGTTGTAATGCACTTGCTAAAATAGCAAGGGCGTCTGCTACCATGTTTTTCCTTCTTGGAATAGACTTTGTGTTTAAAGCTTCAAAATCATCTAATAGATCCCATACTCTTTTCCTATAGGCAAGAAATATCTTATCGTTATAAGAATAAAGTGATTTCACTTGTCAGATAACCAACTAAGAATCTCCTTTTGACAATGAGAGTTGTAACTCCTTTCTCCAATGCAAAGAGAAGTATTCAAATCAATGCTTCATATTCTGCAACATTGTTAGTACATCTAAATTGCAATCGATGTGCTACATAGAAAGACTTTCCTTTTGGACCAATTATCTCAATACTTGCATTGGCTCCTAATTTTCATTTGGATCCATCAAATTGAAGCATCCAAATCGGGCTTTCCTTGGGTTTTCTAACCTTATGCTTATCTATCCTCAATTTCTCTTTTACCTGAGCTTTAAAGGGTTGTTTCTTAGGAACCCATTGTAATTTTCTAGGAAGTGGACTTGATGACTCTCCGTTGTGAATTCTTGATAAAGGATATGTGTGCTTTTCTTGTTTTTTTTTAATTTCCCCTATTAGTTCTTTAATTTCTTCAACTTTAGGTAGAGGATGAATGAAACACTGAAGTCCATCCCTAGCCTTTTATGCACCATCTTCTTCTTTGTACTTTGATCACTTCAGGTGGACAAGAAGACGAACCTCTACTGTCTAAAGAGGTATCGCTATATGATGCATTTAGATCTTCAATTTCTCCTTCAATCTCTTTAATAACATTAGATGTGTTTGTAAGACTTTGGTTTTCAATAGGTTGATTTGTGGGTCATCGAATTTCTTTACTTCCACCATTTGTGTTAATACCTTAGCAACTGCTTCTTAACATGATGAACATTCAAACTTTGAATGGCTAACTTTATGTAATCAATAAAATCCTAGAAGGAGGAGGATATTGGGGTTAGCTTGTCCTCCTAGACATTGTAAATTAGCCATCATATGGCCTATGAATTATGTTACAACCTCATCTTTTAGGGTTGAAATCATGGAGTCCATATCTTGATCATCTAGTTTTCTAGTCAAAATTGTATCAAAAACCATCACCTTGTAGGAGCCTAAATTTGTTTGTAAGAAGGCTACCTCATTAGGAGCATTGTAATCTATGATCATATTTTTTAACTTTGGCTCTGCATCTATTTTGATTTGATTGTTTAGACCTTTCCATGATAACCAAAGCTGAGTGAAATATATGGAAAACCATCCCCTTAGACACTTTTTCCATTCTCTTCTAAGGAGTAATCCATACGTCTCTAGGATATCAAACATATATATATCAATGACGTCTTGAATTCATCGGTCAACTGTTAACTCTATCTGCACATCCTTCAATACACCTATGACTTTCACCTCTATTTTGTTCAACTGTATCACTATCTGGTTGGTAGGTTGAGGGCTGACCCCTAACTTTTTTGCTATGGATAACGACATGACATTGCATGAAGCTCCTGAATCAAAAAAGACAATTATAAAGATTCTTCCTATATATTCTGATACTAAGCAAAAATGAGGGCACCTCTACCTTGCCTTTAAACATAGTGAGCAATGCCTCTACAACATTAACTTGTTGTGACACTAACTTTTCAGGGGTAATATTCGCATTGTGGGAGGTCTTTGTATGATCCACAGTCTTCATGAGTGCTTCTCATTGTTGTGGATAGTTTTGCAACATGTCAAACATGGACATATTGGCTTTTGTTCATTTTAAGTCCTCCACTATACTATATTTTTTAGTAGACCGAGTAGGATTTTTCAATATTGTTGGTACATTCACTTGGTTCTAATTTTTTTGCCCTCTAGATGGTGTCTTAACTAGTGTTAGATTGTTGTTCACCCTTGGATTAGGAGGAGTTTGTTGTAGCATTGGGGGAATTCCATCAGTTAGAGGTTCCTTTCTACTTCTCAAGTTGTATGTATTCTGATTGCCATTGCTAAAAGAAAACATCTCTTCATGCTAAAGGTCAAGTTCTTGGATAAATGGAAATGAGAACTCTTCATCAACTGACTGTTCTACTTGTGCTTTTTGTGTGGAGTCATAGGATTTTAATAGCATAGTGTTAAATTGCACAAGAGGAGTATCCTCATTTACTTGTGAGCTTTGAGCCATCTCTTGATTTCGATTATAGTACGAACCATCATTGTTAAGTGCATTCTACCCATCATCATAGTGATTGATATCTGCATACTAAATGTTGCTATTATTATTATCTATAGGAATACTTTTGTTATTCGGATGAGTGTTCCACTATTAGTTTTGTCTCTGGAAACCATTATTTTGATCAAGAGGATTAAATTTGTTCCCTCCATTATTATTTCATGTATTGTTTTTGTTTGCATTGAAGTTTTTGTCATAATTTTGGCCATAATTGTTGTTGTAAGGACTAGCATTGTTTATTTGGAAGTTGTTATTCTATCCATGTGACAACCTAAGACAAGTCAATTCATTTTTCATTTGTGAAATAGTCTTTTTCATCTGACCAAATTCAAAAATAAAGCTATTTTTTGCTTTAGCGAGGACTGCTGCCTTTTTCTCAATGAAGGCAACTTTCAAAGCTTCATACCCTAGATATATTAGAGTGAAGTTCTATAGAGTAGGTGCCTATTATAATGGAACTATATTCATAGGTATGAATTGACTAGGCACGGTGGGTAGTCCTATTGGGTATGTTGGCATTGTCATGATAGCTTAGGCTAGAAGCATCAATTCTCCTCCATTAGGATTGGCTTGCTTGGTAAAAGTTATTGCTTCTACAAAGAACTTTAACAATGTATCAATATTTTATTTAGGAAGCCTTCTTAGAAAGATAGTAGTAAGAGGCTCCATAGCATTTAGATAAGTCTTAATATCCACTTCAACTGGTATAGTGTATGGTGTTTTTGACTTGCGATACGCCATTTGAAAGTGATGATTGAAGTGTGAAAATATTTCAGTTGGATCCCTTTTGATCAATATGAATTGTTGATGTACTATTTCTAGGTTGACAAAAGTTTAAATTGTCCTAGGAACAATTTCTCAAAAGTGTCCCAATCTCCAATACATCCAGGTGGCAAATTGACATACCAATTATAAGCAACTTCCCCCAAAGAGTAGGGGAATAAACAAAGGACCACATCCTCATTTGCAATCTATTTTTAGTTGCAAATTTCTTTGAATAATTTAATGTGGTCTTTGATAGTTCATGTTTCTCCATAAATAAACCTTGGGAAAAAATTCTCAATATTTTTGGGGAGGTCATATAGTACACCTCTCAAGTTTATTGGTGAGTATACTACGTTTGCAAAAAAGGCCATCAGAGGATTTGGTAGACCTAAAGGTGGTTGTTGAGGTGGAACTATTGGAATATGTGTTGGTCCACTAGGTGGTTGGAGTGGAGGTGGAGTTGAAAAAGATGATGAAAGCTCAAATAAAAGTGGTTGAGTTTGAGATATTCCTTTATCATTGCATGGTTTGTGGAAGTGGGTAAGCTCAAGAAACTCATGGGCACTTGGTGAAGATCTTAACGCTCACTAAAATGGGGATTCTAGATCAAAACCCTCTAGTTTGCATCAAATTTTGAAAAGGTTCACTTCTACACAATAGTACATTAGGCCCCCATTTTCGACCAAATTTTTTCACCAAAGGCCTAGTTGAGTTGTTAAATTCATTTTTTTTGAAAAAATGGGCCCAATATGGTCAAAATTTTGACCAAATTTTGACTATGGTAAAATTGTTTAAATTTCAACCTTCAGAACATAAGAAAAAAGGTCATGGTAGTGTTGATTTTTTTGGGGGGCACACTATGACTGCAATGGGTGGGAGTTTGGTGTAGGGTAAACAGGAGAGGAAAAAGGAGGTAAGAATCTGGTCATTAGATATCATTCCAAGTTTTTTATGTATTAGAAAGTTGCAGAGGTGAATTCCAAAGCTATTCAATGCTTTTACATTTTATCTTTCTCTTCTACTCATCGCAATTTAAAAAACAGAGCCACTGTTAATTCTTTCAAGTCACAAAGTTGTTTTATAGCTGATGTTTAGGTTCAGGGTTAGCATATATTTAAGTGCAAGGATAAAGCTGTGGAAAATTTATATTTTTGATATAATGCACAATACATTTTTTGTATTTCTTTTGCATGCAGGGAATCTTGAGATGTCTTGGTGTTGGAAAACTCTGGATTAGAAACAAAGAATGCAATATGCCATAGCTGCTCCCATTTTCTTTTTCACTTAAATTAGTAGCATTACCTCTGACAGAATTTGATCTAGACCCATTCACATAGGTTTGTGGCCATTTTACTATAGATTTCTTTTCAAGACATTATACAAGAACTCAATCTTTGGGAGGATTGATATATTGTAGAACATCTGTATCTGCATTCCTTTCCTCTTCATTCCAGTAGTTTATTTTCATCTTTTTGTATGGCTTGCATCCACAACATGACCTTGTTGAGTTAGGAGTCTTTTTTACTACTTTATTGAAAGAAGAAAGGAAGCTTAGCTTGCAAGTTTTCAAAAGAACTTCATTGTAGAGTTTGGAGCCCCAGCAATGTAAATACTATGAGGAAACTATACGAGATGCATTGTTATAAGTTATACAAGCTTTCATGGTGCAATCTAGAAGTACCATTTTAAGGAACTATTTCTCCAAAATAGAAACTGTAATGTAGTGATTCTAGTAGATGACATGCAGATTGGTATGCTTGTGTGGGAGAAAAAAGAAGAAAAGAAGCAATTTGCTTTATCATCTCTGGCTAAAGACGCATCTCATACTCTTGAAGCTGTGTTATATTCTCTCATAATAGTCCTACTATAAATAATTATTCATTTTTTTCCCTCATGCTTGTGCTTTGAATGATTAGGAGTAGCGTGTATCTTGTTGGTGTTTCAAACTGCTGAAACTATTAAGCAACAAAATTCTTAATATCACAGTGAAACGACTCACACAATCTAGGGATTAGCCAATTCCCAATATCAACTATATGAATGAATCACTATTACCCAACTTCAACAAAACCAAATGATGGTTTCCTACTCTTTTGGCTCTGCTAAACCAAGGTGGGTATACCTAGGGATAATTCTAATGCAACTGTGTAAGAAATTATCTTAGTTTCATTCTGATTCTCATCTATTACCTTCACATACATACACAGCTCACTTCAATTCTTCAATGCTCTCAAACTTATACACATCCCTTATCAATAGATCTGGTCATAATTCTCCTAAAATTTACAAATATTCCTGGAAATAATAGCTACCTAAGACTCAGGAATTAGATATAAATGAGTTGAGACCAGCATTTAAAATTCTTGAACAGGATTCAAAAAATTTTGATTTTATAAGATGACTTGATATGTAGCAACAGAATTCATCCTTTTTTACTTCTGATTTATAGGACTTGTGCCTTATCCATTGGGCAAGAAATTGACTATTGGCAGGAGATCTAATTCAAATAACTTGTATAAGAATTAATCAACTACAATCACCCATCTCTATTCTTATGCAATATCCCTTTTATGAACTCATAAACCCTACTGGTTTACTGAAGCATTTATATAATTGCTTGAATTAAAAGCAACAATAAAACCAGCATACAACCCATCCAGACTACATTCAGCCAAATAAACCTTATTTAAATGACTTCAAAGTAAACAAACCCATAAATTGGAGATAGAAATTGATGAATTAGGCAGGCTTCAAGATTTAAGTTTCTAGGTATTTATTTGACACCATTTCCTCCAAGCCTATTTCCACTCTTACACCTGCACCTAAAAACTACCAACTGGACCCTTTAGGACCCCAACTACACCATGGATGTAATATTCATTATCTAACCACAATTGGGGGCATCTTGAGTTATTTTGGTCTTTTGGGGTGTAATCTACTCTATTAGAGCTCATTTGGTTCATAGAAATCACCTATTTTGATCAAAATTCACATCTAGGGTTTCAATTTCATGTTAGGACTTGGAGTAGATGACTTTTTGTTACTGCTGGTCTATTTACAATATGTGGCAATCATTGGGAGAACACATTCATTGAAAAACTACTAATGCTTGTTTGCAGGATGTTGTTGAAGACTTGTGTGCTTGTTCAAACTCTATGCATTATTTTTGTAGATTAGATAACACTTTATTTGTTTCACCAAAATTAACTTTCTATACTACTTGGTGTTTATGCATTGTTTAGAACCCTAGGAGTTGCATGGACATATCATCTCCCCTTGTTATTCATAGATCTTGGGTGCAAGAGAAATTTGTGCAATTTCTATAGAGAGACCTATCTTGGACACAAGACTCATCACTTTGTGAGCCCCAGGGAGCGACCTTGAAGTGGCGATGGGCCAAAACTAGGTTTCAAAATTCCAACCACTATAATAGACTTGATACAATTAATGTCATTTCAATGGTATTGTTGTGTGATAGCTCTCCTCCAGTATCTGTGTGGTGTATCAAACCCTAGTTCTTAGGGCTCGAAAACCTTCTGAGGAAGTTTATCATTTACTTTCCAAATGAAATGACCACACTAAATACCTTGTTTTAGAGACCAAAATCCTTTCTACCCACTAGCTCAAGGGGTCACTAATGCCCATGAAGACATCCCATATTCTCACATCCTTAGTAGAGACAATAGTCCCTAGGGAAGTAATGCCCCTTGGGAACCAAATCTTGGTAGCCCCAAGAAGTGAGTTCACTATGAGGGAGAGCCCTTGGTGCCAAGATTCTAAGTTGTCCACTCTAGATAAGCATGGATGAACTTCAGTTCAAGTGGGAATTCAATGCAATATATAGTCTTAAATCCTAGGTCGTGATGTAAAACTATTCTTGTCTTATTGTGCATTGTGTGTGTGTAAAACATTAATCAAGATAAAGAAAAACTTGCAAATTTACACCTTGGATACTACTCAAACACTTGTCAAAAAATTTCAACATTGTCAAGACATTGTAAACTTTGGTCCAAAACACTTGAAACCTTGAAAATATGGAGACTTGTAACCTTAGGAGTGCTTGGCATGACTTAGATTACACCTTTGCATAGCATACACTTAAATTTATCATTATTTGAGCTTCATGCTTGCATCCTGTTAGTAAATAGATTTTTCCTTTGGATAGAAAAATAAAAGAGAATTCAACATGCCCAACTATGAAAGACAAAACACACTAATAGTTGGATCAGTTATCATTGATTGATAACTATCCTCTAAATTAAGAGGTATAGCTCCATCATTTATATATTAGCAATGAATTTAATGATAGGATATACCTTTAATCCAAAGGTACTAAGTTTTTCTAACATTTATCCATAGACATAGGATGAATACGATTGCTAAATTTATAAACTGAATAGGAAGAGAAAGCCAAATAAGTAGCCACAGGACTATCTAACCAATGTTTTTTATTATAGGAGAGAGAGAGAGAGAGAGAGAGAGAGAGAGAGAGAGAGAGAGAGAGAGAGAGAGAGAGAGAGAGAGAGAGAGCTAAAATTGTTATGTTCTGAAGGCAATTTTTGTATAGTTACTTTTATTTGTTTTTGTTATGTATGATATCATTTTGGGACTTAGAAAATTTTTCCCAAATGTTTCCATCGATGCCAAAGGAGGAGATTATTGGAAATATGGTCACCTATATGTCTTGATGGTTTTCATTTATGGAAATGTACACTCAAAATTTCATTTATGCATTTAAAGATAGAAATTGTTTAAGTATTAAATAGTTTGTAGCAATTTAGAGAATAGATCTTAAGAGTATGGATGATGTGTTGAGAGTTATCTTATGTGTAGTTGAGGAAAGCTTCATGAAACTATAATGATGATGTGTTCCATTGCATAGATGTGTATGAACAGTATGACACAAGTTATTGTAAGATTAAAAGTGTGGGTATTTAATAGTGAAAAACATAGCATAGCAGTAAACAAAGTTGTATGACTTAAGGAATTGTTTTGGTTACAAAATAATTACTAAGTTATGTTGAGCTGACTATGTCGATATTATTCCATAAGTTATTTTATATTATGTCAAGCATGTGAAGACATGAAGGTTGCCAGTGCAAAGTTTTGTTAATGTGAAAGGCATAAGTAAAGATCTTATCTTGCGCAGAGAAGGAGGAACTTGTGTGAGTAGATGTGACATGCAAACTATTATGATAAATATCTACAAGTTTTAAGTGATGTGAAATTTGATGTAAGATCGGAGCAATTTTGAGTTATAGTAGCCAAGAAAGTATTGTATGTATACCTATTTTGTGAAGGAATTGAATTGCATAATTGCATGTTAGGGCAGTGAGATATTCTTGCGTGTAATAGTTATACCAACTCCTAACAAGGTTGTAGCAACTCCTAATAGGGTTGAGGCTTCTAACAAGGCCTAGTCCTCTATCAAGGACTTGAAATAATATATGTACTTCATAGAATCCTAATAAGGTCAATACCCTTGATAGGATCCTATTGTTTAGTGAATCATCTAGTTGGTACCATCTCCACCAAGGTTTTCTCTTGGCCAGGGTTTCCCTAGTTAACAAATAATGGTTTTATGAGTTCTCTATGTGCATGTTTATATTTACTATTCAACAATTATGGTTTACTTCCATATGCAAGTTAGAAAGTAATTAACGATATCTTGTTGTGCACAAAAGTTTGTAGAATATTGATTCACCACCCCCGCTCTCAGTATTATCTATTTCTAGCATAATAAAGATCTTTCCAAAAACATAAATAAGAATATATACTTTGAATATATATGCATATATTCCATTTTCATTAATATATAGAATATATTAAACACAAGATATATATGTTAATATATATACTCCCACACATGACATTAGCAAAAATTTAAATAGAAATAAGGAATGGGAATGATCATTAGCAATAAATTATGCATTTATACCTACCTACCTTTAATGTGTCTAACTTATTTTCTTCTCATGTATGGCCACACCACCTGGTTAAAAACCTAGTGTACTTTTCTACTAACATATATACACTTAGGTCACTTTTAGAATGGTCTATCTTTTTTTAATTTATATTCCTGAATGCTTATATTCTAGGTGATAAGGACCAGTCAAACATGATAACTTGAATGATGTACATGATGTGAATATAACACCAAACCCTTAAATGGGTCCAATCCAAGTGCCTTATTGTGCCTTGATTTTCACCATCAATATCAATTATTATAGTTAGAAAGCCTCCCCTTGTCTTTACTAAAAAGATTAATGATGACACGTCACTTATTTTATAACTAGCTAGAGAGTAAAGTGATTCATCCTTATGTGTCTCTCATAATATAGGAGGAACTAATACATCATCTAAATGAGTGATACGAGTGCACGAAGTAAAGATTTTCTGCATCATATTCAATTAGAGAGCATGATAATATTTATGTAGAGGCATCATCTTGGTTTATATAGAATAGAGAAATTTTGTAGAGTTTTTAAAGTGATTCTTATTGCTTTCCACTCTACATATTGTTAATCTACATCTACTACGAATGTGTGTGATTAGCAGAGAACCATTATATATATATACATATATATATATATATATATATATACATATATATATATATGTATATGTATATATATATATATATATGTGTGTGTGTATATATATATATATATATATATATATGTATATATATATATATATATATGTATATGTATATATATATATATATATAGATATATATATATATATATATATATATGTATATATATATATGTATATATATATATATATATGTTAATCCCTTATTCATTTCACACCCCATCATGATAATTAGGTGAGAGTCTTTCACTGCAATCCATTTGGTGTCAGTATTTCACTGGGATTCATTTGGTATGAGTATTCATTTTTTTCTAACCCACATTACAATGTATAATGTCAAGTTGCAACACACCAACGCTGCCACAATACTCTGTAAATGTTGGAGATAGACCTTTGTGGACCTCAATTGTAGAGATCCAATATCATTCATTAAAAAATATATTAAAGGAACCCTCTTCTTAGAGGAACAAGAAAGTGGTTCATTGTCCATCCATTTACTAGAGCTCTGTATTGAAAAAAATGGGTTTGTTCTTCACATAGAATATTACACTGAACATCCTTTAAGGTAGTTTGTAGTGAAGCACTCCAAAGCATCCTTGAGTTCACACACTTTTGATTTGGATGGGAAGTCTAGAAAGGATGCTTAGAATATTCAAGGTATTCTTTTATTTTCTTGCATTTATAGTTAGGCTTTGATACCATGTTGAGTAACATAGATCATTTTCTATAAATGTAATAACATTGCCAATGTTATTAATGATTTCAAAATGCAGATTTGGATCTCATATAAATATGAGAGGAGGAGACATGTCTCTATAGTTAATCATCATTATAGTAATAATATAAATAACTATATGTATAACTCATCTTTAAGCATATATGTAATATGTTATTATATTATTATATAATAATATATATTGTATATTATATAAAAAATATATTAGATTACATATAAAATATATAGGATATTTATCTTAAAGATGTTTTACCATCAAATCAATTTGACAGAAGCTACAACTTTAAAAAAATGAATCGTCACCTCATCACCAACTTCAAAAACATGATGTCTCTTAGACTTATCAAAATTCACTGTATACTTTTGATTACTTTTTTCCAAGTTCAACTCCACTTCTTCATGAAAAGACTTCATAAAATCAGAAAATTCTTCCCCTTTTCTCTTCTCTTCACTAGCAACATCCCTCAAATATGATATATCTCTAGGTTACATTCTAATAACAATCTCAAAACATGTTTTTTTTGTATTCCTATTCACAAAATTATTATATGCAAACTCATCTTGTGCCAATACAATATCCCAATTGCTTGGCTTATCTCCAAATAAACATCTCAAAAAATTTCCCAAGCTTCTATTTACAACCTTTGTCTTTCCATCTATCTGTAGATGGAATGTAGAACTAAATCCCAACTCAATACCCATCTTCTTCCACAAAGTCCTCCAAAAGTAACCAACAAACTTACAGTCTCTGTTACAAATAACACTTTTTGGGAATCCAAGCAATCTAACAATATCTTTGAAGAAAATCTTAGCAATATGCACAATATCTCATGTCTTCTTACATGGTATGAAATTTTCCATCTTATAAAATCTATCCAAAACAACAAATATGGAATCATAAGCTCCTGCTATCTTAGGTAATATAAGAACAAAATTCATACTAATGTCACTCCAAGCTTTCTCAAGAATAAAAATAGGTATATAAAAACTAGTATTCTAACTTACTCCTTTTGCAATTTGAAAAATTCCACAAATCCTTACAAAATTCTAAACATCATTATACATATTTTGTTGATATAGCTTATCTTTAAGCAAAAGAAAACTCAATGTCTTATCAATTCCAAAATGTCCATCCAAACCACCACAATGTTTTTTGTTAATCAAATTAACTCTCATAGGACTTATTTGTATACACAACTAATTATCTTTGAACAATATACTTTCTTGAATGAAATACTCATCATACTTACTTATTTGATCTAGTAGATTTGGTGCTCCGCACTCTCTCCACACCTTAGAAAAATAGCGGTAGTATCAAAAAATTCTTTCATTTCATCAAAACCAATAACTTCAACCTTCATCTCAATCATCAAAGAACATCTTATGCTCAATTCATTAGCAACTCAATTAGTAATTCCACTCTTATGCTTGATCACAAATGTAAAAATCTGCAAGTATTCAACCCACTTCAGATGTCTTTGATTCAACTTATATTGACTTCCCAAATACTATAAAGCTTTATGATCAATGTACCGCATAAACTCCTTAGGAATCAAATAATGTCTCCACTTCTTCAAGGCTTTAACAATAGTATACAACTCTTCATCATACACACAATACTTCCTTTTAGCGCACAGATATAGTGTAAATACCCTATTGTATTATCCTTTTCATATGAATAATACAATAACCAATAGAAAACCAATTGAATTCCTAGAATAGATTGCCATTTCTGTCATTTCAATTTGCTTATCAAAAAGTACAATGGAAGCAAACTCAAAACCCCTACATACTATTGGACCGTCTGTATATGTACTCTTCTTGAAAGAAAGAAAGAAAATTACACAAGCCTCGAACCATGACAATGCCTTGAAAACTCATTTATATAGATATGAGTTGCAACAAGCAAAGGGAAAATGTGATTGAGAGGTGTCCAAGGAACAAAACATTACACAAAAGACAAAAAGGTCACAACAGAATGCTAAGCATATCAAATATTCTTTTAGGTAGGCTCGTTCCTATTACTATTGTACTTATCAACTTCTGATTTGTCTCTCATTATTTAGGATCCTTAGAATACATGGCTACCAAGCTACCCAATGAGGGGTGATCTTGTGATGCCTTCAGATCAGTTTGTTCCTGTGGGTTTTCACTTCTTTCACCTTGAGCAGGACTATTTCCTTTTCACTTTATTCTTCCTTCAATTCTAGTGCTGATGTGTCAATGACCTGCACCTCATCTTCCTGTTCCCTATCATTATTTGAACTGCCTTCCTCCAACTATTGGTCCAAAGGAATATCTACCATCCATGTGTTAAAATGTATGTTATTTGGCCAGCTGAACCACAGGATATCATCTTGTTTCTTTACTATATAATCAGCCTCCTTTTCAAAACCAACAAATTCTTGCCTCAAAGAATCAAAAAATAACTGGACTTTAACCAATTCCTCTGTCATGGTGGCCCACCAGGCATGCCCCTTTTCATTAACAACTTTATTTATCCTTATATAGAAAAGTTCATCCAGTTCTTTACTCCATTCATCCTTATTTTTCAATTGGTTCTTTCTATCCAAAGCACAAGGAAACAAATCAAATTTTTTATTCTTGTATTTATTCAAATAAGAAACAATTTTTAGTTGCAAAGCAACTCTCCTGTTATCAAAATCTGTCAAGTCATTAGCAATATCACATAATTTTTCAATATGGTCATTTGAAGACCTTATAACTGAATAACATAAAAGGGTGATTTCTTTTTCCCTTTTTCCCCACTTTTTAACAATAGGCTTGAGGATTTCATCATGGGCTTTTAGTTGCTCCCATATACTTATTACTCTTGCCAATTGATCAAAAAACAAGGGCCATTCAATCTTATCTACCAAATACATTAGGGCCTTTCTAAGCTTATCCTCATATTGTATATTTAACTCTACATCTAAAGCCCATAGCTTATTTTTTTATTCTTCAAAATCCTTAGTTGTATAATATTCTAGCCTTTGAGGTGTGTCTGGTAGTTCTACAAGGGGGTGGATTTAAAACGTTCCACTGGGGGTATGTTATTCTTGGCCTTGTGGACTTCCCCATTACCTTGTTTTCAAGTTCAATTCTCCTTTTTACCTCCCTATTATAGGCCTCAAGAAGTGTTTCATATTTACCCTATAACTCAGACATGGCCTATTCCTCCTTCTTTGTAGTATCCAAAAGAAACTTGGAAGATTCCACATTCCAAGATGCTACCTGCACATGTGAGGTATCAACAACTCTTCTCACAATTAAGCTTCCCATCAAGCCAGAGTCATCTGACTATGATGATGTGGCTTTGGATCCTCTTCTCAGTGACCAACTAACCATTGTAGCTTGATCTTCAACGAATGCAGTGCCTTGAAAGTTCTTTTCAGCCTTGTCTTGCAAAGTCAATTTATTTGAAACAGAACTAAAAACTAAAGCATCAGCAATATCCCAATTTGGCAACAATAAAATGTTAGATGCCTTGACTATTTTCCTCCCTTCCTCAGGGCTTATATTCTGCAATTCTTTTATCATTTCTTCTTTAGTTTGGTTCTAAATGGAAGTTTCATCCATTTCTGGATGCTCTATTTTCATCTTTTTACATTTCTCCTCAAAAATGTTCATGTTTTCCCTCCATGCAAACTGCTGAAAAGCCCTAAATTTAACAAAACTGTCATCAGTCAAAAATTTATGACTTGCCTGCTCTAACATAGGGTCCAATTCCCTGCCACTACAATCTACTATAGTTAGATCAAAACTTGGGAGGGAAGGTTCTGGAGGGTTACCCTCATCTAATTCTGCTTGACTAATAAAAATACCTCCTTATGATCCCATCTGTTCGATCTGTTCACCAATGAGATGTTCTTCTCCAATCCTCACAAGGGACTGAGTGGGAAAATATTCCTCAACTTGAGGCCTTTCTTTTGTTATTACCTTTTGCCTCTTAGGACTAGGCTCATCAGGTCTCTCCTCTTGGGCTATACTAGTGAATCCTTTTATTTTTTTGCCCTTATCTATAGGAACCCTTTTATTCTGAATTATAGTATACCCAGGACTCTTTTGTACAATTATTTTACCAACTCCCACATTTGGGGTGAAAGCTAATCTCCTTATGACCTCTCTAGCCTTATCAAGATAAGAATCAATAAAAATTTGTTTCTTTTCATTCATGAATTCCACTATTTCAGGGAAGGTATTCATGAGTTTACTTATTTTGTCAGCCTCTGTAACAGCATTATCTAAAGGATCATATTTATTATCAAAACAATGAATGAATTCTAAGACCCGGGAATAAACTCTCCACTTTTCCTTTTTAGTGTCCTACTCTTGCAATGAGAATTCATTCCTTATAATGTCCTCTAGATAATAATAATTGTGCTTGACCAGTCCCAACTTGATTCTATGCCTGAACATCTAATTGAAAAATCCCTCGGAATAAAAAAAAAGGGGATGAGAGACAGCCATCATATACTACTCCAAAATTTTATGCAAAAAGAGCCATCCCCCTTTTGTAATCACAAACTGATGGGCCACTGTGCAAGTAGTAAAAATTGACCCTAATTGAATTTTCAAAAAAAAATATTTCTTCAACTCCCCCTAACTGCCACAAAACTTCAGCCACTCCTACCTGTATATGAGCAATGTTAGTATGCTAATAGAAACCAAATTTAAATAAAGCTTCTACAAACTAAACAAAATTCATAAACTTCAAGATAGACTAAGATGAGCTCTCAATTGAGAATATGAGCCATTAATGGGCTCTCTCAATGAGAAGCTCTCTTGTTGAGTGACTTTGTCTAAATAGATAGGATGTATGCTCAAGCTTATGCTTCAAAAAGGGCTTCAAATGGAGTTGGAATTTGGGTGTGGGTGTATGGTTTTGATGTAAAATGGCTTCTTAAAATGGCATTATGACTTTACTTCATGGATTGTGTTATTTTGCAAAGGGGAAGGATCCAATTTATACGCAAGAGGCTTGAAGGATTGAGGGCTAAGATGCAAGGATGGGAAAAAGCTTATGGAGGGCTCAAATTGCATGAGAAGAGAGCACATGGATTGTGCTTCCTTATAGCCAATCAAGGAGTGACACATGTCACATGGTGAGAGGATGGAGGAAAGGGGAAGGATGAGTCAACAAAGGAGGCTCTAGGGATAAAATCTTCATAAAGACCCTCATAATGACTTGTAAGAGCAATAAAAGGGCTTGGAAGAGTCATTTATGGCCTAGTGGACTTCATAAAGTTTTATGGTTGAGATATTTTGAGGGTGATGAGAGTAATTTCAACTTGGACTTGATTAGGAAGGTTTTAAGCTTGCTTAGGCTTGTGCAAATGATTAGAGGATGGATTAGGATGGTTTAGAATTAGCTTAGGGATAGGCAAGTGGATGGCAAGTGGATTGCAATTAATGAGGGTGGGTGAAGGAGGAGATATTTGTTAACTTTGGCTTGAGTTAGCAAGTCTTAACCCATGTTTAGGGAATGTGACAAGGTTAGGAGGGGATTAGGATTAGGGTTAAAGACATCTTCTAGAAGAGTCTAGGCTTTGGATGAGGATGAAGACTTTCTAGAAGAGTCTAGAACCTCCTAGGATAAGATTTTATGAAATAAATAAAGTTTTATTTATTTCAAGGGTTTGGGTTGAGGAGATATTTATTAAAATATTTTTAATAAACATGAGGATTAATATTTAATCTTGATTAAATATTTTGAGTTGGGATTAGGGGTAGCAAATGATGGGATTAGCCTTTAATCAAAATTAAAGAAGGATTAGAATATTTTGGAAGAGGTTGGTGGTCTTAAGGAAATTGGGCAAGTTTTGGGCAAAAAATAAATTTTTTATTTATTTTAGGATTTTTGGTCAATTTATTAATTAAATAATTAATAAATAAGGAAATAATGTTTAAATAAGATTTAAACATTTTTGGGAGGGATTCCTTAATTAAATATTTTTAATTAAGATAAAGGGATTTAATGGCATAAAAATTAATTAATTAATTAATTAATTAATGATGATGTCATTAGGACTTTTTTAGAAAATAAAAATACTTTATTTTCTAAAGGTTTTTAGATGTCTACACTACCTTCAAAGGTACTTGGTAAGGAAAAACATGAGGACTCCCTTTAAAACCATATATTTTGAAAACAGTAGAAACAGAGTAAGGGATGATATCTCCCCAATTATGTGAAACTTTCAAGTCATGGGGGTTATCCATAGGCCTAATGAGACTCATTAGTGCTTTAGGGATTATGGGATTATCACTAAATATCAAGCACCTTATCTTAGAAGCAAAATATCTATCAAATCTGACAAAACTACCATTACTTGCATCCCAGGTCATATCTGCACTCCACAATTGGACTAGCAGTATTTCCCCATTCTCCTCTCTATTTAGTTCCATCTCATTACCAAAATATGTCACTCCTTTGAACAAAAACATATGCATTAATAGAGAGTAGTGACCACAAGTTTTTTCCACCTTGCCCTTCACAATCCCAACTAAACCAATGTGAATTTCTTCAGCCAAAAAGGAAGCAAAATCAAAAATAACATCTACACCAAAGGAAGCAATCTGAACCATCATGTACTTGAAACCAATGGGCATAAGTTCTTGCTCATCTTCACCAAAAACTCGGCATAAGGTCATGTATATCTCTACAGCCTGGGAAGTAAAAAGACTCTTCTTAAAAGGCTCTCTAGAGGCTGCAGTAATTAATGATAAAGTTCCTATTGTACCAATATGTGCCCTTAGTGCACCTCCCCTGATTACATCCTTCTTTGCTTTATATTCATTCTCTAATTCTAGCAGATTGATTTGCACATGGTAATCTAATAATGGTTCCAAGTGAAAAACCTCTCTAATTTCTTCAGGAGTAATCGAGACTAAAGGCACGCCATCCTTTCTTCTTACAACCCTAATGGCTTGGTCATAATTCTTAGCAATGGCTTCAAGAAAATCATAATCCATGAAAACAATTGGGACTACTAACTTTCCCAAATCAAAATTCCAAACATTAGCATGCGGGGCAAACAACTTCCTTTCTGAAAACCACTTTTTAAATAGGATAAGACCAGTTTGAGTAGTTGTTGCATCCCTTACCCAATTCCCCTTGTCGTACAGGCCATATGCAATTTTAAGCTTAGGGTTTAAGGAAATCAATTTTTAAACTTGTGCAGGCTCTACAGTAGACTCTGGGAGTAATTCTAATAAATCATCATGGACATTCCTTTCCATATAGTTAATTTTCCCAGAAAATGGCTTCTTAGGAGGCATTTTGACAGTATTGAGAGAACTGCAATGCCATAGAGGTTTTAGTATGAGTACTTACTTGACTTGCTGAACTTGTTCTTCTCTGAACCTCTGTAATTGATCTCAAACAATTGAGTAATAATTTTCACGTTCTTACCAAGCTTAACATGATGAAATCAATAGGCTCTTGTGCTTAGAAAATTTTCAATCTTTGTTTGCATGGGACTGGAATTAATGAAAATCTCCTGTATTATACTCTATTTTTTCCACACGCGAAGCTTTCATTTATCATAAATGCGTAGGATAGAAAAATAGAGTGGTGTCACATTTCCTTTTTTAAACTTATGCCGTTGATCCATGAAAAATCCTAAGACCTAGGAATGACAACTAGGCTGACTCAGCTTTCTTCTTAACACATTGGAAGTCAAACCAATGAAATACCTCCATCTGTATCTTTCCTTCAAGGCTGGCACTTCAAACTGGGCCCATGGATGACCACAAACATGTGTCATCAACTAGCAAACTCATTATACATAACTCTCAAGCACCTTTCTACAGCGAGCTAGTGATAACCATTGATCTTACTTTAATTGTGTGGTAGATAATTTAAACAACCTTTAAGAACACAATGGTGGGGCCCTTGCTCGTTAACTCGCTATATTTATTTATTACACATCTCCTCATTGCGAGTTAACGAGCATCGTTGATCTAGATTTGATCTTGCGGTCAAAAATTTACTACAATAGTGGTGGGCCAACACTTGCCAACTCGCTATACATAACTTCCAAGCACTTCTTTATAGCGAGCTAACAATGGCCTTTAATCCTAGCTCAATCTCATGATCAAAAATCTTTGTACTTTATACACGGGAAGTGGGTCCATGATACCACTATCGCTGAGCTAGCTCAACATGCTGGCACATATATATATATATATATATATATATATATATATATATATATATATATCTTGATGACATCACATGTCTTGGGCCTCACGTGTTTATGACTTTCAAGTGGGTCACTATGTTGCTACCGGCAAAAAAAATAACAATCCAGCTAGCGACATGGCAAGCTCTGACGAATCAAATTTTTTTGGCTCAAAGATATTTCAATAGGATGCCACCATGTAATTTGATCTGCACAGCTCAACCTTATCACATCACTCATTCAGGGCCCACCTTTGAGGATTTTTCAATTACATTACCATTTTCTCAGCAATCGCTACATCGCTACCGGCATAAAAACCACAAATCTGGCTAGCGATATGGCAAGTTCTAGTAAGAACTTTAAAAACAATGCCTAAAAAAAGAAACTACAAAAGACAATAACCTACAGAGGGACAAAAGTGAAACGTGCACCATATCTTCCTCAGGATCCTCAAAATTACTTCTGATCTCAGAAAGACACCATCTTTGGAAAATCTAGGCATTCGCTATATCACCACTGGTAAGTCGCAAGTGTTTTCAATTAGCGACTTGGCGAATTGTCAGATAAAATTAAACTCTGGTGACACCACTTGTAAATATTTCCATGTGCCTTTCTTCTTGAAACTGACTGGTCTGGGACATAGTACATGGTAAATAGATCTTCCTACCAACACATTTTGCGACACTGAACTCCACTTTTCAGTATCACACATAATTCTCCGATGGTCACTACCTCGCTATGTGTAACATACAAGCATCTTGCCATAGCGAACATGCAACAACTGTAGATTCAAATCAGATCAGACAGAAAGATTAAAACCCCTTTTTCAAAAGACTTAACAATGGCGATCAAGCAAGCAAGGAAAGAATATTCACTCCTTGTTGTTTTTTTTTTCTTTTTTTTTTTAAAAAAAAATTGCGCCATGAAAAAATTAAAAGGACAAATCTAAGGCTTTTCACAGATTTTTCAAAGGTATCGAAATATACTATGCCAAAAACTAAAGCCCTATGACTTCTCAGAAACTTCTCATCTGATTTTTTTTATGATCCTAAGAAAATTTGATTTGCAAAAAATTAGACCAACATATCTGATGTACTCATTAAAAGATACTTTGTCCTCAATTGAGGGATCATTTTTGTATAATTTAATGTGAATAGCACACAAATTGTATTGCACATTTATCTGCTAGATGTTGGGTATGTTGATTCAACATAATAAATTTCTTAGAGGATATAGAAACTTACTGACTGTAAACAACATGTATGTTCTTAGAAAAAAACCCATACTCATTGTAAACAATAGGTATGGACTTAATGCATATTTCATGAGTTGTGGTTCATAAAAACCAATACTCATCATCTTGAATTGTTTCTTTAATACCCAATGCATTGAGGTGATGCTTACATTTTGAATTCATAACAACTATTTCTCATCAACTTAAATTGTTTTTTTAGTACCCATTGCATTGACGTGACACTTACAAGGTTGAAGTATTGCAACTTCCTAGAAGGTCTGCCTACTCAATTCCATGATGATCCAACTTTCCTTGATCCTTGGGAGAATGATGTAGGAGCATCAATGTCAAGGTTGAAGGCATGAGAAGACATTAAGGTCTCAAGATAACCAACATGACCATGTTAGAACAATTGATGTAATAAGACCCTGTGAAAGTCCTTTTTGATATGTTTGTAATCATTTTAGTTAAATTTGAAAACATTAATTAACAAAAATGATATGTGCAGTTATAAAAATTAATCACAACATGTCCAATTTATTTGTAGGTATATTTTCTTGTGAAGAAAGACAATGCCTAACAATATGAACCCAAAACAAAATAATGAGACAATGGCTACATTGTGGGCTCAGTTTCGAAGAAAACCTAATAAATGTTATTGTCTTTGAAAAAAGTGTAAGGGCTTAAAGAATTGAAGAATTTTAATCACAACAGCCCAGAGTCATTGTAGGCAATATGGTCATATTGAAGGGGGCAACAATTTTTGTCCATTTCTGAATGTGGATTTCCTACTGGAGGTACATGGAGGTGTGAATATCCAAGCTGAGGATAACACTCCCATGGAAAAAGATGATAATGTGCAAGGGGACATGATTGAAGAAGATGGTATTGAGGCAAGTGATGAAGAGGCTCACAATTATGGTACTAGCAAATCTAATAATAATGATGAAGATGATCTTGATATACCTTTACTTGAGAAGGCACATGAGCCCTTATACGAAGGCTCCCAAACAACTCTACTATCGGCTATAGTGTTGTTGGTGAACTTAAAGGTTATGAATAGTATATCCAATGTAGCAATGTCACAGATGCTAAGGTATGTCATTTTAATCATCATCAATGTTAGCATACAATTACTATTCATTATATTAAGAATGCATATTTGTTGTTGTAGGTTGATTAGTGAGTTTTTGTTACCACCATCAAACATTTTGCCTTGTTCATATAGAGAATTATCTAACATTATGGATCAGGTTGGAATGAAGTATCAGACAATGCATGCATGTCCCAATGATCACATTCTATATCATAAACAACATGAATTTGCAACAAAATGCTCTGATTGTCATGTTAGTAGATATCGATCAGATCAAATAACAAAAAAGGTGCCTCACAAGGTTCTTCGATACATTTTCATTATTCCATGTCTTGAACGGTTATTCAGGTGCACTAGCTTAGCACAATTTATGGATTACCATGCACAGAATAGAAGTCAGGATGACATTATGCAAATGCCTGCCGATGGTTTTGCATTTAAAGAGATAGAAGAAACATGGTCACTATTTAAAGAACCTCATAATCTGAAACTTTCATTGGCGGTGGACGGTGTCAATCCATATGGGGATATGAGATCTGTTTACTTAGTATGGCCTATTTTTGTTATTAACAATAACATTCCTCCTTGGATGTCCATAAAGAGGGAGCACATAATGTTGTCAATGATTGTGCCAGGTATTTTTTTATTTTATAGTTATCTAAATTAATTTATAAAAAGTGCATGAAATTGGTTATAATAATTGCGTAATGTTTATGTTCATTCAATTGTTAGGTAAATACCAAGTTAAAGATATGAATGTGTATATTGAGACCCTAATTGATGAGTTGTTGAAGTTATGGAATGGCATCACTATGTATGACATCTCTAGACCGATAGGACATCGACAATTTCAATTCCATGCAATTCTTGTATGGACAATACATGATGCCCCTAGGCTAACTCATTTTTGTGGTATATTATATTGTTAAGATTACATATTTTTGGTATGTTATAGTAGTTACACATTACTATCAAATGCTTAATTTGCACATGATCATTGTACATGATCCAATTATACATGATGTTTTAGGTCTTCAAACAAAAAGAAAATTTGCATGTCTAGTTTGTGGTCCAAAGATGAAATGTCATCATTTGAGAAGTTTACGAAAGTAGGTGTTTGATGAGTTTAAACACTTTCTCCACCATAATCATAAGTATCGAATTTCCAAAAAACAACTTTTCAATAGGAAAGAAGAGACATCATCAAGGCCACGAAGAATGACACCTCATTTATGGAAGTTGGAATACAGTCGACTAAATCATCGAGGTAATGTCCAATTGGTCGTCTGAAGTTTATAATTTGTATTTTGATATTGTCTTATATTTACTAATGCTATAATTGATGCTCATGAAGGTTGTCAAGGCATCAATGACCAACTTCCTAGAGGAATGAAAATTTATCCTACTCAATTTAGTATGTTACCATACTATAAAGATCTCTTAATCACGCATTTGTTTGATGCTATGCATATTGGAAAGAATGTAACAGAGACACTATGGAAAATGTTGGATGGAAGGCATGATAGAGAACAATTTGCTAAAATTTGTACTGACATTCATGAATCTATTCATGCACTAAAAGTTTTCATTGAATTAAATAGGAATGGAGACCGCATAAATACAAGTGCCCTTCCTTGGTTATTAATGGAGCAACAAAGTGATGCATTAAAAGAAGTCATAAAAAAAAAAATTTCCAATAGGATTTGCTACAAATATAAGCACTCTTCTATCAAAGAAAGGTGATTTTGGGCCAGGGTTGAAGACATGATTTGCATACCTTCCTCAAGGTAAGTCATATTTTCTATTTATAGTATATTTGTAAGATTGAATGTAGTACTAGTTGCATTATTTAATAATATATTGAAATGATCATTTTTTAATGATTGCAGTTCATCCTACCTCTATCCCTTAAACAATAGTTTGACAACAATAGTAAACAAGTTATATATGATCTTGGAAAATACATGAGGTTAGAAGAGTGTTTTTGCTTAGATTTGGAGCTTTTTATTTGAAATCTATTGTATAATTTTATTTGAAATCTCCTTTATGTGTTTTTGCGTGTTCTCTTTTAGGTGGTTATCATCTAAAGAAATTGATAAAAAAGATATAAAATATTGGAAGGGAAAAATTCCACAGCTTATGTGTGAAATGCAAAAGTGTTTACCTCCAACGTTTTTGAATGCTCAAGAACACTACCTCATACATCAAGTTGAGGAAATTGAATTGTGTGGACCTATACAAGCTAGATCAATGTGGATGGTTGAGAGGCACTTGAAATTTATGAAGGTCTTGGTTCGACAAAGAGCACGTCCTGATGGTTCTATGATAGAGGGATATATGATATACCGGACCATGGTGTATATTAGTGAATATCTTCCAAATTTTGCAGTAGGTATCCATGTAGATCACATTTGGGATCCCAACTATAATGACAAATTCAAAGGGGAGTACCTAACAGGGAAAGGTAGATTGAGGAGGGTGGCAGGTAATTATAAGTTTTTTTTTGTAATTTAACAATTCTTATCCATCATCAATATATATAAGTTGTTTCTAACTGGTGTAATTATCTTCTTTTTAGTTGGTCGTGAGTGGGATGCACTACACTTGTACATTGCAAACAATCTTGATTGGATGACAGTGTGGATTGAATAGTCTCAACAAAATGGTTGCTCATTAAAATGGGATGGTGTTGCATCGTTGGTTAAAGAAGCTCATCATAATGGAGATCCCAATGTTACGCCAATGGTACTTGATCTAATATATGGCTTAAGCGATACAAAGGTATGCATAAGATTAATAATCATGAGACATAAGTTTAATATCAACCAACAGATCAATGAGAAGATTCTTGACATGTTTGAATAATTTTAGGTCAAGCACCACAAAGCTATGTACTACCATGGCTATAAATTCTGCACAAAAAAGTTAGATGAAATGAAGAAAACGTGTGATTCTAGGATAAGTGTTGTCTTTGCAGTCACCAATATTTCATCTAGAACTGACATACATCCTCGACAATCTGAAAATTGATACTATGGCATTTTGGATGATATACATGAGTGCAACTTTGATTCATTCAAAATAGTTCTATTTGTTGTCAAATGGTTTAAGTTATGACTGAATCGAAATGATCCCGATAGGACTGTTATTGAACAAGACAATGGATTTACTATGCTTAATACAAGGTCATTTGAGTTAGTCAAAGATGAGCCCTATGTTCTTGCAAGTCAATGCGAGCAAGTGTTTTACTTTGGTGTTCCAGACAAACTAGGTTGGTCATTTATTGTTAGACATGACCCAAGAGGAAGGCCAATAAAGTATAATGTGATCGAAGAAGAAGATATTGAAGAAGCACAAGAGGAAGTAAATGATTATCAGGAATGACAGTTACCCAGTGATGAAGAAGAAGAAGATGGTGATGATTTTGGTCAAGCTAAAAATAATGGAAATAATGATGATGATGATGTTGATGACGATCATGATCATGGTGATGAAGATGGTGATGATCATGGCGATGATGGCCATGATGATGATAGTGATCAAAAGGATGATGATGGTGATGAAGATGGTGGTGGTGACGACAATGATCAAAGTGACAAGTTTGATGATGATGATGATGATGATGATGATTATGATGATGATGATGACATGGATGAAGATCATGATGATCAATGAAATCTTCAGATACGATCAATGTCAACTATGATAGGGTCTTGTATGAACAAATATTTCTTTCCAAACCATATGTGCACATATAAATATTAAGTAGAACATGTCAAATATTTTTTTAGATATAAACATTAATTATGCTAAATTTTTAACTTAAGACAAATGATTTACATATACAATCTACTTTATTATTAATATTTTTTTTGGTAAGCCTATTACTTTAATTTCGCTGCTGATTTCTAAGACTTACTAATTTTTTTCACAGGGTGATATGGATGCACCATCTCAAACACCTTCAATAGAGGTAAACATTAATTATTGTAAATTTTAATGTTAATATAGAAACAAATTTCTTATTATTATGTTCTTTTCTTTATGGCTTTGGAGTTATTTTGATGAAAGTATATGAATATTTGATGTCACAAATGATAGGAAAAAGCTAAAATGATCACTGATCAAATGCAATCTGAAATACATGCATCATATCTACATGACATTAGTCTTAGTACTGACCCTATATTCATCACCCAAAAAATTACACAAAGATACACTGATGAGCTTGTTAGAATTATCATCAAGGGTGACAAAAGTGAGGAGAAAGAGGCATTGGGAATAGAATTGGACCACAGAATCCAATCTTTGAAAGTAAGCAGTAATAGAAGTTCAATAGATATTAATCTTTTATAGTATCTTATGGATCATGATCTCTAATTTTATGTGTTCTTGTATAGACATATGTGCCAGTTTCAAGGTCACATGGTCAACATGGTCAAGATTGTTGCGCAGTACCTTCGTGTAAGTAACACTTCATTTGTTTTGATCGACATTATAACACTTACCTTTTTTTTGTGGATGTTTCTCGCTAGTATCCTATTTAATATTTATTCATTGCAAATGTCTTTGCTAACAATATTCTATTTTTTAGCTCATTATGAAGTGTAGACTCCTCCTTTAGTTGGCGGTCCACTATTGTCTACTACATTGTTGGCAACAAGGACCATGCAAACATCATCGTCTATGCCCAGTAGAACTGGTAAAACCTTGTTTTGCTATATTTTGTAATGTGTTATATTTTGTAATGTCTTTCTACAAGTTGATGAACAATGAAGTAGCATATTAGTGCTTAAATGATGTCTACAGAAGCTCGCATACACACAAACACATGCATACACACACCACACATACATACATACATACATATATATAGCCACACATAGAGAGACATGGACATAGGTAGGGAGGTAGACCAACAAAGAGCAGTATTGAAATCGTCATTAAATTGTATGATGTTTTAGTTGATAGAGCAACAGAGAGCAGTACTACTGAAGTTGATCCATTTCCTAGAGCAGTTCATGTGATTAGTATTGGTTTGTATGGAGAGACATTTTTTCTTAATAAGAAAACTATATTTCCATTAAGAGAACGAAAGCTTCTAGGTGCTTTAAAATTGATATTATTTAAAGTGTAAATTTAGTTTACTTTTACATTACTCATTTTGGACTGATAAATCCTTTATGTTTTTGTAGGTAATAATGCTTTCTTTGAACATCTTTTTCATATGACATTGAGACTATTTGGACCCACCATATGTAAAAGGTACATAGTTTCATATCATTGCTACATAATTTTTGTTTTCTTTTATTTATTGTAATATATTAAAGTTATTAATCTAACAATCTATTTTTTTTTTAAAAGGTGGAATTTACAAGCTGTGGAATTAAAAAATCAGCTGATTGCATCCATTGAGGAGAAATTTGGGAAAAACATTTTTGACACTGGCCTACTTCTGAAAAGAGAAGCAAAGCATATAAAGACTATGAGGGATCAATATAGAAGGGCTCTTAAGGATAACCCAAAGTACGATCGTCCTCCTATGATTCCACTGATGGAGTGGAATGAAATAATAGAAGATGCAAAGGAGAAAAGGCTATGTGAAGATAGAGATAATGAAGCAGCATAGGGCAAAAAGAGGTATGTCATTATAGTATTAAGTACATTGTAATCGTGCACTAATTATTGATATTTATAAATATATAATCTAAGATGTTTGAAATTGTTCATAGATTGTAGGACACATCCGTGGCTACAAAAGAGAGAATAGAAAAGGTTGGCCAACACAAACTTGGCTCTAGTGGCTATATGAATCTGTAGTCTCGAGTTGTAAGTAGAGCAATGAATTTTGTATTTTTTTTTAATATAATGTTGCAAATAGTTTTGTTTAATGAAATCATACATGGAAAACTAAAGTTATCAGGCAAAAAACATAGGGCACAGATTTCAATGTGGAGGTCATAGATGAAGATAGAAAAATTGCCTTGAAGGAAGGCTATAAAGTTGTGGTTGCACGTCTATGTGAAGAATCTATAAGCCTTGCCCAACAATCCAGTACACCAAATGATATCTCACAAGTAAATTTGTTAGATGAAAAGTAAATGAAATTAAATAGTTGAGAAGATTCTTTTTTGGTATTATTTTTAAACGTAAATTGACTACATAACAATGTGCATAACATTTTACCGTAGCCTTCATTTCCTACCACAGAACCTACTCCTAACAAAGGCCATGATGTGCATTATAGTGGTGGAGGTATTAATTTGCTATTGGAAATTAATTATGCAATTATGAATACAATTTAACATCTTCAATTGGAATTTGACCTGTATCCTTTTTTTGAATATTTCAGAGCATGTTGAACATCATGCTGAAGCAATGGACCATGTTCCAAGTGTTCAACATGTTGACGCGATGGCAGATCAAAATGGTAATGTAGAAGATGTGGCATTTTTAGGTAAGAAAAATGCATTTTATGTTGTACGCGTACTTAATTACAAACTTGCAACAGTTAGAAAAAGAAAAAGAATATGCCAATTTATCGTATTCACTTGTTCTTGCAATAGAGCCCATTTTAGTGCAACAACCTCCTGCTCCTCCAAAAAGAAGGAGCCATCATACTTTGACATTACACGTGCTAGAAGCGGAGGAGAATGAAGCAGATATGGATGCTCCTATGAGCACTTTTCTTAAGAGAGCTCAGAAAAACAAAAAAAAGAAATGTATGTTTTAAAAATCTTCTTTGATAAACCTTGTTGGATAATGAAAGAACTTTGTTTTAAGTAATTTTGTATGAATGATGTGTATTAATAGTGATTTTTGGTTTATGTTAATGAATATTGTTATTTGTTAATGATTTTTGATTAGTATTGTGTATTAATGAATTTTATATCATATTAATGAATGTTATGTGATTGTATTGATTGAATGTTATAGTTCATAAATGGATGAATGAATGAATGAATGAAGTATGTAATTAAATGATAATGGGTACTTTAGATTGGTGTTAGGGGGAGGGGGGTGAGGCCAGATGAGCTTGCATCTTCACGTGGTTGGCCTTGTTAAGTAGAGAATATTATAGTATTCTTGAAACCAAGTGAAGCTCAAATTTGTTAAGTCTTCAAACACACATCCCAATTCTCTATAATGAGACTGAAGTTTTTTTTCTTGTAATAGTCTCATTGTAGTCATCTTTTTGTTCCTTGAACATATAGTTCTTGCTTAGTTTAAATCCCAATTATTAGATATTTGTCCACATTGGAGTTAGTTTGGCATAGAAACCTACATATTTTATTATATATATTTAGTCAACTGAAGGCAATGTAGAAAGTATTCACATAGTTGATGTCTAAAAAAAGAAAGACAAGATGCATATATTATTTAGCATGGAAATCCTTGTAGGTGAATTGTGTGTGTCTGTACACACACACACACACACACACATATGTATGTATGTATATAACTTCAAACAAATGTGTAGACTCAATTAGCAAGAGAGACCAACCTCAAATCCTGCAATGCAAAAGGAACTAACCTTTGAAATGCAAAGTGTTTATAATGTAGGTAGATTTTCCTTAGATCTCCTTCGAGGTCTTCAACAAATATGCCTTGTACTTATGAATAATCCACCAAGATTTGAAATAATGTTTTTCAATAAATTCTCTAAAATTGGAATATACCTCCATAAAAATTCTACCTTAGATCTGCTCATCATATTCAAAATAAGACTTCACATGTCTATTCACTTAGGTCTAATTTAGGTCTTCCACAAATTTGGCTTATAATTATGCTCTTGAATCTCTTAAAATCTTCTTTATATTCAAATTATATTTAATGAATTGATTGATACAAATTTCCTCATACTAGAATCCAAATATCATTATCATTGTCAAACATAACACAGACATAAAATCATTTTGGTTATTCACTTGTTATACAAGTTAGTCTTATCTTTTTGGTTTTCACAAGTCATGCACTTATGCATCTTTGGGATATCCACAAGCTATTAGAGATGTTTGGATGGTTCATGTCCTTATTTTTTTTGTGTTGTTTGTAGGGTTTTTGTCGTGAAGTCTAAGGACAGACATGTTGGATGTTTGTGATAGACATGTCCACCTATAAGAAAAGTATCAAATGTAGAAAAAATGCAAAGAGAAGCTTGTAAGGGTTTTAGGTGTCTTTAGGCCTAGTACAGCTTGTAAGGGTTTTAGGTGTCTTCTGAAGGGTTAGTGAAGTTATAAAACCTTTGAAGAGGTTAGTGAAATATATTAAAGACATATATGATTGTAAGTTGTCAAAGTTGATACTTTGTGTCAAATTAGACAACAAATTTTAGTTTATAACTAACTAGTAATAGTCAGATAGTTAGACAGCAGTCATTGTTTACTATTGTTTGGTTATTTAGAAGGGATTTGTTGAGTGTTTGGGGGAGAAGTAGAGTTGGGGTGGTGAGACAATGCATTGTGAAAAAAATTTAATGAATAAAATAATCCTGTTCTCTGCAATTCAGTATCTGTCCCCCACGGAATAGTGAGTTCCTATGATGTATCAAATGCATTTTGACTAATATTTAATGTGAGAACATTTTATTATTTTTTTATCTTGTCTGCAAATTCTTTTAATTTTCATTGCGGGTTGAGCAAGGAATAATAGACTGGTGCATTCAAACTAGTGACTGGTTAGGCACAGTCAACTATACTTATTCTGAAGTTTCCAATGTAGATTCTCTCCTACCACTTGTAGTCACTATTAATGGTGGGAGATAATAAGGTTGTGATAATTTATTTGTACTATATTAACCAAATGTAGGAGAGTGGGAAAACTTTGTGTAAGTACAGTGTTGGATGGTAATTGTTGATGGAGGTTTAGCCTGGATTAGACACCAGTCTAATAGACAGTGGATCATTTCATGTTTGAAGATGTTTGGGGGGTGAATCCTTCATGTTTGGGGGGTGTCTCTGTTACCAAAAATGAGACAGTAGAGCACTGCTAGTGTTATGATGGGAAAAATATGTCTTTCATTGCGATAGACTATTTCTAAGTCATCTGTGTTGTTTCTTGCTATTGTCAAGTAGTCTTTTTTTTACTTGAGATAATGAACAAAATTATCTACCATTTTTTCTAATGATAAATTTTTGACTTGAACAATGATAAAGTTTATTATTAATCATTATAGTGGAACAACTTTTGACTTGTTCAAAAATTTTAGTCGAAGGTGTTGGAATTGATAGTGAACCCCAAGCTCCTAGAAATCACCTGCAACCAAAATGCATGTCACATCTGTGTCTGGGAGAGAAGACGATCCAAAAAGCATGCCTACTTTGGTGATTTGGCTATTATTGTAGCACTACAAAGTGTCTTATAGTGTTTCTCATTTTCTTAAATAATAGGCAATTAGTTCATGATTTCATCATATCTTATAGTGGAACAACTCCAAGAATCTTGGGTAAATTGCTTGCTATAAGACTTTCTTGTATAGGACACTCAATAATGTGGGCTAAGTGGTGGGCACACAGAGGAATAAGAAAGGATCTCTACAAGTGCATGGTGCAGTAGAATTCAAAAATGAAATTGAAGTGCTCTCATATATTCATTATAAGAATCTAGTCAGGCAAATTGGCTTTCATCTCCATTCATGATGGAACTTACAATGATGCATATCCACAAAAATCTTTAACTTCTAGCAAACAAGTTAAACCTGAAGATAAGTTGTTTGAAGACCTGGTTGACTTTGCCAAGGCAAAAAGTAAAACTTCACCCAGTAAAAGTGAAAGTTTTTAAAAATTAGAGGTTGTTCTCTAGGATGGTTTGTACTACATATCTTCAAGTAGCTTGCTACAAGTGATGGTTTAGGTGTAGCATCATTTTTATTGAAGCCACTGTATAATCTTTTGTTCAATTGAGGTTTAGTATTCATTCTGTGTTATATTATTCCTAGTGCACTGCAATTTAATTTATTTCTTGTTACTTTTTTTTTCTGATATGAAATTCCTTTTGAAGATTTGTACATATATATATTGCAATGTATTGTTGAAGCTTATTCTATTTTAGATCTTAAGTAGTGTGTGAGCTGTTGGTATTTCAAACTATTGAAACTATCAAGCAAAAAAATGCTTAATATTACAGTGAAATGACTCACACAATCTAGGGATTAGCCAATTCCCAATATCAAATATATGAATGAATCACTATAACCCAACTTCAAAAAAACCAAAGGATGGTTTCCTACTCTTCTGGCTCTGCTAAACCAAGGCAGGTATACCTAGGGATAATTCTAATGCAATTGTGTATGAAATTATCTTAGTTTCATTCTGATTCTCATCTGTTACCCTCACATACATAAAAAGCTCACTTCAATTCTTCAATGCTCTCAAACTTATACACATCCCTTATCAGCAAATCTGGTCATAATTCTCCTAAAATTTACAAATATTCCTGGAAATAGCAGCTACCTAAGACTCAGGAATTAGATATAAATGAGTTGAGACTAGCATTTATAAGTCTTGAATAGGATTTAAAATAATTTTGATTTTGTAAGATGATTTGATATGCAGCAATAGAATTCATCCTTGTTTACTTCTGATTTATAGGACCAGTGCCTTATCCATTGGGCAAGAAATTGACTATTGGTGGGAGATCTAATTCAAATAACTTGTATAAGAATTAATCAACTGCAATCACCCATTTCCATTCTTATGCAATATCTCTTTTATGAACTCATAAACCCTACTGATTTATTGAAGCATTTATATAATTGCTTGAATTAAAAGCAACAATAAAACCAGCATACAACCCATCCAGACTGCATTTAGCCAAATAAACTTTATTTAAATGACTTCAAAGTAAACAAACCCATAAACTAGAGATAGAAATTGATGACATAGATATAGTGTAAATACCCCTTTGTATTATCCTTTTTAAATGACTAATACAATAACCAATAGAAAACCAATTGAATGCCCAGAATAGATTACCATTTCTATCATTTCAATTTGCTTATCAGAAACTACAATGGAAGTAAACTCAAAACCTCTGCATACTATTGGACCGACTAAAAATGTACTCGTCTTGAAAGAAACAAAAAATTGCACAAGTCTCAGACCATCACAATGCCTTGAAAACACATTTATATAGCATGAGTTGCAACAAGCAAAGGGCAATTGTGATCTAACAAGTGTCCAAGGAACAAAGCATCATACAAAAGACAAAAATAATCACAAAAGAATGCTAGACGTATCAAATATTCCTTTAGGTAGGCCCATTCTAGTTTCTATTGTGAATCATCAACTTTTGATTTGTCTCTCATTATTCTGGCTCCTCAGAATACATGGCTACCAAGCTAGCCAAAGAAGGATGATCTTGTGATACCTCCAAATTAGTTTTCTCCTATGGGTTCTCACTGCTTTCACCCTGAGTAGGCATTATTACCTTTTCCCCTTCTTCTTTTTTTAGTTCTTGTGTAGAGGTGTCAATAACCTGCACCTCGCCTTCTTGTTTCTCATCATCGTCTAAACTATCCTCCCCTAACTGCTTGTCCAAAAAAAGATCTGCCATCCAAGTGTCAAATTGTATGTCATTCAGCCAGCTAAACTATAGGATATCATTTTTCTTTTTTTAAATATAACCAGCCTCCTTTTCAAAATCAACAAATTCTTGCTTCAAAGAATTAAAAAATAATTGGACTTTAACCAATTCCTCTATCGTGGTGGCCCACTAGGCATGCCCCTTTTCATTAATAACTTTGTTTATCCTTGTGCAGAAAAGGTCATCCAATTCTTTGCTCCACTCTTCCTTATTTTTCAATTTCTTCTTTTGATCCAAGCCACAAGGAAATAGATCAATTTTTTTATTCTTGTACTTATTCAAATAAGAAACAATTTTCAGTTGTAGAGCAACTCTCCTATTATCAAAATCTGACTGGTCATTAGCAATATCATACAATTTTTCAACATGGTCATTGGAAGATATTATAACTGAATGACATCGAAGGGTGATTTCCTTTTTCCTTCTTCCCCATTTATTAACAATAGGCTTTAGGGTATCATCATGATTTTTCACTTCCTCCCATATATCTATTACTTTTACCAATTGGACAAAGAATAAGGGCCACTCAATTTTGTCCACTAAATACATTAGCGCCTTTCTAAGCTTATCCTCATACTGCATTTTTAACTCTACATGTAAGGCCCATAGTTTGCTCTTCTCTTCTTCAAATTCCTCAGCTATATAATATTCAGGCCTTTGAGGTGTGTCTGGTATCTCTACAAGGGGGGTGGATTTAAAAGGTTCCACTGGAGGACGGGGGTATGTTATTCTTGGCCTTGTGGATTTCCCCATTGCCTTGTTTTCAAGTTCAATTCTCCTTTTTACCTCCCTATTATAGGCCTCAAGAAGTGTTTCATATTTATTCTATAACTCAAACATAACCTGTTCCTCCTTCTTAGTAGTGGCCAACACAAACTTAGAAGAATCCACATTCCAATATGCTGCCTATACATGTGAAGTGTCCTCAACCTTTCTTACAAGTATATTTCCCATCAACCCAGACTCATCTGATTATGATCGTGTGGCTCTAGATCCCTTTCTCAACGACCAACTAACCAATGCAGCTTGATCTTCAATGAATGAAGTGTCTTGGAAGTCTCTTCTATTTGGGTCTTGCAACTCCAATCTACTTGAAATAGAATTGAAAATTAATGCATTTGTAATATCCCAATTGGGAAATAATAAAATGTTAGATGCCTTTATCATTTTCCTCCCCTCCTTAGGGCTTATATTCTGCAATTCCTTCATCATTTCTTCTTTAATTTGGTTTTGCATGGAAGTTTCATCCATTTATGGATGCTCTATTTTCATCTTTTTACATTTCTCCTAAAAAACGTTCATGTTTGTCCTCCATACAAATTGCTAAAATGCCCTTGATTTCACAAAACTGTCATCAGTCAAAAATTGATGACTTGTCTGCTCTAATACAGGGTCCAACTCCCTGCCTCTATAATCAACTATTGTTAGATCTGAACTTGGGAGAGGAAGTTTTGGAGGGTTACCCTCATCTAATTTTGCATGAGTAATAGAAATATCTCCCTGTGATCCCATTTGTTCAACCTGTTCACCAGTGAGCTTCTCTTCTCCAATCCTCAAAGCGGACTAGCTGGCTGAATATTCCTCATCTTGAGGCCTTTCTTCTGTCATTACCTTTTGTCTCTTAGGTCTAGGCTCTTCAGGTCTCTCCTCTTGGGCTATACTGGTAGATCGTATTATTTGTTTACACTTGTCTATAGGAACCCTTTTATTCTGAATTATAGTATATCCGAGACTGTTTTGTACAATTATTTTATTAGTTCTCACATTTGGAGTGAAAGCCAACCTCCTCATGACCTCTCTAGCCTTATTAGGATATGAATCAATAAAAAAAAGTTCTTTTCATTCATGACCTCCATTATTTTAGGAAAGGTATTCATGAGCTTACTTATTTTGTCAGCCTCTGTAATAGCATTATCCAAAGAATCATATTTATTATCAAAACAATGAATGAATTCTAAGACCCAAGAATAAACTCTCCATTTTTCCTTTTTAGTTTCCTGCTCCTACAATGAGAATTCATTCCTTACAATATCCTCTGGATAATAAGAATCATCCTTGACCGGTCCCAACTTGATTCTATGCCTCAAAATCTAATTGAAAAATCCCTCAGAATCACAAAAATGGGGATGAGAGAGAGCCATCATGTACTGCTCCAAAATTTTATGCAAAAAGATCCATCCCCCTTTTTTAATCACAAATTGATGGGTCACTGTGCAGGTAGGGAAAATTTATCCTAATTTCCTTTTCAGCAAAAACATTTCTTCCACTCCCCCTAACTGCCATAAAACTTCAGCCATTCCCACCTTCAAAGGAACTTGGTAAGGAAAAACATGAGGGTTCCCCTTGAAACCATAGATTCTAAAAATAGTAGAAATAGGGTAGGGGATGATATCTCCCCAATTATGTGAAACTTTCAGGTCATGGGGGTTATCCATAGGCCTGATGAGACTCATTAGTACCCTAGGGATTTTGGGATTGTCACTCAATATGAGGCATCTTAATTTAGCAGAAAAATATCTATCAAATCTAAGAAAACTAGCATTACTTGGATTCTAGGTCATATCTGCACTCCACAACAAGACTGGCAGTATTTCCCCATTCTCCTCTCTGTTTAGTTCCATCTCATTACCAAAATATGTCACTCCTTTGAACAAAAACATATGCATTAATAGAGAGTAGTGACCAAAAGTTTTTTCCACCTTGCCCTTTGCAATCCCAACTAAACCAATGTGAATTTCTTCAGCCAAAAAGGAAGCAAAATCAAAAATAACATCTACACTAAAGGAAGCAATCTAAACCATCATGTACATGAAACCAATGGGCATAAATTCTTGGTCATCTTCACCAAAAACTCAGCATAAGGTCCTGTATATCTCTATAGCCTGGGAAGTGAAAAGACTCTTCTTAAAAGGCTCTCTAGAGGCTACAATAATTACTAGCAAAGTTCCTATTGTACCAATATGTGCCCCCTAATTACATCCTTCTTTGCTTTATATTCATTCTCTAATTCTAGCATATTGATTTTCACATGGTAGTCTGATAATGGTTCTAGGTGAAAAACCTCTCTAATTTCTTCAGGAGTAATCGAGACCAGAGGCACACCATCCTTTCTTCTTACAACCCTAATGGCTTGGTCATAATTCTTAGCAATGGCTTCAAGAAAATCATAATCCATGAGAACACTTGGGAATACTAACTTTCCCAAATCAAAATTCTAGACATTAGCATGCGGGGCAAACAACTTTCTTTCCAAAAACCACTTTTTAGACAAGATAAGGCTAGTTTGAGTAGTTGTTGCATCCCTAACCCAGTTCCCCTTTTCATATAGGCCATCACCAATTTTAAGCCTAGGGTTTAAGGAAATTAACTTTTTAACTTGTGCAGGCTGTATAGTAGATTCTAGGAGTAATTCTAATAAATCATCGTGGACATTCCTATCCATATAATTAATTTGCCTAGAGAATGGTTTCTTAGGAGGCATTTTGACAGTATTGAGAGAATTGGAATGCCACAGAGGTTATAGTACATGAGTACTTACTTGACTTGCTAAACTATTCTTCTCTGAACTTCTAAAATGTCTCTCAAACTACAGAAGAATAGTTTCATGTCTTTACTGGGCTTAACACGACACAATCAATTAGGCTCTTGTGCTCAAAAAATTTGCAATCTTTGTTCGTGTGGGACTAGAATTAATGAAAATCTTTGTGTTATACTCTATTTCTCCCACACATGAAGCTTTCACTTATCATAAATGTGTCAAATAGAAAAATAGAGTGGCCTCACACTTTCTTTTTTAAACTTGTGTCGTTGATCCTTGAAAAATCCTACGATCTAGGAATGACAACTAAGTTGACTCAGCTTTCTTCTTAACACATTGGCTGTCAAGCCAATAAAACACCTCCACCTGCACCTTTCCTTCAAAGCTGGTGCTTCAAATTGGGCCCATGGATGACTACGGACATGTGTCATCAACTCGCTAACTTGTTATACATAATTCTCGAGCACCTTTCCATAGCGAGCTAGCGATGATCACTAATCTTACTTTAATCGTGTGGTAGACAATTGAAACAACCTTTAAGAAAATGATGGTGGGTCTATTGCTCGTTAACTCGCTATACCTAAGTGTCATTTGTTTTCCACAATCCATTAGTAAAAATTGGTCGTACTTCTGGAATTTGATTGTGTTGTAAGTTTTTTGCATCAACGTTTCGGATCACACACAGTGATCCATCATCAGGATGAAGAGCTAGAGAAAAATAATAATAAGCAGCAGACTGGAGAAAACACAAAGATATAACAAGAGGAAGGAGAGGAGGTGGGGGGGGGGGGGGACACGTGGATTGAGGGGGAGATAAAGTAATAAAGAATAAATAAATGAATTAGAAAAATAAAAATAAAAATAAAAAATAAAAGTAAAAATAAAAAATTAAATAGAATAAAAAATAAAAAATAAAAAAATAAAAAATAAAAAATAAAAACAAACAAACAAATGATAAATAACAATGAAAGCGCTCACAAAATGAGAATAATAATAACACTAATTGAAAAAACAATAAAAATAGAAATAAAAATAAATGAACGTAAAACCATAATAGACCAAATAATAAATAACAATAAGAATGAGCTAAGAATGAGAAACAAAATATTTTTAAAAAGGGGGGGCCAACAAGGAAAAAATAAAAAATAAAAAATAAAAATAAAAAATAAAAATGAAAAATAAAAAATAAAAATAAAAAGAACCTTAGGGACCACCAAAAAGTAAGAGGGAACAAAGGAACCAAAGATGGGAGCGTCCTAAAGATACCGACAACACAGCGAAAGGAAGGAGAAAAGAAGAAAAGGAAGAGAGCAATCACCAACCTCAAGCAGGCCACCAACTAGGGAGAAACTAGGAGCAAGGAGGCGAGGGGAGACCGACGGGCTCAGAACACCAAAGGATCAAGTTTGTTGGTCTTGAGTCAGCAAAGGAATCCACGAAGGGTTTAAGGTCCACCCATCATCTCTGTTGAGGTTGACAGGGTGACTGTTGATAATTATAGCTTCTTTGAGCTTCCTTTTGAAATAGTTGTCCTCCTTGGATACGATTTGGGCATCTTCTAAACAAATGTGGTGCTTAGTGGCTGACGAGTGCTCCGCTAAAGCAGACTGATGAACCCTGTCGTGTTTAATGTCGGCACTATGCTCCTTGATTCTAGTGCTGAAAGAGCGACCAGTTTCACCAATATACGGAATCCCGCAAGAGCAAGAAACTTTGTAGACTCCTGATGCTGAAAAAACATCTCTGGAAAGGAAAACTAATGTTGAGATCGCTAATCTGGTTGATCTTTGTTTAAGGTCCACCTTCTTCTCCTTCCAAGGGACTATCTTTGAACAAGTAGATGGGGTCGCAATGGGCTCCCCACTCTCCCCAGTTATTGCTAACCTTTATATGGAGCACTTTGAAGAGCTGGCCCTCCACTCTTTCCCCCTCAAGCCTAAATGGTGGAAGCGATACGTTGACGATAACAATGTTTGTTGGCCCCATGGTATTGATAAACTAGAAGAGTTCCACATTCATCTTAACAACATCTCTCCTAGCATTGCTTTTACTAAAGAGCTTGAATCCAACAATCAATTACCCTTCCTTGATATTTTACTCACTAAGAAACCAGATGGCTCTCTGGGACGTCGAGTGTTTCGGAAGGCCACGCACACCGATCTGTACCTTCATGCTTCTTCTCACCACCATCCGAGTCAAAAAGTTGGCACGCTTAAGACCTTAGCCTTAAGAGCCCTCAGGATTTGTGATGATGACCACTTAAATTCAGAGTTGACCCACCTCCGCCAAGTCTTTAGATTAAATGGGTACTCCCACAAACAAATCTCTAGGGCCTTTGTCCGTGCTCGCTCTTTCTTTTTTTCCCTCTCTGCTCCCCGACCCAACCCCTCTCCGCCTCCCGCTTTTGTGTCGCTTCCCTTTATAGATGGGGTCTCCCAGAAGCTTGCCAAGATTCTGAGCAGAAAAGGCCTTCGCGTGGCCTTCAAACCTTGGTTTAGGCTCAAGAATCGCACCCCCGCTCTCAAAGATTCCAGAGATGTTTTTTCAGCATCAGGAGTCTACAAAGTTTCTTGCTCTTGCGGGATTCCGTATATTGGTGAAACTGGTCGCTCTTTCAGCACTAGAATCAAGGAGCATAGTGCCGACATTAAACACGACAGGGTTCATCAGTCTGCTTTAGCGGAGCACTCGTCAGCCACTAAGCACCACATTTGTTTAGAAGATGCCCAAATCGTATCCAAGGAGGACAACTATTTCAAAAGGAAGCTCAAAGAAGCTATAATTATCAACAGTCACCCTGTCAACCTCAACAGAGATGATGGGTGGACCTTAAACCCTTCGTGGATTCCTTTGCTGACTCAAGACCAACAAACTTGATCCTTTGGTGTTCTGAGCCCGTCGGTCTCCCCTCGCCTCCTTGCTCCTAGTTTCTCCCTAGTTGGTGGCCTGCTTGAGGTTGGTGATTGCTCTCTTCCTTTTCTTCTTTTCTCCTTCCTTTCGCTGTGTTGTCGGTATCTTTAGGACGCTCCCATCTTTGGTTCCTTTGTTCCCTCTTACTTTTTGGTGGTCCCTGAGGTTCTTTTTATTTTTATTTTTTATTTTTCATTTTTATTTTTTATTTTTATTTTTTATTTTTTATTTTTTCCTTGTTGGCCCCCCCTTTTTAAAAATATTTTGTTTCTCATTCTTAGCTCATTCTTATTGTTATTTATTATTTGGTCTATTATGGTTTTACGTTCATTTATTTTTATTTCTATTTTTATTGTTTTTTCAATTAGTGTTATTATTATTCTCATTTTGTGAGCGCTTTCATTGTTATTTATCATTTGTTTGTTTGTTTTTATTTTTTATTTTTTATTTTTTTATTTTTTATTTTTTATTCTATTTAATTTTTTATTTTTACTTTTATTTTTTATTTTTATTTTTATTTTTCTAATTCATTTATTTATTCTTTATTACTTTATCTCCCCCTCAATCCACGTGTCCCCCCCCCCCCCCCACCTCCTCTCCTTCCTCTTGTTATATCTTTGTGTTTTCTCCAGTCTGCTGCTTATTATTATTTTTCTCTAGCTCTTCATCCTGATGATGGATCACTGTGTGTGATCCGAAACGTTGATGCAAAAAACTTACAACACAATCAAATTCCAGAAGTACGACCAATTTTCGCTATACCTAATTTTCACACATCTCTTTATAGCAAGTCAATGAGCATCGTCAATCCAAACTTGATCTTGTGGATAGCAATTTTACTTCAACAGTGGTGGGCCACACTCGCTAACTCGCTATACTTAACTTCTGAGCACTTCTTCATAGTGAGTCAACGCCACCCTTTGATCTCGGCTCGATCTCACGATCAAAAATCTTTGTACCTAGTACACAGGAAATGGGTCCATGATATCGCTATCGCTGAGTTGGCTCAACATGGTGGTACATATATATATTTTCTAATCTCTACATGACATCACATGTCTTGGGCCTCACCATGTCTGTGACTTTCAAGTGGGTCCCTATATTGTTATCGGCATAAAAACCAATAATCTGGCTAGCGATATGGCGAGTTTCGACAACTCAAAATAAGTGTGCAAATTTGTGTATTAATTTAGTCCATTTTCTTTGTAATGTTGCATGTTTTAGTTTAAATTTTTTTATAAATTATAATAAATATTTAGCATCTAAGATAAAATTAATTCAATTAAATAATGATAATATGCAATAATTAGTATTGTAATGATAAAAATGATTTTTAATTTATCTTTATATTAATTTGAGCTACTCATTTTTTAATTATGTGAATAGTTATAAATGCTATAATTTGTGTGTTTTATTTTTTTTGTAAATTGATTAATTATATATATTAATTATATATATAAACATGTATATTATCTTAGTTTAATTTATTTTCTTATAGTATTTGAATATTAAATCAATTAAAATAATCTCTATTAGTAATCTGATATACGGTTCCTTACTCCTAACATTTTCTACTAACTATTCCTAAACTATACTATAACTATCCCTGACATCTTGCTTTACTTCCTACCACCCCTTATCTAATTTTACCACTAATTCCCTATCCACTAGCCATTAACCCTTATATCCTTTAAAAAATAACAATATTTAAGCCAAATCTTTTATTTACTACATTTTACTTTACTTATACATCTCCCCATACAAATAACATTAATCCACTTAATGTCCCTATAATCCCAACCTGACGCCAACCTTCCCAGAATTCATGTGACATGGGGTCAAGTGAATCATTACTTTTTTTGTTTTGTGTTTGATGAATTGACTTACTACAGGGAGGTTTTTCAATAAAATATGATAATACTAAGTCCCATAAAATACTTGAAAACTTCATCCTTAAAATCATTCACTACACATCCATCTCACAATCTATGCATGTAAACTAAAATACCAAATTAAGCATAACTATTCATAGCTTGAAAGTAAATAAACATTCACACATATGACACAAGATATGATTACCCAAAAACCCTCTAATGAGAAGGTAAAACTAGGGTGGGGATGACACCCATACATGTTCACTACTACATTTATAAAGTATATCCAATGAATGTTACAATGTTTGATCATGAAATATGATCTACCCTATTAAAGGTATGCCCTGTTAAAGGCTTACAAAGCCTATTACATCTTACCCTATTAAAGGATTTCAATACCCTATTAGAAGTGTTCCTAGTAAGATGACTTCAACTTACAATGAAGTAAGCACCCTATTCAAGGATTTATCTCAACATGTTAGGACTACTCTGTTTAAGAGATTTAAATGATTCACCTATTAAAATGTCTCAACAATGATCCTTTGTTAGCACTCTACTACTTGATGTTATATCACCTCTTTGCATGTATTCTTGATCCTTCTTTGATTAGATGTATCTCTTCTATCCTCTAACTCCTTTACTATGTTCTTCTCTAACATATTCTATAATTCATGTCTCTAGATCACAATTCCTTAGTCACACCTTGATTCTCTTTTTGCATTCACAAAATTTTCTCTCTACTCATCTCCTTACTTACATTCTATATTAGGGTTTACTATCCTTATGAAGATCTTGGTGACTTAGGGTTAGGTATGAATCAACTAATGTGATTCACCTATTGCTTAATCCTTCTCTTTTTTCTGATTGGTTATGTGTGTTGCATTGGGATAATCAATCAAGATTCATTGTTATCATCTAGGATCTCAAAATATATCCTTAAGTTGGTTCCAAACTAATTTACATAGGAGTTTGTGCCATTACAAACAACTATGTCAAAACTATATAACTCAACACTAGAAGTCCCTGATGCTCAACATCAACTACAACTTCAATGCCAGAACTCAACATCTGAATAACTCAACATCCTTTGATTACTAAGCTCTTGAATGACTTGATATCATCTATCTACTTGAAACTTGAGTGGATTGCCACCAACTGTTTACTCAACATACACTAAGAATCTCAATTAATTATTATAGGACCACATTAAGAGCATGTTACACTTAGCCATAACACAAATCTTCCACCTTGCAACTTGAATAACTTTTTGTACACATAATATTATTACAAGTGACCTTAGCCATGACATCCTTAACATGTCTTCTCCAAGTCCTCAACCTTGATCCTCAATATATCAAATCTGCTAAGAGATATAACAAGTTTACCCAAAAATGCCTCTATACACTCTATCTTAGAACAAACATTACAAAAACTTACACAACTTCTTCTAGACTTAGCCTTTCTACTCCCGATGTTAACTGAATATGCTAGATACTCAAATGTATCTCTCATGACCATGAGTGGTTGTTATGTTCAACTAGTTAAGCATATCAAATTGATCTTTCCATTGTTCTTCTGTCAGATACCACATAAGACATCAAACATGCTATATTGACATCAATGACAAACTCAGTCATGAGTGTTACATATTATCATCAAACCAATATTCCAAAAATCTCTCCAATCTTCCAACAAGGCTATGTAGTCAAGTTTGAATCTTCCATCTTTCCTCTTCTTTCTTTTCAATTTCAATTACATCTTGAACTTGTGTTGTAGGTAGATGAGTATCTACCTGTCTTGTTTGAACTTGTGTTCCATCCTATGCTTGAGTAGAAACTTTTGGTACTAACAAATTTTGCACCAATTTGTTGATGTTAGCCATGGTGGTTGTTTCTTTCCTTTGATACACTACAATGGGTAATGTAGGTTGCATCATAGTAAATTAAGGGGTTTTTGATGTCTCGAGTTTCCACCTCTATAAATGTCTTCTCTACCTCCTTAAGTTCATCTACACTCACAAATATAGGGTGACTACATAAGTTTTCCTTGGTGGTGGTGTCTAGTAGTATCTTCTTCATGTCCTCCTCTATTAGTGAATTAATGTTTTGAGTCATAGTGTTAGAGACATCCTTGATCTATATGATTTTAGTGTTTGCTTTTGTCACATGTAGTGGATTGGCACTCAACATTTGTATATCTGGTATACTCTATTCTAGTTGCTACTCATCTTTAGTTATTGCCTATATTTGTTCCCATTCTTCAGTGCCTTCCATATGTTCATCCTTCTCAGTATCAACTTTAGTAACCTCAATTAATTCTTGCTCATCTTTATCTTCACCTACCTTAATAGGTTTCTCCTTAATTACCTTAGATGTTGTCAGCCCATAAATTACCTTCCAGATTTGGGTACTTTTCTGAACAACGTCTTCAATTTTAGTTTGGAGAATATTAAATGCATGATACTTAGGAGAAAATATCCCTGCATACTTCTTTATGGCTTTAGTCATCTTAGCTTTACCTAAATCTGGCATGACTCTTACAAGTGTAGTCTCTCTAATATTCCTTTCTATTGTAACACTATATTTCCATCTTTTCTCAACTCTATCATATAAAGTATTTGGTAGAGAGTTCAAAATCTCAATTAGAGTCATCTTAAATGTTACCATCATGGCATATATTGACTCTTCTACTTTATCCATTTCTAGCTTTCCAAGTCTATCAAATCCAATATGTGAAAATCCACTAAAATCTACATTATTCTTTATATTTTCACATAGATAATCTAAATCAAAAGGACTGTGACTTACCACTTTAAATTGGCTATTATCATCAAATTCTATCCTCTCTTCATATGATTTAGTTGGAGCAATGTACTTTCTCCTTTGTCTCTTCTCAGACACATCAACTTGTATAGCTTTCCTAGCTTTGTTTTTTTTTTGCTTGGCTACTTCTTGAGATTTCTTAGTAGTAGGTCTTGTGCTAGTTTGTGTAGCTAGAACTGCAGGCTTAGATTTTACAACCTTCTTTAATTGTTGACTACTAAGGCTTTATCTTTTCTTTTCTTCTTTATGGCTATAGGTTCTTCACCAACTTCTTCTCCTTTGACACCTTCTTCAAGCTCGACTTCCTCTTCTCCTTGATCTTCTCCCTAACCTTGTGTTAGGGCCAATGGTGCTTGGGCTGGTACTTCTTCTTCATCATCATCATTATCATCTTCATCATCTTCCTTTGCCCCTTCACCATATTTTTTTTTCAATTTCTTGACAATCTTGTTCTTCTTCCTTATCACTAATGTTGTCTTTAGATCCATAGTTATCTTTGATTTGGTAAAATCACAATTTACAAAGTCAGTAGCCTTATAATCTACTTCTTCTTCTACAAGAAAGGATGTAATTACTATATATGCCTCATCCACATTGACTTCATATCCTAGTGATCTCAACCATTAACCCTTGGAGCTACAACTTGTACATTTTTGAAATCAGTATCAACTAGAAAGAAAACCTCATTGAAATGTTTCTCAACTAGTGACACTAGTATCTTGTGTCTTTGTTTCATTGACTACTTAAAGTCCTCAAAATATATAGTCATAATAGACTCAAAGCTCTCTCCCATTTTCTCAATGAATTCTCCTATTTGTACTACAATGGATTTGTTTGTCTTCCTTGAAACTTTTCCAAAGGAAGGAAATGTGTTCTACACATAGAAAAATATACATACAAGTATTGATCCAAACTTGCATTGTGCACTCTTGGTTTTCATCATAGCTCAGTATCAACTAGATTTCACTTGACAACTTAAGCGAAAATTTTCATGCTTGACAGTAACATGAAAATTGGAAAACTAAAAGATTTCTTCAAGATTCTAAACAAAACTTTGCATCTTTCTTCATGAAAATATAATCTTTTCAAAACTAAGTCCTTGGAAATAATTATGATATATTATTTAAATATCAGTCCCACACATACCTCTTGATTTCTTAGTTGGAGGTGGTGTCATCAACTGACCCATTGGGTGAAGAGATCCCATCAGAACTTGATGTGCTACAATCTTCCTTTCTCTTCCATGTATTTTTCATTTCATGTTTGACATTCTCAACATTTGTCTTTTATTTGCCTTTGTTGAATCACTGCTTGGCACTTTTGACCTTGTTGGGCAATTCTTACTTATGTGAACAATCTTCAACCAACTAAAACATGTAGTTGACTCAACCATTTTTTGTAGTCACTTCTAAAGTGTGTTCTTATGCAATTCTTAGGAACATGTCCATACTCTTGATAGTAGTGACAACTATACCTAGTATTGTAATCCTAATTATAAGATTTTCCATTGTGATTTACCATTGTCTATTTGTTTGATGACCACTTAGGCTTGGATCTACACTCATATGCTCTATCTCCATACTTCTAATAGTTATAGGAGTATCCTTCAAATCTTTGTGTGCTCAAGGTCTTGGTTTTGCATTCATGTGCCTGATGTCCTTATTTGTTGCATTTGTGGCAGTGACCCATGAACTTTTGCTTAGGATTCTAATTTGCAATCTTGCTCTTGCAAACATTAGTAGTAAACTTGTAATAAATTAAGTTTTAAATAGGAAATTAGGATATTTCACAATAATTTTAGTATTATGAGTTGTTAATGAGTAGTATCAAATTTTAGATAGGGAAGTTTTTTATATAAATTTATTTTTAAAATAATTAAAAATAATTAAATTTAATAATTAGAGTATAAAATAAGTTTATTAAAGTTTCAGCTAAATATTATATCTTTTTTATTAAAAAAACTATTCACATAGATTTAGCATAGTAATTCTCCAAGAGTTTATATCAATTAAATTTTAGAAAATTTATTTAAAAAATTTCCTATTTAAAATTTAATTTATTACAAGTTTACAACTTCACTATATTAATTATTAGTTTTTTTTTCGATAAAATTTAATTGAAAATAAGAATTAATAATATTTATATAATTGTCAAAATATATTATAAAGGTAAATAGATAAGTAAATTTATTATTGTGTAAGAAGAGATAATTATATGTTGAATTTGGTCTATAAGATACAATCCAAAAAAATAAATTAACAATGATACTATTTAATAATACTAACACAACTATGCTTTTAAAGCAATTATATTTGATTCCACTAAAAAATATATATACTAATTAACATCATTTAAACTAACACTTTATTTAATACAAAACAAACAACTCTATTGCCAAATATCCTAATTTAAAAACATACTAAAAACCTAAATTTTTAAAAAACTATCTAAAATCTAATACTACTCATTAACAACTCATAACACTAAAATTAATAAAAAGTAAAAATAAAAATTAAGACATTAACACTACTAACTTAACTTTCAAACAATAAATTTTCAATGTTTTAAAACATTTAAATTAAACTACCTAACAATTAAAATCTAAATTTTAAACTTATTTTAAATAACTAATCTATCTTTAAACTAAAACTAAATTAACTATCACAAACAATAAATTTAATTAAGAACTAAAAACTAAATTAAATTTATACTAACTTAAAATTAAACTAATCTAATACTAATTTAAATTTAAAACTAATCTTAATTTAATATTAATTTAAATAATTTTAAATAAAAATAAACTAACTTAATTCTAAACTAATTTTTAAAAGACACATATTAATTAAATTATCTATATATATAAATAAAAACATAATCAAAACTAACACACACACACACACACACACACATATATATATACTAACTTATACTAAAACTAGAACTTACACTATAACCCCAAACCCCTAACACTAACTGCCCACAACCACAAATTTCCAACTTCCAACCATGTAGGCTCAGGGCCCCATAAATATTTTTCCCCACCCTTACACTGCCCCAAGCCTAATTAAAAGGACACAGCCCAAAATCGTGCAGGGCAGTACATTTTGTAGGAGCTGACGGAAGTAAGGGAGGTAATGGCACAGGCTATTTAACCAGTGCATTTTCATGGCTATTTAGCCAGTATCTGAGCATTCGCTATATCGCCATCAGAAAATTGCAAGTATTTCCCATTAGCGACTTGGTGAATGGCCAGATAATTTTGAACTCCGGTGACACCACTTGAAAGTTTTTTCCCACATGCATTCCTTCTTGAAACTGACAAGTCTGGGATGTATCACATGGTCATAAGATCATCCCATGAACACATTTTGCGGCATCGGATTCCACTTTTCAGTATCACAAGTAATTTTTTTTTTATTGCTATCTCGCTATGCGTAACATATGAGCATCTTGCCATAGCGGGTATGCAACAACCATGGATTCAAATCGGATCCGACAGTAGGACTAAAACCCTTTTTCATAAGACTCAACCATGACGTCCAAATAGGCAGGAGAAGAATATCCATTCTTTGCCCCTTTTTTCAAAAAGAATTCATGCTAGGGTAAATTTTAAAAGCCAAACCTAGGGTTTTTCATAGACTTTCAAAGGTATCAAAATACACTAGACAAAAATATGATTGAATGGGGATTATGAGTTAGACCAATGGGGATAAATATGATGGGCAATGGCTTGATGGGTTGAAGCATGGCCATGGAGTCTACAGATGGGCAGATGGGAGTTGTTATATGGGGACCTAGAGTAAGGGGCTCAAAGATGGGAAAGGTACATTTTATCCTACATGTGGCAATCAGACTAGGCTATGCCACCTTTTGGAATCCTCACCTTCCAATGTAGATCAACATGACGATCTCTCCATTGATGAGCAATCTTGTTGGAAGGAGAGAAGCTCTTCTATGTCTAATTTTGAGGTTTATTTGAATACTTCTTATGCCCCTAGCTCCGAAACAACATCCTCAAAAACCCTTGAATCCGAAATAGTAAGAACCTTTTCCTTTGATGGGATAAGAAGCTCAAGTAGTGAGGAATTTGATGATAATGATGAGGGTGTCAGAACTTGTGATCCCAAAATTTTTCTTGTGCAATCTGTTGTCAAGAGAGAATATGTTCAAGGAGTTTTGATTCATGAGGTATCCAAAATAAATGTGCCTTCCAAGGCTGTGAAAAGAGGGCATAAATGGCAGCCAAATGAAAGTAAGAGACCACGTGAAATTATCTATAAAGGGCATAGAAATTATGACTTAATGCTCAATCTGCAATTGGGAATCAGGTTTGCATATTTATTTACATATTCACGCATATGACTAGTGACTTGCTCAATATTTTACATTTATATGGATATGCCTTGTAATGTTTATTGATTTTGCTTACAAGAAATTAAGAGTCAGACTAACAAGAGAATGAAAAATGTATATGTGTAATATTTGAATGATGAAAATAATATGATTTTAAAATGTGTATTTATTTTTAGTCAATTTCTTGTTATTGAAGAAGACTATATTGAAATATGTTGTTGAGTTTGTGTGTTTGTCCCTAGACATATTGGATTCACAAAATTTTGAATTTGCCTTACATAGTTTTGGGTGTACAAGAGATTTACATTTTAAACACCATGCATACTAATTTAGTCTCATCAATGCAATTTTTGCAATTAGTCGAAGAAAGTGGGAGTTATTGTTCTTAGTTTATTTGGCAATTTTTGTCAACATCCTTGGAAATTGATGCATCTTTGTATCTTATGATGCTAGCTGTAACTAAACGAGTCCTTTAAGCTATACATTTAGGTGTGGTAGCCAACTAATGCTAGTTATAAGGTACACAAATTTTATATTTTGGGATTCCTCAGTTTTCCTTAATGTTCCATAGGGTTTCAACATCCTATTATTTTTCTTTTCTTCATTGTTTACTAGTGTGACCATTTTACAAGCACTTCTTTGTATGCTGCCAAATTACTATAATCATGTTCAGACTTATGAAAGCACATTGATCACTAGATTTTTTGGTCTACATAGTATCAAAGCAGTAGGAGGACAAAAGGTATTTTCTATACCTTCTTACTCTATTTTCCATTTAATTGTTGACATAATATGTCAATTCTTGGTGACTAGACATTATTTTCAAAATTAAACATGGTGAGTGGGCTTAAAGTGGCAACTTGGTGGGGCAAGTTGGCGAGCCAACTTAGTGAGGCCACTTAGAGATGTGACATGGCGAGCTGACTTGGTGAGCAAGCTTGATGAGTGGACCTCAAGATTGACCTTGATTAGGCACTTTGGTGGGGTGACTTGATGACCAAACTCAAAGAGTCAACTTGGCAAGCATACTTATATACACCCCTCAAGAAGTACGTTTGTGTTTCATAGCAGACTGGTAGTGCAGGGAAAATGTGGGGTACTTATCGAGGTGCAAATCTTCAGTTATTTAGCCAATTAAAGTCATTTATCTCAACATATGGCTACTGAAGCTATTCATCTGGACAACATGATGAAGATGAGTGGTTAGTATGTTCTTCAAGTTCCTTTCTAAATTTTTTACTATGAATTTGTTCCAGTTGCAATATAGTAGTTTTACAAACATATTTCCATGGTTACTACATGGATCCTCAAACTTGAGTTTATAGAAGTCTTAGAAAGTGCATCTTTTAAGCTAAATTTCTCTCATGGATCATTTGTTATAGCTATCAAATTATATATCAGATTTGTGTGATCTCCATTAGGCAATTTATGGTAGGTTGTGTGTGGATTAATCACAACTGCACGCATTTGTTGGAACTATTGGAAAAAAGATAATGGGAAAGGACTAACACCATGCATTAGAAAAACTAAATATGTTGGGTTGTTTATTATTTGTTTCTTTTTGTTCATAAGTAAAAATAGATCTGTCATGTAACTGTGCACCTCTAGCACAATTATTTTATTATTGCTTTTTACTGCATAGTATTTTGTGGAGTTTGATATATTTATAAATATTGTATGTTGTCAACATATTTATTCAATGGCTGTAAATAGTAACACTACCTATGATTATGAGATTCATGCTTGCCTTATAGGTTTTATGAGATTGGTGTTGCAACTGCTCTATATGCAAATGTTGGATATTCTTAGTCTAATATATTTATTGTTTTGGCTCACCTAGGATGCAGTTTAGTAGGCCTTTTTAATCATTGTATATTTCGGTGGAAATGATTCTTTGGATCCTCGCCCCTCTGGATTAGGTCCTCATGTACCACTTCCTAAATACATTGAGAACATTAAGAGAATGGCAACCTATCTCCAGGTACAATTTTCATCATTATTCTATGTTTATATTTCTTCAATTTCATTTGAAAGATATGGATATTTCAATATTTACGATGACAATTATCTAATTTGAGTTTGGGATAAACAAATCACGACCTCTCAGAGTTGACATGCTTGATTTTTTTAAGTTGCCCACCTGTTAATGAATATTTGATTAGTAGTGCTTCAAGGTACTATTCTTCTTGTGTGTGTGTAATGGTTCACAATTTCATGATTCTGTAATCTACCTGTTTGGCCTAACTTTTTGGATTCTACAATAGTATTTTTGCTCCAATAGTATGGACAAATGAATTGTGTCATTAGTATTCTAAAGCCTGTGTGCAAGTTTGCAAAGAGATGGGTTTCAAGGTTATAGATTCATTACTACACTCAGGAATGGGCTCATCTTTAATCTTCAGAAGATTGAATATCAGCCCATTCTAGACTGTAGTAATGAACCTCAAAGCTCCTTCAACGTGAGCATATCATGTCCTTCAGATGATCTTTCTGAAGCTGCTCTAACATTGTATCCTTCATACTTTAGTTTATATCTTCCAACAACAAGACTACTTTGCATCATTAGAATCATAAATAAGGAATGCAAAGGTAAGCTTTTCTGGGTTTTTACTGAGAAAATGTTGATATTAAAGCAGTGGAGTTGCTTGGCATTTTATGCAAATTTTTTATGCACAAATAGGAATAAATTGAGTTTGAAATGATATATATCAGTTGTTATCTCATTTCAAAATCTGGTTAGCTTTAGGAATTCTTGTATAAGATGTTATATGAAATGATTGTTAGCTAACACCTGCCAAGGAAACATAACTTGCTTCTTCCCATAGTGAATTCTACTCAAGGTTTTGGCATTGTGAAGTGTGGCCTAGTTCTTTATGTGCCAGTGGCAATACTGAGAATGCTAGGAGATGGCACGGTTACTCTTGTTGATGTTATTTCTTTGTTGCATTATATGAGATTCATTACTACACTTGGGAATAGGCTCATCTTCAGTCTTCAGAAGATTGAAGATGAGCCCATTCCAAGTGTAGTAATGAATCTCAAAGCTCCTTCTGCTTGAGCATATGATGTCTTTTAGACGATCTTTCTAAAGTTGCATCAACATTGTATCCTTTAGGTGTTTGATTCTTCATCTTTCTTCTTTATTATTCTCTAGAAAAATTCTTATGGTTTAAGTTTTTTAGCATCAATTAGTAATTTCAATTAGAAATCTCTATATATCTTTTTTTTCTAGACAGGGTTGCTTAGTTTTTATGTAAATGTCTTTTCTTTTGCAACTTGGACTTGAATTCACCACCAATGTTCTTTATACTCAGCCAACAATATATTTGTACCAAGTATAGTGAATTGTAATGGTCTTGTTCATACAATGTTGATGCTTACTCAAGAATACTATTTTTATTTAGTTTTATTTGCCAAGTTTCCTTTTCAGTTTGATTTTGAGTTGGTGATGCTTGAGACTCAAATGCCTACAAATACGTCATGCAGTGTCCAGTCTCAAGCCTTGATCACTAGGCAAGCTCCTAGCTCTTATTATAGTTTTCTTACTACAATGTCACATCCAGTTTGCATATGATTCTACTGACCTAAAGGATCCTTAACCACAAACAACAGTAGTCTCCTCTACCCAAGATAATACAACCTTGTTTGGATTTAAATAAGAAAATCATAGCAACATTATTAGTGAGGATTTGTGTCTACTCAGAAACTTCTTATCTAAGAAAGCCTTCCTGAGGGTTGTGAGCTTGTGTACTTCTCCTTTACATCAAAGGTTCAATGTGAGCATGTTGTTAAGACCCTACCCAAGGTTACAAATGCAAAGTGAACTAGTTTTTAATGCTTCTCACTAGCAATAAAGCATGTTTTATTAGCCCATTATCTAGTTGGTTCACCTTTATTTCAAATTTAATGCAAGAATGAGGAGCTTCTTGGTCAGGTTCTTGCATTGAATGATGAATTAGATCGTGTGCTAGGGAAACACAACTCCATTACTACAGGGTCTCCTATTACATGAAAAAGAACAAAAGAGAGTAAACTAGAATAAATTTGGTAACTTTCCAAATTTCAAATGTGGATTATACCTTTGAACTATTGCATAGAGAGAGAGAGGGGGGGGTTAGGGTGTTGCTGAACTATTGCATAGCCAAGGAGACAACAAAGGAGCCTCCTTGTCTTCCCTGCCCCCACATGTGAGAGAAAACACTATTGCATAGAAAGGTATGTAGGCAATAGAGCAAGAACATGCACTAGAGTTTTCCCTAAACTGGGTGTTCCCAAAGGTAAATAACTGAGGCTATTCCACTTTATTTTCATATCTTCCATTTGAATTTATGCATTAGAATCTATTATTAATAACTCGGCATAATATCTATGTTGGTGACTTTTTCCATTGGAATTGGAATGTAGAAGACAAGTATGTGTCAACATTTTATTCTATTTGAGAGCACATGCTTTTTCCTCTTGTTTTATGGTCTATGGAAATCCAAATGATTGTTAGAAAAACCAATCTCAAAGTTCAGAATGGTAGAATGATAATATCTTCATGAGTTGATTTATAATCTTGTGTCATTTACATTGAAATATAAGTATAATAGGTTAAATTGTAGGTTCAATTCGGGGAGGGGTTAGGGTACATCTTGTTTGTGAATTCTTGTAATTTTTAAATGTAAAGAATTAGTTTTTGGGTAGATTGTTATTCATGATCTTTGCCTTTCCACTAGTCTATTGGCAATTGCTTTGCTAACGTGGTGCTTCAGTACCTAATATACACAAAACCTCTTGCAGCCTATCTACTCCATGGATCACATTCTCAAAAATGTATGTTATCATTTCTCAGTAGATTTATCCTTAGATGAAGGCATTGCAATATTAGTTGTGGCTTGCAAAAACAATAACCTATACTATTTGTTGGGTCTACTCAGGTCAGAAGAAATACTGGTGCTTCATATGTGAGCTTGAGTTTCTTGTCTCGAGGGTGAGAGGAGGATATGGTGCCTTATCACCAATTAGAATACTTTCTAGAATTAAAAACATTGGCAATCACCTTGGATGTGGAAAATAGGAAGATGATCATGAGTTTTTGAGGTAACATGAATTGCAAAGTGCTTAGAGTCTTTAATTTTTAAATCATACCGACATATATCAAGATAGAAATGCTCATAGAAAGGAGTATTTAAGGATATGCTACAAATTATGTGCACACAAAAATTAATCTCCATTGATGTGCTTAAACATACTTACTTGGCACATGCATGCATGCTTGCATGTGCACGCACACACACAGATTGATATCTTGTTTTTCTTTTTCCTTTTAGATTTGCAATTGATACTATGTAGTTGATATGCCTTGATGAAGCTAGTGGAGAGGAATCCATTCATCCAATAGCACATGTGACTATGTTCATTAAACAAAAATTTGGTGGTTATCTTCAATCAAAGGTGGTGCTAGTATTAACTTTAAAATGCAAAAATGTCAATGAACAAATACACATGATTTGTAGATTTAGATTATAAAATTTATTTCTATATAAGGAGTTCAGATTAGGGGAGTCAGCCTAGCGAGCTAACATGGAAAGTTGACTTAAAGTGGCGAGTTGGTGGGGCAAGTGGGGGTGACTTGGTGAGCTGACCTGGAGAGTTGGCTTAGGGGGCAGACTTGGTGAGTGAACTTAGAGAGTTGACTTGGTGAGCATACTTCAATTGTCAGCTTGGCGAGCTGATTTGGAGAGCCTGCTTGGCGATCTAACATGGTGAGTGGGCTTAAAGTGGCAACTTGGTGGGGTAAGTTGGTGAGCCAACTTAGCGAGGCCACTTAGAGACGTGACATGGTGTGCTGACTTGGTGAGCAAGCTCGATGAGCCGACCTAACAACTGACTTTGATGAGGCACTTTGGTGGAGTGACTTGATGACTGAACTCAAAGAGTCAACTTGGCGAGCATACTTGCACTAGTACATTTGGATTCATTTTTCAACCTTTATTGCTCAAATTTTTGACCCAATTTTTGACCAAATTCGACCAACCCATTGGTCGAAATTTTTTTGGTTGAAATTTTGACCAACTCATTGGTAAATGATTTGTCTCAATCATATAACTAATTATATATTCTTCATATTAGTTGCTGTCAGTGTTTTTCAAGCATTCTATAAAACAGTTCACATGCCTTGCGTATGATATGACATTTTGCATGTATCCTGCACTCTGTTTCATCCAGCTAATGATGGATTATGCAGAGTCCTCTGAAACCATGATGCTAAAAAACACACAATAAAATCCAAAATGAACTTGCACTACAAATGGATTGTGGAAATCTGATATTGGTAAAATTGCATGCATGTCTACCAGGACAATCATAACTTAAACATACATTTGTCCTAGTAGATGTGCATGCAAAATTAACAATATTAGATTTCCACAATCCATTTGTAGTGCAAGTTCATTTTGGATTTGATTGTTTGTTTTTTAGAATCATGGTTTCAGATCACTTTGCATAATCCATCATCAGCTAGATGAGAGAGTGTAGGATGCATGTAAAATGTCATATCATAAGCAAGACATGTGAATTGTTTTATAGAATGCCTGAAAAAAATTTACACCTAGCTATTGGTGGAAATTTCCACCAGCTCCTGGGCTTTTTCTACCTTTGTTGATTGAAATTTCCACATTCATTGGTCGAAATTTCCACCAACGCCTAAATTTTTTTCTACCTTCATTGATCCAAATTTCCACCAATGCCCAAATTTTTTTCTACCTTTGTTGGTCGAAATTTCCACCTTCATTGTTCAAAACTTCCACCAATGTCTAAATTTTTTTTCCACCTTTGTTGGTCAAAATTTCCACCTTCATTGGTCGAAATTTCCACCAATGCTTAAATTTTTTTTCCACCTTTGTTGGTCAAAATTTCCAGCTTCATTGGTCGAAATTTCCACCAACACCTAAATTTTTTTTCCACCTTTGTTGGTCAAAATTTCCACCAACGTGCAAATGTTTTCATACCTTTGTTGGTTGAAATTTTGACCAACTCCTGTTTGAACCCACATAATGGCTTTGGTAGGTTTTCAACCAATAGATTGGTCAAAATTTTGACCAACTAGTGAGTTGGTCAAAATTTTGACCAAAAAAATATCGACCAATAGGTTGGTCGAAGTTGGTCAAAATTTGGTCAAAAAAATGACCAATAAAGGTCAAAAAATGAACCCAAATGTACTAGTGACAAAACTACACTTTCTCACAAAATGAAATGCACCACAAAATTTTGTGCACCTGCGAATCTGCGAACTTGCAGATTTGTGGACTTGTGCACTTGAATTTCTAAAAAACTCAAAAAACTTTATGAACTCGCAAAAAATGCAAAATTTTGAAACTTTAGCAAATTTTTCTTCTATTTTGACACTTTTGTTGAGCTATCATTATGCATGATGCTAAATGATAGGAATTCTTTCGAACTCCTCTCTTGAAAAGATGATCTTGTGAATCAACTCCAAGGTTCTGGGTGATCTTGTGACCTACTAGAATCCATTCAGTTGAAGATAAATGTGATTGTTCACAAGGAGGCCTTTTCTAGTTTGTTTGATTTTGGATGAGACATACAATCTGCACACTACTTCAAAATAAAGCATGCAAAAGAACTATGTTTTTGTATTTTTATGGTTTTTTTTAAATTTTATGAATGCAATCTAGCAATGCAACTAGTATGGAGTCCAATTGTAACAAGGGGGTTAATAAAGCAAATAACAAAACTTTAAAGAAAATAACATAAAATTGAAATCGTAATGGACATAAGCTACCGAAACAACACATTTGTGAGTTAAGATTTCAAAGAAATCAGTGGGTAACCAATGAAAGAAGAAGCATTGCTTCCTCGATTTCATTGATGCAATCATCAGTGAGAAAGTTAATATTTGTATGATATTTCACTCTTCATCAAATTGTAAGGCCATGGAAATTGTGCTCATGTGAGACAAAAAGTTATGCATGTACAATTTGATGATTTCTTCTTGAGCTAGATACGTCAGTGGAATTTTTAAAAACCATAGCAAACACTAGAATTAATGAATCGCACAACTAGAAACAAAGCAATAATTTTTTTGGTTCAATCACAATCCCATGAACAAAAATTCACAAAAAAATGACACATTTAGGTAAGAATCACTACACTCCAAATGCAAGCACCAAAAGCATAATTTTATTGCAAAATAATGGCGGCCCTAATTACATATTATAGTGGAGTATCTCAGTTGCCTCACTTAGGTGTTCTCTATACCACCTTTTGGCTGCCTTGTAGGTGAGTCTGATCAATTGATCTACCCTAGGGAGATGAAATGCCCTCTCAATGTTGTCAAGTTGAAGGTCAAGGACAACTTCTCTAGTCATGCTCTTCACTACCCTTTCCTTAGGAACAAAATGTTGTGCAAGTGTCATAATTAGCTCTGAGGATTGTACTAATGTTGCGTGTGAAGCTGCATTCACCAGTCTTGATTGGATTAATGCTAAAACCAAAGCTAACCTCTCTATGGGTTTTTTGCAAATCCTTAAGAACTCTTCCAGGTCAGTGTGTCCCAAGTTTGTATCCTTAATCTCTAAATAGTCATCTTGGAACCTTGATTTTGATGGTATTCCTTGGAACTTGAACACAATGGGCTTTGGTGCCATTTTCTCACCGAATGAAGATGCCATTATATCTGTGTGACACAAGATGTCCATTAGTCTCTACTGGATTAGAATTTTATAAAGAAAAAATTGTTCAAAATGCTCATTTCTTAAAATGCAAAATTTAAGTGCACTAGGCACACCAAGAAGGTAAGCCTAGTGTGCTTGGTGAATTTCCCATGAAATCTTTTGAAAAGAAAAGGTTCGCACTAGCACACCTAGTTAGGTGTGTGACTGCACACCTATTTTTTTAGTTTTACATTTTTTAATCAAATTGGGGCATGCACCTATGCACTTGGATAGATGCGCAAGAGTACACCTTGTTTTGAGTGATGATTCTTTGTTTTTATAAGAGAATGGGTTGCATCAATGCACCCGGGTAGGTGCACTAATGTGCACCCATCATGGAGTTTTTTTTTCTAAGTTTGTGTTGGGTGTGCACAAAGGGAAGGTGCAAAGTAGTGCATCAAATTGGGTGCACATTTTTTTGTATTTATGTCTTTTGTTTGTATGGTTTTGGTAACTAAGGTGCATGACAATGGAATCCATAGGGTGATGCAAAGGAGGGAGAAATGGGCACACTAGATGTGGTATAAAGATGCGACAAAATGAGGAATAAAGATGCTAATGTGAAAGGCACACGACATGGATGTGAGAGCTATTCTTGCAAAGAGTTGGAGGTTTGTAATATGAGAAAACAAAAGTGAAGAATGAAAGGGGGGTGTTAATAAACCTCGGGCTTGGATACATGTTGTGTAGCTCACAGATCAATGCAACAATGTGCTCCCTTATTTGGCACATTAGTGCACCCTATGTGGTGGGCTGATGTGCCCTTTAATTTTGCAATTTAGCCTTCCTTGTTAAAAATATTTGACTTTCATTAGCTGAGTTTTTTGTGTTAGGACTTGGATAAGAATTAGGACACTAGGTAAGACCTCAAAACTTTCTCGGATCCTAGATTGTGAGCCTAGAATCTGAAAATAAAGTAGGGGGCCCCCATTCCTATTAGGAAATGGGGCATACATTGTGGAACCACAATAGTAGACTTGAAATCTTCTTGAATATGTCCCAATAGGTGTGCCAAAAACTATTTTCAAAAATTTTTACACCCTTTCCTAAAGTTTTGACCTAAAGGTAACTTTGTGAAACATGGAAACAACCTCCAAGTTGTGGCACTTGAACAATGAGGTTGAGTCTTTAGAGAAGGTCGGCTTCCTTTTCTATTAGGATGTACCTAACTACTCTTGGAGGGAAAAAGGGAAGAAGGCATGCATAAAACACTAACCTAATCTATCCTAAGGAGGTGATGCACCAAAATAGAGTGTTCAATCTTTATTTTTCCCAAAAATATATAGTTTATTAACACAATGTCAAACTATATAGATTATAACTTTTTTTATCTCAACTATCACGTGCAAATAAAAAAAATAGATAATGCTACAAGAAAGAACCTTCACACCATAACATCTAAAAGCCAAAGATAGATACAATCATGTAATTAGAGAGAAATAGACAATACATTAACAAGAGGCAAGGAATGTTTGCATAGTTTATTAATGGTAGAAAGAGATACAATAGAGATCATAATAATGTAGAGGCATGGGAAATCATAGAAGCAGAGCACAAGGAAATATTAGAGGACCAAAAAGAAGATTGATCCTAAGGAGGGTTACAAAATGTACCTTTATAGCTCAAGCATAACTCAGATTGGTTCATAATCTAACTAATGCATTTAATACTATCAGAGGATGATTGGATATGATTTGGGTAATAGATATGATCTAGTACATTTTTGGAGGGGAGAAATCATCAAACCCTAACCTAGAAGAAACCTTGAAGTGATAGAAATGGCACCATTAATTCTAACCTAGTTGGTGGATAACTAGGCAGTGATCAAATGTCCTTTGCATTGTTACTTGCCCTTGCATTCATTTAGAGTAGTTGAGATTGATAATGAATATTGGATCACACAGAGAAAACTAACTTCCTTCCCTCTTGGCTCAAAAAAATACCAAAATCAGTAGTCAAATGGGTCTAGCAACTAGGAAGAGACCCATAGACCAATAGTTTTATTTTATTTTGCCACCCTGCAAGCTCTTCGTGAGTTTGATAGTTTAATTACCTTAACTGTGCCACCCTTTAAGACTTAACCACAATTGTCTCACGAAATTGTAACTTAGCCATGATGTGACTATAATTTTTACCTGTCAAACTAGGCTTTCCATGTATACATGTCAACCTATTGTTATGTCGCATAAAATAATTACCTTAAATCTTTACAAAATGACATAGTGAAAACCATAGATCTTACTTCATTTAACAGCTCTAAAAATTCATTAATCATGTTGGCATATCAACTAATAGGAAATGTGGCCCCACAACAACTCATCTAACACTTCAATCCACCTCGTCCGTGGCCCACAAGGAGAAAAGGAGTACATTTTTGGAGGGAAGAAATCATCAAACCATGACCTAGAAGAAACCATAAAGTGATAGAAATGACACCATTAATCATTCTAACATGGTAGGTGGATAACTAGGTAGTGATCGAATGTCTTTTGCATTTTTACTAGCCCTTGTATTCATTTAGAGTGGTTAAGATCGATCATGAGTATCGGATCACACAGAGAAAACCAACTTCCTTCCCTCTTGGCTCAACAAAATATCAAAACTAGTATTCAAATGGGTCTAGCAACTAGGAAGAGACATGTGGACCAATGGCTTTATTTCATTTTGTCACCCTACAAGGTCTTCATGAGTTTGACTACTTAATTACCTTAGCTGCACCACCCTTTAAGATTTAACTGCAACTATCTCACAAAACCATAACTTAGCCATTATGTGACTGTAGTGTTTACCTTTCAAACTAGGCCTGCCATGTATTCATGTCGACCTATTATTATGTCACATTAAATGAATACCTTTCATCTTTACAAAATGGCATAAGAACAACCATAGATCTTACTTCATCTAATAGGTCTAAAAATTCATTAATCCTGTAAGCATATCAACCAATAGAAAACATGGCCCCATGCCAACACATCAAACACTTCAATCCACCTTGCCTATGGCCCACAAGGAAAAAAGTGCCCATGATTCCACATGTCACAACATCACTTTGTCATATAAAACAAAGAATGAATATTTCTATAAATTGACAAAGTGATGGCTGTAGATTGCAAAAGATCGGATGATGAACAAAAGGTCCCACTAAAAACTGTGTTGACTAGAGAGGAATGGGCCTATGGTGCTACATGGAAATTCATCACTTTTTTGTTATGAAAAAAAGTTCTACAAATTTTGATAGCAACAAAGTGACATTCATTGATCCTTCTTGATCTAATGGTGGATATGATATGGGTCTGCAAAATATTAAAATGCATAGTTTACATAGGAAAAGATGTAACCTAAGGTCTTTTAAATAGTATTTTGTGTGCCCTAATATATTTGAATATTCAAATATATGAATGTTAGCTAAGTTTAAATTCAAATATTTAGTTTTGGTGGGAAGGTAAAATAGCTAACACTAGATTTAGATCCCTATTCTAGCTTGACCTCTAGATCCTTACTAATCAAAATAATCTATGCAGCCTATCTTCCACACTTTCCTTCTCTACCTTCACTCACACATCCATCTTATATCATGTGTCACTTATCCACACTTTTCTCACAACTTGACCTTTCTTATATATCATAAACTAAGATAATTTGGCTTGAATACCCTTCTAAATAATTAATGAACATCCAAATAGTTTGCCTCAATCAATAAAATATTTGATTGATACATTCTATAGTCCCTTAGTCAATACGAGGATTGAACAGTTAGTTGACACTATCACTCCTTTGATGCCCAATAACTCAATCCACACTATAATATCTTTGATGCCCGACTACTCAGTCTATACTATCATCTCTTTGATGCTCAACTACTCAGTCTACACTATAAAAAGGAATCCCTTTATCAACCACCTGCTTAGTTAATATTGGAATGTCTTCTTTACCTCATTGCTTGGTCAATACTAAGATATACAAGGTTAATACTTCATACTCTATTATTAATATGACCAGTTAGATATCTATATAGTTTTCATTTATGGCAACATGTATTTAGCATTTCATTTGTGTTTAGATTTAGAAAATTATCTAAGTGTTAGATAGTTTGCAATATTACAGAGACATGTATGGTGTATACAATTTACTCACTTCAAATTAGCCTATGCATAGTTGAAGATAGCTTTATGATAGTGTCAAGATGATGTATGCTAGTGCATAGATGTGTATGAACAATATGGTGTGATTTACATTTAAAATATTAGTACAAATATTTAATAGAGCAGAACAAAGCATATCAAAAATATGAGTTTTACAACTTAAGGAATTATTTTGGTGACAAAATAATTACAAAGTCATGATGAGTCGATATTGTGGATATTAATCCATAAGCTATTTTATATTATTTCAAACATGTGAATACATGAAGGCTGACTGAGTAGAGATTTAATAACATGTGAAGTTTACTAAAGATCTTATCTTGTGCAAATAAGTACTCTTTTGTAATGTGATATGCAAGAAATATAGGTGATGCAAACTATTGTGATGGAATCTTATATGTTATGTGAACCTTATGTGATGTAAGATCAGATGTATGATTAGAGCAAGTGCAAGTTACATTAGTGAGAAAGTATTGTATGTATATCTACTCTTGTGAAGACCTCAATTGTATAATTGCATCTTAGGGTAGTGGGTTCTTGCATACATTGTATTTGATCTACCAACTCCTAATAGGGATGAATCAACTCCTGATAGGGTTGAACCTTCTAATGTGGCCTAGTCCTCTAACAAGGACTTGAGACACTATATGTACTTCATAGATTCCTAATAGGGTCAATATCCTAAAAATGATTCTTTTGTTCAGTGGATCATCTAGTGGGTATCGTACCACTAGAGTTTTCCCTTGGATAGGGTTTCCTTAGTTAACAATAATGGTATTATGAGTTCTCTAAATGTATGGTTATATTTATTGTTCAACATTGCTAATTTACTTTCAAATGCAAGTTATAAAGTAATTAACAATATTCAATTGTGGGCAAAAGTTTTTAGAATACCGATTCACCTGCTCCCTCTCAGTATTGTCTTTTCTAACAATAGGTATGAGAGCCTAGTTACTCTAAAGAAGCTTAACAACTTGAGTAAGATCCCTATGGATATGGAATAGTTAAAGAGAAATCTTGAAGAATCTCTTGAATAGATTGACCTTCTTATAGAAGAAAGAGATAACCTAAAAGATAGGTATGAAGATGCAAATGTTTAAATTGGCAAACTAAAGACAAGATTGATGATCTAAAATTTGGTAAGGAATCAAATGTGTAGACTATTGAAAATCTTGAAGTAAGAAATCTCAAGAAAGAAAATGATATCTTGAAACATGAGTTGAAAATTGTTGAACTTAAGTTGAGTCTTAAGAAATTTGATAGTAAGAGTGAACTTGATCTAAAAATTTGAGAATGTAGACCTTAGATCCCAGTTGAGTCAAGTGACATCTAAGTTAGATTCTATTAAGATAGAATATGTTGAGATATTGTTGGTGTTACAAAACTACTAAGCAACAAAATTCTCAATACCAAGATGACATTACTCACACAATCTAAAGACTAGCCAATTCTTATTAACAATTTTATGTGCAAACCATTTGGGCCCAACTTCAACAAAACCAAGTTGGGTATACCCAGGGACGATTCAAGACTAGGAAACATTTCATAAGGATTATTTTAGTTTCATTCTAATTCTCACCTCAAATCCTCAAATACATGCATAATTCATGACAATTTGCTAAACACATCTCATATAAAAGATCTAGCCAAAATTCTTCTATAAATCTGCAAATGTTCTGAGAAATAGTGGCTAATTGAAGCTAAAACATTATGTGCAAACAAGTACTAGCCAACTTTGAAGATCTACAGGAAATAAAAGTAAAATTGATTATAATTCTGCATTTGAAAATAATTTATGACACATTTCTCTTCCAGCTAAATCAATTTGACTAGTGCCTAATCCACTGGGGTTCAGAGTCTACTACAAATTCTTAGATCTAATTTGTTGCCTTACAACAAATTTTATCAGTGCAATTCTTATCAGAATTCATCATTCAAAAATCCTTTCCCCTACTACAGCAACCTTATCAAATTCATCAAAGCTTTTACTTAATCCATTGAACTAATAGTAGTGATGAACAGATATACAACCTAACTGGATTGCATTCAATTGCACAAGCCTTTACTCATACAATATCAAGATAAAAAAGTAATCAAAAGGAGACAAGATTCAAAAAGAATTGATAGGGGGACAACTCATAATTTTTATTCATTTTTTTTGAAAATTGTATACATTTATAGTAAACTCAGAATGACCTTAGGAAGAAACACAGAGATCATTCTATTATTCATGTATTCTTAGGAACTAATAGAGAAAATGCATCACAAACTTGCTCCAAACAATGGACCAAAAATAGACTAAGTATATCACTTAGAAAAAATAGAATTCAAACCCTTTCTCTAGCCCTGGAATCTCACTTATATAGTGTGAGATGCAACAAGCTTCAGGCTAAGAAAAATTGATAGTTGTGCTTCAAAAATTTTACATACACCCATCACAACAAGACAAAACTATGAATAATAGAAAGATTGGTACATTGAACATTCCTTTGTGGGCCCATTTTTGTTATTCCCTTTGGAAAGACAAAATATATTATGATTAGATTCCTTTTAGTGCTCTAGTTCCTTGGGATAGGTGGCCATCAAATGTGATAGTGATGAGTCATCTCCTACTACCTAAGGATACTCATTGTCTTTATCATCGGTGGCAGAGGTGGCTTCTACTTTTGTACTCTCTTCTTTATCATCATCCTCCACCTCATCACCTCCTTCTATCTATTCTGTAGACATAAAATCTTCCTTCCACTTATTATAGGTAGTTTCCTCTAGCCAATCAAAATTTACGGCTTCTCTTTGTACAGTTACTAAAGAATTTGCAGTTGCCTCTATATCACCAAAATCTTTTCTGATAGAGTTATAGAATATCTGCACTTTAACCAACTCCTCATTTGTCATAGCCCATAATAATTGTCTAGTTTCAGTTATAACTTTATTTATCCTTTCACAAAAAATCTCATCTAACTCCCTTTTCCATTCCTCTTCCTTCACTTTATCAATAGTTTTTAATGCACAAGGGAATAAATAAAACTTCTCTACAATATACTTGGAAAAACAAATAGTTATTCTTTTTTGAAAAGAATTTTTCTTATCATCAAATCCAACAAGTCAAAGATTTTTTCTATTTGATGACAAGGCAGCTGGATGACAGATATACACATAGTAGTGATATCTTCATTTCTTTCTGTCCACTTTTGTACAAGAGGTCTGAATACAGCTTCATCTCTCTTCAATTTATCCCTAATGGATGCAATCCTTGCCAATAAATCAAAAAATGATGACCACTCAATTCTATCTACTAAATACATTATACCCTACCTTATTTTCTCCTCAAATTGATTATTTAGTTCTACATGCATTGCATACAACTTATTCTTTTCTTCTTCAAAATCTTTTGCTGTGTAGAACTGTGGCTTTTTAGGGGTGTCCGGTACCTCAATAATTGGAGTGGACTTGAAAGGTTCAATAGGTGGTCTAGGAGGGTATACAATCCTAGGTCTGCTAGATTCTCCTGCTTTTCTTTTCCCAAGGATCTTCTCCATTTGAGATACTTTATTTTCCAATGACTATATCTGCATACCCTTTTCCTCATATGCTTTCAAAACTTCTTCAAACCTAGCATTGAGTTGGGAAAATCTATCTTCTTCCTGGCCAGATACAACACTACCAAATTTTAACATTTCTAAGGCCATCCCTATTATCTACTTACTGCCTACCTCACCAGCCCTAAAAACTATCAATGCACCAATATGCTTTACAGTGGAGATTTCTTGCATTCTGGTGTTGTCTCTTTTTTCAATTGACCAAATGTAAGGGCTTGGTGGTCATCACTAAATTTGACTCCTCTATGAGCCTGTAGTACTACCTCTTCTTCAGTTTTAAACTAGACATCCTTTTGCTTCCTAACTAAATAAAAAACCATGGCATTCACTATATCCCATTCTATCAAAATAAGAACTCCAGACTGTCTAATTACTTGTCTACCAACCTCAGGGGTAAACTGAGAAAAATCATTCAAAAATTTAGACTTTACTTCCTCCTTAATAGCAGAATCCAATTTATCAAGTTGTTCTGCCTTTATTTTTTCACAAGTCTTCTCAAAATTTCATATATTTAGCCTCCACAAAAATTGTGCAAATGCTCTAGACTTCACAAAATTTTCATCATTAATAAACCTCTCAGAGGCTTGGGCAACTATAGGGTTAATCTCCTTACCTTGGTAATCAACAATAGTTAAATCCAAGGAAGGTGTAGGTGGTTCCTGAGGCTCTCCAATCTCCAAATCTGTGGAGGTAACAATCATATCTCTCTCTCCACCAATTTGTCTATGTTGTTCTCTCAGAGATGTTTCATCATCAATTCTTATTGGAGACTGGCTTGGGGAATATTGTTCCATTTGGGAAGAAGACCCTTGCTCTAATTTTTGCCTTTTTGGAGAGCCGGCTGCAGATGGACTTCCTGACCTTGGCCTCTGATGAAGGGGTGCCTATTGCACACTTTGAACAATGACATAACCAGCTCTTCTTTGCAATGTATACTAGCTAGGAGCCACTATATTTTTATTACTTATCTTCCTTTGTACTTTTGCAGCCTTGTCTTGATATGCCTTAACATATGCATCCTTCTTCTCATTCATGGTTTGTATTATCATAGCAAAGTTATTCATTAATGCCTGCATCTTGGCTCCCCAATATTTCTTTTCTTTAATTAGATCATAATGGAGATCAAGGGCATTAATAAATTCTAGGGTTTTACTATATACTATCCATTTCTCCTTTCTCAATTCCTACTCTTGTAGAGTAAAAACATTTCTAATCACATTCTTCAGATAGTATACTTGATGCACCATGTGGGAAGCTTTTATTCTCTCTCTGAAGAGATCATAGAATCCTTCAGGGTCAGTTAACCTGGCATGAGACTCTGGCATGTTATATCTATCTAGGAATAAATTAAAATGCTTACACCCTTTCCTTACAAAAACAAAATCATGTGCTATGGTAACAATTAGAAAAAATGTGCCTTTCTTAGGCAACTCCCTCTCATCTATAGTGCCCATTTGCCATAAAAATTCAGCTATTCCTACCTTCAAAGGCACATGAGGCTTTCTCAGGAAGCCATATACTCTTATCACTATTGAAACATTATAGGGAATAATGTCCCCCCAATTATGACTTACCAGTAATCCTTTTACATGGTCCTTGGGTCTGACCAATTCTAATAGTGTTTGAGGAATTCAAGGGTTGTCTCCTCTGAAAATAAATCTAAGCCTAGATGCAAAATATATGTCAAATCTCACATAACTAACATCTGTGGCTTTTGAGGTCATATCCACACTCCACAACTGCACTAGATTCCTCTCTCCATACCTAGTTGTTTCTAGCTCCATACCCTTGGAGAAGAAGGTATATCCCTTGTACAAGCATACATGCATCAGCAATGAATACCAATAGAATGGTTTGTTCACTTTTCCCCATGCTATTCCCACCAAGCCATTATGAATCTCTTTTGCTAGAAAAGTGGCAAAATCCAAAATAGTACTCATTCCAAATTGAAGAGTTTGAGCCATTATGAGAACAATCAAGCCTGGTATCTGCTTGACTTCATCCATTTCAAGAATTTTACAAAGAGAAGTATATAATGCCTAAGCCCTGGGGTCAAAATGTCTTTTCAAGAATGGCTTGAGTGTGCTATCAGTAATCACAGACAAAGTTCCAACTCAAGCAGCATGCTCCTGCAATGGCCATGTCCTCAAGTACATTCTTTTTGCATCATGTCTCACTTGTAAATCATCCATAAAAATGATTTCATGTACAGCGTGGTTAGGGTTAAGGTTGAAAACTTCACTGAATAGCTTAGGGTAAACCCTAAAAAGATTAAGTCCAAAATGATTCTTCACCCATCTTGTAATAGGATCATATTTCTTAGCCAAGTCAGTCAATAGATCACTATCAAAGAAAGCTGAAGGGACTGTTAGCTTTCCAATGTCAAATTCCCAGACATTGCTCATGGGGGTATCTAAATTCCATTCTGAGAACCATTTTTTGAACAATTGCAAACCTCCCATAGATACTTGGGCATCTCTTACCCAGGTTGCCCTATCATAGAAACCCTCAGCCACAACTACCCTAGGGTTCTTAGGAATGAGTTCCCTCCCTTTAGTTATTTCATTTACTGACAAGGGAAATTTCTCTAGGAAATCATCATGCACAACCCTCTTTAAATAGTCAGTTTGCCCAAAAAATTCCTTCCATGGAGGCATTTTAAAGTTTCACACTCTTACAAGAAAAAATTTTGGATTTCTACAAGTTATAGATTACTTACCTACCAAATTTGCACTTCTTTCTCTATAATTTTCTCTGCAAATTCACTGAAACCCTTGAGAAATTATTTTCCCTTGCTCTAGAAATCGTTTTCGCTCTAAGAAAATTTGTGACTGTGTGCTTCAATAATGGAAATTTTTCATATTATACCAGAGCATTGAGGTCACGCGAAGGAAACTTTGAGTCATATTAATTCTTGTAACCGTTAGTTTCGTGTTATATTTCAAATTTGAATCTAACCCATCAATCTCTCCAAGATCAGACGGGTTTATTTCAAATTAAAATGCCTTTAAAAATCTCAAGCTCCAAGCCATGTGTCAAAAGGGCGCATGCCCACATTACATAAAATTCCTACAACTTATTATTGCAGGCATGCATTATCTGTTGATCTTTCCCAGATCGATGGTAGGCCAAAATCCTATTCTCTGATGGCCCACTCAGCTAACTTAACCAATAAAATATCATCCTTTTACAACATGTTTTGACAAATTTTATCACGACATTTAAACCTTTAGCACCCATGACATCACTGCTTTCAACTTGGCATACCTGTCATGTTCCACCAATGACCACACGTTACTCCATCTAATCTTTCCAACATGGCACAACTCAACATTCCCTTTAAGTCTTGGTCCCACTATGCTCGCTTTCCTGCATTATTTAAATTTTGAGCAAGTCCATATTGCAGGGAAGTGCTAACCCTAGATCTGGTTCAGATCAATGGTGATCACAAATCCTCTGTGACTTCTAAGCAAGGGGGGCCCATGATGTCATATTATCCCACACGTCACAATACTACTTACCCTTATTTCTTAAATTTCTTGCAGCTTAGGATTTCGGGGAAGCGTCGTTCGTTGATCAAGGCAAGATCAATGATCAGATCAATTCACATTTGAACAAAATCCAATCAGCTATATTGACAAATAGGAAACCTTCATATGAGTTTGTGCCTTTTGACAACATTCCATGCCAGTGGGTCCCATATCTTCTTCTAAGCAAGTAGGTGCTTGACGTCACTCTTTCCACATTTCAACCTGGTGCATTCCCACTTTACTTATTGATTGAGCACTTCCTTATTGTGGGATTGCGTTAGTCATTCATTTTTGAAAGATCAATGGTGATAGTGATTATGCCTTGTAGAGCTCCTGAGTCAAGAATTTAGACATCATCCTGGACACGTGTTTGCAAGGCACATACCCACTTTACTTAAACTTCATTCAAGTTTTTTATGCAGGAAAACATCCCCCGTTGATCAAGACAGGATCAATGGTGTGAAATTTTTTTGCACTTTATAATTAGTCATCCACTTGGACCAATGAAATAACCCTACTCAACCCCTATGCTCTGACCCACTTGATTACTGCATTAATTTATGAGGTTTTCACACCCATAGCATAAGTACTTCCAACTAAGCACAAGTGGTAGACCACATGGTGTAACTTAGTATTCCTTCATAATCTGGCCCCACCATGACATGCATCACAAAGGCGCATGCCCACATTCCTTATTTGACTAGCGGCTTCATAATGTAGGATTGCACTGACCCTGGATCTTTGAAAGATCTATGGCTGATGAGGCTTCACTTCCATCTAGCAGACAAATTTCCTTAGTGGCACATCTAGCAATACATGTTAGTGAATGTGGCACACCACAATATATAATTAAAATTTCTTGACCCCACCTTGCCACACATCCAAAAACCACTTGCCCACATTATTTATCTCTCATGTAGCTTCAAAATGTAGGCATGTACTGGCCTTTGATCCTTGACAGATCAACGGTTATAAAATTATGTATTTCAAATACCACACTGGCTGAAGTGATGAATAAAATATCTCCATTCATTCCAACTCATCTGAAACTTGCCACGGAAGACATCTCAACATCATCTTTGAGAACAATGGGCCCATCTTGTCAAACTGTGCCACTTGTCCAATTTTTGCTTCCTCACATTATTTATCTAACGAGCATCTCCTTTTGGTGGGAAAGTGCTAGCCCCTGATTCAAATGAAATCAATAGTTGACACTTCTTGGTGATAAAGGCATATCTCTGATAGTAATTCAACCAATGATATCACAAGAAATCCAAAATGAGCACGAAAAGTACTGACAATCCTGTAAAAGTTTCTGACAAATAATGGCTCCTTTTACGGTAAATTGAAATTTTAAAAAGGCAAGGGCTATGTGTCACCAAGTCACATGTCCGCATTACTTAAAAACCTTGCATCTCAAAATTGCAGGCATACGATACCCGTTGATCTGAACAAGATCAACGATTATAAAGACTTTGTGTCATCAAAGGTATTTACTAATAGAATGGTTAAGAAAATTTCTAGCTAAGCATGGCCAAGTAAGATTAAACAAAATTATAATGAATTCATATTTGCACAAGCCCTTGCTAAAGTAAAAATGATATACCATTAAAAACATTTTTTTGAGAATATTTTTTAGGGCTTTTAAAACTAGGTCAATCTAAAGGTTTGAAAAATACAAGAAACAAAACCCTAATTTTCAAGATTCTAAGACTCACATGATTTTTCACTAATTTTTTCTAGAATTTTTGCACTGTGAAAAATCATACCAATAGATACAAAAGTACAACAATATTGTAAAAGGAGAGTTTACACAAGCCAACCAATAATTAGAGAAAATTTATAAAAGTTCTAAGAAAATTGATGAGCATATATTTTTTTAGAGACCCTCTTATGACAAGAAAGGTCTTGAATATCTCATTAGAGGAAAGTTAGCCAAGAAAGTTGAAATTAGGAAAGAATAAGAACCATTTGTAGAAACCCCTAAGGAAACAGATCAAAATAAGATCCAATCATATAAAGAAGTTGAGATAATTGATTTGTCTAAAGAATATGATGAACCTAAGATAATAGAGCATGTTGATCAACCTAAGAAAGATGAATCACCCAAGGAAGTTATACATGAATACAAAGGTAGATGTTTCATATGCAATGAAATTGGACACATGAAGAGAGATTGCATATGTAAGTATTTTAAACCTATTGCTAATTTCTATTGTTATAATTGTCATGGTTATGAAAATTAAGTAATAGAATGTAAGAAACCTAAATTTGATGATAACAATGGAAATAGTAGAAAGTTCAAGAATACTAACCTTGTAGGTAATGAAAGAGGAAGGTCCTAGAGTAGATCACTGATGGAGAAAGACCCAATAGTGAAAGAAAATAGATTATATGTTACAAGTGAAACAATCCTAAATATATTGGAAGTAATTGCAGAGCACCTGGTAATCATAATGGAACCAATCAAAGGAGAAATGAACCCATATATCAATTATGCAATAACTTTGGACACACGGTAAGATTTTGCAGAATGGATAGAAGGAACTTAAATAGGAATCTTAATAATAGAAGGAACAACAATAGAAATGGAAAAAGAAATGAAAATGGTAGTGACAATAGTTGAAAAGAAGAAATTAAGGAACATTTTGATGAATTCAAAGAAGAATTTTTGAAAGCTTGTAATCCAGAGAGCTCTTATACAGTTTCTAAAGAATAGTACTTTGATGCGCCTAAAGGGAAATTGAAGTTAGAATTTTTTTGTGATTCATCCTATCTAAATTAAGTAGTTTTAGAAGAGGAAGAGCATTAGTTAAATATAATTTGTGTTAGAGAGTGAATTAGAAATTTTACAGTTAATAGAAGGTAGAGGAAATAGAGAGGAAGCTATGCTCTAGTGCACAAGCTTAGATATGATCATAGTAAGTTGGAAGATAGAAAACAAATTTACTAGTAAATAGTGATAGCTTTTGAACTTGTGGTATATGTAAACTTTAATGTGAAGTTTGATCTAAAATGTTGCAGGAAAGATTGTGAGTACTATTTGATCATGTGAAGTGTCTTGAGTGACTTGAAGAGTGATTTGACATCAAATCAAAGTGTGTAAAGAAGTTCTTGAAGCCCTAAATGTGACTTTTAAGGTTTTTTACGGAGCTTGAACTAAGTTTTTACTACATACAATTATATTCAATGTCTAATTAGATGATTTATGATGTTAGTGAAAGGCCAAGATACGTGTTCAAGAAACATCCATTTGTTTCTCTTGTGGATAACTTGTTAGGTGCATTTTCACAAATCCCATAGAATGTGCTTCATGTAGAAGATGTTAGGAATTATATCCACTTCAAAATTGAAAGTATAGGGGATAAGGATATATAGAAGACCTTAAGAGTCATGTCTAATAATGCCCTAACTTTGGAATTTGAGTACACAAACCTGAATGAGTTAAACCTAGTGAAGTATATGTTTTATACTGAGTTTGACAATCATGATTAGAACAAAATCATTATGTGTACACTTCATGATGAAATGTTTTAGTTAGGTGATGTGCATGTTGCAATTGAAAATGACCTAATTCATAAGGTCACAAACCTAAGTAATGAGGGATGAAATCCTATAAAAGACAAAAATATGAGAAAAACTATTGAGACTAACTTGTTCACTAGATTTGATGGAAGGAACATGAAGGTGGACATGATTCGAGATAGAGGAGTTAAGGTTTTCAATAATATTTTAGGGCACAAGTTTAACCATGGTTCAAGGGTTAACTTAGTACCATATGGATTCTTACATACAACATATGTAGTGACAATTGAGAGAAAGAAAGTGAATTTGTGTGAGATAATCAGAGTACAGTTATTGGACATCATTGCAAAATTGAAGAAGACCAAGAATGCAGTCTCCAAATTTGAGTCCTTTTAACACATTTATTTTTCCATGCAACAAAGAAGTTCCCAGGGATGAAAAATTGGGAGAGAAATGAGTGCCCAATGAGGATGGTGACTCAGTGGTACAAGACAAAGTTGGAAAATGTTAGAGATAGTGATATAGAAAAAATGATGAAGATTTTTCAGACTAAGATGAAAAAAAGGTACAAAATACATCCTTCTATGGTGGAGAAGTATAAGGATGATTTACATTCCATGGTGGAAATTGATAACACTTATATGGAAGATGTAGAATGAAGGGTAAAGTTAATTGAGCCCACGGGATATGAGATGAGTGCAGAACTCATTAAAGGGTATGTGCAGATCATACTCTAGTCAAAGAAGGACACTGAGTGCCCTAGATGGGGTACTTATTAATAAAATATGAGAGAAGTTCATTCTAAACTTCACAGTAAGGAAATAAAGAAATATGTGGAAAAGAAGATAGATTCCATCATTAAGAAATCGGACATGACTTGAGAAGAGTTTAATTAAGTCAAAGGCATAGTGCTAGAAATGAAGGCAAGTAGAGAGACTAATGTAATAGCAACAATCCCTATTATTGTTGTAGCACCTTCTAAAGGTGTAACTATTGCTAAACCAAGTGTTCAGGTACCATATGTAGCAGTTTCACAAGTGCAACCAAGAAGAACACAAAGTAATCAACCTAGGAGGCAATCAGAGGTTGAAACACCTATTGCATAAAGGAAGTCAAAAAGATTGGTGAAGGTGAAGAAAGAATCTACACCGTCCACTGGGAAAATAGTCAAAAAGACCACCAATGGACTTGGAAAAAGAAGGAAAACTCTACAAGTTAGTGATTCTAAAGAATTAGTGGATGAAAATGAGGATAGAATAGTGGAGCAAGCAACACAAGAAGGAATAACTCAATAGGAAAGAAAACATGGAAACCAAAGGTAGAAAAAATTAACATGTAGTTATAAATGATGACAATTTTGTATAGTTAAATAAGTATTATAGCTTATATAATAATATGGATAGAAGGAAACTTGAGAATGCCATAGTGAGGAATATGATTTTGAGGAACAAAAGATTTGATAACATTTAGAATACGATTATAAAGGACCTATATAATAGGTTATTGAACAAAAATAAAAGAGTAATAGATGAAGATACCAAGTTGAGAGAAACTATGATCAAAAAGTTATGTGAAGTTGACTCAAAGGAGGACATCGAAAAAAATTTGAAGGGTATTGAGCCCTTATTGAGGAACAAAAGAAGAGAAGTTTTTCTACTTAGAGGCAATTATGAGGATGTAAGGAAGGAAATAGAGGATTCCATAGTGAAACATATGACCTTAGTACCTATAGTAATAAAGGAGAGCACACACTCTAAACTTGTGAGCCTACTGTATGTACAAGAAAGTACACCTTCTAGTGATGAGGAAGAAATTCAAGAGACATACTAGGCACCCTCACCATTGTACATAGTTATGGGTATTGAATCCATGTAAGTGGATGGTATGCATATAACAATAGATACAAAGGATAATCCATTTACGTCTTTGGGTACATCCATTTTTGGCAATATCATATCTTACACCATTTGTGATGAGAAGATGAGGCAGGGGTAAGGAAGAAATAGGCAGAAGAGGAGAAGAGGAAAGAACAAGTAAAGGGGAAAGAGGAAGACAAGAGAAAGGAGTAAACTAGGATAGAAGAGGAAAAGAAAAAGAGGCAAGAGGAAGAGGAAAGGAAGAAAATAGAAGAAAATTTTGAGCTTAAACAAAGGTGAAAGATTGTGATGCAAGAATCAACATTCTTGCCCAATCTGAAATATGTCAAGTCAAAACTTGGGAAGGTAGTTTTTCAACATGAGGCTAACATACCTTATGTAGCCCCAACAATTGTACCTATTGAAAAATTAGCATAAACCCCATCATCAGTAGTCAAAGTATTGACAATTCTATCTAATGATGATGATGAGCAGATTGGGTTAATGAGCTCATTGAGAAAGTTAGTTGAAAAGAACACATCTATGAATTCTTTGGACAAAAAATTATTAGAAGTCTTGGACAGAATGTAGAAGATAGTGACCATAATTGTAGCTAATCTAGACTTGCAGTTGAAGGCAAAAGAATTGGTAAAATTCTTTGATGAAGAATTCACAACCGTGTCTAAAGTAGATTTAGCACAAGCACATGAAAAACATGATGCAACAATTTTTGATACAGTGTGCATGATTGAAAGAAATGACTTGGAGGCACTTGATGTATGCATCAAAGAGTTAAGAAAACACATTAATGAAGGAAAGAAGTTATATGGACAATGTGCACTATCATACAAGTACTTGATAGATTTTGAGAATCAGATAAAGGGTCAGATGAGTGATCTTGATACACTCATTGTACAATTACAACTCCCTAAGGCCATCATTAAAGACTATGGAAACAAAGTGGAGAAGATCCATAATTTAATTAGATGTTTGGAGTTTGATAAGGAAAAGATAGTAAAAAGGTTCTCTACTCTTAGAGAAATCTTGTCACCTAAAGGAAATTAGAGGAATGTCTTGTAGCAAAGGCTTCCTATAATAAGTTTTCCTATATTGACTTGAGTGTAGTTGAAGTGACATCCTATGCAGTTTGCACACTAATCAATATTTCTAATGTAGTGAAGGAGAATTGGAAGAAGGAAGTGGAAAGAGAGAAACTTGTATATGCAGATTTTTTTCTAGAATATCAAGTTGATTAGTAGTAGACCACACAAATTTTGCACACAGTTTTTGACACCTTTTTCATAAATAACAAAGGGGGAGTAATATATGTAAGGAGAATTGTATGATTGTATATAATAAGGAGACGTATATGTAAATGAAAGGTGAAGAAGTAATATATATAAGGAATGATATATGTATATATAAAGGGGGAGTATACTTACGTATCAGTGTAAGGAGTGATAAGGTATGCAATGATCCATGAAAACATGAATAAAATTGTTATGTTTTGAAGGAAATTTTCTATAGTTACTTTTGTTTGTTTTATTATGTATGACATCATTTTGGGACATAGCCAATTTTCCCAAATATTGTCATCGATGCCAAATGGGCAGATTATTGGAAATATGGTCAATTAGATTTCTAGATAGTTTTTATTTATGGCAACATGTATTCTTCATTTCATTTATGCATTTAGAGTTAGAAAAGTGTCTAAGTATTCGATAGTTTGTAGCAGTACAGAGACAAATTTGATGTATACAGTCAAATCACTTTGAGTTAGCTCATTGGAAACTAAGGATAGCTTTATGATAGTGTCATGTTAATGTATGCCGGTGCACAAATGTGTATGGATAGTATAGTGTGAGTGACAAAATATGAGTTGTAATGAATTATTTTGGTGACAAAATAATTATTGTCATGATGAGCCAACATTGTGGCTATTAATCCATAAGTTATTTTATATTATGTCAAGTGTGTGAAGACATGAAGGTCATTTAAGCAGAGATTTACTAATATGCAAGGTATAAGTAAAGATCTTATTGTGTATAGATAAGTATGCTTTTGTAATGTGATATGCGAGCAATATAAGTGATGTGAACTATTGTGAAGGAAGCTTATATTTTATGCAAGCCTTATGTGATGCAATATTAGATGTATGATTAGAACAAGTGTGAGTTACAATAGTGAGAAAGTATTATATGTATATCTACTCTTGTGAAGAACTCAATTATATAATTACATGTTAGGGCAGTGGGCTCTTCTTGCATATATTGTATTTGATCTACCAACTCCTAACAGGGTTGAGGATTCTAATAGAACCTTGTCCTCTAACAAGGAGTCAAGAAACCATATGTACTTCATAGACTCCTAGCAAGGTCAATATCCTGTATAGGATTCTTTTGTTTAGTGGATCATCTAGTGAATTTCATCCCCATCAGGGTTTTCCCTTGCCCAGGGTTTCCCTAGTTAACAAATAATGGTGTTATGAGTTCTCTATGAGTATGGTTATATTTACTATTCAACACTAATGGTTTTCTTTCATATGAAAATTATAAAGTAATTAACAATATTTAGTTGTGAATAAAAATTTGTAGAATACTGATTCAACCACCCACCCCAGTATTATCTATTTCTAACAAACTTTACATTTCTCAGTTAATACTAACATTTGTGTAACATTGATGACATTATACAATTGAAGAATTGTTTTCAATAGTATTAAAGTCCTTAAAATTTCAAAAACATATCAAATTGATCGGAAAAAAATTCAAAAACTTTCAAATACAAGTCTTAAGGAAATTCTTCAAAAAAATCACGAATTCATCATTAGAAAATTCTTAAAAGTTTATAAGAAAATCAGCTAATTATTTTCCAAAAAAACATGAAAATGAAATAATATTTTATTTTTATTTTTAAAAAAAATACTTGAAAAAGTGATCAAAGGTATCATATATGGTCATGAGAAAATATTTTAAAATCATAAAAATTCATCTAAAGAAAAAAAGTTTATGGTGTTTATGAAAGGCACTATCATTTTCATGGCACTCACACCTACGTCAACTCCAAACATATGTCTCTTTTTATGAAGAAAAAGCATTAGGAAATATGTTTAAGAAATCAACAAATAAAAAATAAAAAATAAAAACATATCAAAATCTCTTCTATAAAATTATTTCTCTCGTGGCAAGAAATAAGTGACAACAAAACATCTAAAATTAAAATAATCACCTTCATAAATTAGAAATGGAATCATGAGACCATGTCTTTATTAACAATTGTATATGTCATCCAATCAATCAATCAGTTATCTCATATAGTGATTGTTAGACTTTTTGGTGACTCTACAACACCCCCGGGATAACATGAAAGACCAAGACAAATTCCACAAGAGATTGGAAAGATAATTGCATTAAGATGAAAGAATTTTATTAATTATGGACATGATTTACATTCAATGGATTGATCTAAAATATAAATAATAGGCCTCCTTATATAGGAGAGGTGATAAGAGACAAATATAATGAGAAGATAAGATATAACCTACACAAGCTGGAATCAAATGTCCACCAAAGGTAGATCATCTCCATTATGCAATAAAGTATGTTTGATGATGAGGATGAGGATGATAATGTGATAATTACACTAAAGGTGGATTGAAATAAAAACTATGACCACCTAGGGTGGAATTATCATACACCATGTGCTTAATTAAGGTGCAAACTCCTAGGTATCTCAATGGAAAACTATGATGAGATGCATAATCCTAATTAAGCTTAAGTAAGTGTAATAAGTGAATATTTAATTGCACTAACACTGCCCCCCACCAAACACCCCCACCCACACCCCACAAGTGAAACTTAAGGAAATGCACTTAAACTTATAATACAAGATAGTTTCCTACTACTAAGCCATTTTAGGTACTCTTGTACAATATGCAATGCAATACATGAAATGCAATCTCTCATAAAGTGGAGAAAGAGAGAAAACCTTATGGGAAAAATCCTTTTTTAGAAAGAGAGATTAAAAAATAAAATAAATATGCATGGATGGATGGGGTACTCAAAACTCCCCAAGAACTAAATACATCATATATACACAAAGAATGATCCCCCCATTATAAAGGAAATAAGGAAATGTGCTATCCCCCCATAGTGAAGAAGCTCCAATGTAGATGAAGACTATCTTCAAACAAGAGATTATTGAATGAATACAAGAAACATGCCTCCCCTTAGGAAGAAATGAATACATCAAATGACGAATAATCTACTACATGAAAAAATTGAAAAAGGAAGAAGGTCTCCATGTATGCATATCTGAAGAATGAATAAGTGTCTCCAAGCTCAAAGATTCTATCACACCATCCAACTAACCTATGAGATGTGATAAATGAAGTGAAGTCAAAGAGCTAAGAATCCAATCTTTGAAGAAGGTGAAAAATAATCTCCAAGTGAAACCATCCCAAATTTAGTAACCAAATCTACATTATGAGATTCATCTAAAAGAGAATCCAAGAATTCATCCCACACTACAAGATCTGAAGCACAAAGATCATCTTGTGAAATATTACAACTCATGTCTGAAGAAGTAGGAGGTGGAGGAGTAGGAAGTTAAAAACTTATCTCAATAAGAAAATGATACAAGTGTCCATGTTTTCTTCACATGAATAGTTCATCCTTGATAAATAGTTAGGTATATTATGAATATCATCACTATTATGAACAAAATATAATAAAGAGTACAAGAATGATGTATGATCATCAATTCCCATAACTATCACATATCTAGTGTCTATGTCCATAATGTACACATAATCAGGGGTGAACTCTAGAATTCTACCTTGTACCCCATGAGTAATTTGGTAAATAGAAGGAGATTAGTGGTCAAGGATTGTACACAAAGAACATCATTAAATGTCCTCTCTCCAATAGGAATAGAACCTCTCCCACAAACCTTCATGTATGTATTATTACCCATTAATATATTTGGAGAAGTACAAGGCTCAATAGAAGAAAAAAATTTGTAGAAGATACCATGTGATGTGATGCACCTAAATCAAGAATCCATTTACCTTGTTCAAGATGTGTAGAAGTGATGAGTGCTTGTCCTTTACCTTTGGATGATGATGTAGACATGGAAGTTGTCTAATGTGTAGAAGGAATAAGCATTGATGATGGAAACTAAATATTGTTCTTTTGAATAGTGTGAGTGATCTCATCAATCCTCTTATGGAAACATTTATGCTCATCATGTACTAGATTTTTACAAAATGCACACTTCTATATCTTTCTTCTAGTTGATTCCTCTTTTAGATAGGCTTGGATTCAATATTATTTGTACAACAGAGTCATCACCTTTTTCATGTTGCTTATTATCCTTGTGTTTCTTATTTCCTTCTCCTTTGGAATCCTTTGGAGAGGAGTCATTCACAAGCAACACTTGATAGTTTAAAGGCTTCAATTGTAGTGCCTACCCTCATTCACATCTTTTCTGGACATTGTTGTTGTTATTATCAGACTATGATAGACTACTTTTACGTTGATGGATTAGCGGTATTGTTTTGAGACTATCAGACATTATGTTATGGATTCACTGGTCACATGATGAGATCATTTAGAATTTACATTTCATGTATGCATGATGATCATTATATTGCTTTTAGTTATTGTTGATGATTAGTTAGATGGTTTATTATCTCATGTGTTTTATTATGGATACTTACCCCATACTTTCATGTGTATGGTGTGTGTGTTTTCATATTTTATGGTGTTTCTAATATGGTTAAGGAAGGGAGTTGTAGTCACCTACTTAGTCGGGATCTACACGATGCACCACTTCCTGCCATTGCCTGTTTAGCTTAGCATTATATATTGTATGTACATGCATGGTTTTTCTACAGGTTGCAGGTATCGGGTATCGACTTCCCTGAATTGCCAGGATGAGCATACCCTATTATACTATCTCAATGATAAGAGAAGGGAGATAAATTCTCAAGTCCAAATCCCAAACCCTTAAACCAATTGTCCTAGTGAGGTAGGACAAGTATCTGGATATTTTACCCACTGAATGTGTCAGATGACATATTTCGTGATTTTTAACCCTTTAGACTGATTTTGTGTGAATTGCTCTATGATGGGTTTTTATATTTTATCTTGGAAGTCTATGGTGAATTTTCTATTAATTAAGTCTTAATAAATGAATTTTATTAATAAATTAATTATTTGAGAAGATTAATATAAAATATCATGGTCTTTGATATTTTGATTATAAATAATTAAATGTGAATTAATTGAGGAAAAAGGATTAAATTTAGAAAAATAGAAATTAAAATTAATAATAATTATAAATAATAATAAAAGTAATAAATAATAAATAATAATAAAAGTAAAAAATTAATAATAATAAAAGTTATAAAAATTTAAATAGAAATTATATAAAAAGTAAATTGGAGTTATAAGCTTGCCTATGAGTTAACGCACCTTTCTATTTCTCTTATGTCAACAACACGGAGGTTAGTGCATCAATTAAGCACATGGTGTCTACAACCTTATGATTCATCTAGAAGGTTGGAAAAGACACATGCTTAGTTGGTGACACCTTCTAGCTGTTTCTAGAGGCATTCTAGATGTTTTCTGAGAACTCTTTATATTCAAGCATTCCTAGAAGATTAGACATAGCATTTGGAGAGCATTTGGAGCATTGGAGGACTCAAGAACTCTGAAGAAGGGAGGAGCTTGCTCCGCGGGTTTTCTGAGAAAGAGTGAATTAGCATCAGAATCTGGGTAGATTCTTCTGATTTTACTTATGCTATTTCCGCATCTTGCATCCCCTGTCTTCTTCGTGTCTTCCATATGTCTTCTAAGGATTTTCCTATTTTAATTGTATGCATTCTCAATATGGGTAGTTAAAATTTATTTGAGAATCTTTTATGCATAAATCAGAAAAGAACACAGGGCTAGGGTTTAAATTCATAGCCAAATCCATTAGATTAATATTTGGATAAATTTGAGATTTAAGTTTATAGGAAAATTTTGAAAATTAGAATTTTTAAATAAACTGTTTATATTTTCGAATTTGCATACACATATACATACATACATATATATATATATATATATATATATATATATATATATATATATATATATATATATATATATATATATATATATATATATATATATATATATATATATATATATATATATATATATATATATATATATATATATATATATATATATATATATATATATATATATATATATATATATATATATATATATATATATACATGCATATGTATATATACATATATATATTTATTCATTTAAAAATCGAATATCATACCATTGATTGATTACGTTTTAAAAATGTTAAACTTTGTTAAAATCGAAATCGCATATAATAACCAGCGAGTTGAAATCTCTTATGTGATTTATAAAAAAGTAATATGCATAAAATGGGGGGGGGGATGAGACCGGCGCCCCCGTGCCCACTACGGTCACAGTGTACCGGCTGTTGTAGGTACTGCGACAACAGGGGTACACAGTACCCACTGACGTCGTAGGCCCTACAACCGCAGGGTCCTGCGTACCGCCGACAGCATATAATTATATAGATGTGTTATAACAGTTATTTCATATGAAATCAATTTTCATTGTTATTAAATTTTTATATGTTATATTGTATCAATCAAAATTATTAATTCGATTTTATAAAAATGTTATAATAATAATTATTTATATATTTATTTATGTATGTATATATATATATATTAAATATAAATATATATATATATATATATATGTATTTATATATGTAATATGTAAATATGTTATTAATAAATTTGAATTATTAATTGATAAATGATTTATATCAAAGGTTCATTTTTTTTGGTGAACTCTTGTATAATTTTCAACTATTAAGATTTAATTTAATTGTTTTAAATTATTAAACAAAGTATATGAAATTTAATTGATAGTTTGGTGGGGATGTTTTCAAAGAAATCTTATAATTTGAAAATGGATTTTAGACCTATTATGGAAAAATTTTATTCATCCAAAACAGTACATGGAAAAACGTACAAAATGTTCCTCCATTCATTCTCCAAACTTGGAAACATAAACTGAGACCTCTACATTTAAATTCAAGTATGTAAATTTAGCAAAACCAAAACATGTGTTTGCATTGTGTGTTCTTTATGCTATTGTTTTGGATTTTGGGTTGACTAGTGTTGACCAGTTATAGGACATCTACTAGAGGCTTGGGGGATTATGTGATTGTGATGTCATGATGATTTTTTAAACTCGATCTTTATAAACCCAACCATGGTTATGTGATGGAATGCTCTATGTAATGTTTGTAAATTACTGATTGTTATAGTTGAGATTCTTATGTATGAGACACTTGACTTAACCATTTTTGGTTCTTCGATCAGTTGTCCTTCGTTATTTTTCTAGTCACCATGATGGGACTGAAATGTGGATTTATTCTTGATGAGGTCATGTTGTGACATGTTTTGACTCAACCATTTTGGAGTCTTTGATTAGTATGATTGAGATATATTTTTGTTAATGAGAACCAATGGATACTTTTGATTATCAGTGATACTCCAGTTGCCAATAGAGAGCTATTGTGATCATGATTTTCTATGGATGCTTGCTCATGGAGATTTGATGCTTTTGTGCATATTTGATGATTTTATGGATTATCTTTTGTGATTTTGAGATTTATGATTCCATGAGCTTAGGGTAGGATATCTGCATGTAGAGTCAAGAAGTGGCTTGCAATGGGGGCCGAGGCCTTAAGAGCCTGCCAAGGTAACTCATTGTAAGTTGGATTAATAAGTGAAAACATTCACACCTAATACTAACTGAATGAACCTAAAAAGATAAGTGTTTTGGTTCTCGCCCATGCCTTGAGTGCTTGTATAGACTAGGATGGGAGTAGAGAGAACTCATGGTTGCGACCTTGCATTCCATAGTATGCCTCGTCAGTATGATAGGATACTAGTGGCCGCATGAGATCAGTATGGACTCATGGAGTTTAGTTAACTGCTAGGGTAACTTGTATGTGATAAATGTGATGACACTTTCCCGCTTGCATAGTAGGTTCCTACATGTCTTTGTGTGCCTCTAGGATTAGATGTCAATTTTGTGTTTGGAATCTTTGAGTTAGTATACTTTTAGGATTCCTAGACTTATAGAGATTTATGCTATGTGTTATTGGATAGCATGTTTGGAACTTGAGATTATCTCCTTAGCATGGTGGGAGTGGACCACTTAGGTACCACGCAGTTGGGTGGTAGTGTTTTTTCACTCTTATCATTTGAGATTCATTGAGACATCATGGCTGATGCGTCCTTCATGATGGTGGATATGTATCCTTTCATTGATGATTAGCATATGTTAGATGATGTTATCTTATGCTTTTATTTGCATGTTAGATTACTTTCTGCATATGATATAGTATATGTTAGGAGTGACATTCCTACTATGTTAATACCGGTGATCTCTTCGGTGATTTTGGAATGTTACGCATGGAGGGATGGCTAGGGCCCACAATGGTCTAATGATGCTATTAACGGTTGGGAGGAACCGTGCACTTAGTTTATTATGTTTGATTTTTATGATGGATGTATATGTCTTCTATGATTATTTATCATGTGTATCATGTGATTATCTTTACTTTGATGTATCATGGATTAGAATAGGATGATGTATCTTATTTCACATATGTATATTCTTTAAGCTTTTCATACCCTATGACATGTATAGTGGATGATTGAGCATTTGGAAATGTAATGTATGAACATTAGACTTATCAATATTATTTCATGTGGTTGTTATATTTGATGGAATTCAATAATGTTGGTTGATTTAGATGTAATTCAATGTTAAGGGATCTTTAAAGAATGTAACCAGTTGTGTATGTTATGATTACTTTTAGATGGAAATTGCTATTGCTTCCGTTATGGTGCATAAGTTATATGTGATATTTATTTTCATATTAAAAAAAAAATTAAAAAAATGCTACCAAACTTAGTGAAATTCTAGGTTAATTCTTTGGATCCCTTGGCGGGGCATTACATCAATTGACCCATGTGTGCTAAATTTTCTTATTCTCTTGTGAGATGAGCTACAAATTCATCAAGAGAAGGCCCTTTGTATGCACTACCAAAAGAATCCAATTTTGAAAACAATTCATCAATTGTATATTGTCTTTGATGTTACACAAAATTTCACACATTCACTAGTCAGTGTTTTCTAATCTCACTCAAGAAATGAAGACAATTTTATGTGGCTACTAAGCATTCCTATGTATGCCAAGTTTAGAAGATAATGTCTACCGAGTTCACTCATGATCTAAAAGGAAACTTGGAAGGTAACAAGTGTTAATCGAGCTTACTCAGTTACTAAAGAGAATTCACAAAAGATAGTGTCTACTGAGTTCACTTGGGAGAAAAAGAGAGTTGGCATGAAAACTAGTGTTAATTGAGCTCACTTGGTTAATGAAGGAAAATATGTTATGGTTAGTGTCTATTGAGTAGGGTTGGCTAAGAAAGGATTTTCCTATTTTAGCCTATTGAATTAAATGAATATGTTTGATGGTTTTAGCTGACTGTGAAGATGAATATTATTTATTGTAAGTTCTATTCAAGTTGGCTTGACAATGTATAAGATATAAATGTAAGGTCAAGTTGTGGGACTAAATGAGAAGAAGTGTGTGAAGAAAAAGGATTCTTAGAGGAAGATAATTTGAAGGATAAGTAGAATATCCTTATGGAGCTACAAAGATACATTCGATCAAGAAGGATCAAGTATTGAAGCTAGAATTGAGATATGTAATTAGCAATTCATTTGCATAATAAATTGGGTCATATCATTGTTAATCTCTAAACATTATAGTAGTGATCTAAATCTCTTAACAGAGTTGGCTTAATAGCTATTTGTAAATCCTCTAACAAGGTGGCATTTCTAGATTGAAGTGTCAAAAGACCTCTAACAAGGCCACTCCTAACATAGTGATTAAATCCTCTAATAGGGTCATACCTATTAGTATGTTTTGTAACCTTTAACAAGGTTGGCTCCTAATAGGGCTCACTTCAAAAGAGTAAAAATCAATAACTAGTTGCAATTCATGGTTTTTCCCAAATTGGGTTTCCACGTTAAATATTGGTGTCACTTGTGTTCATGTTATTTACTTTCTTGTGTATATAACTAAGTTTAATTAAGGTTATTCATAGCTAACATCTTGACGATCAGTTATTTTCAAGCAATAATTGATTTTCAATATTTTTTGATTTACACTATTTGCTAGTGTAAACTGAGTGCCTTTGTGTTTGCCATGTTACAACAAAATATAGTTTATCAAAGTTTATGTTTTAAGTTGTGTTGACATCCAAGGGATCTAGGATTTTTTTTTGTAACTGATTCACCCTCCCCTCTCATTTACTCCTCTTATATTTCCAAAAATTGGTATTAGAGCTTTTGGTTCTTGTAGAGAAGGTTTCAAGAACCTAAGCTAAAGATCAAAAAAAGTTGAATAGAGGTAGCTTTCCAGCATGGCAAGAAATCATGAGGTTACATTTGGCAACTAGCAGTGATTCAAATTTAAAATATCTTGATAATGTATACAAGGTTTCTATTGGAACATTGACCATTGAAGAGATTTCTAAAAAGAAAAATCATAATACCATGATGATTGATATTGCTTCTACTCTCACCTATGTTGAATTTGATGAAGTTAAAGGTTGCTCTACTACTCATGAAATGTTGACCAAACTAAAGGATATTTGTGGAGGTGATAAAAATGTAAAAAGAACCAAAGAAGATAGTCTTAGAGGCCAATTTGATTAGATGAAGATGAGAGAGGATGAGAACATTGAAAAATATATTGATCAAATCAAAGCAAGTGTAAGTGCAATCAAAGCCTTTGGTAGAGACATTGATGATAAAACAATTCTAAGAAAGGAACACAAAACCCTTCTTCCTATCTATGGAATTATAGTATCTTCTATTCAAGAGATGAGATGTGATCCAAATAATAAGATAAATTTGGATGATTTAGTGGGAAGATTGATAGCTTTTAAACTAGATAACTATGATAATTATGTTCCTAGTTCCAAAGGTATTGAGTCTACATTTCAAGCCAAGCTTTCACTCAAGAAGAAAAGTGGAAAATAAAAACTAAATAATCTGAAACTAAAGAAGAGGAAGAAAGTTCTGAAAATGATCTTGAAGTTATTGAAGCCCTACTTGCTAGGAAATATTCCAAAGGTAGAGGAAAGTACAAAGGTAAGATTCCTCTAATCTATTTTTCATGTGAAGAAGTTGGTTGCATTGTTACAAGGTGTCCAAATAGAGAGAGGAAAGAAGAAAAGAAAAGTAGGAAGTTTAAAGGAAAGAAGAATTCAATAGCTAAAAGGACTAAAAAGAAAAAGATAAGACATATTTTTTTATAGCTAAAGATTTTGATAGCAGTGATAATGATGAAATGGTCTATATAGCTATGTAAGAATTGATGAGTTTGCAAAAAAGAGTGAACAAGAAAACAACAAAGAACCTAAGGATTATATAAAGTTTGTGTACTATGTGTTGAACTAACCACCAACCTTTTCCTCTGAGTTTCATGACATGGCTTAACTGCCTCCTATGTTCTATAAGTCTAGTTGTTGTATTAGGCATTAACAAGTCGATCTTTTGGTGCAATGACAACTCTAGCTTGTAACAAGTGGTATCAAAGCTTGGTCATAGGTTTGAATCTCCTCAAATAGCATTGAGGGGAGAATTGTTGGACTAACTACCAGCCTTCCCTTTTGAGACTTGTGACATGACTTAATCACCTCCTGTGTTCTATAAGTCTAGTGGTTGTATCAAGCATTAACAAGTTTATCTTTTGGTGCAATGACAAGTCTAGCTTGTAAAACTATGTACCTATTACATTGCCTAATCTAATTGAAAGTCAAGAAGCTTCATCTCTAGAGTCCCCAAAATCTCTAGAAGTAATCGAGTTGCAACTTAAGTCACAATCTGAAGGACCCAAGTCATAGTCAGAAGCTACCAACTTGTAGCCAGTACAACTCGAGTCATCAAAAGGACCTGAGTCAAAGAAAGTGGGACCTGAGCTTGAAGATCATGCCAAGCTATATAAAACAAGTTCTAAATCCAAAGTAACTATATTATAAAGATATGTTAGAAGGCAACATGCACCTGAGCAGAATATTGGAGACAATTATAATGGTACAATGATAAGAAACAAATTGAAATGTACATGTAGATGTTTTGGATGATGAAAGTTGGATTGAAGCAATGAATAAAGAGATGGAATAGATAGAAAGGAACAAGAACTAGACTCTTGTTCCTAGACCCAAGGATAAGAATGTGATTGGCACAAAGTGGATTTATGAAGATGGAGAAGTTTCAAGAAACAAAGCAAGGTTAGTTTGTAAAGGTTATTCTCAAGAGGAAGGTATTGACTATGGTGAAAATTTTTCTCCTATTGCAAGATTAGAAGGTGTTAGAACTTTACTAGCATATGCAACACATAAAGGTTTTAAAATTTATCAAATTGATGTGAAATCTGCATTCCTGAATGGAATTCTTGAAGAAGAAGTTTACATAGAATAACTAGAAGGTTTTGTAGATCCTACCAAAAGGGACATGGTTTGTAAACTAAAAAAAGCATTGTATGGACTCAAGCAAGCTCCTAGAGCCTGGTATAAAGGACTTCATGACCACTTTATAAAAATTGGTTTTCAAGGGACAAATGATAACAGTATTTTGTATATTGTATTGGCAAAAATATTTGTTGATGACACATTGTTTACTAGAAATGATGACTTGTGCAAAATTTTTTTAGAAGAGATGAGTAAATAATTTGAGATGTCCATGTTTGGTGAGATAAAATTATTTGTTGGATTGTAGATTCAATAGAAGAAAGATGGCATTTATATTACTCAGTCTAAGTATATCAAGGAGATACTAAAGAAAATTGGAATAGAGAATTCATAGCTAGTTGGAACACCTATGTCTACTAGACATAAGCTTTTAGAAAATGATGATTCCAAGGAGGTAGGTAAACAACATATAGATTAATGATTGGAAAATTTCAATATGTAGTGCACACAAGGGCTGATATTGCATTAGCAATTGGTATGGTGACAAGATTTTAAGCTAATCCTAAAGAAAATCATATGATAGAAATCAAGAAAAGCATGAGGTATCTAAAAATTATTGAAGACTATGGCTTATGGTATAAGAAAGGAGGCAACTTAGAGTTAAAACCCTTCACTAATGTTGATTGGGAAGGAAGCGTTGATGATAGAAAGAGTACCGGTACTGGGGCATTCTTTCTTGGTAAAAGACTAGTGTGTTGGACAAGCAAATATAATAATTGCATCTCTCAGTCAATAGTAGAGGAAAAATATGTTGAAGCAATAGTCAATTGTTCCAATATTGTTTGGTTCAAGCAACTATTGGTGGGTATGAATATAGAGATCAAGGATCTAGTGATTATCTTCTATGATAACACTAGAATAATAAACATATCAAAGAATCTAGTGATGCATACCAAGACCAAACACATTGTAATTAAATATCTTTTCTTGAGATAATTGGTTCAATAAAAGGAAGTAAGGTTGGAATATGTGAATACTAAAGAACAAATTGTAGATATATTCAACAAGCCATTACCTAAGGATGCATTTTTGTATCTAAGAGGTAAGCTAGGGGTCATTCCCCTATTTGAAGCTCACTAAACAACATTTAGTGATATCAACTAGAGCATGTTGAACATTAGTCAAGTTGATGTAGTAGTAAAAGGGAAAATTGCTTATGAATTAGTACTTAAGGTGTAATGGAAATTAAATTATTCATTATCTTTCGCTTAGGATGTCAAAGAGGGAGATTTTTGATGTTACAATTCTATGAACAGGGAGAGATTCTTTGATGTCATTGGAACTGTCAAAAAGAAAAGAAAAGTTGAAGAACTTGGTCTAATATCAAAGAGGGAGAATTTTCTACCAGAATGAGAATTTGAAGATAGAAGAGTTTATTGATAGAGGGAGAAGACTAAAGATAGAGGGAGTTCTCATGGACAAGAATCAAAATGAAACTAAGGATATTTTCCTTACTTTATAATTCTTTGTAATTTCATTGTATTATGACATGTTGTGTTTCGATCAATGCCATAGAGGGATATTGTTGAAAATAATTGATCAATTGTATATTTTCTTTTATGTTACACAAAATGTCATACATTTACCAATCAGTGTCAGTCAATCTCACTCAATAAATGATGACACTTTTATGTGGCTATCAAAAATTATTGCGTATTTCAAGTTTAGAAGTTAGTGTCTATCGATTTCACTTGGGAGACCAAAGGAAAGTTGGAAGGTAATGAGTGTCAACCGAGATCACTCAGTTACCAAAGAGAATTTGTAGAAGATAGGGTATACCGAGTTCACTTGGGAGAAAAAAAGAGTTGGCATGAAAACTAGTGTTAAAAGAGCTCACTTGGTTAACAAAAGAAAATCTATTATAATTAGTGTCTACTGAGTAGGGTTGACTAACAAAGGATTTTCTTGTTTAAGCCTATTGAGTTAAATGAATATGTTTGATGGTTTTAGCCCATTGAGAAGATGAATACTATTTATTGCAAGTTGTATTCAAGCCAACTTGACAATGTATAATATATAAATGTAAGGTCAAGTTGTGGGATTGAATGAGAAGAAGTGTGTGAAGAATAAAGATGCTTAGAGGAAGCGAATTTGAAGGATAAGCATAATATCCTTATGGAGTTGCAAAGATACATTTGATAAAGAAGGATCAAGTATTGAAGCCAAAATTGAGATTTATAATCAGTAATTCTATTGCATTAGAAATCAAGTCACCTCATTGTTACTCTCTAACCATTATGGCAGTGATCTAAATCTCTTAATAGATTTGGCTTAACAACTATTTGTAAATCCTCTAATAATGTGTCATTTCTATACTAAAGTGTCAAAAGACCTTTCACAAGGCTACTCCTAACAAGGTGATAAAATCCTCTAACAGGGTCACACCTAACAATGTGTTTTGTAACCTTTGATAGGGTTGGCTCCTAGCAGGGTGCACTTTATAAGACTGAAAATCAGTAACTAGTTGCAGTTGATGGTTTTTCCCAAATTGGGTTTCCAAGTTAAATCTTGGTGTCACTTGTGTTCATGCTGTTTACTTTCATGTGTATGCAACTAAGTTTAATTAAGGTTAATCATATTTAACATCTTAAAGATTATTTATTGCCACATAACAATTGATTTTCAATATTTGTCGAGTTATAGTATTTTCTAGTGTAAACTAAGTGCCTGTGTGTTTGTTGAGTTACAGTTTATCAGAGCTTATGTGTTAAGCTGTGTTAACATCTAAGGGATTTGGGATTTATTTTTGTGGTAACTGATTCACCCCTCCCCTCTTAGTTACTCCTCTTATATTTCCAACATCCATAATAGCATAGAATGTGGAAACAACGATTGAATATGTAGGACCTAGCTTGGAAAGAATAGACAATATCAATTTCTCATCATCTTTTGTAGCACCATAATTAGAAAGCTCAAAATAATGGAATTTAATTTAGATGAAAAGTCTTGAATATTATCAAAATTACATGGACTGAGAACTATAAGCTCATTCTCCAATTTGAATTATTGCATTCTATCAAGGTTTCCAAATATTCTCTCCAATGTTGTCAAAGAATTATGAAGATGTGTGTAGGATGTAATATGATATATAAAATCATGAGAGATGGTAGATCTAAGAGATCCAAGTGTTTTATCTCTTCAATCAAGCCGTTTCATTCTTTCTACAACACCTATAGTTGGTTCTAGATCCTAACCAAGAACCATTCTAAGCAATCCAATGCTCATCAACTGATTATAAACTACTTGTTTCCATTCATGAAAGTTATATGGAGTGAGTAATGGAACCTTTAAAAAAATTGTAATGAATCCAAAGAATGTCTAAAATTAAATGAAAACTCCTTCAAAATATTGATTCAATTAAGAAAAATAAAGTCAAAGTATTCACCAAGAGAAACTATAGCCAAAAAAGACCTATTTATGAAAGTGTTATTTCTACTCCAAATTAGTGGACTCTGATTGCATATTTGAAAACTAGATGAAAAATTGTACACTTTCAAAAAGAATTACATGTAAAAAAACTACCATATATGCCCAAAGAAAGCATTGCAAAAATGGCATTTGAAATTTAAAAATAAAATCAGAAATAAAGATTCAAAATCACCTTCACCACTATGTAGATTGTGAAATTCTACCCAAAATAAAAAAATATTGCTCCAAAAAAGTGGTCTATATGACCAAGATATTGTTGTTTGAAAATTTCCTTTAAAATTAGTTGTACTAAATCACCATTGTTGCACCCCCAAACATAAATGTCTTTCAATTTGGTTTATGATGTCCTATTTGGATGAAATAAAATTCAATTTAGGGGTTTTCAAATCTCTTCTACATGATCAAAACATCTGTTATGCACTAGAAAACTCTTCCTACAATAGGTCACAAAATAAGAATCCTCAATTCTCCTCCAAATTGTGAAATCTTGCATGAGTAATTGAATCAAGCCAAGCTTGTACTTCTTGAGAAGATGTCTTCACAGCATGAGAGATCTTATACCATGTTAGAGTTTAAGGTGACTATACAATACCCCTAGGATAAAATAGAAAACCAAGATAACATCCACAAAGTATTGGAATGACAATTGTATTAAGATGCAGGGATGCTATTGATTATGGATTTGATTTACATCCAATAGATTGATCTAAAATGTACATAATAGTCCTCCTTATATAGGAGAGGTGATAAGAGACAAAGATAAGAAGAAGACAAGATATCACATACACAAGGTGAAATCACATGTCCACCAAAGGCGGATCATCCTCTATTATGAAATGAACTATGTGAGATGCTGAGGATGATAATGTGATAAGTGCACTAAAGGTGGATTGAGATAATGGCACAGGAGCACCTGAGGATTGCTAAGGAAATCTAAGGTTTCTATTTTTTTTGTGTAAGTATGATCCTTAGGGAATTTTGGATGTGGAAGATAAGGGCATGTTGACCATAGTTGGACTATATTGGAAGTTTTGTTCATGGGTTCTTAGGGCCTTTTGCTAGGTGCAATTAGGGGAATGGAAGATGTAAAGCCCTCTGATTGGGATAAGGCATGAGATCAATAGGGTTTAGAAAGAGTTATGGTGAGTTTTTAAAACCATAGTTAAGGTTTATGGTTAAGTTTGAGAAGATAGGAAGGTCATTTGACCAACATGGTGAAAAGTTGTAAAAATATGTAAAAGTTGCATTGTGCAACTTTGCAATTTTTTACAAAATAGTTGCAAATCATTCGAGAGGAATTATAAGTAGTCTATAACCACCCAACCACCTTATATAATAATGGAAAATACCTATGAAAATGGTTGGAAGTCCATTGTATGGATGATGTGTTTTTGCAATCAGCATACAAAAGCATTTTGTGAGGATTTTCTTACTTTTTAATGAAAGTGGTTAGTTAAGTGTGCAAGATCCATACTGTCACTTGAAAATATTTTATTTTTCATATTTTTAAAAATATTTTCTCTAGTAGATAGTATTTTTTATTACTTTTAATACCTTTTGTAAAATTACTTTGATTCCACATGTCAATGGTTTTGTCCAAGCAGATATTGAAGATGGATCTCTAACTCACTTCTCCATCATTCAATCTCTATGAACTCTTGGGGAAAGTGAGTAGAATCCATGTAAATAATGTTTGTAGAAGAAAGTGATCTCAAATTCATATCATCCATTTTAAGGTTTTTCCCTAAGTGAGCCTATGGTGAGTTCAGCTAAGGAAGACCACAAAGAAGTATGCAATGCTTGTAGAGGAGCAAAGATACAGTCCTAATTCATCTTGGAAATTCAAGTATCAATTATTACCATTATACCATAAAGGAGATAGGTTTACTAATTCCATAATAATCCCAAGATAATCTTTCTTGTTGGACCAACTAGTTAAGCCTAAAAGCCCTATTTTCACCAAATTTGGGTTAGGGTAATAGGTGGGAGAATATGACACCAAGACCCCAAAACTATTTAAGGGGATGCCAAATGGATGAAGAAACCTTAAAAATATTGTAGGGTTCCTTTGAAAGGATTAGGAGTAAAAAACTATTCTCTCGCTATAGGAGACTAGGCTTATTTGAGAAGAAAGTAAGAGATCAGATGTTCAGATTAACTTGGTGGTAATCAAAACATATCTAATTAGTTGAGTATAAGTATTTTTCAATACACCCCTACCTCTACAAGTTTTACTTTAAAATTTGGATTTTGAAATCCTTTATGTTTTCTTCAAGGGCTAAGGTGAAGGAAGTGTGAATGCATCAAGTTTTGGCTTAATGGAGTGATGTTTCTTGATAGTTGGGTTGGCTAGTGAGACTAGTGGATCCTTAGGAAAATTAAGGTCCTATAGGTTGGAAGTTGTGAGAAGAGAAACCCTAGAAGTCTTTTAAGAAGACCATTAGCATGAGTCAATGATTTACTCATCCAACCTCCCTATCAGATAACAACTATGACCACCTAGAGTGGAATTGTCCTGCACCATGTGATTAATTGAGGTGCAAACTCCTAGATGTCTCAATGAAAAACTATTATATAATTTATTATCCTAATTAATCTTAAATAAGTGTAATAAGTGGATATTTAATTACACCAATAGTGATAAACATACTTGAAACTAGACAAATTAGTCTTATACAAGTAATTCACTCCTAAAACCAAACATATCCACAATAAATTAAACCAAACATAAAACTAGTCCAACTAATGATTAGTAAGTTGTTGACAAATCTATTAATGAAATTCCATTTTTTATTTTATCTTTCACAATTATGTTTTTATGCTCCTTGACAATACCATTGAGTTGTAGGAGAAGCCATGATGTTTCATAATATCTTTTTATTTTTTTGTTATTTGATGAGTGCTTTGATAAAATTCTAGGGGAAGGGATGATAAAGGGTGAATGTGAACTGTTGTGAAACATATAAAAACCACACATCCAAGATCTGAGATGACCTTGAAATGATGTTAAAATATTCATTTTTTGTGTTATCATTTTTATCAAAGATATATTAAGATGGACAATTTCTTGGTTCACTTGTATTTCTCTCTTTCTAATAAAGCATAATGGTAAAATATATGAAAAAAATTTGGCATCAATTTAGTACACTATTCAAGTTGACAAGATAAGTTTGATTCTTCTAATTTATTCTTCTAGCTAATTTGTGTTTCTCACTAACATTTCTTTATTCATTCCAAATTAGTCAATCCATAAGCTTATCATTTTTTTCAAATCATTTATCACTTTGTTGATGAATCAATGATCATCTATCTTATACAAGATGTATCTTCTCTAAAATTAGACATTTTCACTTGTCTTAAATATACATTATATCTTCCTTGAAATCAAATGTTGTTTCTAGTCTTATATAGGATAAGTCCTTTCTAAAACCAAACATGAAAAAATTAAAAATCTTGGTCAATCAAATAGTCATCATCATCTAGTAACTCCTCACATCTTACTAATAATTCTTCTCTTTCATCATTTCATCTAAAAATTCTCATCTTTTGTTGAAAGATCATTCATGCCTTTCTTGCACAAACAGTCTCTTGAGGAGGCATAAAGTCCACCTACTTTTGTTGGGGCGGGGGGGGGGGGTGGGTGTTGCTAATTAGATATTATTTGGCACAATGCTCATAATCACATTGTATTAAAGAGGGGAAGATATACATACTCATAATTAAAGTGTATTATTTAAGTGCAAATCCAATTTTGTCATTATTAAGAAAATAAATATAATAAATCAATATTTACTCTTTAATATTTTTATTTTTTTTTTACATAATTTTTAAATTTAGACTCTTAAATTAAGTTTTTAAATTAAATCAAAACATATATTTAGTTAGTTTTCAATTCATTAAATATCATCATATTTTTATAATTTCTTTTTTAAATCAAATAAAATTTAATAATTAGACTATCATTAAATTAACCCAAGCATCATAATTAAACCATTCATCAAACAAATCCCATAGTCAAACCCACATAAAAGCAACATAAGCGAAACCAACCAAAGTCAAAATCAAATAATCCACACAAAGAAAAACTCATGGGTTTAAAAGAATAGGCACACAGATAAATGTCCTCCTTCATAGGACAAGTAATTAGGCTTTGGCTCAGATTGGAGATCAATATTATCTCCCCATTCTTACCATTGATTTATTATGATAAGGCACACTCATCCTTGAAATTAAAGGAAGTCGATACCTAGTACTTGCAACCAAAATAAAAGATGAGCATGTACACGTGCATACATATCTAAGCTAAACAATCAATGGCAGGGAGTGGTGCATTGTGTAGATCTTGACTTGTAGGTGATTATGAATCTCTACCTCAACCACATCAGGTATAAAAAATAGAAATATATATAAAAAAACATACACCATACACATGGAACAATGGGGTAAGTATAATTAATAAAGCATGACTATAAATGTAACCATATTCTAACATAAGAAAATATTCATCATGAAGATTATAAGACTATTCAGAATAATTGGGAAGGGGGTGAATTAGTTTCCAAGGTCTAGATGTACCAATTGAACAAACAAACACTTAAACAACTTCAAATCTTATCATTTCATTGCTCAGTCTCTACAATAAATTTTCACTAGCATTAGCTAGTTGTCTAATGTTCTAAAATAATAGACTTGTAAAATGTAAATATTAATTAGTAAATCATCATAATAACGTTCACACAAGTTTGACACTAGGATTTAACATGGAAACCCGATTTGAGAAAAATCACCAACAACATGTCACCAATTTTCACTCTTCTAAAGTGAGCCCTATTAGGAGGCAACCCTATTAAAGGTTACAATACAAAATGTTAAATGTGACCTTGTTAAAGGATTTAATTACCCTCTCAGAAGTGGCCTTGTTAGAGGACTTTAGAATATTCCATTAGAATGTCACATGGTTAAATAATTTACATAGACAACTAAGTGCTTATGACTATTAGGTCAACCTTGATTATAGGATTTCAAATATTGTTCACAACGGTTAGAAAGTAACAACACATTTAATCAGTTTAGTACAAATTACTTTGCATGTATATATCTTTTTTTAGATCTTCATGTACTAATTTACTATCTAGCCTCCATTTTCATCTCAATCTTTGGTTCGCTTATCAACCCTTCAAGCAATCATCCTTCACTTATTTTCAACTCAATTAAGCCTTCTTCTTAGATTCACTAGTCAACAACATTAGTAATATCTCCAACTCTTTGGAACTCCTTCACACCTACATAGCCTCTCTACATAAACAAAAAAAAATCTTCTATACCTCTTTAAATAGGTAATTTTGATCTTTTTCTGCTTAAACACCACCTTAGATCTTATGATTTGCAATTCGATCCACCAAATACATTGAATTTGATTGTCATTCTATTTATCGCTTATTTTCTACAAACTTCTCTTGGAATCTATTGCTTAGGTCATTTACCTAATCATATCCTAAATTAAATGATCTAACACATCAATTCTTATCTTCAACACGCTTTCCATATCCCAAGAAATCAAATGTGTTAGCTAGAAATTATGATTTCTTGCAAATAGTTAATATCTTGTTCCTCGACCAACACTAAGTTCTAATACTTGGTCATCATTAATGATTGATCAACACTAACTTTTCTTGGCACTTACTATGGTTCATATAAAACTAGCATCACTTAGCATATACATAAAATAATTTAGTCTTCTAGTTTGTTACTTGGTAAAGCCTATACATTTGATCTATCTTTGTTCACACTTTTAAGACTTGTACATTACTATCTTCTCCTTTTGTAACATAATTTAAATAATCAATACATCTTGTCAAATTCCAACTAATCAAGTATTTGTTTGTGGTTTTTCTTTTTATATCTCAACATTTTCTCTAGATGCTTTTTTTATGAACAACTTCTCAAATCCTCTTCATCAACCAAATAGATATGACACTTAGATCATATAGAAATTTGTCTCACTAAAAGATTTGACATCAGTGAAAACATAACAATTACTTCAATTGTAGTTTTCAACAAAATTCTTCTTTGGTATTGATGGCAACACCTCTTAAAATATTTCATAAATACTTTAGATCACCATAAAAACCAAATCTTTGACCAACACGAGAAACACCCTCAATGTATCAGATGTTCAGTAATATCCTTAGGGTTATTCTAATTTAATTATATATCTAGCAACATCTTAAGTAAATTTTATGAACTCCCTCTAAGTAATCACTCCCTCTTACCTAGCATGTTTCTTCTAGCTTTCACTTTCTCCCTCTTTCATGTTAACTCTCTGATAATCTCTCCCTCATGATGTCATATATATTATCTCCCTCTTTATATTTTAGTTATCCTTCTTATGTAGTTACCTTCATGTTTGGATTCTTCATATGTCATATTCATATGACTAATCCATCTTTTTGTCCTTCTTCTTTACTACTACCTTAGGCAACCTCCTAAAGTGGAACTATTTGCATCAATGTGTAAGATAATTTGATCAACATAGTTGATGCAATGCTTCACTTTTTCTCAAGTAGCTTTTTCTAGGGGATTCAAACCCCATTTTCCCTCTAAGATATTCATGACCATTCTTAGGTAAAGCTTTAGTGAATATGCCAGCTATTTGTTCTTTAGTATTCACATATTCCAATTTCACTTCTTTGTCTTGAACTATCTCTCTTAAGTAATGATACTTGATAGGAATGCATTTTTTCTTTGTGTTCATAATAGGGTTCTTTGATATGTTAATAGAACATGTGTTATCATAATTAATAACCACTGGATAAGTAATCTCTTCCTTTATACCTTTCAACAATTTCTTCATCCATATAATAGTTCAACAATTCACCACTCTTGCCACCAAGGATAAATTTAGTGGCTAATATTTGCCAATTGGCTAATCTCACTCATTGGGGACCCTAGATTTGGCTGGTTTTTTTTTACTTTTGGAGTTTCTATGTTACCTCCACTTTACCAATATTGGGCCACATGCTTAAGGTTAATCACCAATAATAATACATAAGTGTTTATTTTCTAGTGATGACTTCGCCAATAAAATCTAATTTTTATATGTAGTAAATTAAATATTTTTGCCTACAATTTTCAAGGCTTGTCGTAATTGATGGTAATATTTGCTAATATTTGGTAAAAATTTAAGTTACGCTACAAATTAATTATGCAAATTTTTCACGTGTCTCTATTCTGAAGACTTTTCATGAAACTTTGTATCCTTTCTCACTTTGCTACAAAATAGATTTGATTGGGGACATGTGTCTTTACTTTGGGAATTGTCTTTAAAACTTGGTACCTTTTTAAAATCTTGGCTTGAAATAGGATTTAGGCATTTGATTTAGGATCATCCAATGGCTAGAAATAATAGGGGTGCTTCCCCCAAACCACCATTCAATAATTTGAAGGGAAGCTACAATGATAAAAGTGGGCTAAATTTAACCTTAAAGTTTGATAATTAATTAGGCTCCATATAATAATAAAAAATCATTGTTTCTAGGTATGTGTACTTTTTCCCATGATTCTCATCAATAATGAAAGCTTTACTAGGATTTTATAGAACTTTCATATGATTGAAAAACAAACACCAATAAAATTAAAAAAATTCCTACTTAAAAAAAATAATTTCTCCAATTTAAATTAAATCCCCCCCCCTCCCCCCCCCCCCCCCCCCCCCGAACTAATGTTCGATTTGCCAAAATTTTATACTTTTTCCTAAAGTGAGGTTTCTTAAAGTTATCCCTAGTTGCCACATACTCAGCTTCAACTATTGATTGGGAAATGTAGTTATGCTTCTTTCTTGTCCATGAAATCAATTTCTTTTCTAGAAAGAATGCACCACCACTTGTTCTCTTCCTAGCATCAACATTTCCTTCCTAATCAGAGTCATTGAATACCTTCATTTCAAATCTATCATGGTTCTTTTAATAGAATCTATAGCCTTCTATTCCTTTCAAATATCTCAATATTCTTTTACTTCCATCATGTGATTTTCCTTAGGACTTGTTGAAAATCTAATAGCTATCCCAAATTTTAATGCAATATTTGGTCTTCCATGAGCAACATATTGTAGTTTACCAATCATTGATCAATATTGTATTTTTTCACATCAGCAGAATAATCATTCTTAGATAGTTTGTGTCTAGTAACTACAGGTGTACTCACTAGTTTTGAATATTTTGTCCCAAAAGTTTTTAGTATCTCCTTGATATATTTGGACTAAGTAATGAAGATACCTTGCTTCATTTGATACACTTATAAACCAACAAAGAATTTGATCTCACCAAACATTGACATTTCAAATTACTTCTTCATACCATTAGAAAAATATTTTCCTAATGCTCCCTTGCATCCAAATATGATATTATCAACAAATATTTCAAATAAAAATACCTTATTGTTCTTTCCAGTCTTCAAATATAGATTGTTGTTATCATTTGTTCTTGCAAAACCAATCTTCACCAAATAATTATGTAGTCTTTCATAACATGCTCTTGGGGCTTGTTTTAATCCATATAAATCTTTGTGTAGCTTATACACCATATTCTTCTTGCTGGGATCCACAAATCCTTCAAGCTATTCTATGTATACTTCTTCTTCAGGTATCCCATTCAAAAATGTAGATTTGACATCCATTTGATATACTTTAAATGCTTTATAAGAAGAATATACAAGCAATGTTCCAACTCCTTCTAATCTTGCTAAAGGGGAAAAATTTTCCCCATAGTCATCACCTTCCTCTTGTGCATATCCTTCACATACTAGTCTTTCCTTGTTCCTTGTGACTTTCCTTTTTCATTTAGCTTGTTCTTGAATACCCACTTGGTTCCAATAACAATTTTGTCTTTAGGTCTGGGTACTAGAGACCATGTTTTTATATTTTCAATCTATTCAATTTCTTTATTCATTGCTTGTATCCAATCTTCATTATCCAATCAATATTTTACAGATTTGGGATCAAACTCACAAAGTAAGTATGTATTGCTTATGAGTATTTTTCTAGTCATAACACTAGACTCTTTATCTCCAATATTTTTTTTAGGTGCATGATGTCCTCTTACATATTTAACACATGCTCTTTTCTTCTTTTTTCTTCAACATTTTCATCTTGAAACATTAGTTCAAGCTCATTATCTCTCTCTTGTTCAGGTTATGGTTCATGATATGCATGCTTGGCATTGCCTTCCTAATGTTTGGTTTTCTCTATCTATGACTTGGCATCATTTAACTATTGCTCGACACCCATAGTTTGCTAAGGATTTTCATCTTTATTTTCTTATTTAGGTGGAGTGCTTCGAGCACTATCATTCAAATGTATGAATGAACTATAGTCTTCAAGTTTTGTCTTACATTTAACTTCTTTTGTCTTTGTATATTCATCAACTTTAACATTTTTACTTCCCACAACTTTGTTAGAGTTAGATTTCAAACACTTATAAGCTTTGATCTTAGTGGAATATCCCAGTAATATAACTTGACCTCTTTTAGCATCAATTTTTCCATTCCTATTACCTTTAAGTATGTAACAATTGCTTCCAAAAAATTTGAAATATTTCACACTAGGTACATATTCATACCAAAAATATAAAAAGGTTTAGAATTTTTTGCCTATGTTGACTTGCTCTCTCTCTAGAGTATAAAGAGCTATACTTATAGCTTCTCTCTAGTATTTTTGTTACACATTCTTTTCCATCATCAATATTCTAGCTTACTACATTATTGATCTATACTTTCTTTCATCTATACCATTCTAATGAGGGATCCTAGGTGTAGACATCTATCTTTTGGTTCCTCTATCATTGCAAAATATGTTTAATTCATTGGAAATGAATTCTCAACCTCTATCAAATCTTAAACACTTCATACTCTTCTATGTCTCTTTTTCAACTTTTGCCAAATACCACTTAAATAGCTAAAAAAGAATCATATTTTTCTTCAAAAAAAACCACAATCATCATTCTAGAATAGTCATCAAAAAATAGAATGAAATACTTATCTATACAATAGCTTTGAACTCCAATTGGTCCACATAAGTTAGTATGAACCAATTCCAAAGTATCATTAGATTAATATGTTTTTCTCTTGAAACTAGACTTTGTCATTTTTCCCAATTGGCATTGTTTACACATGGCATTGTTAGGTTTCTTTAGTTTTGGCAAACCTCTAACTATTTTCATTTTACTAATGCTCACCAAATTATCAAAATTTACATGACATAACCTCTTGTGCCATAACCAAAAATCTTCATGTTGTTAAAACAAACATTTCTCATCAGATAAATCTAGATAGAACAAGTTACCTCTTATTTAATCACCTCTTCCAATTAGTTTACCACCAACATCAAATGTTTTGGCGTTTCTGTAATGGAATTTAATCTATAACTTGATTTGTTTAACTATGAAACACTCAATAGATTATAGTTAAGCCCTTCAACCCAATAAACATTGTCATATTTGATCTTATTAGTTGGTTGAATTGACCCTTTACCTTTCACAAGACATGGAACATCATTACTAAATTTTAAAAAGCCACCCTTGTTTGGTCCAATGTCCTCAAATTTACTTCTATCACTATTCATGTGATTAGAGAAACCCATATCAGTTATCCATCTATCACTTCTATTCACATAATAGATTAAAGAAGTTTTCTCATCTTCTTGAGAATAATCTTTCATAGAAACATAGACTATCTCTTCATCATTACTTTCATATTCAATAATTATTTCTTCTTTGGCAATAGAACAAGATTTCTAACATTTTTCCTTGTAGTCCTTATTCTTCTTGAAGTCTCAGTCATCTCTTCTTCCTTTGTACTTTTTCTCCTTCCTTTCATCCTTGTATTCTTTTTTAGGACACCTAGCAGCAATATGACCAACCTTTCTACATGAAAAAAATATTATGGGAAGTTTACCTTTGTATTTTCCTTTCTCTCTTCCAAATTTCCTAGCAATTAGTGCTTCTAGATCATCAAGTTCATCATCAGAAGAACCACTGTCACTTTTCACATATTTTCATTTTCCTTTCTTGCTAAGAATAAGTTGTGATTTAAAAGAAGATTCAATAGTAGTAGGAGTGTAATTATCAAAATTAGACATCTCAAAAGTAGTAAGCCTACCAATTAAACCTTTTAGAGTTAGGGCATTACCTGGTGTACATCTCATATCTTGTATTAAAGAAACCCTAATAGCAGAGATAGGAAGTAGAGTTATCAATACTTTGCTACTTATTGTTTTATCTTCATTATTTCCTTTACCTCCTCTAATAGTATTGACAACCTCTTTGATTCTTGTACAATATTGTACTATGTTCTCACATTTTGTCATTCTCATTTCATCAAACCTACCTCTTAGACTCTGGTGCAGGGGAACCCCAATAAAATGTAATGTTAGGACTCTTTTGAATTATTTTAAACCATTAGGTTTTGTTTAAGAATGTTCGCTATTCTTGTTAACCAACGTATAAGACCTAGTTCCAAGATTGACATTCTATAAGGCCTTGGTCAACTATGGTCAAAGGTGTCACATAGCCTAGAATATTAGGATAGATTTATTTTTCATGTATTTATATTTTTTGGTCCACATTGGATTGGTTAAAACCAATTTTGGTTAACTTAGGAAAATTTTCCCTAAAAGCTACAAATTTGCTAAAAAGTTGTTAAGCAACTTTTAGCAACTTTTTGCAAAATTTGTAACTTGAACACCCAACGACCATATTTGGTTTGAATGGTTGTTATAACTATTGGGAAAGCCTAAACATCCCTTTTAGGTGGATGGTAGGCATAAAATGTGTAATTTTATTTTAGATCAAAAAATACCAAATTTTTCTTCAAAATCTCATGCTTCAATCACATTCACTTCCTAACTTTAGATAACTCATATTTACTGATTGCTACCACAGTTTCTTGTAACAACCTAGGGTTTCTCACATTTCAATTTATATCTTGAGATTACACCATGGGAAATTAATGGTCATGGGTGAAATCCAACTAGAAACAATGTACTTTAAGATTCTTTTGGTCTCATGTGAGAAGATGTAGATAGAAAGGAGAATTTTGATGCCCTAGGAATGCAAGATCTATGTGCATGCTAGAAATATGCAACAACAACTCCCACAAATTGCTATAAAAAAGGATTCAAGGCCTAGGATCTCATTTATTACTCTTTTATGTGAACCCCCTCATGTTCCAATTGTTGGACTAGAGTTTTGTTTAGAGGTTAGGGTACTTCCTTTGTAAATGGAGGCCTAATTGGCTAATCCTTCTAAGCGAGATTATAAGTTTTACTTGCTGCATTCTCATCTTGGGATACCAGTGCTTTAGTATGTTATGTAAACCCCAAAATAGTATTTGAATCAGTGATTAATTCCTTGGGCTCTCTAGAATTTTTTTGAAACTAAGTCAATTATTCAAGGGCTACAAGCCTTGTCTTGGGTTTGTGAAGCAACTATTGAGTAGATGTTGCATAGTTTAATTATAATGGTTGATTCATATTTTTTAGGACCTAAATAGGATATAAGGATGTCTTAGAGTTACCACTAGTCCTTATGTGAGTTTGGGGAGTGAATGTGTGAAAATGCCTTCTAATGTCCTATGAGAGAAACTAGTGATCAATTATCTTTGTGATAGGTTTTCCTTGTGATTGAGATTTCCTAGGAGTGGCTTAGGTTTTGATAACCATAATTTTTTTTTGAACACTTGTAATTGGTTTTTTGGGGTAGATTGGCTTTGTAAGGACATTTTTTGTATTCATACCTTCAATGAAGATGATTCTAAGAACCTTGTTTTAACCCACTATTGGTTCCATTATATCATACTTTCTGATTTGGCTCTTAAGACAATATCATCTCTTCCATTGATGGTCTTCAACTTGTCCCACATTTCCTTTGAATTCTTATGCTCTTTTAGGTCATCAAACTCAACATAGCTTAGAGATAAAGTATCTCCAACATTTACTGATTATGTTCTTTATTTTCTTATAGTTGTTGAGTAGTCAGAGGGACTATTGATATGTCTACGTATGCATTCTCCAAACAATCCAATGTAGCATTACCAATACTAGCTATATGTAGCCTCAACAACTTTCATCATGAAGGAAAAATTTCCTTGTTCAACTTTGGTACCTCTCTTTTGTATGCCATGATCTTTAGCTTTAAGTACCTTTGAACTTCTGTCATAAGCACCAATGCTCTAATACCAATTGTTATAGTATTTAGAATAACAAAGAGAGCAGGGGGGGGGGGGGCATGGTGAATCAGTTATCCAAGGTCTAGATATACCAATTGAATAAACAAACACTTAAACAATTTTAGATCATATCATTTCATTATTTGGTCTCTACTATAAACTTTCAGTAACGTTAGCTAGTTGTCCACTATTCTAAAATAATATATTTGCATAATGTAAAAATTGATTAGTAAAATATCACAACAACATTCACATGATTTTGACAATAGGATTTAACATAGAAACCCAATTTGGGAAAAACTACCAACAACATATCACCAATTTTCACTCTTTTTACATGAGACCTATTAGGAGCCAACCCTTCTAAAGGTTATAATACACAATTTTAAATATGACCTTGTTAAAGGATTTAATCATCCTATTAGGAGTGGTCCTGTTAGAGGAATTTAGAACCTTCCATTAGAATGTCACCTAGTGAGAGGATTTACATAGAATATTAAGTCCTTATGACTGTTAGGTCAACCATGATTAAAGGATTTCAAATATTGTTCACAAGGGTTAGAAAGTAACAACAAAGTTGATCTATTAAGTGCAAATCATTTTGCATATATAGATCTCTACTCATTTCTTCATGTATTGGTTCATTGTCTTGCCTCCATTGTCATCTCAATCTCTAATTCACTTGGCAACCCTTCAACCAATCACCCTTCACTTCTTCTCAACTTAATTAAGTTGTCTACTTAGATTCACCATTCAACAACATCATTAACATATCCAAATCTTTATAACTCCTTCACACGTGCATAACTTCTCTGGATATAGAAAAAAATTTCCTTTGTACCTCTTTAAATTGATAATTTTGATCTCTTTCTGCTTAAACACCACCTTGGATCTTAGGGTTTACGATTTGATCCATCAAATATATTGAGTCTGATGATCCCCATTATGTTTATCTCTTCTTTTCAATAAATTTCTATTGGAATCTATCTCTTAGGTCATTTATCTAATCCTCTCCTAAAATTAAATAATTCAAATTATCAATCCTTATCTTCAACATTCTTTCCATGTCCTAAGAAATTAACTTAGTTGGCTAGAAATTATGATTCCTTGTAAATAGTTAAAATGTTTTTCCTCAGGCAACACTAAGTTTTGACACTTGGTCATCACTAATTCTCATTCAATACTAACTTTTCTTGACACTTACCATGGCTTAATCGACACTAGCATCACTTGGCATATACATCAAAATTGTTTAGTCTTCTACTCTATATATTGGTCAATCCTATAAATTTAATCTATCTCTGTTCACACTTTCAAGACTTCTACATTATTGTCTTCTCCTCTCATAACATCATTTAAAAAATAAATACATCTTTTCAAAGTACAACTAGTCAGGTGTCCATTTGTGGTTTCTTTTTCATAACTCAACCTTTCCTCTAGATGCTTTTGTTATGAAAAACTTCTCAAATCCTCTCCATTAATCAAATAGATATGACACTTAGATCAAATAGAAAACTATCTCAGCAATAGGTTTGACATCAATGACAAACATAATAATTGTTTCAATTGTAGTTTCCAATAGGAGATATGGTAAACATCATTTAAAGACACACCATATGACATCATTATGAAGGTAGTTACATTTACTAATTAAGAGAAACTAAAGAATCATCATTTCCAGTAACTAACCATTATTATGTGATATAATCAATTATCTCTAATAACAAAGTATTGTATTTCAAATATTAGTTAAGGGCTAACATGTCCACAAAAGAGTTAGATAGAAGTGTAAAAATTGAGTAGATAATGATAATAAAGGAGGGGTATTAGATTTTGTTGTTTTTACCCTCATTTTTGTTGGAATACTTTAGAATAGCTAACGGGGGGGGGTGGTGAATTAGTCATCCAAGGTCCAAATGTCTCAATAAAACTTTTTAGTGCTTAACAAAAAAACTCATACATATATCTCCTTATCATGTAACTTGCATGCATCCATTGGATCATTCACAACTTAAACTTATAGGTTACTATCCTAGGTCAAAATCACTTTGCAAAAATGTAAACATGAAACATAATAGAATCATTCACACATATGACACAAGAATTTTATGTAGAAATCAAATTTGGGAAAAACCACTAGTAACATGCTACTAAATCTCACTCTTCTGTAGTAATGGCCTATGAAAGGCTAGCCCTGTTAAAGGTTACAGTACACACTATTAAATGTGACAAATACTCAAACACCCTATTTGGGGTGAGCTTTGTTAAAGGACTTTAGAACATTCCATTGGAATGTCACTAGGTTAAAGGATTTACAAATGACTATTAGGTCAACCTTAATGCAAAGGATTTATCCTAGACTAATACAATGATTAGAAAGTAACAATAAGGCTTTGATATGATAGAAAAATAGAAGTAACCTATAGATTATAGATCTATGTTTAGTCCTCCATTCTACTTGGCTTCATTCACTTCAGCTCTAATAGCTTGTTTACCCTTCAAGCATTCATCCTCATAAGCCTTATTTCTTTGCATGCCAATTGCAGACTCTATAATTCAGCCACCGTATGAAACAACATCCTAGACTGCTTATCTACCTTGGGTTCTTGCACACGCCAACTATTGCTTCAAGCCTTATATCCCCTTATAAAGAGAATTTAGGCCTTTTCCCACTCAATAACAATCATCCATTTTAGGGTTAGGTCAGAGTCATTAAATCTTCCCTCTTTTCATTTTACTCCCTCTAGAAAATTCCTTCTCATTCCTCTTTGAATTCAGCTCCTAATGGTTTATCTTGAATTCTATGTCACTAGCACATTAATCTTATCTTCTACATAGTTCACACAATCCAAGAAATCAACTTTATCAGCTTAGATTTAGTGAATCTTTGATCTAACTCATAATGTTGTCACTCGACAATAACTAACTTATGATGCTCAACACACATTGTGTTGCTTAGCATCCACTAATAGTTCACTTAGCAACTACTATCTTTTACCATCATGTGGCATACGCTTGAATTTACTCAGCAAATACTAAATTTCTTCTTTGCTTGAACTAACTTTTCTTGGCACCAAAAATTACTCAGTCAAGCTTAGCGGATAGAATTTTGTTTCTATGTTCTTCAAGACTTAGCTAGTGTATCCGTTGACTTCATTTTTAAGTAGATAAACAATAGAACATATCATCCATGTCTTACTTGGTCTTAGTACTCCTTTTCTTTATCAAATAACTCAACCTTTCCTCTATGTTCTCTCCTTATCACATTTGATCAAATTCTCTTCATCAGTAAAAAAAACAAATCATAGCATCTAGACCAAACAAGAAATTATATCACCAAGAAGTAGTAGGTTTGATGTCATTGACAATATAATGATTGTTTGAGATTTCATACAAAAAAACTATCAGAAATAATAGTCCACCAAGATAACTAAGAGGGGGTGGGGGGGTATGTGAATCATTTATCCAATAATTAAAACATTTATCTACATTAAACAATCTTATCCATTCAACCAAAGTAAACAACAACCATAACAAGATGTACATAGACAATTACACTAGATATGTTAACTAGGGAAACCCTTGATTAGATGGAAAACCCCAGTGGGAATGATGCCCACAAGAGTCTATTAAAACATTTAGTACATATGAGTCCCTATTAGGAGAATTTGAATCCTTGTTAGAAGATTCCAACCCTATTAGGAGTTGTAGTATAATGTATGCAAGAAGAGTTCACTACCCAAATATGCAATTTCAATTACAAGAAGAGCTCAATACCCAAACAAGTAATTTATTTTTAAGTTCCTCTTTCCTTTGTCTTTTCAACTAGACCAATAACTATCAGGCCTTGTAAACTAGGTCACAAACCTTGGATCCAAGTATCCAACTTTGGATTACACAATAAAACCTCAGCAATGAAGTTTCCTTCACTTCCACTCTATGCTGCTCAACTTCACATTCCACTCTTCATGCTTCTTACAATTACTTCATCCATCTCATGCATGATAAAGGAAAATTTCCTTCCTTTATACCAAATCCATAAAACAATTCCCTGAGTCAGTTGTTACACATTCTCAATTAATTATTATAGGACCACATTAAGAACATGTTACACTTAGCAATAACATTAATCTTTCATGTTGCAACTTGAATAAATTTCCATACACATAACATTATTATGAGCGAGCTTTTCCATGTCATCATCAACATGTCTTCTTCACATATTTAACTTTGGCTTCTCTGAATAATAACTCTACAAAGAGATATAACAATTTTACCAGAACATGCCTCTGTAAACTCTATCTCATAATAGTCTTCACTAAAACTTACATAACTTCTTCCAAACTCAATATCTTATGCTTCCAAGGTTACCTACATATACTAGACACTTATTAGTATCTCCCTTTAACCTTGCTACTGAATATACTAAATGATCTATCTGTACCAACTTCATATTTTCACTACTCTTCTATCAGATACCACAGAAAATTGCTATGTTGACACCAATGATAAACACATTCATGAATGTAACATATCATCATGATAATGATCTTATCACATTTATACAATTCTCCCCTATAGGAATATCATCAGCATTCATGCTTCCAACAAAAAATTGTTTTCAACAATATCCATCTTTGGCATTAATGGAAAACCAATACCAACAACAATACCAAAAAGAAAATTTATACTTTGTATTGCAGCCTCTCCCTCTATCTATGTGTGTCCTTCCTTTGTGTAGGGTAATGTATCTTTTTCAATCTTCTTCTTTCTTTCACATCTCCCTCATAGTGTTTCAATGATCTCTTTCTTACTATCTCCCTCTAAATTTTTGACTTTCTCTGATTACTCCCCCTAAGGTAACTGTCCATCTTTCAAGGTAATTTTAGATATTCTTATCTCTATTAGGGCTATTTATATCTCTTATATATTCATATTTTTCTTTATTGGATATACAATCCTATCTTCTTCTAGGCTATTTCATCCTCTTTGACAATAATGCCAAAGACTTTTCATCTCAACATGCAAATGTTAACAATTTAGGTTCCCACTGTATCACCTTTCTTGTGACTAATCTTCTATTCTAGTTCTTTTATTACTTTAGGTAGATCCTAAAGTAAGATCCACTACATCAATGTGTAACATATGTAATTAAACTCATTTGATGTAGGGCATTTCTCAAGCTTCTTTAAATAGCTTTGAATAGGTGTATCACCCCTAGTTTACCTCTTAGATACTCATGATCATCCTTAGATAAATCTTTTTTTAAATATTTCAGCTATTTGTTCTTTCGTATTCACATATTCCATCTTCACCTTTTTGTCTTGAACTAATTCTCTCAATTAATGATACTTGATAGCTATATGTTTAGTCTTTGTATGTATCACAGGGTTCTTAGATATATTTATTGCACTTGTATTGTCATAGTAGAGTATAATAGGTTCATTAATTTCCTCCATTCATTTGAGTAGTTGTTTGATCCATACAATATTGGTACAATTCACTACAACAACAACATATTTAGCTTTAGCAATAGATTGTGATATTCAATTTTGTTTCTAACTAGTCCATGTCACTACTATCTTTCCCAAGAAAAATGCTCCACCACGTGTACCTTTTTTTTTCATCAACATTTCCATCCCAATCAGGATCTGTATAGGCTCTCAATTCAAACTTATTATTATTTTTGTATTATAGACAAAATTCCTCTGTTCCTTTTAGATATCTTATAATCCTTTTTATAGCCATCAAATGATTCTCCTTAGGATTTGCAAAAAATCTTACAACAATCCCAAAAGTTAATACAATGTTAGGTCTACTATGAACTACATATTGCAACTTGTCAATCATAGACCTGTACAAATTTTGGTTTACTTCAGTAGAATCATTAGACTTTGATAGTTTACGTCTTGTGACCATAGGTGTGTTAATAGGTTTTGAATCCTCCATACCAAAAGTTTTCAATATTTCCTTCACATACTTGGACTGTGTGATGTAAATCCCATACTACATTTGATACACTTACAGACCAACAAAGAATTTAATCTCTCCAAACATGAACATCTCAAATTCCACATCATTTCATTAGCAAATGTCTTGTGCAATGTATTTTTTCCTCCAAATATGATATCATCAATTAAAATTTCAGCTATTAAAATACCTTTACCACCTTTAGTCTTCAAGTATAGATTATTGTTGTCATTAGTTCTCTCAAAACCAATCTTCACAAGATAATTATGAACTCTCTCATACCATGCTCTAGGTGCTTGCTTTAAACCATATAAAGCTTCGTGTAATCTACAAACCATGTTCTTGTTGTTTGCATCAAAAAATTATTCAAGTTCTTCAATGTAAACTTCTTCTTCTAATATATCATTCACAAATATAGATTTCACATTCATTTGATAAACTTTGAAACCTGTGTATGTAGAGTAAGCAAGCAGAGTTCTTACTCCTTCCAATCTTGCAACATGGAAAAATGTTTCTCCATTGTCTATTCCTTCTTCTTGAGCATACCCCTTGCAAACTAATCTTTCTTTATTTCTTGTGACTTCATCATTCTCATCCTATTTATTTCTACAAACCCACTTGGTTCTGGTGACATTCTTGTTCTCTAGTCTAGGTACAAGTGACCAGGTTTTGTTCTTCTCAATTTTCTCAATCCCTTCTTCCATGGCTTGATTCCAATCACCATTTTCCAATGCATCCCTAACTAATTTAGGCTCTTGCATGCTTAGTAGACATGTATCACTTCTCAACTTGTTTCTTGGCATAGGTCTACCCTCTTTATCTCCAATAATTTGTGTAGCAGGGTGATGTCTCTTGACATACTTTGACAATCTTGGTTCTATTCTATTTTATTATATAGGTCTCTCAACTTCAAAATCATTGCGTGTTTCTCTATCAGGTAGTTCAACATTTCTTTCATATGCATTGATCTCATTATCATAATGTACCTCAACTTCTATTTGCAACTCGGCACTTGAATGCATCTTGGTTCTTGAATGCAACTCGGCATTCATTGTATGTGACACAACAATCACTAAAACTTATTGTTGTTGATTTGTAACTTGGTTCATAGCTTCATCATCGATCATGTCATCATAGAAATACACAAAATATTTGTAATCTTAAGGTTATTTCATAGGTTTAGCTTCATGTACCTCTATATATTCATCAAACTACACATTTGCACTTTTTACAACTTTGTCAATGTTAGTATTTAAACACTTATAAGGTTTAGTTCTTGCAAAAAAACCTTGGAATATACCTTCTTCACTTTTAACATCAATTTTTCCATTCATATTATCCTTAAGAATGTAGCACTTCCTTCCAAATATCTTAAAATATTTTACATTGGGTGAGTATCCATACCATAATTCAAAAGATGTGGAATCTGCACCTTTCTTGACTTGTACTTGGTTCAAGGTATAGACAATTGTACTTATAACTTCTCTCTAATATTTCAAAGAAACACTCTTCTCAATCATGAGTGTTCTATCATAGTCCATCATAGATCTATTCCTCATTTCAACAATCCCATTATGTGGAGGGGTTCTAGGTGCAGAAATCTATCTTTTGATTCCTCTATCATTATAGAACATCTCAAACTCATTTGATGTAAACTCTTTGTAAAACCCCAAAATTGGCTCATTGCCATTATACCAATTCTAGTCTATTTTTGATAATTTCTAACTCCTATTCTAATAGGAAATTCTCATTTTGCTATTCGCTACTTGACTTAATTGTCAGATGCAAAAAACCCTAATCTGTATTCATCATATTTCTTATTTAATTCCTATAGTATGCACTCATATTAGTCGCATTAAACCTACTTGATTTAATTATAATTTAATTATTAAGTATTTATACTTTAATTAAATTATAATTATATCCTAAGGCTAATGTACTATGGAATTAAATTTATTTAATTTAATAAATACACCTATCTTGATTAATTAAATGTAATTATTTAATTAAATGGGAAAGGTATTTCTAATCAATTAAACGAAATTATTTAATTAAATTGAGTACTTACTTCTAATTAATTAAAATAAGTTATTTAATTAAATGGGAAGCCATTCCTAATTAATTAAATGAAGTTATTTAATTAAATAAGAAAAGTGTCTCTAGTTAATTAAAGATTATTTAATTAAATAGAAAAAGTAATTATGAAAGCATATCTCATTTTATTAAATTAAATATCTCAACAAAATCTCTCTTTAGTTCAAAAAGGGAAATTTCCAGTTCACTATTGATCAAAAATGAGTTAAATCAGTTAATTCCTTTTTCTACTCAAATTGAATTAGTTAACTCCTTATTTTAATCAAATTAAATCTGTTAACTCCCTTTAATTTGGGAATCTCCCTTTATGACTGAACTTCTCCTTTAATCCTAATCGTTGATTGAAATCGATCTCAACCGTTGATGGATTCTAGGAAAGTCTATTTAAGAGACCCTCATCTCTTCATTTTGAGAGGATGAATTTGGAGAATTTGCATCGAATCGCTACTGGAATTCATACTCACATTTGCTCATATTTTTACATACATCTTATTTTCTTAGTTTGGATTCATCTAGCTTGATAATGCATACATTTTCAGTTTAATTCCTTTTATTTCTTAGATTAATTGCTTGTACTTCATCTAGATTACTTGCACATTCATATAGCTTAAATTGAATTCAAATCCTTCGTTCTTACAGGGTCTAGTTGTCTGCACCTTGATTCTGAGGATATTAACAGGCAAAATCCCTTTAGATAGAAGGCAATAGGTCGCTTTGCCAGTTGATTTTTGGATGAACAATCTAATGTTCATTCTGGGATGAATCCGCATACAATGACCATGTTGAAGTGTGTGTGTTAGCAGAGGCCACATATTCACACATACATTTCTAGCGCCCACCGTGGGGCACGAAAATCATTTTTTTTGAAAATCAGTTTTTTTGGCCTCTTTCTATATTTTTTTAATCATTTTTTTGTTCTCTATCCATACTATTCCGTACAAATTCAAGAATCTTCGTGCGAGACTGTTCATTTTCGTGTGAGGATCCAGAATCTTCGCGTGAAGATTCTATCCGCATCGCGTGAGAAAGTTTTTTGGTGCGCGAAACTTCGAACGAAACCTGTTTCTTTGTGCGAGAAAAATATAATTTTGCGCAAGCCGAATTTAATTTCACGCGGGCAATAAAATTTCTTCGCGTAGACTGTCAAGAATTTTGCATGAAACTCAGCTGACAGAGGCAATTTTTTGCATTCATTTTCCTATTTTCTGGTTTTTCTGCCAACTGTTCATGGTTTCTAGTGTTTTTGTGTTTTCTAATTTTTTTTGGAATAGCATAACAGCGGTTTGTGAGACAATTTGAAAAGTGCGATAAAGTCACTAAAAATAGGTAAAATCTACTAAGCGTATTGCGAGGATCATCAGGTAACCTTCCTCAGCTGATAACACTTCATTTGGATCTAAAACAAACAACTCTCATATTGAACTTGTGTGTGTTTCCTTTCGTATTTTTATTTTACAACACATGCATAATTTGATACTAGGGTGTGATCTCTATTAGTATTCATTTAGCAGGCTTAGGTACTAGTGATAGATTTAGATAGCTATTTTGGGTTATTGGACTCGCTAATCCGTCGGCCCCTCATTCCACCTCGTGGTTGCAAGATCAGCACCATGTTAAAGGGGAGAGGTCTATAGGACAGAAGCATCAAAGGCTCCACTAGGCAACCCTGTTGTGCTTTCTAGAACTCACTAGTTTCTGAGTTGTGGACTCATGTTAGCTTGTGTGAGGGGTTAAATTTTCCACATCTTTGGACTCATCTCACATCAGTTAAAGCGTTAAGTGTACCACCTTGTGCTCTTTGATTACTTTTGGATAGATTTGCTTTCAGGAATTGACATCTGTACACACATAGTAATTAAGCCCCCATGAACACTATTCATGGATCTTGAGGGAGTGGGTTCCTAGTGAAACTCCTCTCTAAGATGGATTCCTTGCAGGTGGGGAGGATACTTTAAGCATCTCGTAGATAGATGAATCTTCAACTTTTTGATTAAGGCATCCTTTCTTCGGAGAGGTTGGTAGATCACATGGAGATGATATCATAGATTTTTAAGAGATAATCTTAGTTTAGCGTGTCAAATTAATCTATCTATTTTGATTGGGCTAAAGGTGAAAAGGTGTCAAAACCTTGAATCTGGAAGCTAAGTCCCCTTGTGGTATACTATTGTGAGTCGGTCACCTTTAGAGAGGGTTAATCGTAGCAGACAATCCTTCTACAGCGAAAACTGCATTGACAGAACCTCAAGCGGTAATAGCCATTTTTGCCATGGTAGTGACAACCGCTATATAAATTTCCTTGTGGAAGAAATTTCCATGGGTGTGGTTCATTGTGGGTTGTCAGATCTCCCTAGCAGCTCTTGAAGATTAAGTTCTCAGACTGTGTCAAAACCTTGGTGCACCAGGATTGGAGGTCACCCCTGTGAGTCATAAAAGTTGTAGAGTCAAACCACTACTAAATACCTTAGAGAGGCCAACTTTTATTTTCTAGGGATGTATGTGTGATTGCAAAACTCTTTGAAAACATACACAAATAGCTCTCTTAGGGATTAGCACAAACTAAGTCACTTGATTGTTCATGCGCAAGGTTGCTTTTTCCCTTGCTCATTGTTTTCAGATGTGCTTGAAATCACTTGCTCACTATTCTACGTGCCTGTTTATCTACCTAATTATTGGAATGATCAAAAATTTTGTCAAAATTAGCCGCTGTTGTGAAACTGTTCTACCCTTTCGCATGAAATCATTTGGGTCTCGCACAAAATCATCTGACTCTTGCGCAAAGCCATTTTGTCCACGAGCAAAATTAAAATTCTATTGTGCATCTTCGCGCAGTCTTGTAAACATTTTTGCATGAAATTAAACCACTGTTACTGACCTCTACGCGAGATAGAAACATCTTCGTATGGCCTGTAAAACTTTTTCACACGAACCGTAAAGGTTTTTCACATGAGACTTTGTATTAGTATTACCAATTTGGGTCTATTCTAGCTATCTGCGGCCTGCACGCTATCCTTTTTTGCATCCATTTATCGCTCTTTGTTTGCAAATAGCCCTGAAATAGTGACACTTTGCTTAGCCGACGACTTGTGTCTTATACCTTGACTAGTCTCATCTCATAAGTAATTTTGCTCCTTGTATTAATGCTTGTCATACTTTGTGTCGCAGTGGTCATATTCTCTAGTAGTTCTAGCCTTTAAATCAGACCATTTGTGCCTTAGTGAACAACATTCTTGCTATTATCTTGTCTTTTTTGAGACTCAGTCTTAGTATAGTCCTTGTCCAGGTTCTAGCTTCTTATCCTTGCCTATGACTGTCACAACCAGAAGCGGCAACATGTTTTATCCTGATAACCTTAGACATGGTCATGCTAGGGGTCGTAATCATAGTAGAGGTAGCTTACCTTTCACTACGCAATCTGTATCCAGTTTGGCTAGTGAGGCATCTTCACAGTCCTCCTCACCTGCCAGGTCATCTCAAGTTCAACAAACATTTTCCAATTTGCAAAAAATTAGGAATCCTTTTTATCAAGAGGATACTGAAATAGGTAGAGGTCCTACATTCCCAAATACAATGTATGATCCTTTCTCCATAGACCCTTTTGAAACACAATGTACAGAAACTGAACACGTTCCTATAATGACTAATCGTGAACCTGAATAGGGTAGTCATAGCCGTTATCAAGAACAACCTAGGGATGAAAAGGAGAAAGAGAAAGAATATGACACTGATGAGGAACAGGAAGAGGTGGAAATCCTTCCTGAACACATAGCAAAATGGCGAAGAGACAAAAACTTTTAGAAGGTCATGGGAATCCTACTCAACGAAGAGAAAGAAAAGTACTTTCTCAAACTTGCCAAAGAGGGAGCTAAACTACCCACACATTTCAATGTGGAGACCATTATCACACGTGAAGAAGAAACTGAGACTGCTAAACTCCAAAAACAACTGAAAATTATGCAAGACCAATTGGCTCAGATGATGCATGAGAAAAGAAACCCACAAAGACATACACATTGGACGCTCTTTGTTCATTCCCATTTGACAAAAGTATAAACATGTTGCCTTTCCCACGAGGCATAGAACTACCCAGATATGACAAGTACTTTGGTACTATTGATCCCCAAGATCACTTGCGAGAATTTGGTACTTTTTCTATGGATTTTATACACAATCAAACCTACCTCATGTGTTTATTCCCTAGAAGCCTAGGTGGTCAAGATTTGGAGTGGTTCTCACATTTACCTCCTAGTATCAAGACATTTGACAAAATTGCTAGTTCACTTGTTTAGCAATATTCTCATAACATTCAACATCCTATAAATATTTGAGCTCTATGCAACCTTAAACAGAAGGTTGGTGAGCCTTTTCTCACTTTCCTCCAACGGTGGAGACAACTTTACAGTAAGTATTCCTGTAAAATCTTAGAAACAGAGAAGCTCAACATTCTTATTGATAACCTCTTACCTGATTTCGGGTATAGATTCCAACTAAAAGGTCCATGTACCTTTGAGGACATGATTACATAGGCTATCTGTATCGAAGTATTTATGGTCAAGAAAGGTGAGCTCACTCTTCAAAGAGACACAAAACAAGGTTCTACTTCCAATAGGGATAAAACCAAACATGTCAACAAGAACTGAGAAATTGTACATGATGGGGTTGTTGATAATGTCACACCCAAACCTGCCAAAGCAGCATGTAATCTCACAGATTGCCTCAAAGTAGCCAAAAATGTTGAGAAGCCTCCTCCTAACAATAAGACATCTAGAAACAAACTGAGAAACTCATGGGCAACACGACCCAAGCGAGAGTATACGCCTTTGGGAGAACCTTTGGATGTGGTTTAAAAAACATTGCTACAACACAAGCTTATCTCACCAATGGATAACCCTCTTTCGTATGATCCACAACCACATCCACCATGGTGGAATGAGACCTCATTTTGTGAGTATCACCAAAACAAGGGACACAAAACCAGTAACTGTATAAACTTGCGTCATAAAGTCCATGACATAATTGATGCTAGCGAACTTGTGGTAGATGGACATAACAAAAACTCAGACCACAAGGCGTTCAAAGAGCCTTTTCTAGCTTATGAAAAAGGAGAGACTTCGAAACTAGAACCCTACAATAAGGTCAACTATACGTATTCCAATGATGACAATGTCATTCACATGGTTGAACTTGTAGATTTTGAATACTGTGACATTATTACCATAAAGGGGAGGCAAGATAATGATAAACCCAAGACACCATTTGTCTTGAGAGGCCCTACTTCCAATAACATGGATAATGAATCTTCACAACATTGTGCTAATGCTATTAATCGCTCTCATGTGAAGTTGGTACTCAAAGGCCCTACACCTTCTATTTCAAATCTTGAACAACACAAGGACAAAACCCTTGCTGGTCCATCCAATAAAGATGCAAAATACACAACGAACTTGACAACAACTAGTTATAGTGTTCTAGATCAATTGAAACCAACTAATGCTCACATTTCCATATTTGAGCTGCTCAAAATCTCACCTGCTCACAGGCAAATTCTGGACAAAGCCCTCACTAAGGCAAACGTTCCTCAAGATCTTGATCTTGAGTGATTTTAATCCATGGTAGGTCACCTAACCTCACCTCATCTTATGACCTTCTTTGAGGAGGATGACAACTCACTGAATCATCCACACAATCAACCTCTACACATTGAGGTTATGATCCACCAGACATGTGTTCGTTGGGTACTCATTAACAATGGTACTAGCCTAAATATTGTGTTTTCTGCTCTACTTAGACAATTGGATTATTCTAAGGACTCTATTGAGCCTCGACAAAACATCACTATTAAAGTGTATGATGAAGTAGAACGAAAGTCACTAGGTCTTGTGACTTTACCAATTCGTGTCAGTCTTGTCGAAAGGCATGTCACCTATCAGGTGCTTTACATTCCCTTAGCCTACAACATTTTGTTGGGATGACCATGGATACATGAGATGCGTGTTGTGCCATCCACATACCACCAATGCATTAAATTCCCATTTCATGGCTCTGAAGTTACTATTCCTGCCACTACTAGCTACACCTGCAATATGCTCAAAGCTATTGATTCTTTTGTCCCTGCTAACCATGAGTCTACTGATTGTCACAACAATAAGCTGAAACAAATTGAGTAGTCATTTAAATTGAAAGAAATTGGTATGGGAGAGTACCACATGGAACCAGTGCTGTCATTAACATCTATTCTAGAGTCCCCTCAACATTTTGGGAGACCCTCAGAAGCAAAGAAGCCGTTTGTGTTGACACCTCAGATCAAGTTTAATGGCTCTTTTGTCAAAGATACAGTTCCCTTAGAAGATGAAAGTGAAACAGAGCCATTGCTGCATTGCTTTAAAAAGAAGAGGCTCCAGTAGACCTAACAGAACAAGCTCGAGAAATCACTCCTAAGAAATATGAACCTGGTCTTAAGCTTATGAAGCATTTTGGTTACAAGGGAATCGGCCCTATTGGGTGCAATAACAATGGTTTAATAGATCCTATCAAAGCAACAGCTTGAAGCAACAGTGACACAACTGGCCTAGGGTTTAAGAAGGTCCCTTTCCATTTGGGATCCAATAAATTCATACCCGTACCTGAGAGTTCATCTGAAAATGAGTCACAATCTGAGTCAGGTACTCGAGAGGAAGAATCTAATGATGAGGATTCTTACCCTCATCCTATTCCTTATGATCTTTCTAAATTCTTTGCTGAGCCAGATGAATTTGTGCCATGTGTTAGCACTGTGGATCATACTAATGATTCTTCTGAGGACAATGTTGAGAAACTCAAATATCATTCAGAAAAGGGAGAATCTAGTCAGTCATGCCATATTGAGTATTTGTGTAAGAATCTAGAGGCTGAAGGAGACTATATCCCTATCACTATTGGGGAGTTCTATAGTCTCTCACCATGTAGCACCAATTCTCAAGAATATGAATTTGACAATCTTTCAGAAGTGACTACTGATAAAGACATTGACCAAGTGCATGTTTATGAAAATCAAATCGAAGTGCGTAAAATGTCTAGGGTTAGGTCACGGGGTCCGATCCAACTAGTGTCCTAGAGTCATCAATTCTTGATGTTAGTATTCTGAGGCATTTGAATACACCTTTGGGTGAGGTCACCGTAGCTCTTGAATTACTGGTCCACACATTTAATGACTATACTATGAACGCAACTGAACCAGTCACTACTCTCTCACTCGCACATCCCAAGCTTATAGACTAGAACCCCAATGCATCTAACAAAGTCCCCACATTCAAGAATGACTATGCTCTTGCCTGTTACCTAAATGCTATTGAACCTATAACATCTTCCACCAATGAGCAGAGTATCAACATGATTAAGGCCGACATCAAATATCTCAATCATATAATTAAAAAGAAAAAATGCAAGAGGTCCGATGGTGAAAACCACATTGTGGTAGTGTCTGATCCCAAAGAAGTAAAAAAAAAAGACATATCCAAGGGTGAAAACCTCTCTCAGGTGCCCACAGATGAGATATTTGATGTTCTTCCCAGTCACTTTCAAGAGAGATCATCAGTGTTAATAGAGCCGACATAGCCAATTAACCTGGGCATAGAAGAACGTCCTCATGTGATACATCTGGCCCAGTCATTGTCAACTGAAGAAAAGGAACAATTCATTTCCTTTTTCAAGGAGAAGAAAATAAATTTTGCCTAGACATATTCTGACATGCTAGGATTGGATCCTGATCTTATCATGCATCACTTTTCCATAGCACTAGGCATCAAACCAGTCAAACAGAAGCTTCAAAAAATGCATCCTCATGTTGCATTCCTAGTCAAAGCTGAATTGGAGAAACTTTTAAAGGTTGGTTTCATTCGTGCAATTGATTATGCTGAATGGATATCCAATATTGTCCCTATGTCCAAGCATGATAAGTCTATCAAAGTTTGTATAGACTTCCATGATCTTAACTTGGCATGTCCTAAAGATGAATTTTCACTCCCTAATATTGATATGATCGTGGACATGACGGCTGGCTATGAGATGTACTCACTTATGGATGGTTTTTTGGGATACAATCAGATAAAAATTACATCAGAAGATCAAGAGAAAATAGCTTTCACATGTGCATGGGGAACCTTTTTTTGGAATGTGATGCCATTTGGTTTAAAGAATGCTGGAGCTACATATCAGCGAGCTGTTACTACAATTTTCCATGACATGATGAATAAAACCATGGAGGACTATGTTGATGATACCTTGGTCAAAATCACTAAAGCAATACTCATTTGCATGATTTGGGACCAATCCTAGATCGTATGGAAAAGTTTAGTCTTCGACTCAATCCTAAGAAATGTGCATTTAGTGTCACATCAAGAAAACTGTTAGGATATATTATTTCTACAAAGGGAATTGAAGTAGATCCAAAAAAAGTACAAGCAATAATGGACATGCCACCACCTCAAAACATCAGTCAGATGAGAGGACTATAGGGGAGGCTTCAATCTATTCACAGTTTTATTTCACAATTGGTGGATAAATCACAACCCTTCACAAAGACCTTACATAAGGGTGTGAAATTCAATTGGAGCTAGGATTGTGAGCAAAGCTTAACACAGATCAAACAATATCTTGTCAATCCACCAATCTTGATGCCTCCTATGCATGGAAAGCCTTTGCTTTTATACATTTCAGCCACTGAAACATCTTTGGGAATCCTGTTGGCTCAGGAAGACAATGACAACAAAGAATGAGCTATTTATTACTTGAGCCAAACATTGGTCTCTTATGAGAAAAACTACAACATTATTGAGAAAGCTTGCTTGGTAGTTGTCTTTGCTTCCCATAAGTTGAGACACTACATTCTTACCCATACTACACGGCTTGTAGCTAAAATAGATCCATTAAAGTACTTTCTCAGTAAGGTAGCTCTCACAGGAAGATTGGCTAAATGGGTCATGATACTAAGTGAGTTTGACATCCAATATGTTGAACGCAAAGCTATAAAGGGATAGGCAATTGCAAACCAGCTGGCCGAGGCACCCATACAGAGTCTTCTACCAATAAACATTGATTTTCTAGATGAGTTAATTCTAACATTCACTCACAATACATGGGTTATGTTCTTCTATGGGTCCTTCACACAACAAGGATCAGGTGTTGGATTACTTTTCATCACACCAAAGAGATACTCATTGCCCAAAGCGTACAAGATTTTGTTTCCTTGTACAAATAACATTGTTGAATATGAAGCTTTGATCAATGGTATGAAAATTGCAGCTAAATGGGGAGTAGATCAGTTGGATATCTTCGGCGACTCTCAACTTGTCATCAACAAAGTAAATGATGTGTATCAAACAAAGGATGAAAAACTAATTCCTTACAAATGCATGGTTGATGACTTGATGAAATATTTTGCATACATCACCTTTCAACAAGTTCCATGTGAAGATAATAAAGTGGCTGACGTCCTGGCCACTCTAGCCTCCCTTTTACAAATGTCAAAAAATGATCTCTGACACGAGTTCTTGGTGGAAGCATTACACTACTCAGCCTATGACACACCTGATTCTAGGATGATCTATTCTATTATAGGACAAGAATCATCCCACTACCATCACATCTATTCCTATCTTCGTAATCAAACCATTTTGGAAGGTCTGACACTGAATGAGAAATATTACCTAATTCGTAAAGCTTCACATTATGTCATTATTGCTGACAATCTGTATAGGAGAGGTCTTGATAGAACACTCCTTAGGTGTTTAGAATCTGAAGAGTCCAAACATGCACTAATTGATGTTCATGAAGGCATTTGCAGATCTCATTCCAATGGCCTGACACTAGCTCACAAACTCCTTCGTGTTGGTTACTACTGGCCTAAAATGGAGCAAGAAGCTGTTAAATATGCTAGGTCCTACAAGCAGTGTCAGCTACATGGGAATCTCATTCACGCTCTAGGTAGAGAGTTGATTCCCTCTACTACAATATGGCCATTTCAACAATGGGCCTTTGAATTGGTGGGGCAAATTCACCCAACCTCTTCCAATGGACATAAGTTCATTATCACTGCTACAAATTATTTCACAAAATGGGTAGAGGCAGTCCCTCTCACAATTGTTGATGGCAAAACTATAGTGCTTTTTATCAAAAACTACATCATCTTAGATATGGTATACCGTCCTCAATCATTACTGACAATGGAGGACAGTTCAAAAATAAAGACCTCAAGGAACTATGCAAGAAATTCAAGATTACACAACATTGGTCTTCCATTTATTACCCTCAAGGTAATGGCCAAGCTGAGGCATCCAATAAGGCAATCCTCAAAATTCTTCATCACACAGTTAGTAAGTCAGGGAGAGACTGGCATCTCTAGATCAATCCAACCCTGTGGGCATATAGGAAAAGCATTAGAACTCCAATAGGCACGACTCTTTTTGCATTGGTATATGGGGCGGATGTTGTGCTTCCCATAGAGGTCAAGATTCCTACCTTGAGAATCTCTATGAAAGGTCTTATCACTGATGATGACTATAGGATAGCTCAGCTTCAAGAGCTTGTGTTGCTGGATGAATGACGACAAGTGGCATGTGATCATCTACAAGCATATCAACAAAGAATGGCACGAAGCTACAATTGAAAGATCAAGCCACATGACTTCTAGCTGGGTGATCTCATCTTAAGAGAGAACCCTAAGAATCAACAACAACGATAGCAAAAGGGAAAGTTTGAACCAAACTGGCTAGGTCCTTACATCATTACTATAGTATATGGATCTGGTGCCTATCAGCTTTCCACAACTGAAGGAGAAGTGCTTAAAGAGCCTATGAACACTCTCCACCTAAAGTAGTTTTACAGTTAATTTAATCTCAGCAAGCTCTCTGTACATATCTAAATGTCCTGAAAAAAAATCAAAAAATCAAAAAAAGTCTTGAACAAAAAAAAAAAAGGAGAACACTTGCCAAGAAGGTGAAAACTTGGTAAACAGGCACCTCCTGTTCCCAATGCTCCATCTTGCAGCACATCTTCTAGCTATTTTTTACAATCACTTTCATGCTTTTGCTTTCCTACTTCCTGCTCATGTATCCATGGATTGAGTCTTGTCACAGCTCAAGGGCATTCCCCCTTAGTGTCACTATTTTCAAGATTCTCATAGAATCTCCTTCACGACAGTCAGCAGTGGTCCTCACTATGTCTGCCTACTGTCGCCAGTGTCACTCTTTTTGAGATTCTCATAAAATCTCCTTCGCAAAAGTCACCAGTGATTCTGACTATGTCTACCTACTATCGCTAGTGTCACTCTTTTCGAGATTCTCCTCATAGAATCTCCTATGCAACACTCACTAGTTGTTCTGACTGTGTCTGCCTACTATCGCCAATGTCACTCTTTTCGAGATTCTTCTCATAGAATCTCCATTGTGACAGTCACCAATCATTCTGACTGCATCTACCTACTGTTGCTAGTGTCACTCTTTTTGAGATTCTCCTCATAGAATCTCTTTTGCAATGGTCACCAGTTGTTTCATCTGTGTCTGCCTACCGTTGCTTGGGTCATATCGCAAGATTCCTTTATGGAAGATCTCTTTTGCGTCAGTCACCAGTCATCCTGGCTATGTCTATCTACTATTGCTTAGTCCTTCTTAGGTTCTTCATCATGAAGATTCCTCTTTGACCTCAGTCACTAGTCGTTCTGACTGCGTCTGCCTATTGTTGTCACCCTACTGAAGAGATTTCTTTCTTACATGTTTTGGACATTAGCACTTGACATCAATCGCAAAAACATTGAACTAAAAAAAATGATATACTTGTTTGGATATGCTGATAATTTTCTTTGTTTGGTTTGTTTTTCTTTATCATATCTCCTCGAGCAACTCGATGATTTCATCTTTGACTAGAGAAGTAATGACTGGGGGCATGATCTTTTTTTTTGCTTTTTGTTTGTGGTTTAGTTCCAATAAGTTGATCTATTCCTATAAGAGGGGTGTCCAATATAAGAGCCTCCATCTTGTATTGGATGGCCATGTGTACCTCGACTCCTTTTATATAGATACATTAATGACATTGGTTCTTCTCCTAGTTTGTTGGATTCAACTCTTCATGCTATAGTACATACTAATACTCATCCTATTAAGTGAACGTACGGGTCACTGCGAGTATATCTAGCACACTTCTGTCTCAGGTTATGAATGAAAGGGTTGTTGCAGACAGAATGAATACTAAATACTTAGCATAAGAGGAATCTCCCATGTGTTTGGTGTGCTTGTCATGCAAGCAACATTCAGGTCATCCTAGCGTTTATGCTTTGATGCTTATGTTAACTTGCTACATTAAAAGGGACAAATGTTCTGGTCATTCTGGCTTCTTGTGCCTCAAATGCTTACATTTAATCTCAACATCCCAATAATGTATGTTATATTCATATTTTCATGATTGCAATGTTAGTGGGAGTTGTATAACATACGAGCTTTATTTTATATCCAATGATGATAAATCATCGAGGCTTGGTAACCAGACCTAGGGTTGCATTTAACATAGTCTTGCATTACATACTTTATTTGCATTAGCATGTAATTTGATGGTAATTTTGTTCATACTCCACATGCATCAGATTCCTCCATGGTTGCACAAGCATTTGGTTCATCAATTCATGCTCCTCAATGAAATACCTGTGACTGTCAAACAAAAACACGCAACACTATGTAAGATGTCAATTCATACATATGTGTTCTATCTAAGTACAACATACATCTCATGTACATCAAAGCAAAAAAAAAAAACAATGACATGTACACAAGAATACTCGGCTCAAAATCTCATATATATGTATCAAAGAATGGGTCAGTACAAAAATGGGCACTACTCGAGTGCAATCGATAAAAAATGATACATGTGGTGCTGGCACACCAATCGATACATAGCCAAAGATCAAAAAAAAAATTAGACACAGAACATCTAACTCTGTCCTGAACCCTCACCTCCGAGAGGAGTAGGAAAAGTAGGGGCAGTAGGTGGCAGAGGCGGTGGTGGCATATCCAACCTGACAGGAGGTTGTGCACCTCTGAACTCTCGCACGTACTGAGAGAATCATTGCACCTGCAATGTCTCATCTGGCATGGCACTGGTGTATGCAGCATAATAATATGCAGCCCGAGAAAACTGGAAGCAGATCTCATCCTGCGCCAACTAAAGCCTCTGCTCTGTAGTCTCTGCATGCTCCATCTAAAAATTTGTCTCCTGCTATCGCTCTACCAGCTGCGCATCCCAGACTACCACTGCAATCTACAACTCTCCCAACTGTCAGGAGGCCTGACGAACTTGCTCACAGTACCGTTGCACCATGTCTTGCACCCCACCTACCGGCTGATTTGGTATGTCCTCATCTACCATCTCAGGTGCCTGCTACAATGGAGGTACCTATGGTTGAGGCACCTGCTACTATGGGACTTCCTGCTAAGGGGCCTGCTCCTCTGTCCTCTGCCCCCTCCACCGATTGTGTCCTGCCCCACTACCCCCAGCACCTGGGTCTGATCCCATCTAACGTGGGGGAATAGGCATCTGCTCTACTCGGTACTAGACCTGTGGTTGTCCCTGCTACTGCTAGGGCACCTGTCCCTATCCCTATACCTGCCTTGCAATCCCTAGTGGATCTGTGAAACATGGGAATGGATGGCTGATCAAAAATGCTTGATATGCAAGTGTCATCCCTACATCTACTACCTCTGGTAGGTAGTCCCACTAAATAGTAGCTAAACTATAGATATCTATCATGGATCACCCTGGATCCACCCGTGGAGGCCATCCCCACTCAATATCCTTCTATACCCTAGCATAGACACAGTACTTAGGTGAAATGTCCTATAGTCGACCATATTGCCACCACACTCATGAGATCACGAATCTCTCAATCACTGATGTTGTCCTACTCGCCATTAGTTGAGAACTAAACATCCATGGCAGCTCTCTGGGGGCATCATCCCAGTCCTTTGTCTCTCTCTAGGGTCGCCATACAATGGACACTAGTTCATCAAGATGTGTCCGCCAATGCTCAGTCTTACCCAGGTGGGCCTGGGTAATATGCCCTCGATATCTGCATATGTATGGCTCCATAGGCTCTTGGGCATCCTGAAAAATTGGCCTACATACAAGGAGATGCTCCCAAGCCCAGATCTATAGAACATAAACTCCTACTGCCATGGTCTTCTTCTCATGGAAGATGACCTTGTGCATCTCATGGAAAAGGTGGGCCAACATGCACTGACCCCATCCAAAGATCTCTGGTGCCTCCAGCATCCTGCGAAGCATGATACCCCATCCACACTCCAACCCATGCTATTCACTATTAGGACATAGGAAGCAGCTCAAGAATATACCCAGCACGGATGCCGACCTATGTGTGGGTCCATAAGTATGCATCAACTCATCCCAGCTAATGGCCTTGCTTCTAGGTAGCTCTCTCTCGAATACAATGGAAAGTGCCTCAGTCCCTAATCGAGGCATTGTATCATAAACCTCCCGAGCACCATGGAAAGGAATCTACAAGATCCTCTAGATTTCCTCTGGTGTGATGGTCATCTCACCCATTGGCAAGTGAAAGGTGTTCGTCTCCGAATGGAAACACTCCACCAAAGCTGTGAGTAAGTCGTGATTCACCATCACAGCTGGAATCTGGCAAAGAGAAGAGAAACCCAATTGGGCAATGCGTGCCTGATTAGCATCATCCAAACTCTGCAATAACTCTCCATATGGCAGATAATGAGATCTAAATGAAACATCTTTGAAGACCTCCTGCACGTACAACAAAAAAATGACAAACAAATGATCAGTATCAAGTCGAAATGAAGCATCAAAATGAAATAAAGTGCAATTTCTAAGTGCGAAATCACAAAATTGTCACAAAATTTTGTGCAAGATTCATGAAATCTCACGCGAAGACATTCAGTTTCGCACGAAGAATCTAACCTTCGCACAAAAAAAGATCTCCTCACGCGAAGATAGATCTGCCTGCGCAAGAAAAGAGATTCTCGCGCGAAACACGAATCACCTCACGCAAAGAATCCCCATCCTCGCGTGAAACCAAAATTTTCCCGCACGAAGATCCTCCAGCCACACGTGAAAAAATAGCACATCTTGTTTCTTCACGCGAAGAAAGAAGATCTTCATTCGAGAAGAGATCGGTCTCACGCGAAGAAAGAATTGACAATCCTAAAACATGCTAAAAATGTGCAATAAATAACCTTGAAATGCATGAAAACAAAAGTACGAAGATGGGAAATTGATGACTCACCGATGGTCCATAGTCTACTGGCCGGCTGTGTCATCTGGAGCACTCAAAATGATGATATCTCACATTCACTGCCATGTCTCTATCAGAGCTCAAAATCACTACAAGAAAAAAGCAATAATGAATTGAAAATTACCCTTCGAGCCCTTATATAGGTGTTGACCAAAATTTTCAAAGTGCTCGAATTTGCGCAAAAATCACACCCTGGCTAATTGGACCATTTTGGATCCATTTTCGAGATCAAATTTGAAATCTGACACACCTAAGAACCTCAAAAATGCATTTTAAAATTTTAGGGACCAACGCGATCGAATGCTTGTGCAGCCTAAATCTTTCTCATTCTTTGTGATTCTTGGAATCCTTTCAACTATTCATTCTCCATATTTTCAAAATTCATTTTGAAAATAGTCAACTTAAGTCAACTGTGGCTAAATCTGGTCAACTTTTAGTCAAACTTGGTCTTTGAGACTTCACAATTATTTCAAATCAACCCTAAATCTTCTTTAGATCATTATGATCTCTTCTTTATTCTTCAGATCATTCTGGTCTCTTTCATATTTTGTTGAATCTCAAATTTCTTCTATATCTCATGATATACTTCTTCAAATCATATTTTTGGTGTGTCATCTTTCGATTTCGCTCCTGAGGGGGCAGGATGATTACATCATTAAATACTTATTGCTTGGGGCATCTAGTTCCCATCTTATGTCCTTATCACTTGGGGCATCTCATCACTCAGGGCATCTTGTTCCCTTCTATCTAGCATCTTTGCCATCTATCTTATCTTTTCATCAATTGATCAACCTTATAACAACTCTTCTCAGAGTTCCATGGACAGGTATTGGGACAGTCTAAACCCTGACTCCTGAGGATCAAGCCTTATTCTGGGGATGATTCTATGACTCATGATTGGACCTTGTTATCTTTTATCAATCTCAGGTATCTAGGTGTTCTATCTGGATCTTTGAAGATTATGCTCTATTCTAGAGATAGTCTTCTAAATGCTTTCAATCTCAAGTATCTAGATGTTCTATCTGGATCCTTAAAGGTTAAACTTTGTTTTGAAGAAACCTTTTAAATGTTTATCAATTTTAGGTATCTAGACGTTCTGTTTGGATCCTTAAAGATTATGCTCTATTTTGGAGATAGTCTTTTAAATGCTACCAATCTTAGGTATCTAGGTGCTCTACTTGGATTCCTTGGGATTAAGCTCTGTTCTAGAGACAGTCCTTAAAATCTTATCAATTGGCCTCTGTGTCATCAACTTTAGAACCAATCTCATCTTCACATCATGCTTTTTGATTTTCTTTGAATTGAACATGTTGCTCGCACATTCATTCAAAGAGGGGCAAAATGTAATACCCCAAAATTGGCTCATTGCCATTATACCAATTCTGGTCTATTTCTGATAATTTCTAAGTCCTATTCTAATAGGCAATTCTCATTCTACTATTCGCTACTTGGCTTAATTGTCAGATGCAGAAAACCCTAATTTGCATTCATCATATTTCTTATTTAATTCCTATAGTACGCACTCATATTAGTCGCATTAAACCTACTTGATTTAATTATAATTTAATTATTAAGTATTTATACTTTAATTAAATTATAATTATATCCTAAGGCTAATGTAATATGGAATTAAATTTATTTAATTTAATAAATACGCCTATCTTGATTAATTAAATGTAATTATTTAATTAAATGGGAAAGGTATTTCTAATTAATTAAACAAAATTATTTAATTAAATCAAGTACTTACTTCTAATTAATTAAACAAGGTTATTTAATTAAATGGGAAACCATTCCTACTTAATTAAATGAAGTTATTTAATTAAATAAGAAAAGTGTCTCTAGTTAATTAAAGATTATTTAATTAAATAGAAAAAGTAATTATGAGAGCATATCTCATTTTATTAAATTAAATATCTCAACAAAATCTCTCTTCAGTTCAAAAAGGGAAATTTCCAGTTCACTATTGATCAAAAATGAGTTAAATCAGTTAACTCCTTTTTCTACTCAAATTGAATTAGTTAACTCCATATTTTACTCAAATTAAATCTGTTAACTCCCTTTAATTTGGGAATCTCCCTTTATGACTGAACTTCACCTTTAATCCTGACCATTGATTGAAATCGATCTCAACCGTTGATGGATTCCAGGAAAGTCTATTTAAGAGACCCTCATCTCTTCATTTTGAGAGGATGAATTTGGAGAATTTGCATGGAATCGCTGCTAGAATTCATACTCACATTTGCTCATATTTTTACATACATCTTGCATTCTTAGTTTGGATTCATCTAGCTTAATAATGCATACATTTTTAGTTTAATGTCTTTTATTTCTTAGATTAATTGCTTGTACTTCATCTAGATTACTTGCACATTCATATAGCTTAAATTCTATTCAAATCCTTCATTCTTACAGGGTCCGATTGCCTGCACCTTGATTCTGAGGATATTAACAGGAAAAATCCCTTTAGATAGAACGCAACAGGTCACTTTGTTGGCTGATTTTCAGATGAACAATCCAATGTTCATTCTGGGATGAATCCGCATATAATGACCTTGTTGAAGTGTGTGTGTTAGCAGAGGCCACATATTCACGCATACACTCTTTACCTCTATTAAATCTCAAACATTACAAGCTCTTGCTAGTTTCCTTTTCCACTCTAGCCAAGTACCACTTAAACATTTGAAATGCATTAGACTTTTGCTTCAAAAATACAACTGTCATTATCCTAGAATAATCATCAACAAATTGGATAATGTACTTTTCATCTTTGTAGCTTTTCGCATTGATTGTTCCACATAAATTAGTATGAACTAATTCAAGATTATTTTTGGAAGAGTGAGTCTTGATTTTAAAACTTGATTTAGCCCTCTTACCTAACTAACATTGTTTACATATTATATTATTTGGTTTCTTCAATTTTGACAAAACTTTGACTCACTTCATCTTACTGATACTGACCAAATTATAAAATTTACGTGACATATTCTTTTGTGCCATAACCACATATCATCATATTGTACAGCTAGATCACTAGTATCATTAATTTCAAGGTAGAATAGATTACCTCTAGTTTGATAACAATTTCCTATTAGCTCTCCATTAGCATCATAGATCTTGGCTTTTCTATTTCCAAATTCAACTTTACATCTAACACTATTTAGTTGTGAAACACTTAAAAAATTATTGTGTAGTCCTTCTACATAATAAGCATTGTAACATATAATCTTATATGTCAACTTAATTGATCCTTTTCCTTTGATAATACATGGTGCATCATTTCCAAATCTAAAACTATTACCATCATGATGCACAAGGGAATTGAACCTAATTTTATCAATGGTCATGTGATTGGAACAACTACTATCAATAATCCATCTGTAATTCTTATTCACATAGGAAACTAGTGTAGTTGCCTCATCTTCATCATATTTCATCCTTCATTACAACATATACAACTTCATCCTCATGATCATCAGATTCTTCACTGGATTCTTCTTCAGCAATGTAGCAGGATTTCTTTCCTTTGTCTTTGCAAATTTTTTTGTTTGATTCTTCATTGGATTCTTCTTCAACAATGTAGCAGGATTTCTTTCCTTTGCCTTTGTAATATTTTTTGTTCTCATATCTTTTTCTTCTAAATTTTTCTCAACTTCTATTATTGTTCTTCTCAGGACACCTTGCAGCAATATGACCAACCTCATTACAATTGAAACATGTAATAGGCATCCTAACTTTGTATTTTATTTTGCCTCTGTGAATCTCCCAGCCAACAATGCTTCAAGCTCTTCATCATTATCTTCATCTGTATCATTGTCACTAGAAACATGTTTTCTCTTTTTCTTTTTATTTCTTTAGGTTCTTTCAGTGACAACTTAGCTTTGAAAGCATATTCAACATTTTTAGTTCTAAAATTATCAAAATTAGAGAGTTTAAAGGCAATCAGTCTACCTATCTATCCTTCAAGGGTTAGATCATTACCAAGTGTGCATCTCAGCTCTTGTATGGTAGAGACTCTAATAGCATAGATGGGAAACAATATTTTTAGTACTTTTCTTATCATAGTCTCATCTTCAATCTTACCAGTTTCTCCTCTTATAGTATTTACAACATTTTTTACTCTAGCACAATATTGAACAATATTCTCACCTTCTTGTATTCTCATATCATAAAACTCACCTTTGAGAATTTTAGATTTGGCTCTTAGCACATTTTTGTCTCCATAGATTTTTTTCTATGGCATCCCACATCTTCTTAGTAGTATCACATTCCTTGATGTCATTGAACTTAGTATAGCTTAGGGTGGATGCAATCTCTAACATTGCCTAATTGTGCTCTTTCTTCTTTTTCAGATCCTCAGTAGTAGTGGCTCTAGCATGGTCAACATGTTCAATAGAGATGGTACTTTTTGCATAGTCTCCAAGTCCTCCTAGATGTAGCTTCATCAAGCTTTTTAGCGCAGGAATGTTCTCCTTGTTAAGCTTGGCTACCTCTCTTTTAGGAATTTTGATCATTAGCTTATAGTACCTTCAAACTATCTCTCATAAGCAACCAATGCTCTGATACCATTTTTTTGAATAATTTAGAATAAATAAGAGAGTGGATGAATCTTTTATCCAAGGTTCAAATGTCCCAATAAAAATTTTTAGTGCTTAACAAAAAAAATCATGCATATATCTCCTCATCGTGTATCGTGCATGCATCCATTAGATCATTCAAAACTTAAACTTGTAGGTTAACATCCTAGGTCAAACTCACTTTGCAAAAATGTAAACATGAAACATAACAGAATCATTCACACATATGACACAAGGATTTAACATGGAAACCCAATTTGGGAAAAACCACCACTAACATACTACTAATTCTCACTCTTCTAAAGTGATGCCTTATGAAATGCCAACCTTGTTAAAGGTTACAATAAACATTTTTAAATGTGACTTGCTTAAAGTATTTCAATCACCCTATCAAGAGTGATCCTTGTTAGAGGACTTTAGAACATTCTATTAAAATTTCATCAGGTTAAAGGATTTACAAATGATTGTTAGGTCAACCTTAATTCAAAGGATTTACACTAGACTGATACAATGATTAGAATGTAATAGTAAGGCTTTGATTTGATAAAAAATCACAACTCACTTGTAGATTATAGATCTATATTTAGTTATCCATTCTACTTGGCTTCATTCACTTTAGCTCTGATAGCTTGTTTACCCTTCAAGCATTCATCTTCTTAAACCTTACTTCTTTGCATGCTAATTGAAGACTATAATTTCACCACCATATGAAGTAACACCCTAGACTCCTTTTCTTCCTTGGATTCTTGCACTTGTCAACTATTTCTTCAAGCCTTGTACCCTCTTATAAAGAGAATTTAGGTCTTTTGCCACTCAATAATAATCGTCCATTTTAGGAGTAGGTCAGATTTATTGAATCTTCCCTCTTTTCATTTTAGTCCCTCTAGAAAATTCCTTCTCAAACCTCTTTGAATTCACCTCAAAATGATTTATCTTGAATTTTGTGCCACTAGCTCATCAAGCTTATCTTTCGCAAAATTCACACAATCTAAGAAATTAAGTTTGTCAGCTTAGATTGAATGAATCTTTGATCTAACTCATAATGTTGACACTTGGAAATAACTAACTTCTGATGCTCGGCACACACTGTGTTTCTCAGCATCCATTAACAATTCATTCAGTACATATTGTCTTTTACTATCACTCAACATATACTTGAATTTACTCGACACATAGTAAATTTTTGCTCGACTTGAACTAACTTTGCTCAACACCAACTAATCACTCAGTCAAGCTTAGCAGATATAATTTTCTTTCTATGTTTTCCCAAACTTAGCTAGTGCATCCATCAACTTCATCTTAAAGTAGATAAATAATACAACATATCATCCATTTGGTCTTAGTACTCCTTTTCTATACCAAATAACTCAACCTTTCCTCTAGGTGCCCTTGTTATCACATTTGACCACAAATCGTCATCATCAATCAAATAAATGATAGCATTGAGACTAAACAAGCAATTATCTCACTAGCAAGTAGCAGGTTGACATCATTGATAATATAATGATTGTTCTAGATTCCATACAAACAATCTTATTTTCAACAATTTTTACTAAAAAAAATTATATCTATATTGGATTAATCAATTCTATTAACCCTCTCATTTTAAGTATGTAGATATAAACCTATATACATATTTTATTAAGATACAAATATATCAAGGACATGACCAAGATGTTGTACTGAAACATGATATTGGTATGTCATTGGACTATTTCCCATCAACATGCTCTTGTCTCCTAAACCATAAAAAATATTTCCATCCACAAATATTTGAACAATATTTTGATCTAGATTATTTTTCTACCCAACCATAGAGTTGTTAGCTCTCATAGGGTCATCTTGAAATAAGAGTGCACTGACTCTGGATGAGAAATTGAATAACTTGGCACTGATGGGTTAGAATAAATGATCTGGTGCAAGTTATGAACTATTTAATTTCCTCAATTTCTAAGTAGGATTAACATAGACATAGAAGATAGAAAGAATAAATAATTAGTTACACATTTTTAAAAACATGTATTTCTAAAGCTTAGGCCTAAGCATTTCATTACTAAACTTCTACTAGTTGGTAAAATAATGTCACATTTTACTCTTCTCTAATATTTCCTTATTTAGGCACACCAATCTATACCAAAAATAAACTAGATTAAGAAAACTTGGGCATAGGAAAAAATTTATTTTCCTTATTCCATTTCTATCGAAACATTTTTTATTCAAAAATCATAAAATTTAAATCTTGTTAAGCCTTTGAATTTAATTATTATATTTGCTAGGTAATAGGTCATAGCTTTGATATTTTTATTAAAAAATGAATTATAAAACCCCTAGTTTAGGGGGCATGCTGGCCAGAAAGAATTAGGGGAAGAAAACCTCTAGTTATAGTCCATGTGATCCCTAATCTATGTTACAAAGTAGTTAAGGTAATAATCTTGAGTTTTAGTATAGATCTTTAATGGATTTTTTATTCAGTCTTACGGTACTTACATTTTTTCTTAAATACTTTTTACACAATTACAGTGGTAAAAAGTACTAGTCTATTTTTATTACATTTACAATTACAAAATTCAAACTACCTTATTTATGAATAGTCATAGTAGATAAGATGAAAGATGCAAAGCAGAGGCTATAAGCTCCCAATCCAACTTTCTTTTACTAACCTTTGCTCTAAATGTCCAATGTCTTAATCCATGAGGCCTTCCTCCAATTGAGATCTTGCACTTAGATTTTTGCTAAGATCCATGTTAATTAAAATTGTGAATGAAAAGTAATAGTCAAATTAAGAATTTTAAAATGGAAACCTTTATCATATTAGTTGTAGGAGGCTAAAAAAATTTATTCAAGACGTATTTATTGGATTTTTTTTTATCATACTATAACAACTACTTTTCTAATACCTAGAGCTATAGAGTAATATAATTTTTTTTTTTTTAAACTTCTATTAATTTCCTAAGATGATTGAGAGAAATCTTACCATGGTTTTCGATTGCCTTAGCAGGTTCTAAAATAAAAAGAGTAATATTCCATAGAGACCTATTGAAGATGAGGTCATTGTAAAAAGGATTAAAACTATACGCTTAAATTGTTTTAGTCATTAAAGAGATTCATCCTAGAAATATTGTTTAGTTTCATACATAAATAATTTATTGACATTGTTAGAACCTTAAATTTATTTAGCTCAAGTAGACCACATGACCTATTTTCACATAATAGATTATATATTCACAAAAATTAGTGAACACTTAAGAAACCTAGAGCCACAATTTTAAAAATTTAATTATAAGTAAATAGAAACACTAGCTAATAATTAACAACTAATGCTGACCATTTCATCTTTCTAATAAGATTACTAGAATTAATTAATACGCATAAAGTTTTTATGATTATAAATTATTTATATAAATATTGATTGAATCCAAAAAGTATAGAATTCATTGGTCATGTCCAAAAAAGGAATTTTGCTAAAACATTTGTACCTGTGAATCTGGCTTTCGAAGATAATGTTATCTTATATAGAGACATATAGAAGAACAAGACAAAGGGGACAAGAGAGAGATAGAACCTAAAATGGAAAATTAAAAGAACTATAAAACTAACTAAAAAGTTCTAAGAAAAAATATTGGAGTAAATATACTATAATGAATATAAATGAGGTGAGAAACCCTCAAGAAAATGGCAAGTGGATTGGTCTTCAAGTTTGAGTTATATTTAGACAAATTGGAATACTATCTTTATGAAATAATATGCAAATTAGTTAGACAAGAGTGCCTTAGCTTATTCATCATTTGATTATCCTATAGCATAAATACCTTTTTGAAAATATTCAATGTGGGTGGATTATGAATCAATATAAATAATATCTTAAATGTAAACATAGTCTTATTTAAATATTAGGATCCCATGATGTTTGATTTGAATAAATTCATAGCTTACTTATCTATCCAAATTTTGTGCAAGATCACACCATAGCCCATGTTAAAGGGTAAGCATGATCTCCAACCTAGTTTTGGATCATAGACACTTAATAAAATATGCTTGAGATATAGAGTGTTAATATACCTTAGTAGCTTGAAATGCCACCTATATAAAAAAGGGTTAAATATGAGAGCTCAATTTTTTTAAAATTTATTCTTAGGAATCCAAAAATTCTTGTTACTTAAATAGTTGGAAACCTAAGATTACCTTTGGGCACTCTTAGGTTATTACCTGTTAACCCTAGTTATATCTTTGAGATTAGATCCCCTAAATAAGAAAGTGTGATGAAACAACCTAGGAGTTAGTTTCTAACTAAAGATGTTAAGTCAATGGAATGAACCATATTGGTTGGTTTAAAGTTTAAAAAGGCCAAGTACTCTGTTCATATAAAAACCACCAGGTTTTCTTCTCTATAAATATGATTGTATGTAACCATAGAGAAGTTTTGAATAATTATCAATTCTAGGTCTATAAGAGTGTTCAATTTCCAATTAGGTATTTATTGATATCTAAGGGAATAAATAATGTTTTTATAATCACTTCAATATCTAAGCTTGAGATTTCCAGTTTGGAGCACATTTTGAGGCCTTTCACCAGAGCCTACATTTTTGCCTTATTATTGACTATGTAGCGAAGTGGTTTAGAAAGAACTATAATTGTTTTCCATTAGGATTATGTACGAGACATCCTATTCTAGGTGGGCCTAGATTTGTGTAGAGGAACAAACAAAATTTATTTTGAGTCTTTCATTTTCAAGAGGGTGTCAAATTCATTCTTTTCTTGCCTTAACTTTCTTAGTTTTTGACTTATTAGAAAATGGTAGAATTTTGTTGTCAATCCAATGGTATCTCATTATCCCATCCCATTTTTCATAGTTTTACAATTTCTATGTTGATTCCTTAGTATATGATTTATTAATTCAATTATAGTTACATTAATTTTGTTTAGTAATTGGGTAGAAGGCATACAATTATCCTTGAAAAGTATATGGTTCCTTTGTTTCCATATTTTTTAAATTAATATGGAAGGGATAATCTTCCAAAAAGTGTTTTAGGTGTTGTCTTTGTGGAGATTTGATGAAGCTTTGAAAACTTCTATCATTTTATTTGGGGTGGTCGAGATGAAACCAGGTTTACTACTCAAGTAGTCCTAACATTGTCTTATGAAAGGGCAATTGAGAAGAAGATGATATACTATTTTCATGTTATTTTCACAAATCCCATCCTATTGAGTCAATCTATAGTGAGGATCTTCCTTTAAATGGATTACTAAGTAAAAAGACTAGCTTTAGGTTGACAATCTTTATTTAGGCATAGGTGGAGGGTGAGATCAAATTTTTTATTGTGTAGTTGTGAGATAATTTTTTTATAACCATCCTTGGTATTATGTTTCCCGTGTTGGATGTTGTCCATATGAGGGAGTCATTTTAATCATTCAAATGGACCTTTCTATTTTCTAGAATACCATTCAAAGTGGTCTTGTGGTGATCTAGAATATTGATATTATTCAATGATTTCCATCTATAGTTACCTAGGATCTCTTCCTCAAGGAGGTGATATAATCACTAACCCATTTGCCTCATAAGTCTTAAATATTCTTAATGGTTTCCTCCTAGTTAGACAATATAGATATGGGTGCAAGACCTTCCCATGAATCTTCCCAAAAAAGAGCTTTCTTTCCACAATTAATTTTCCATTCCATGATAGATTTTTTTGTATAATGTTTGTACACTCAATCATTAAATTCTATGTTCCTAAACCCTTAAGGAGGTTTCTAATTTTGTAAAAGGTAGTGGGATTTTTTCCATTGAGATATTTAAAGCATAAATATTTTTACCCATTTTAAATTAGTCTTGTTGAGGAGGTTCCATACTGATTGGCTCCCAATGCTTTACTTTTTCCTTTAATTTTTTTGAAGCCAAGGCCTCCATATTCTGTAGGTGTACATACATTTTTCTAGGCTACTAGAGCTATCTTGTTTTGATCATTGGTTCCTTGCAAAAAAAAATTCCTAAGGATTTTATTTATTTAATTTCTTTTTTTGAAGGGAGATGATGACAAGACATTTAATAAATGGGGATGGATGAGTGAACTGATTTGACTTTGCATTATTAAATACAAATCTGAAATATTCATTATGTGCATGCTAGTTATTCTCCTTAGGATTGATATTGTATCTATGTAATACTATTTTGAACATTTAATTAGATTTTTAAACAAGAATACAAACAAGAAAAATATTATATCATATATAAGGAAATATTATATCATAAATAAGGAAAACTTATTACAAATAAACATTAATATTTTTTTTTTTATAGAAATCAACCTAATCACCTTATTTATGAGTAATAGTATCTAAATTTTAAACAAATAAATTTCATGTAATCAATTTGATAACAAATATAAGTTGTGACATCTATTATTCACACATACACTCATATCACAATACTATATAATATTTCTCATGGTCCACTTTGTGGTTGAATGTTTTAAATATTTCTCAACAAGTTAAATAAACATATAATTCAGAGCTAGCACTAAAATACATCCTACAAAGAAAACATGTCATAGTTTGATATTTCAAATTTAGTTTGCAAACATTATAGAGTAATGTTGACTTGAAAAGCATCTGATCACATTGAATTCATAAGATAATTTTTAGGTCACCATTCTAACCTTGTCCCATATATTGACAAAGGATGACATTCATAAAATTATCTAGTAGATATTTATAGATTAAATTGAATAAATGCCAAAAAAGCTATCACATATTTACCTCATCCACTCAATGGATTCCTAGCCAATATGTTTGCCAAAATATGTTGATCAAAATAAGATGCCTTAGATACTCACTTGTCAAGCTCTAAAAAATGGTTCTTCCAAATTACATAGAAACAATCACTAGGATTAAATTGCACATGAAAAGAATAAAACAAATAAAAAAATCTAATGTCAAAAGAAAATGTTGAAACATTTTCTAGCCAAGTTTCATGCCCTAATAGTTGTTCTAGAACACCCATTTTTTTAATCTTAAACAAATTTTAATTGGTTACTTAAGGGAATAACTTCACAAATTAGATTAGTATCACATAGTTAGGTATAAGCTGCATTAGAAATATATTATTTCTCTTCTTCTTGTATACAAATACAATATCATTTATTTTTATATTCAAAAAATATTATTTCCATTTCTGATTTCAGCATGTATCAAAATAACATAAATACACACAAACTCCACTATGTGATGATAAAATTTAAAACACTTAATTTCTCATGATTAACCAAAAAAATTCAACAAACTACAATAACTTTAGTCATTTAAAAGGAACACCTTTTTTCAATCTAACAAATAAGATTTACAAGACTTTATCCCTATTTAAAAATAAATAAAAATCAGATGTATCTTTCCTTTGTAACATAGAGATTTCTCATTTATTTAGTTTTACAAACAACCACCTTTGAAAATATGAGCTTTTCTTTAAGTAAATAGTGCAAATGGAAAACATATTTAAATGAAATCCTATTCTCCACTTGTTACAAAAAGTATCTTTACACAATGAACTACTAACAATAACTAGTTGTCCTCTTCATATCTTTAACAGACTCACACATGCAATCTACGGGTATAATAAGAAATACTATGCCATGTATAGCTCATCTACTAGCCTGGGCCTTTACAAGGTCATCCCTGAGCTAAGAGAAATAGGTACCAAATGGGTACAAACATCCACAAAATAACACTTACAAGTCTACATATGTGCTTATACACATAAACACACATAATAATAAAAAAATTAACACTTCATCATATTAACTTTCCCATCCCAAGGCTTACAAAATACGCCAAAATATAGCCAAAAGAGGGGTGAAGGTGGACATATCATTGAGGATAATACTACAAAAAAAAATATATCAAAAGAGAAAATGACTTTACTAGGAAACATTATCATAATACTATCACATAACAGCTCCATAAACCCTTATGACTCCCAATAAGGCCTTGCTGGCCAAAAACCTTCCTTTATGCCCCCATTTTCAAGTGGCACAAGGAACCCATACATCCTTGTTATGTCCTTCTCCTCCTTGAGGAGAGACTCTTCACTCTAATGGAGTCACATCCCTTCACCCCCAAGGTCTTCTCTACCTTCCAAGGAAGAGACAAGCCTTGACACACCCATAAACAATAAAAATAACAAAGAAATAAATCTCAACAACAAAAGACAACTCACAACAATTCTTTCAACACAACATATTTTCAAAATAAAAAAACACCATACCTTATAGCTTTATATCTCAACAAGAACATAAAATGCATGAGATGAGAGGGAGACCAACCTTGGTCCAAGCTATGGTAAGAAAATTGATGAAGAACCTTCTCCCCAAAACCTCCAAAAACCTTACTCCTCCAAAATGTTTTCAAAGTTGAAGAGTGGGTGAACCTCTCTAACATTTGGAGACCTCTCTAAATTTTTTCTACACACTTCCCAAAATCTCCTTGGAATACGGAAAGATATTCCATTGGTTGGTCTTCTCATCTTCTTACATACCTCCTAAAAATGGGTCTTACAAAGGTGGTTTTAAAAAGGGAACAATTCTCTTGATCACATGAGGGATAGTTTCCTAACCAAGATCAACTTTTGAAAATTTAGTTTTCATTCATCTTGGGAAACCAACTTTTGAGGTAACCCTACACTCACATGGAAGTGGTCACATTCCTAATAATGTCCCTTATCCATAGGTATATCATATGGGCCTACAAAATTGACCTAAACTCAAACCTGGGAGTTTGTTTAATCCCCAAAAATCCATCTAGATTTTGCATACAGGTTCCAAGTGATTTGACCCAACCTAAAGCTCTCTAACCAAGTGAATCACATGGAGATTCAAAAATGGTACTACGGTAAGTTCAAGACACACTTTCCCAAGTGGAAATGTCATTGCCACATATGCACAACACAAATGTCAATTGACACAACAAAAACATGTTACATTACACATGGCATGTCCACTCAAGAATAAAACATTAATGAATCACAAATGATAATTAAAAACCAATGGAAGTGTTCCATTTATGAATATAAACACTATTACAAATTAGGTTTTGTCTCTTCAATAGATGCAACCTTGGCCAACTATTTTACAAAACTCTAGTCCTAGTTCTCCAAATCCATGGAATTTCTTGCACAAGCTCAATTCAAATATTAGTAGTCCAAGAAATATCATACATAAAAAATACAACACATTAATAATAACATCACATAATCCAATTCACCACTCAATCAAATCAATACAATTCAATACTTTACAATATATTAGATAGAACATAAATGATTAACATTAAAACCATGACCACTTCAAATTAACTTAATTCACCATTTTCAAAAATCATCTCATATAAAATGCATTCATCACATCATAATATCTATTCAGATCAATTAACCATATTAAAATTACTCAAATTGTATAATTACTATCACAAGATAACTCATGATAATTGAAGGCACATAACCATGAAATCAATTAAGTTATCTAATAAGGATGAATGCATAATGTTGTCAACATAAGTTCACTAATCAATCATTAGATAAAATGATTACATTCCATGTTGGAAATGATATTAGGCAAGAATAGTGGGCTCTACAACTATATGAAGTCTAGTGCAACATGGTGGACCTGGACCCCTTCATACAACTAGAGACCTACAGTAATTTCTACATGTATTTTTTCTTCTTCTTTTTTTCCTTTTTTTCGGGTCTATTTATGATTTCCTTTTTTTTTCTTGATTGTTTTGCCTTGGGTGTTCATCATTTTTTCATTAAGGAGGGCTGGGGGTCTCTATTATTATTCCTTTGGAGTTGGGCTTGCTTGACTCCTAGCCTGGTTCACATATACAAGAAGATACCATGTTAAGAAATGATGGAAGCTTACAAGAGATGGATGTTGATAAAGTTTCAAAATTGGTTGAAGGTGAGAGTGGTCAATCCAATGCTAGCAGTGGTTCTACAAGTGTTAAACCCTCATATAAAGCCATCGTATCCAAGCAATCCTTGCTAGAGTGTCCCCCTTCACCATCCTATAATGGATTCTTTTGTAGAGATAAAGGTAGTGAAAAAATCACAATCGATGGACATAGAAAAGGTGGAGATGTTTTGGAGGGAGTAGCAGTTGATGAATGCGGAGTTGGTAAGTCCCATCCCCATGAATCTAGAACTCTTTCTTTCTCCAAATGAGGATATGGTCAAGGTAATATATACATAATAGTAAATGTTAAGAGATGTTGCCATTTTCATTGTTTTTATGGATAAAGATTCTCTTCCTTTTGAATTTTTTTTTATGATTGGATTGCTAACATATGGGAGACAAAACTTGGCATTCAAATTAGTTTTTGTAGGATTCAAAAAGGTTTATTTGTTGTTTTTTCAAAAACTCATGGTATGAAAGATAGGGTCTTAATGAAAGGTTACTATAATGTGGGCCATTCCCTATTTAGGGCTTTTCAATGGTTAGTTAAAGGGAATTTTGAGCAAGTGGTTTTACATTCCTCTCCTCATTAGATAGAGATTAAGAATCTTTAGCATAAATTTGGCCTTTCATAACATAGATTGTGGAACCTTTGGGCTCTATTTTACAAGTTTAAGAGTCTAAACATACTCTTCCTTGTCTCAATGTTAGGATGCTAGTTTCTCTTGCTCTTGATATCAATTTTCTTGAAGCTGTCTAAATGGTTTTAGAAGAAGAGATCTTCTGTGTAAAGTTTCTCTTCTATGTAACCTAGGGTCTTGCTTTCACTGTAAAAAGAATGGTCATGCTAAAAAAGATTGTTTAGCTCAAAAGAATAATCAAAACCCTAATTTTGATATTAATTTTTAGAGTAGGGATAAGGGTAAGTAGACTAACCCTAAGGATAGCTCTATTAATAATGGTCCCAACTCTAAATTGGGAACAACAGGAAATATTGATTCTACCAAAGAAATGGTGGACAGTGAAAATTTTGTTAGTTTGCATAATCCTCTATTTGAGGATGATTTTGAGGTAGTTCCAACCTTAAGTAAAGGGTCTATCAAGTCCTCATCTAATTATCAATTTACACCTAGGTTTGAGAATAGTAGTTGAATGCTAGTGAAATGCTCTTGCCCCAACATAGATTAAATGCTCAATAACTTTCTCTATACTCTATTAAAGAAAGAGAAGAGTGTGTTAGGGGAGCCTCTGATAGTCCTCCTATTAAAGATAAAGCTCCTAGTAGTACATCCAATTTTGAGATTGTAATTAAGGCCAGTGTTGACTTTATAATAGTACCTCCATTCATTGAAGTAGTTAACAAGTCCTCTAGGAAGAAGAGAAAGATAGTTGATAGACAATCTCTCTCAAATGGTAGTAAGAAAAATGGTAAACATAATATACATATAAAAGATAAATATTAATTATATAAATGACATATATACATAGCTAGAATGTGAGAGTCCTTGACATGGTAGATAGGAAATACCTTGTTAGAAAGTTGTGTAACAATATTAAATTCAAAGATTTCAAGCTTATACTATTTTAAAGTTTTTTATGGAATCAAGCGATTGGTTTTTACTCCAATCATGCTAGCGGTAAGGGGGGCACTGTTATTCTAGTACATCTCTAGTGGGCTAACAAAATCACTAATAATGGTGCTTCTCCATTCCAAAGGACTCTCTATGTCAACCTCAATCACAATGAGGAAGATATTGGTATATGTAATATCTATGCCCCTAATTATTATAGGGATAGAGATAGTTTATGGAATTATCTCTTCTATGAGATTCCTAAGGCTCACTAAATTTTTGTGGGAAATTTTAATATGATAGAGAATAAAATTGGGGGTGTTAGGCACTCTTCGAAGGGTAATGAAAAATTCTTCTAGTCCAACTTTAAAGAGAATTTCAATATCATTGATCCTCTAACTAGCCTGAAAATGACATATAATGATATCTAGTATTCTTGGAGTAACAACCAGAAGGGCCATTAGAGAGTTTATTTTTGACTAGGTAGGATTTATGTGGAGAACCATACTTTTAACTATTCTTCCAAGATTGGGCATGCTCCTCTCGCTATTTCCCTAGTTTCCATGTCTAATCATAATCCTATTTCAACTTGTGTCTACATTAAGGAGGGTAATAGTTCTATCAATAGAGGGAAAAATGAGAAGCCCTTTAAAATTAATGTCTCCCTACTAAATGATGATGACAATAATGAAGCCATTACAATGATCTCCATCCTACGCAAGTTATATAACCAAGATAGGAAACCTAGGGAAATATTGTCTTTTATGGTTTCTTCTTGGAGGAAAAATTATCATATTATAGGTAAGAGAATAGCTTCTATGAGGGTTGTAACAGAAATGTTTTGGCACAATAAGTTAAATCACATTGAAAAATAACTATAAATCAAAGGTTGTGATCCCTATTTAGAGGAGCAGTTAGTCCTTACTGAGGTGGAGTTAAGAAGACTTCGACAACTTAAAATTAAAGGGAAAAATATTAGGGCTAGGATGAATTGGATAAAGGATGGGGACAAAGGTTTGAAATACTCTGTTAATGTTATAAGAGCTAATAAGGAAATGGAAAGGATTCAATGAATTCAAATTGAAGGACATGTTTGGGAAGATCTAGTTTCATCAAAGAGACATTTTATAATTTCTACCAAGATCTCTTTACCTTAGAATATAATGGTAAGAACTTCTTAGCACTAGATAGTTTCCTTAAGCTCATTCCTAGGAAAGTCTCAACCAAAATAGTTATGTGGTTAGACACTCTATAAAGTTAGAAGAAATTGAAAGTGTCATCATTTCTTGAGCTAATAATAAATCCCTAGGCCTTGATGGTATTATTGTTGAATTTTATAAATATAATTTGGAGTGGGTTGGTCCTAAAATTTTGGAATTACATGAAGATGTCTTTGAGAAAGCATCCCTTGGAATAGAGATCAATTATGGTATTATTAAGCTTCTCCCCAAAGGGGGTGATAAAACCCAAGTGAGGAACTTGAGACCTATTACTTTATGTGATTTTTGAAATCTAATTGAAAGGAGATTGTTGAAATCTAATTGGAAAGATCATTGAAAGAGATAAGGGAGATTGTTAAGTTTTTTAATCATTATTTTGTCACTAATGTCAAATCTGCTATTTGTTGGTAACACAATTGCTTACAAGATTCAAGTAGTATCACTTGGTTGATTGATGAGGAGGATTTGATCAATAAGATTTTAAAAAGCACCAGAGGAAAGGTTGGGTTATGATTATGTAATGAAGTACAAGGATCAGTTAAGACAATGATGACATGATGTATTGATGATCTACTTAAGGTTACAAATGTTGGCTACACTAAGAAAGTTTAGAAGAACAAGCTAAACAAATTTTATCTGCCATGCTTGACCAAGTGGATAGTAGGTGTTGAGCTAACTTAGTACAAGCCAAGAAGAAATTCAGTTGGAGCCAAGTAAAAGAAAATTCTAGTGGATGCCAAGCAAGATAATTTATGCCAAGTAAAGTTTAGTTGATGCTGAGCATCAGTAAACTTTAGTTGATGCTGAATAATTCCACAATTGATGCCAAGTAATGCAGTATGTGCTAAGCATTAGAAGGTTGATAATGTTGAGCTATTACATTATGTTAAAGATCATAGATTCATTGAATCTAAGGCGACATGTTTGTTTTCCTGAAACTTGTGAACTAGAAGGAAGATAAGGATGATGAGCTGGTGGCACTAAATTTAATATAAACCATTTCTAGGTGAATTCAAATGGATTCTACGAGAAGTTTCTAGAAGAGATACAAGATATGGGGTAGATAAATTGTATCCTACCTAATCTATTCGAACCCTAAAATGGACAATGGAGAATGAGAAAAAAAAACATCTAATTTCTTATTTATAGGAATGCCTAGTTATGTAGTAAGGTTGTCATATGCAAGAACCCAAAGAGAAGAAGGAATTTAGTCAAGTGACCCAAGAGAAGAATTTGCAATGGCATGTTAAGCAAGAAGGCTTAAGGATATGAATTCTAGAAGGGTGAACAAGATATTAGAGCTCCAAAGTATCAAGGCCAAGTAAAATGGAGGACTGAATAGAGAGATCTATAATCTCTAAGAGAAGTTGTAAGTTGTGTCAGATCAAAGCTCTACTATTACACTCTAACAATTATATTATTCTAGGGTAAATCCTTTGGATTAAGGTTGACCTAATAGTCATTAATAAATCCTTTAATAGGGTGGAATTCCAAGTGAATGGCCTAAAGTCCTCTAACAAGGCTCACTTCTAATAGGGTAATTGAAATTCCTTAATCGTGTTACATTTAATAGTGTGTATTGCAACCTTTAATAGGGTTGGCCTTTCATAGGGCATCACTTTAGAAGAGTGAAAATGAGTAGCATGTTACTGGTGGATTTTTCCAAATTGGGTTTCCACATTGAATCATTGTGTCAAATGTGTTGATCAATCTATTATATTTCATACTTTACAAATCTGCAAGTTGATTTGACAGTAACCTACAAGTTTTAAGTAATTGCATATTCATATTAATGCATGGATGAATATGAATGTTTTATGGGTTTACTAAGCTGAGAAAATTTTCATTTGTACATCTAGACCTTGAATAATTGATTCACACCCTCCCCCCACCAGTTATTCTAAAGAATTTCAATAGTAATTTGTCTTATAAAATCATCATCCCCCCTACTCAAATTGGCTTCATTAAGAGAAGATTCATTCTAGAAAACCTTATCACTAGTTGGAAGGCCATGCATTGGGAAAAAAGTGTGAGGGGCAGAATGTAGGTATGGTGTTTATTGATTTTGAGAAGGCTTATGATAGAATTGAATGGCCCTTTGTCTTGGGCATGCTTTGTGCTTTTGGTTGCCCTCCCAACTTCTACAAATGGATAAATATCCTTTTAAAAGATTCATCCATGGTTATAGATATTAATGGTGATCTAGAAGATAATATTTTTCTTTAGAGGTCTATAAGAAAAGGGTGTCCCATTGCTATCAATCTATTTATGATTGTAGTAGATGCACTTTATTATATCCTCAGATCTCCTTATCATGGCCCTTTGGTTAGAGGTATTACACTTCCTAACAATAAGACTCTTCTAAGTGTGTGGTTCTAGAGGAAATAAATTTTGATAATATGGTCAATAGACTATAGGTCTTTTGTTTATTTTTTGGTTAAAAGTTTGTTGCACAAAAGTCCTCAATAATTGGTTGGCAGACTAATCCTCCTAAATGGGTGGTTGATAAAGGGTGGCAATGGCTTGGCCCTAGATCCATTGTTAGACATCTAGGGATCCCTTTCTTGATTAATCTTTCTCTTTAAGATATGTGGTTTAGGCTTATTAAAAAATTGATTAAAAAATATACAAAATGGAAAACTAGTACCCTATCTTTAATTGGGAGGATTCAAATTGTCCAAAAGGTTTTGTCAGCTCATCATATCTACTTTTCTTTTTCTTAGAGTTTTAACAAATAATTAACTAATAGTCTAGAGAAAATTATGAGGGACTTCTTATGGTCTAATGGATTGGTTAATAAAAAAGGACACTATTTGAAATGGGAGTGGTGTTGTCTTCCTAAAAAATGTTCGGGGGGGGGGGGGCGCGCGGGGGGTGCTTGGTATCAAAGTTATCAAGGCTCATGGTATTGCCTTGGTCTCAAAGTGGATTATTCAATCCCTCTCTAAGAACCATGGAAGGTTCTAATTAGGAATGATATTATGAGGTTTGTTATTAAGGAAAAACTTGGAATGGAGTTACTCTATGTGACAAGGTCTTTGGTAATTTTCACTTTTCTATTTTTGGTTCAAAAGTTTTTCAAACTATTTGGAAGGTTTGGAGTATTGCTATGAACTTTATCAAGAATAGGGAGGCTATTGGAGTATCTCCTATCTACTTTATCATTTATAGATCTTTATGGTGGGGTGTGGAGGCTAAAGGGAAACCACTAGCTCTTACTAAGAGCTTCTTTACTAAGAATTGTTACAATCTTGGTATATCTATGGTGCAAGATGTGTTAGTTGACAATTGCCTGGGGACTTGGGAGGAACTCTCTGCCAACTTTAATATCTCTATTAATCTAAAAAAGACATATTCTATTGTTTGTAAGTTTGTGGTCATGTCTTGTCCCAGTGTTACCATGAATTCTAATTAGTTTCTACAATGGGATAAATGGGAGGATGGCACATAGTTTCTTAAGATATCTACTAAATAGATCTATTACATCAAAAAATGTGATTACTCTATTTTTGATAGAGTAAACCATGGCTGGGGGCTAGGGTGGTCTATTTCCAAATGAAATTTTATCTTTGATTTTTTTTGGCACTCCCCTTGTGAAAATAAGAAGCCTTATTTTAGATGGTTGCTTCTTTTAAGAAAACTTATTGTTGGTTTTTCTATTCCTCATGATAAGAAAAGTGTGATTATTTATGAGGTTTTTTATATCATTGAGGCTTATGAACACTTGTTTTTTGAATGTCATTATGCTTCTTGGATCTCTTGTTAAGTGGAATAGTGCACCTAGTTTATCTTGGAGTGAAATCCTATCTAGATTTATGGATTCATTTGATTTAAAATTGAACCTTTTTTGGTCTATGCTTACTTGTGATATTTTTTGGATCCTCTAGAAGGACAGAACTAGATAGATCTTTTAAAGGCAAAGGAGGTTGTTTAATGGGTTTGGTTCAAAACTCTAACATTTTTATGTTGTCATAGTTTTTTGCTACAATGGAGAACTCCAAACATAAATTCATGACTCTAAGGAGTGAAGGCATATTAATGATATATAATAAGGATATGGTCTAATGCAAATACTTCATTGTGCACAAAGACATGCTTAACTAGGAGGAAATAGAAAATTTAAGTCAATATATGCAAAAGTTAAAGATTCAAGATAGGATTGTGGATAATAGAAATTCCACTCATGAATCAAAATTTTATGGAGCAGGTAATAGAGTTTAGTTACTACTACTAGTTAGTTTTTATTACTAAAATGAGAGTTTTGAACCTCATTCCTTTTTTGGCATACATGTTCTTTGTATCTCAATTTTTTTTTGTATATGATCTCTATCAATTTGGTGATGATATGAAATTAGGCTAATTTTGGTAGTACTAGGAATTAGTGATTATTGTCAGCTAAAGACTATAGTGTCTCATTATGGTCATTTTATATGAAACCATCTAGGAGGCTCTAGTTTAGGACTAATTCATGGAAGCCATAATTCAACTCAAGCATATGATGTAATCTCTGGTTAAACTCTTTTAATATAAAAGCAATTCTCCAAATCATAAAACATCAAAATAGTAATTTAAAATCCTACAATGAATATCCTCATATCATTACTAAAATAATGATTTATTCGATAAATTAAACATCATACATATGCTCAACCATGAAAAGCATTACATTTCTTGAACTAATACAATCTCCAAGTACAATTTTCTTGATGATTCTTTCATTTCCAAGAAACCACATGCATGTAAAATTTATATGAAGGTAAGCACCATTCATGAAAATTTAGCATTTGATTAACATCCTTATGTTATTGATTCATAACTCACACAATAAGATAAATTAACACCTTCCAAGGAAACTACCACCAAAAGTTTCATGTACGCATAAATGAATTTTGACCATCAATATCTAATTTACATCATGGTCATTTCTTTGTTGGATAGAATTGATCAATTGTGTGGTATCTTTGATGTTACACAAATGTCGTATCAGTCATCAGACAGAGTCTACCGAGCTCAGTTGGTCAGCAAGGCAAAAGACACAGTATACCAAGCTTATTTGGTTAACAAAGAAGGTTTACAGTGTCTACCGAGCATTCTTAGGCTTTACCTTGTTCAGATAGTTGTTACCAAGCTTTCAAGGTTAAGCAAGGAAATTTATTTGTTACTAAGCTCACTTGATCATCAAAGGGAAATATGGCAAAGATAGTTCTTACCGAGCTCTCATGGTCAGCGAAGGAATTTCAATTCTTACCGAGTTCACTCAACAGCCAAAGGATTTTTGATATTTTTTAGTATTAATCGAGTTGAGATGGTTAACTCAGGAAATTATTTCTAGAATTAGTGTTTACTGAGCAAGGTTGGACAATGAAGGATTTCATTGTTTTGTGAAATAGAGTTTAGTTGTTTAATGTAATATCTGTAGCCGACTGATTTATGGTTTATTAGTAAATGTAACTTATGAATGAGCCGACTTGATAATCTAAATGGTATATATAAGAGGTCAAGTTGCAAATTCTAAGTGTGTGTGATGGATTTGATGTGATATGAATGTGAAGGAGGACTGATTATTGGGAGAGTGAATTTTTTAGGATGATCAAAGATCATTGAGGAGCAGCAAAGCTATATTTGATCAAGGAGGATCTAATGGTGTAGAATATAGATCTGTAACTAGAAAATTTAGTTGCATCATATTAAGGTCAATTCATTGTTACTTTCTAACCATTGTAGTAGTGATTTCAAAATCTTTTAACAGAGTTAGTTTAACAGCCATTTTGTAAATCCTCTAACAAGGTGACAGTTTAGTTGAATTGTTCTAAAGGCCTCTAGAAAGGCCACTCCTAACAGGGTGATTAAATTATCTAATAGGGTCACACCTAATAGTGTGTATTGTAACCTTTAACAGGGTTGGCCCCTAATAGGGCTCACTTTAGAAGAGTGAAAATTGGTAGCTAGTTACTTGGTGGTTTTTCCCATATTGGGTTTCCATGTTAAATCTTATGTCTCTTGTATTCATGTTATTTACTTTTGCATGCATGCTAAGATCAATAACAAATTAATCTACCAAGTTACAACATTTTTGTGATATGTTACTGAGTGATAGTAGTAACTAGTTATTTAAGACATTTAAGGGATCTGGATTTGTTTTTGGAGTAACTGATTCAACCCCCTCTCAGTTACTCCATCTATAATTCCAAAAATTGGTATCAGACCTCTTGGTGCTTGTAGGAAAATATTTCAAGGATCTAAGCTAAAGATCAAGATGTCTTACAAGAGGGAAATTCCAAGACTTAATAGGGACAACTTCTCAGCATGGCAGGGATTGATGAGACTTCATCTAGCTTCTATTGGTGATTCAAGGCTGAAGAACCTTGATGAAAAATATGTAGAACCTACTAGTACATTATCTGTCAATGATATTGCTAAAAATAAGACTCACAACAACATAATGATAGATATTGCATCTGCTCTAAGTTATGAAGAGTTTGATGATATCAAAGATTGTAAAACTACCTTTGAAATTTGGAACAAACTAAAAGAGATCTATGGAGGTGATGATAATGTGAGAAGAGCCAAGGAAAAAAGTTTGAGAGGACAATTTGATTAGATGAGGATGAGAGAGGATGAAAACATAGAAAAATATGTTGAAATATTTAAAGCAAGTGTTAGTGCAATCAAAGCATCTGGAGGAGATATCAAGGAAGAGACAGTTATAAGTAAAGTTCTTAGAACTCTACTTCCTATTTATGCAATCAGAGTTTCTACAATTCAAGAAAGAAGATGTGAAGAAAATCATAAGATAAATCTAGAGGCCGTAGTTGGAAAATTGACTGCATTTGAGTTAGACAACTATGATAATTATGTTCCTACTACCAAGAAAATTGAATTGGAATTTGAAGCCAAGCTTTCACTCAAGGAAAAAGGAAAGAAGATAAAGGATCCTCAGTCAAATAGTGATGAAGAATCAGAACAAAGTTCAGATAGTGATCTTGAGGTGGTTGAAGCTCTGCTAGCAAGGAAATGTTCAAGAGGCAAAGGGAAATACAAAGGTAAGGTTCCTCTAATCTATTTTTCTTGTGAAGAAATTAGAAATATTGCTGCTAGGTACCCAAATAAGTAGAACAAGGATGAGAAGAAAGGTCACAAGTGCAATGGCAAGAAAGACTTCAAATCATTCAAGGATAAAGGTAAGAAAACATGTTTCATGGCTAAAGATTATAATGATTTTGATGAAGAAGAAGATGATGAAATTATTTACATTGTTGTAAAGGATGAATTTGATAATGATGAGGAAATGGAACTCATTTCTCATGTAAGCAAAAATGATACATGGATTATAGATAGTGGTTGTTCTCATCACATGACTGGTGATAAAATTAAGTTTGAACATTTTGAAAACTATGATGGTGTTAGTGTGAGGTTTGGTAATAATGAACCTTGTTGTATAAAAGGAAAAGGAAGAATCTCTCTAACCAAAGAACTTGTATGTGATAATGTATACTGGGTAGAAGGACTAAAACACAATCTGTTGAGTGTGGCATAGCTACTCAATAATGGATTCAAAGTGGAATTCATACATGGAAAAGTAAGACTGCTAGATGAAAAAGGAAAGCTGATTGGATTAGGCATTCAAACAAAAGGTAACTTGTTTTATCTCGAACTTCGTGAATGTTCATGTTTTATTGCTCAAGTTGAAGAAAGTTGGTTATGGCATAGGAGGTTATGTCACATGAACTTTGATAACTTGGTGAAAATAAGTAAATTCAAGAAGGTAAGAGGCATTTCTAACATAAAGAAACATGAGGTTGGTCTATGCAAGAATTGTCAAATGGGCAAGATGGGAAAGACTAGCTTTAAAAGCAAGAACTATCAATCTATAAAAAATTTAGAAATTGTGCAAACTGATTTGTATGGACCTATTGGCATTGAAATTTATACTAGTGAAAATTTCTTCATTCTTTTTGTTGATGATTACTCAAGATTAATGACAGTCATGTACCTAAGAGAGAAATCATAAGCATTTGAAAAGTTCAAATGGTATTTGGCTAGAGAAGAGAAGGAAATAGGAAAAAGATTGAAGTGTTTGAGGTCAAATAGAGGTGGTGAAATCATTTCACATTAGTTCAATAAATTTTGCATTCAAAGGAGAATCAAAAGATAGGTTTTGACACCTGGAACTCCTGAACAAAATGGAATAGCTGAAAGAAGGAACAGATCTATCATGGACTGTGCAAGAACCTTAATGATTGAAAAGAACATTGCTATCAAATACTGGAAGGAAGCTATCGGCACTATAGTTCATACCTTGAATAGAGTATAGCTAAAGAAGGACTCATTCAAAACCCCCTATGAGTTATGCTATGGCTACAAACCCAATGTAGGTTACCTAAAATTATTTGGAACCAAATGTTATATTTTGAAAGAATCTAGAAAAGATAAATTTGATGTGAAGGGTGATGAAGGAATATTTTTGGGATATTCTTGCAAAAGTAAAGCATATAGATATATTAATTTGTTTCCTCACAAAGTCATAGAAAGTGCACATATAAAAGTTGATGAGTTTGCAGAAAGAATTGAAGAAGAAAGAAAAAGGGAACTTAAAGACTATAGGAGATTTGTTTTCATTGAACTTGATATAGTGCCAGGTACACCTATCATTCATAAATATTCTACTCCAGAGTCTTCTATAACCAAGTTGTAGGAAGTTCAAACAGAGCTAATGCCTACCAAGTTGCAAGGACCCAAGTTGCAAACCAAAGCTACCGAATCAATAGCTACTATGCTTGAGCAACTAGAACCAGAACAAGAAGTTGAAGCATAAAAGGATAACAATTCAAGTCATTCAAAAGTCAAGGAGTACGTGCTAGCCAAATATGTCAGAAAGCATCATGCACCAAATTAGATCATTGGAGATAAATCTAAAGGAACTATGACAAGAAGTAAGTTGAAAGTCACTTGTTTACTTGTTGATTTTCAACCTAGAAATGTCAAAGATGCATTATAAAATGAAAGTTGGGTTGAAGCTATGAATGAAGAGATAGAAAAGATAGAGAAAAATAAAACATGGACTCTTGTACCTAGGCCTAAAGACAAAAATGTGATTGGAACTAAGTGGGTATTCAGAAACAAGTTAAATGAAGATGGTAAGGTGTCAAGGAACAAAGCTAGACTGGTATGCAAAGGATGCTCTCAAGAAGAACGTGTAGACTATGGAGCTCTTATTGCAAGATTGGAAGGTGTCGGAACCTTACTTGCATATGCTACATACAAAGGATTCAAATTTTATTAGATGGATGTCAAGTCAGCATTTCTCAATGGTATACTAGATGAAGAAGTTTACATTGAATAGTTTGAAGGTTTTGTTGATCCAGACAAGAAGGACATGGTCTACAAATTACATAAAGCATTATATGGTTTGAAACAAGCCCCTAGAGCATGGTATGAAATATTGCATAACTATCTTAGTTAGATTGGTTTTCAAAGAACTAATGATAACAGTAGCTTGTACATAAAGGAAGGATCAAATGATAAGATTGTTTTGGCAGAAATATTTGTAGATGATACTTTGTTCACAAGAAATGATGATCTTTGCAAAGAATTTTTAGAACAAATGAACAAGGATTTTGAAATGTCAATGTTTGGTGAGATCAAATTCTTTTTTGGTCTTCAAATTCATCAGAGTAAGAATGGCATCTACATCACTCAATCTAAATACATCAAGGAGATACTGAGAAATTTTGGTATGGAAGACTGCAAACTAGTTGGGACTCCTATGTGTACTGGATTGAAACTTACCAAGGATGATGAATCAAAGGAAGTGGATCAAACATTGTATAGATCTATGATTGGAAATTTGTAGTATGTAGTGCACACAAGACTAGGCATTGCCCTTGCAGTAGGAATTGTAGCAAGATTCTTAGCAAAACCAAAAGAAAATCACGTGATGGCAATCAAAAGTGTCATGAGATATTTAAAATGAACTAAAGATTATGGAATATGGTATAAACTTGGAGGAAATTTGGATTTAAAAGTGTCCACTGATGCAGATTGGGTAGGGAATGTTGATGAGAGAAAGAGTACAAGTGGAGGAACTTTCTTTCTTGGAAAGTGGTTGGTTTCTTGGACAAGTAAAAAGTAGAACTATACATCCCAGTCCACAGCAAAGGCTGAATATGTTGCAGCAGCAGTAAACTGTTCAAACATTGTGTGGTTGTCTAGCTCAAACAATTAATTGAAGGTATGAAGCAAGAAATCAAAGAAATTTTTGTTATGTTTTGTGACAATACAAGTGCAATCAACATATCCAAGAGTCCAATGATACATTCAAAAACCAAGCACATTGCAATAAAGTATCACTTTGTCAGAGAATTGGTGTAGGATAAGGAAATTAGATTGGAATATGTCCATACAAAGGAATAAATTGCTGACATATTCACAAAGCCTTTACCTAAGGATGCATTCTTGTATCTAAGAGGTAAGTTAGGGGTCATTCCCCTATCTGAAGCTCACTAAGATGAAGTTCTAGTGATGCATCAATAGGTATCACGTTGAAGAACCTTTTAGTTGATGCAGAATAGACATGGAAATATTGCATATGAATTAGTACATAAGGTAAGTTACTATTCATTTGGTTTATGTAAGAGGAAGACATTACTATGAAAGAGGGAGATTACATTGTGTGGTTGTCTGGCTCAAACAATTAATTGAAGGTATGAAGCAAGAAATCAAAGAACTTTTTGTTATGTTTTGTGACAATACAAGTGCAATCAACATATCCAAGAGTCCAATGATACATTCAAAAACCAAGCACATTGCAATAAAGTATCACTTTGTCAGAGAATTGGTGTAGGATAAGGAAATTAGATTGGAATATGTCCATATAAAGGAATAAATTGCTGACATATTCACAAAGCCTTTACCTAAGGATGCATTCTTGTATCTAAGAGGTAAGTTAGGGGTCATTCCCCTATCTAAAGCTCACTAAGATGAAATTCTAGTGATGCATCAACAGGTATCACGTTGAAGAACCTTTTAGTTGATGCAGAATAGACATGGAAATATTGCATATGAATTAGTACATAAGGTAAGTTACTATTCATTTGGTTTATGTAAGAGGAAGAGATTACTATGAAAGAGGGAGATTACTATATTTGAATACTTTTGAGGAATGAAACATAAGAGGGAGAAGCATTTTGTTAGAGAAGACTTGTTTTCAAATTTCATTCTAATATGACATGTTGTACTGCCATCAATGCCAAAGAGGGAGATTGTTGGATATAATTGTTCAATTGTGCATTGTCTTTGATGTTACAAAAATGTCATATCAATCATCAGATAGAGTCTACCAAGCTCAGTTGGTCAGCATGGCAAAAGACAAAGTCTACTGAATTCAATTGGTTAGCAAAGAAGGTTTACAATGTCTACCGAGCATTCTCAGGCTTTACCGTGTGTATATAGTTGTTACTGAGCTTTCAAGCTTAAGCAAGGAAATTTAGTTGTTACCGAGCTCACTTAGTCATCAAAGGGAAATATGGAAGAGATAGTTCTTACTGAGCTCTCATGGTTAGCGAAGAAAATTTAATTCTTACTGAGTTCACTTGGTTGCCAAAGGATTTTGTAGATTTTGCAGTATTAATCAAGTTGAGATGGTAAACTCAAGAAATTGTTTCTAGAAGTAGTGTTTACCGAGCAGGGTCAGCCAATGAAGAATTTCATTATTTTGTGAAATAAAATTTATTTGTTTAATGTAATATTTGTAGCTGACTGATGTATGGTTTATTGGTAAATGTAACTTATGAATGAGCTAACTTGATAATCTGAATGGTATATATAAGAGGTCAAGTTACAAATTCTAAGTGTGTGTGATGGATTTGATGTGATGCGAATGTGAAGGAGGACTGATTATTGGGAGAGAAAATTTTCTAGGATGATCAGAGATCATTGAGGAGTAGCAAAGCTATATTTGATCAAGGAGGATCTAATGGTGCAAACTAGAGATCTGTAATCAGCAAATTCAGTTGCATCATATTCAGGTCAATTCATTGTTACTTTCTAACCATTGTAGCAGTGATTTCAAAATCTCTTAATAGAGTTGGTTTAATAGCCATTTTGTAAATCCTCTAACAAGGTGATAGTTCAGTTGAATTCTTCTAAAGACCTCTAGTAAGGCTAGTCCTAATAGGGTGATTAAATTCTCTAACAGGGTCACACCTAATAGTGTGTATTGTAACCTTTAACAGGGTTGGCTCCTAACAAGTCTCACTTCAGAAGAGTGAAAATTGGTAGCTAGTTACTTGGTGGTTTTTCCCATATTGGGTTTCCACGTTAAATCTAGTGTCTCTTGTGTTCATGTTATTTACTTTTGCATGGATGCTAATAATTATGAATGCTTAAAGATCAGTAACAAGTTAATCTACCGAGTTATAGCATTTTTGTGATATGTTTACTAAGTAACAGTAGTAACTAGTTATTTAAGACATCTAAGGCATCAGAATTTATTTTTGGAGTAACTGATTCACCCCCCCTCTAAGTTACTTCATCTATGATTCCAACATTTCTCATCATAGTATAGATATGTAAAGATAAACCACTTAGATTAACTATTCATAATGTATGTGTAAACGCAAGAGGAAAATGTCATCTTACCATTTATCATTTGAATTAATTCTACTCACAACCATTCATATCTCATCAATAAATAACTCATAGTTTAATTTCATACAACAAATTGTACATAAATAAACTATAGTGATGAGTACCTAGAGGATTTCATTTAGTTGCACAACACTCTTCATGATGTAATTTACAATTTAACACAAAATCTAATAATCTTATTGCATTATCATAAAAATTACATAAATTAACAAATCACAATGTATGATAACATTATCATGATAAGTATAGGAATAAACACAACAACAAAATCAAGTCCCTATCATATAGATTCTAAAAATATTGATCTAATTCTATCCAAATCATAAAACTAATAATATAAATAAATAAAATGTTATATCACCCTTGTTTAGGCTCTTCCAATTTCTCAACTAATAAAGAGAATGAAAAGAAAGGATTGTAGGAATTCCCTTAATGTAATACATCAATTTTTCACATGGAGGCATAGTATGTGATTCTCAACAATATGCTCTACGAAATTTGTCACTTCTCTCCCAAATGGAACACCTCATCTTGCATTCTAGACCTTTCTAAGCCTCTTATAAGAGCACATTCATAAATTTTAGGGATTTATTTTAGTGCAAAAGTGTAAGGGCCTTACACCAAGGAGTGGTGTTAAAGTAAAGGATTTAGTGTCCATTTTGTGAGCATTCAAGGACCTTTTGCATGCATTATCAGATTGAAAATTTTTACTTAACAAAATCCCCAAACTTCAAGATTCAATATCATTTCAAACTTGATAAATGACAAAGGTTCATCATTTTATGGTTTAGATGAACACAAGCTTAGTATTAGTCTTCTATTTTTAAAAAAATTAAATGCAGACAAAAACATGAGAGACTCGCATTATGAAAAACCTTCTAAGTTTTTCTTTTTGTAGAAATATTTCGTCAAATATTATGGCTCTCAATGGAAAAATTGACCAAGGTAAAATGAAAAAATGCATTAGGGAAATAGAAGAAAAACATAACTAGTTTAGAATTATTATTTTTCAAGGGATCGTTGCAAATATACTAACACTACCATAATATCTAGTATGTGTTTTTCAAATGCAACTTCCTCTCACATTTATACTGACCATCCATGAATAGATATGTCCCTTTATGGGACATGTCTTTAAATAATTAGATACTTAATATTAATCATAATATATTTATTTATATATTTATGCATTTATACAATATATATAGATATTATATTAAACAATAATAAACTTACATATATAAATTATATCTCATATATGATGAACACAAATATAAAGGATAAAGGCATCTAAATTGACTAAACTTTAACACTCCCTCTTAGTCAGGAAAGATAAAAACATTTTGATAATCAAAGGTAAAGGATGATCAATATTTTGAATCATCCAAAGATGATTAACAATTGTCATCTAAGCTCTTAATTATTAAAATACCTAGTATGCAATTATACAAACAACCCAAAGATAATAAATGTGATGACATCTAAGCTCTTATTTATTTGTCTCACAAAATGCATACTTAACTCATACCCAATATGCATCTATATAAACAACTCAAAGATAGTCAATTTAATGAAATCTAAGCACTTAATTATAAGTCTCACATGATGCATATTCTCATGATTTAAGTACAACACTTATTCAAAATGTATAACATGGAGTTTAGCCAACTAAATATTTCACACATCAACACTCTTTGATTAAAAGATATCGATACATTACACCATTGGTAATAGTGGGAATGATAAGTTTTAAGGATCTCTTTAATCAAAAGATATCCATCATTATGATATCACAATTGCTATCATCAATATTAGTCTCCCAGAATACCTAATATTCACCAATTACTCAAATATATGATATCGCATCTGATATCAAGAGTAATGGCCTCCCAGATATCAATGATATTCACCAAGTACTCAAATTAAGGTTTGATATCACATGATACAAGTTATTGTAAGATTATCACATTACAGTAACTTTTGCAAATAGAAGTGACATCATTTGGAAGTCATCATCTCCTCATGATGTGCACAGGGGGTAGGCACATTAAAATCACATATTCATAAGGTATATTCATGAATTAGAGTCTTCTTGACTAGTACAATTTATGAATCACTTGGAGAATCCAGCTCAACATGGTTTACTCCCTCTGAATCACCGAATGTTGAATAATTTACTCTATCTTCTCCCTCTCTTTCAAGATTGTCTCTAATGAAATGTCAGGCTCCCTTTGAACATTAATCTTCACAGCTTCTTATTTTAGACAAAGTGTCAAACTCCCTCTAAATCTAATATAAATCCTTCATTTTCCTACAGTAAAATTCTCGGAGGAGAAGATCAAAGGAAAATAATTCTTATAGTACATGCATAGATATAGTTAAGAGGTTGACTATAATATGCAAAATTTAGTATTCAAGAAATAATAATCAACAATATTTATCTCAATATTCTAGAGCACATACTCATGAACATCCACTTTGATGTGACTAATTCTTTCTTCTTTGATTATTAGTCTTCATTTAAGCTATAATTGTTAGCATGACTACTGATGATACTACATTGGTGGAGTATCTTAAGAATTGAAGAACATTGATATGTTGCATTCATGATTGTGTTTGTCATTGATGTCAACATAGCACTAATTCTATAAAGAGTGGAAGAATAGTAGTTAGTAATCTTATGATGCACAAAAGTAGAGGAAGTATTAGATGATATATAGTGGAGGATGCCTTCATGAAGTTGTCTTGATGATGTGGTCAAGAGGATTAAGTCTATTTTGATGGTGTATGGAAGTTACACTTAATTTATTGGAAGTAGTGCAGAAATAGAGTATTGAAAAACAAAATATAAATAATTTAGCACTATCTTTCATCTAAGATGTAATGAAGATGATGGGTAGACATATGTGATATAGGACATTCATGTCATGCTGCCAGCATGTGTGCAAGACGTGGTTTCATACATGTGAAGATTTGCATTGACTATAAACCGACAGTGCTATTATAATTATGAATTAATTAATTATCTTATTTTAATTAATTGGGAAAGCTTCAAGGCTGAGTCAAGCAATTATTATGAAGACATGGTATAAAGGAAAGTTTTTTTTCCTTGTTTGTAAGTAGAACTTGGATTAGAGGACCAAATTATTATGCGTGGAGAAAGAAGGAGCATAATGCTTGCTAAATGCATATAAGTGATCTATGTGTAGTATGAGATCTGGTTACAAGATATGAAGAAGAAGAAGAAGTCTAGTTGACAAAATAGAGATAGAGGAAGAAGTACATTCTAGCTCTATTATTCTACAAGAAATAATATAGAGAAAATTTGGACAGTGGGTTCATTAATCTTAACCTTCAAGATATTTAGGTAGTGGGTCTAGTTGTCTTCCATGACTCCTAATAGGGCTGGAATCTCCTAATAAGGATTTAAAGTACCCTAACAAGGAATCATATATACAAAATATTGTAACAGACTCCTAATAGGGTCTATCCTCTAACAAGGAATATTTATATTAGTACATCATCTTGTGGGTACCATCCCCATTGGGGTTTTCCCTCTGATCAAGGATTTCCCTAGTTAACATATCTAGTGTTAATTATTTATGAGTATCTTGTTGTGGTTTTAGTTTATATTACTCACATTTTTAAGTTTGTTTAAGGATAATGATTTTGATAATAGTTGGATAACTGATTCACCCCCCACCTCCCCCCATCTCTTAGTTATATTAGTGGACTATATGTTCTAACAATTGGTATCAAAGGTTCAGGTCCTTGAAGATAAGATTTAACAACCTTGGAAGATCAATGGAAAATATTTTTAGATTAAATAGTCCAAGAATCAATGGGGCTATTTATGCTAGTTAGAAGGAAAAGATGAAGTCTCATCTATTATGCATGGGTCTAGGATATTGGCTTTTGATGAAAGCTAAGAAGATAATTATTGAAGAATAAAAGCTTGAAGAATGCATGAGGGGGAAAGAGATTTGTGCATGTGTAACATAAGAGCCAGAGAAGCCCTATTGTCAACTCTTTTAGAGAATAAATATAATCAGGTAAAGACATTTCAAACTTCTTATGAAATTTGGAAAGCATTAGAAGTTACTTTTAAAGGAGATGATCATGCAAAAAGAATGAGATTGCAAAATTAGATTTGCACATTTAAAGATGCTAAAATGATGGAAAATGAATTTGTAAGAAGTTATATTGGTAGAATATAAGAAATTGTTGTAGGAATTTAGCCTCTTTGTGGAACTAAGAAAGATAATGAAGTTATATGAAAGATCTTGAAAAGTTTGACACCACCATTCAAGTAAACAACTCAGATGATTCAACTAATAATGCCCTACACTAAAGATTTCACTATAGAAACATTGCTTGGAAGATTAGAATTATTAGAATAAAAAATGAGATAGTCTGGAGAGTTAGCCAAAGTTGAGATAGCTTTCAGTGCTCTAAACATTTGACCTAATCTATTAATAAGTACAAGTGCAAGAGGAGATTTTTCTAGTAGTAGCAGATATGAAGAAGATAAGAAGATTGGAAAAGTAATAGCCCTTCTAGTAAAAAGAGAGAAAGATGGTAAGAAAATATTTAAATGTTTCTCTTGTGATGAATATGGTCATTATGCATCTAAATATATTAAAAGAAATAAAAAGTTAAGGAAAATTCAAGTCTAGAAGAGATAAAGATAGAAATTGTTTGTATGCAAATGAGGATGAAGAATCTGATGAAATAGGTCAAATTGAAAGTCATGATGAATTAGGATTTGTGGCTATCAAGGAAGATGATCTTGATAGAGAAATTAGAGAGGAAAGAGCTCTAGTTACCCAAGTTGAGCAGAAATCAGATTAGATAATTGATAGTAGATGTTCACATCACATGACTCGTGATATGAACAAATTTTTGAAATTTAGAAATCATGATGGGGGTATTGTTAGGGTTGGTAAAAATGTAACCTGACATATCATAGGATTTGGATCTATTAATCTCAATGGTAAAACTAGCACTGATGATGTTTACTTTCTTGATGGTTTGAAACATAATTTGTTAAGAGTTGGATAGTTGGTAGACAAGGGTTATCTATTGCAGTTCATAGAGAAGACCTGCATTATCAAAGACAAAGATGGTAAGATTAGTGGTACTGGAACCAAATCTAGAGGTAATGTATTTCAGTTGAACCCTACTGAGATAACATATTTGATTGCAAAGGTTGATAATAGCTAGTTATGGCATAGAAGGTTTTGTCATATAAACTTTGATAACAATGTAAAGGTTAGTAGTGCATTTGCAGTAAGAGATTTGCCTAAGATTATCAATCCTACTAATGTTATTTGTAAGGAATGTATCTTGGCTAAATAGAGGAAAGTGTCATTTCCTAGCAAAAAGTTCTCTACTACAAAGAAACTAGAGATTGTTCACATAGATCTAAGTGGTCCCGCAAGAACCAAAGGATTCTATGGTGAAAGGTACTTTATGATTTTTGTTGATGATTCCACTAGGATGATGTGGGTAGCATTTCTTAAAGAGAAATTTGAAGCTTTTGAGCAATTTAAGATATTCAAGAAGAGATCTAAAAATGAATTTGGTATTAAGATTAAATATTTAAGATCAGATAGAGGAGGAGAGTTTACCTCTAGAGAGTTAAACATGTTCTGTGAAGAGAATCAAATCAAAAGACATTTATCTTCACCTAGAACACCTGAATAGAATGGGATTGTTAAAAGAAGGAACAAGTCAGTATTAGAAGCAACAAGAGCAATGTTATTTGAGAATGATGTCTCAAAGATATTTTGGAGAGAAGCAATTAACATTGTAGTATACACTCTGAACAAAGTACAAATCAGAAAAGGGATGAGTGAGACACCCTATGAGCTATGGTTTTGTCATTCACCATTAGTCAAATATTTGAGAATATTTGGAAGTAAGTGTTACCTAAAGAGAGATGATGATATTGGTATGTTTGATCCTAGAAGTGATGAAGTTATGTTTCTTGGTTACTCATTGAAAAGTAAAGCATATAGATGTTTCAAATATGGAACTAAGACAATATTTAAGTGCACAAATGTAAGAATTGATGAAAAGTTTTGTACTAAAGAGAAGATGGTAGATTATAATTCTGATGAAGAAGAGGATAGTTTTGAAACTGTTAGATAGAATGTTAAAGTTCTTTTTGAGACTAACAATGACTTGCAAAATGATGTATCTATTGAGCATAGAGAAGAACAGAGAAATGAACCTAGAGATGAGATAAGAGTTGAGATGTCAACTCCTACCTCCAGCAAAAATATGACAAAGCACCACCCTATAGAGAAGATAATTGCGAGCAGAAATAAAGGTGTGATGATAAGGAATAGAGTAAATGAGTAATTGTGTCTAATTTCTCAAATGCACTAAGCATGTAAGGATGAACACTAAATGCAAGAAATAAAAGAATAATTAAATCAGATTGTTAAGAATGAAACATGGGAAATAGCTCCTAGACCTAAAGACAAAAATGTTATAGGAACCAAGTGGGTATTCAGAAATAAGATGAATGAGCAAGGAGAAGTTGTGAGAAATAAAGCTAGACTTGTTCACAAAGGTTAATCACAATAAGAAGGCATAGATTATGAAGAGGCATATGCACTTGTGGCAAGAATGATAGTAGTCTAGATGTTCTTGGCTTATGCAATAAGCAAGAATTTTAAGGTCTATCAAATGGATGTCAAGTCATCTTTTCTAAATGGGGAACTTGGAGAAGAAGTCTACATTGAGCAACCTAATGGATTCCCTCTAATAGAAGAAAAAGAGTTTTTATGTAGACTAAAGAAAGCACTGTATGGTCTAAAGAAAGCACTTAGAACTTGGCATGCAAGATTAGATAGGTATTTGTCTAAGATTGGATTTACTAAAGGTACATCAAATGGTAATCTATATTTAAGGAAAATTGATGATGGTTTTTTTATCATTTTAATATTTTTGGATGACATATTATTTGGAGGAAATGGCAAGGAAAGTGATAAGTTTGCTAAAGAGCTGAAAAATGAATTTGAAATGAGCATGATAAGAGAAATGAGGTTTTTCCTAGGATTGCAGATTACGTAGAGTAAAGATGGTACATTCATTTCACAAGGCAAGTATCTAAATGACTTGTTGAAAATATTTGGTTTGGAAAGTTGCAAACCTATTGGTGCACCCATGATAACGGGTCACAAGTTATCTAGTAAAGATGAGAAACCTACAATTTAGTAGCTGAAGTACATATCTATGATTGGAGGATTGCAATATCTAACTCATGCCAAACCAGATATGGCAAATGCAATTGGGATTGTGGCAAGATTACAAGGTGATCCAAAAGAGTACCATTATGCAACAGTAAAAAGGATTTTTAGATATTTTAAGGAAACATCTAATTATGGAATTTGGTATGATAGATCAAGTGATTTTACCTTGTGTGCATATACTAATGCAGATTGGGTAGGCAATATGGATGAAAAAAAGAGCATTAATGATGGAGCACTCTTTTTTGGAGGAAGATTGATTTCTTGGTTGAGCAAGAAATGAGATTGCGCCTCTTAGAGTATAGTTGAGGCAAAGTATGTTGTAGCAGAATATAATTGTAATCAATTTATGTAGATGAAGAAAATGATGAAGGATACTAGAATTGAGTTTTCAAAAGCCATTATCATTTTCTATGATAACACAAGTACATTGAGTATGTCTAAGAATCTATTATCACATTCTAAGAAAAAGCACATAGCCATAAATTATCATGTTTTGAGAGAAAATGCACTAGAGAAGGAGATAAGGTTGGAGTATGTAAATACTAATCATTAGATTGTAGATATCTTTATGAAGCCTTTTCCTAAAGATACTTTTGAGTACCTAAGAGGTATGCTAGGGGTTATGCCCCTGTCTACTTTAGAGTAGATGATGCAAGGAGTGCATCAGTCTAGTTGTATAGAGCACTATGGTTAGACTAGACTAAATGTTGATGCTTCCTCTATGGTGGAGTATTTGGTATGTATTAAGTCATTAAGGACTCTTGGTATTTGGTATCCTACATTAAATAGTGTCTTTGGACACTTGAGCTGATAGAAGAGTTGGAAGAAGTATATTCTAACAATTGGTATTTAACAATTGTGAATTTGAACATTTGACATCAATGTTGATGGTGGAGAAGATATGTATGAAAAAAATCTCCTAGCCAATGGGGGAGAGAATATGTGAAGAGAAGCACCTATTGAGTTGTCAATGGGGGAGTTTTATCTCCTTAGGGAGATTTAGCAAGATTCATGTAAGTGTGTCAAAGGATATGTAAGTATGCAACGGGATATGTAAGTGTGCAAAAGACTATGAGAGTGCACAGACAAATATGTTAGTGCATAGAAGGAAATGATCATGCACAAATTGATATGTAGTCAGAAAATACTGTAAGATGTTCACCATCAACATGCCAATAGCTAGAAAATTTCAAATTGATGAAGAGGATTTGAAAAAAAAGATAGCAGTAGCAACAACATAGTACAATTTGGTATTATTGAAATTTTTTTCATCTATGTTGCTATCAATGGCAAAGGGAGAGATTTTTATCATGAACACTAATGATACTACATTGGGGGAGTATCTTAAGCATTGGAGAACATTGATATGTTGCATTCATGACTAAGTTTGCCATTGATGTCAACATAGCAGTAATTCTTTTAAGACCAGGAAAATAACAATCAGTAACCTTACAATGCATAGAAATAGAGGAAGTATTGGATGATGCACATTGGAGAATATGTTCATGAAGTTGTCATAATGATGTGGTTAAGAGGATTAAGTCTATTTCAATGGTGTATAGAAGCTACACTTGATTTACTGGAAGTAGTGCAAAAATAGAGCATTGGAAAACAGAGTATAGATGATCTATCAATATCTTTCACCTGAGATATAGTGAAGATGATGCTTAGACATATGTGATAGAGGATAGTTGTGTGGTGACATTAGCATGTAAGCAAGACATGGTTTCATACATGTGAATATTTGTATAGACTGTGAGCCAACATTGCTACTGTAATTGTGAAATAATTAATTATCTTTTTTTAATTAACATGGAAAGCCTCAAGGCCTACTCAAGGAATTATTATGAAGACACAGTATAAAGGAAATTTATTTTCCTTGTTTGTAACTAGAACTTAGATTAGAGGACCAAGTGGGATGCAAAGTATTGTTACGCAGATCAAGAAGGAGTAGAATGCTTGTTGAATGTGTATAAGTGGTCCAAGGGATCACTACATACACAGTATGAGATCTAGTTACAATATTTGAAGGAGAAGAATTTTGGATGATAGAATAGAGATAGAGGAAGAAGTACATTCCAATCCTATTATTATGTAAGGAATAATAAAAAGATCATTTGTATAGTGGGTTCATTGATCTTAACCTTGAAGCTATTTGGGCAGTGGGTCTAGTTGTCTTCCACAACTCCTAACAGGGTTGGCACAAATCCTAACAGGGTTGGAATCTCCTAACAGGGATTTAAAGTCTCCTAACAGGGACTCATATGTACTAAATGTTGTAAAAAACTCCTAATAGGGTCTATCCTCTAACAAAAAATATTTATATTAGTACATCATCTTGATGGTACCATCCCCACTAGGGTTTTCTCTCTGACTAAGGGTTTCCCTAGTTAACATATCTAGTGTTAATTGTGTATGAATATCTTATTGTGGTTTCAATAAATATTACTTACATGTTAAAGTTTTTTTAAGGATAATAACTATGATAATAGTTGTTTAAGGATGTTTCGGGTTTTCCCACTGAAAATGATGATTGTATGTTCCATCCTTTATCGTTGTCTTGACAATCAATCCTTCAAACACATAGATCCAATTACAATGATTGAGGAATGCTCCTATAGAAGAAAGGACCAAAATGTGCACTTGAGGGACCTACTACTTTCCCAAAAAATCTCCTTCCATGCATGCACTAGCCTTCTAAGTCCATTGCCAAGACAACAAGACCTTGTCTGGAGAGAATACATTCACTATCAAAGTATACCACCACCATCAGAAAAACCCTTTACACATCCAAATAGGCTAAGAAATGATTATTTGCTAGTGGCATATGTATTTGGATGGTTATTTTTGGAACTTGTAATTTTACACATGAATAAATGATGACTACCACCCCCAACTAGTCTTAAAACAACATGCTCCACTGCTTAGCGAGATCCCATAGGTGTTCATCCTCCAATGTACATGGTTTGTTTGCCTTCAATCTCATAGAGGATTAATTCCATGTTTATTTAAAAGAATCATGTAAGGCTCTTGTAAGCAATGTGTGTTTTATTTCTCTACACAAGATCATGTCCTTACTCATTTTGAAGTAATTGGTGAAAATGGAAATTCATAGCACAATTATGTTGATGTTGTAAATGGCTTGTTGGGCCTAGGAGTAAAATTTAGGAAGAAAATAGAGGGCATGAGTAGTGCATATATACAACCACCATAGAATGCAGTTGTGGATAATTTGTAGGTGACTCTAAGTGCTCAAGAAAGTACCATAGCCACTGTCCCTATCCAAGATACTATAAATCCTATAGATTTTCCAACTAATGTCCCAATTTCTTCAAATCATTATCATCTAATGCACCAATTTCTTCAAAATAGTCATTAGTCAACATGTCAATTTATTTAGAGAATCTAAGGCTTTAGATGTTTTGATGAATGTCCTACAACTTTGCCTTCATCAAACCAGTGGTCTTTCCTTTAGACATTCAAATCCAATGGTGTAAGTTCTCAAAAAAGGCATGTTTTCTCCATCCCTACTAGCAATCCAAAAATTATCCCATGACCATATAAATATGGTCTTGAATGATGCTAGGCTTCAAAAATATGGATTCTAAAGGAAAATTTAATGGAAGTTGGAGTAGATATTTCTATGGATCACAACTTGAGTATGTAATTGCTTTATGTCAATTCCCAAATAATCATTTTCCTACCATCCTCTTCGCATAAATCCTTATGGTAGGATACACATGATTTGTATCAGAATAGAATGATTCAATATGAATGGAATGTAATCAATAAGATACTAGAGGACATTTGTAATAGTTCCTTCTATGTTTTGGCCCTGCTTCACCTTGTGTGAATGATCACAATCTTCTAATAATTTAATGGCTACACAAAGGTGACATGATTAGTGACCTTTATATTCCAAAATTTCTTTAATGTCAAAAAACATATCATCCTAACAACAATGTAGTTGGTTTGTGTGTAGTGGGGTTGGATTCTCATTCCATTAGCCTTGCAAATCAGCACTACACATGAAGTAATGATCAATGTATAAGAGATTTTCATCCATCTATATCTACAACCAGTCTCAAGGAGTATTTTTATTTTTATTTTTATTTTTTCAAAGAATTCAATGGGAAAAATGTTGATTTAAATGTTGACTCTGATATCTCCTTACTTTTATTTTCCTTCTATCATCTGATCTTCCTCCAATCTGGTTCTAATACCTTGTTATTTTTCAAAGGATCATTGTAAATGTACTAACACTGCCATAATATTAGGTATGTGTTTTTCAAATGCAAATTCCTCTCACATTTATATTGAGCATAGGACATGAATAGACATGTCCCTTTTATGGGACATGTCTATTTGATATTCAAATGCTTAATACTAATCATAATATATTAATTTATTAATTTATTTATGTATGCATATATATATATATATATATATATATATATATATATATATATATATATATATATATAGAGTGATTATATTAAATAATAATAAACTTACAATATATAACTTAAATATCTAATATATGATTAACACAAATAAATAAAAGATAGAGGAATCTGAATTGACTAAACTTTAACAAGAATAAACATGATGATATTGAAATATCCATATGTGTTTTCTTATGGAGATATCCACCATCTCTAAATAATGGGGGCATGTTCCATATTAACAAAAAGATATTACAAACTATTTATCTAAAAAGGTAAAATTACAAGCCCTTTCTTATTTATGAGCCATCATATATGACTGCATAAGGAATAAGAAAAACTAAGGAACCTGAATGTTTCACTTTTCAGTCCAAATTGTTGTTGTTTTGTCTCCTACCCTCTTTTGAAATTCCATGTCATTTCCTTCTTTCTTTTAACACTTTTGATGTACCCCATTTGTGTCTCTCTTCCAATAAATAGTTGGAGAGATTTGTAGCATACATGACACCCCACTAAAAGAGTGCACACATGTCCCATATTTCTGTCATGCTTCTAGTTTTGGACTGATAATTTTTAGTTTATTAATGTTTTTATTTTCCACATCATCCCATCTATCAAATAGTCCATATCACTTATAAATCTCATAAGTTAAATATATTCCTTTGCACTAAATCTGAACTGATCATTTCAATGGGTATGAAAATCACTTTATGAATTATTTAAATTACACTTACCAATTAAAAAATTAATATGAGTAACTCAAAATTATAATATGATATCTTGAAAATTAAAACGTACAAGCAATTATAAGATGGAGCAATCAATAAAGAAAACTTGAAAAAAAAACTTTAAGATCAAGTCAATGATAGTACAATTATTAATTTTCATTTATTAGAATAAAAATATATTTATAAAATAAATCTCTATAGAATCCTACATTCAATAGAGGCACTAGATGGTATGTTTAACAACCTCTTCCAAAGAGTTCTTATTAGAACAAGAGCTACAAGAACTACAACTAGAGTCCCTAGCATATGCAAAAATAGGGAGGAGACTTCACAAAAATAGGGAAGTTAGAAATTCAACCAATAAAAAAAATAATTAAAATGGATCATATAATTTTATTGAATCTCACCTACTGAACAATGTCAAACACATGATGGAGTTCAACTCCAATATCTTAAAACAAGATATGATCTAAGGAAAGGAGGATATTAATTCATCCTCATTTTTGGTATGCATTGGAAAAATTTTATAGAGAGAATTTTAGGTGACAACTACAATAATTCAACAATCAAAGGCAATAATTTTCTAGAAGATCATTTAATTTCACTATTGTATGCATCTGCTTTAACTCTACAGAACCCATTAATTCGTTGGTCAGACATCATCAACCTACACTCTTTAAAAATTGAATTTATGCTTGAGTGTTTTTTCAAATAGAACCCTAAATATGATAACTTATCATTTTAAACCTTTACTACCCAAGACAAGTAGATATCAATTTGCCTAATTTAAATACAAACATTTCAATATATCATTCTAAACCTTTAACTTATACATTATACTAAGTGAGGATAAAAAACCACATCCCTAGTGATGGAAGGTTGATCTCCATATGTTTGTTGTCTATTAGTGTCAAACACTTAGTCATTTAGAAGGAAAAGTTGGTTTGTCATCACTATGACTAAGTTACTCTATATAGTCAAGTTATGTATTAAGTAGACTTGTAAATAATTATGTATATGTCAAGCTTTAGAAGCTGAGAAAGTCTATGGTCTCCAAGTGTCCCTATGGAAGTAGAGTTATTCAATATGGTGAATTCCAAGTAAAGTAGATTTGGTATATGCCAAGTCATACAGAAGAAGCCGAGCTAGTAGAGGTCGATCATCAGCAGGCAAAATAGCTATCACCAAGCATCAAAAACTATGTGTCAAGTGATATTGTTTAAACAAAGAGTATTTGGAATGGCACAAAATATGAGGTAAACTATTTTGGTTGATATAAAGATGACATTAAATTATCATAGAGTTTTTTAAAGAGGTGATTACTGTAGAACTAGATCTTAGTGTGCAAGGAACATTAACATTAAAGAAAGCATTCACAAACCAAAACTAAGTTCACATATATGCTTAGACAAAGAAAAAAAACAAGAGATGCAAACCTCAAAAGATGAAGCACTTCATTGCTTTCTTGATTTTGTAGATGCATCCTTTGATGTGGATGTATGCTCAAGATGCTCAAAGTTGCTTCAATGGTGGAGATGGGTAATAGAAAATTGGTAGCTTTGTGAGCTCTCAATTTGGCATTATAAAGTTATGGGTATGGATTTTGGCTCTCAAAAGGGCATGATAACTCTAGCTCAAGGATTGTGATTGAAATGGCTTGGGAGGGGATTCAATTTATAGGCTAAGGGCTTTAGGGATGGAGGGCTAAGATGCAAGGAGATATGAAGGCTTAAGGAGGGCTAGGATGCACTCATAGGAGAGCACATGGATTGTTCTTACTTAGCACCAATGGGAAGGTGACACTTGTCACAAGGAGGATGAGTGTGAGAGGGTAGGGTAAAAGGTTGGTTAAAGGAATGATGAGTGGGGTTGAGTATGTAAGAGAGATGTAAGAGGAATGAATGTGGAAGAGGGAAGAGTGTGGAAGATGGATGTAAGAGTCATGAGTGGGCTTGTAAGAGTCTTTTATGTTTTGTAAGAGAACTCATGACTTGGTGGTTGGGATTCTTGAGGGGAGACTTTGGTTTGGTTTAGGAAAGTCTTAAACTTGCTTAGGGAATGTAACAACATTAGGGGGCGGATTAGGCTTGGGTTTAGGATTAGATTAGGAATGTTAGAGATGTGCAAGTGGATGGCATTAATGAGGGTGGGTGATTTAGTGGCTAAGCTTGGTTAGTATGGGTGGATGGGGTGGATTAGGCTAAATGGAGGATTAGGGATAAGTTAGGCGTTTTTGGATTTGAGGATTTTATTTATCAAATAGATTTATTTAATAAATGGGGATTTTTGGAATTAGATAGAAGAAAAGGATTAATTGATAAATAATAGGTTATTTGATTTATGAATTAGAACTATAGATGATTAATTAAATTAATTAGCTAGGGTATGACAAAGGATTAATTAAATAAGACTTTAACTAATGATGTCTTTAGAGATAACTAAATAGGATTACCAAAGTGGTGTAATCAAATTTAGGTGTCTACATTTTGCCCCTCTTTGGCAATGTGTTGAGACAACACTATTTCAAAGAAGTTCAAATGAAGATGACATGAAGAAGATGCTTTGGCAACAAGGTTGCCCCAGTCTTGGATAAGAAGAAGAGAGACTAGACTTAGATGATGCCCCCTCAAGAAGGCAGCGGGGAGAGAAATGAGGCTCGACGACTTCTTGAAAAGTATAAGAAATTGAGATGAGCTAAGACACAGATTGGCAAAGAGAAGGGGCTGAATTAGCTCAAACTCTCACTATAGGAGAATGATAAAGGGAAATCAGAGGCACAATAGTAAAGCAAGCTTAAGACTTTACAGGATTGGGGGGAGGATGGAGGAGTGGAGAGCTATAAAAGGAATCCATGGTAGGGAGATGGATGATGGAATGACAAAGTTGATGCAGCAGGATTTCAAAGAGTCAGATTGGCGAAAGATGGGTTTCGGAGATCCTTAGGACAAGGATTGTGGATCTCGAAAAATGAGGCTTGGTGGATTGATTTGATTGGTGGATCCCTAAGACTAGGATTGTGGATCCCTAAAGCTAAGCGTGAGGAGTGATTCAAAGAGATACTGATGCATATGCTGGGGTAGGAGCGACAGATGTAGGATATGGATGGGGGATAATGGAGATGAAGGGGTTCCATTGAAGCTTTTTTGAGTGGGGGGGATACTTCAAAGAGAAGTACCACCATGTAGTTGAGCACTAGATTTTCTATAGGACTGTTGGTTAATTGCCAAGGTTACCAAGAACATCAAGGCCTTTTCAACAACTATCCAGAGGACTAACGAATTGACTCAAAAAAAACACACAAGGATTGCCCCAGCATCACACATGAATCTTAGAGGAAGCAGTGTGGAAATGACACTAGGTAACCCACTGGCAGAAAAGAAAATAAACAAAAGACCTAACTCTTAGATTGCCCCATTCGCAGTATACCATGATATGGAAGATCGTGGCAACCTTGAGGAGGGAACAAAAAGATTGCTTGGAAAAGATATTTCAAGACCCAAAAAGGAAGATCCCAAATCAAAAGAAAGCAAAAATCCAAAAGAGAACCGTTTGCCAACAAGATGGGTAGGACGAGGTACTAACAGACCAAGATCAGACATGAGGAAAGCTATATCCTACAAGGACCTATCAGAGAGTACCTAAGCTGGTGGATTTGGATGTGCGATACATCTGGCAAGCTGAACTAAGAAAGATAACACTTTGGTGATAGGAAATCTAGCTAAAGGATGCATCGGAATAGATAACCAAGTTGTGCAATGTGTGCAAGATGTTGACCAAGGATGAACTGACATGAAAGCCGGATAGATACAATGGTACTAAGCTAAAGAGGATGTACAAGCTAATGGACCAAGATATGTTACAAATGTACAAGTTTGTTCATGTTTTAGTTTTTGTGAGATGGAAATGTTTGTGAAGGATGGGATGTCTGTAACAGTTGATAGGAGGATAGTTAGATGGTTTGCGAAAAGCTTAAGTGAAAATGGGGTTTTGTGTGTGCACGTGATAGTATACAAGCTAAGATACAAGCTTATTTTCAAGCTGGAATATGGTACAAGCTTTGGACAAGATTCGGATATACAAGGTATGGTACAAGATTTACAAGGTATAATACAAGCTTTGGTACAAGATTTTACAAGCTGAGGGACAAGATTTTACAAGCTGTACAAGAGGTATTTACAAGCTCCATTAGATTTTGGATATTTGGTTGGAACACCAAGGGAACAAGCAGGTGTTTTATGGCGATGGTGGGTGGATGGATGAGGGTTAGGATAGTGATAGATAATGGATTAGTCTTTAGTATACAAGGTGCTTGAATTACAAGGTTTTCACCAAGGTACCTATCCAAGGCACTTGAATTGCCAAGTTTTCACCATTGGATGCTTATTTCTCTTTACTATTTTTTTGTATTTTTCAAAAGCTGGGTATACCAAGGATCTTCAAGCATAGAACTTATTGAGATGAATGATGTTAGTGAGATCATTCAAGAGTTCTCCTTCTGGTGTAGATAACTGATAGGCTCCGGAGCCAAAGGAGGCGGTAACCACATAGGGACCAAGCCATGTAGGTTCAAACTTGCCTTTCTTTTCTCAATCTGCTTGGACTTTCATATTTTCTTTGAGGACCATGTCACCTAGCTGAAAGTGTCATGGGAGCACCTTCTTGTTGAAATTCCTTTTGAGACAAGTTTGGTAGACTGTGAGATGGTCATAGGCTTGTTGTCTCCTCTCGTCTAAGAGATCTAGCTGGGTGAGCCGAGCTACTCTGTATTCTTCATCTAATATTTTCCCTCGCAAAGATATGCACAATGAGGGAAGTTCAACCTCTATGGGTAGTACCACTTTGGCACCATAGACTAAGGAGTATGGAGTTGTTCCTATGGATGTACGGAAGGAAGTTCGATAGGCCCATAGAGCTAGATTTATTTGTAGGTGCCAATCGTGACCAAAATCATTGACAACTTTCTTTAGGATTTTGAGGAGGGTTTTGTTAGTTGCCTCTGCCTGGCCGTTACCTTGTGGGAAATATGGGATAGAAAAGTGGTGATGGATGCAAAGGGAAGTGCATAATTCTTCCATGTTGAGATTTTCAAAGTTACCTCCGTGGTCAGTGAAGATGGTGGATGGGATGCCAAAGCAACAAACAATGTGGTACAAGATAAACTTGGAGACCTGAACACCTGTAGCTGAGACAAGGGGGACTACTTCCACCCACTTAGTGAAATAGTCTGTAGCTGTTATTATCCATTTATGTCCATCAGATGAGAGAGGTGTGATAGTTTCAACTAGATCAAGGCCCCAACAAGCGAAAGGCCAAGGTGGTACAATAGGCTATAGATCCTATGCTGGAGCGCACACAAGATTTGTGTGCCACTGACATGGGAGACACTTTCTAAAAAAGTCACAGGATTCTTCTTCAATGGTAGGCCAATAGTAGCCTACTCTAAGGATTTGTCATGCTAGGAAAATACCACTCGTGTGGGCACCGCAAAGTCCAGAGTGTACTTCTTTTAATGCCATCGCGGCCTCATTTTCATCTAAATGTCGAGAGAGAGTATTGTGATAACCCTGACGATATAGGGTATTGGCTATGATAACATAGCAGGATGATTTTTCAATGAGGTTCTGGCATTGGGTACATGTGAGGTGAGGGGATATGATACCATCATTAAGGTAAGTGTGAATTTCATGGTACCAAGGGGATTGGGAACCAACCAAGATATAAACACAGTTTGAATCCTCATTCACATAGGTAGGTGTGAGGAGCTGCTTGACTAAAAATTCATACTGTGTAGTTGCTTGGGGAATTTCCAAGAGCGAGCCGATAGTAGCCATAGCATCTGCTGCTTTGTTTTGCATTTGAGGCACTTGTGTAAACTGAAGCTTTATAAAATGTTGGGTTAGTTGATCAACTAGCTCATTGTAAGGTAATAGCTTTTCATCTTTGGTTTGATATTCATTTAGGGCTTGCTTGATGATGAGCTGAGAATCGCCAAAGATTTGTAACTCAGTGATGTTCCATTCTGCAGCTATCTTTAATCCTGCTACGAGAGCTTCATATTCTGCTATATTGTTGGTGCTAGGGAATTGTAGCTTGAAGGCTTTTGGAATATAATCTCCCTGAGGTGTAACTAATAATATTCCTGCCCTTGATCCATGAGATGTGTATGAGCCATCAAAATAAATCTTCCATGGGGGTTGCTCTTCAATTAGGCAGATATGCTCGTCTGGAAATTCTGTGAGCAAATGATATGCATCTACTAGAGGTGCATCAGCTAGGTGATCTGCTATAGCTTGCCCTTTGATTTCCTTTCTATCCACATACTGGATGTCAAACTTGCTTAGTAGCATAACCCATTTTGCTAGCCGACCTATGAGTGTTGTTCTAGAGAGCATATACTTGAGAGGATCAACCTTGGAGACTAGTTGGATGGTATGACTTAGCATGTAGTGGCAAAGCTTTTGAGTTGAGAAAATAATTGCCAAACAAGCTTTTTCCATAGGAGTGTAATTGAGTTCATAACCAACTAGGGTTCTACTAATGTAGTAGATGGCTCTTTCTCTGGCATAGTCATCAAGTTGTGCTAGAAGTGCCCCTAGAGTAGTAGGCATTACTGATATGTACAAGATCAAGGGACGACCAGGAACTAGTGGAACCAAGATAGGGGGATTTGCTAGATACTGCTTGAACTGATCGAAGCTACATTGACATAAAGGATCCCACTCATAGTTCTCATCCTTCTTTAGTAAATGTGAAAATGGTGTACACTTATCTACAAGTTGGGAGATGAAGCGTCGGACGGATTGAAGCTTTCCCTGAAGAGAGCGAAGCTGTTGCAGTGTCTGGGGAGGAGGCATGTCTAAGATAGCCTTGACCTTCTTGGGGTCAATCTCTATACCTCATTTAGAAACTATGAAGCCTAGAAGCTTGCCAGATGTGACCCCAAAGACACACTTCTTGGGATTTAGCATGAGATGATATTGGGCTAACCTATCAAAGACTTTCTCCAAGTCAGTGAGATGATCCATGAAGGTGTGAGATTTGACTAGGATATCGTCCACATAATCTTCTAAAATGCTATGGATAATTTCATGGAAAATGGTTGTCATAGCTCTTTGATAGGTAGCCCCAGCATTCTTTAGGCCAAAAGGCACCATGGTGTAGCAAAAGGTTCCCCAAGGGGTAGTGAATGCTATCTTATGCTGATCCTCTTCTGCAATCTTGATCTGATTATACCTAGAAAATCCATCCATAAGGGATAGAATTTCATGTCCAACTATAAGATCTACAATCATATCTATGTTGGGCAAGGGAAAATCATCCTTTGGACAAGCTTTGTTAAGATCTCTGAAATAAGTGTAGATTCTGATGTCACCAGAAGGCTTAGTGACAAGGACCATGTTGGAGATCCACTATGAGTAGTCGATATGTCAGATAACCTTAGCAGCTAACATTCTTTCTAATTCAGCTTTGACCAGTAATGCCACCTTGGGGTGCATTTTTCTAAGCTTTTGTCTGACGGGCTTGATCTTTGGATCGACTGCAAGATGATGAACTACAAGCTTTGGATCAAGTCCTGGCATGTCTCGATACGACCTTGCAAATTGGCCACTATTCTCTCTTAAGACCTCAAAGAGGAGGTCAGCTTGGTCTTGTGATAGGGATGCAGTAATGTGAACAAGTCTGGGGATCTCTAAAGAACCGATGTTGACTTCCCTAGTATCCTCAATTAGAATAGAAGACACCTCTGGTCAATTATCTTGAGGAGGCAATGCTAAATCCTCATGTTCTGCTTATGGCTCTAGATTCTCTTGCTGAGGGGTTCTCTTCGCTGCCTTAGCTAGTCCCAAATTCACCTTAGTTCCAGTTTTGGGTGTATCGGAACTAGATTGGGGATTTTCTCCAAAATACCCCTTGGGATCTAGCTTATAGATATAGGCAGAATCTGGCTTTCCCTTCTTGTGAGGTGTTTTAACTCCCATGAATCTTAGAAGTGCTTCCTCTGATGTGAACTCATCAATGTGTATGACACTTGGTTGGTCCCAATCTATGAGTTGTGGATGACCGAGTGGTAGGTCAATGAGATGGATGGATAGTTCTCAGAGAACAAAGTCTCCTAGGAAGATTTGGTCTGGGATATCGTCGTAGGCTCTCTTTTCAACTTCCTTAGGAATGTCTTCAATTTCAACAAGGTCATGATGGATGTTCAAAAAAGCATGACCATTCTTGTTGGTGCCCCCAGTTGTGGGTATGCAAAAGCCAAGACCTGACTTCATTTCCCACTTATGTGCTTCGATGGGGCACTGCATGCCTCTTTCTTCTGGTCCTAGACCACCTCCTTGATAGTTCCATTTTTCAGTGATGAGCTTATGTTCTTGGGGATACTTCTGGCTGAAGTGGTCAAGGCATACTTGATTTCTTGTAGGTGCATCCTTATGTAACCAATTGTTGATATCTGGAGTGAGCTCTTCATGAAGAGGGCTTTTTGAGGATAGAAAGGTGGTTGGGCCAAATTGTTTGTATCGAGAAGGTGGAATCTCCTTAGCTTTTTGATATGTCGATCATCCATGGGCATGTGGATCAAGTGGGAGTGCCCCGACAGCAAATGCATCTGACAGACTATACTCTCCACAGCCTTTGTTATTAATCTTCACAGTAGATAGGGTGCAGGCAAGGATGGTTTCTGGGTCATTACAAGTGTGGGATGAGCTAGTGATGGCTGTACCAATATCAATTCTAGGGCAATGATTTGTATATGAGGTTTCAACCGCATTACAGTAAGCGAAGGGTTCTGGATCGGCATGGACGGTCACCTTAGTGCTCTGATGCAGAAATTTGATGCACTGATGGTACGTGGATGGAATGGCTTTCATGGCATGAATCCATGGGTGACCAAGGAGGATGTTAAATGGTAGGTTTAGATCAATAACATGGCAAACCATCTCTTGGATGACCGGCTCAACCTTGATTGGCAGCAAAATAGTTCCTTCTATGGTTCTTTCCAACTTGTCGTAAGCTTTGATGGTGATAACCTCACTGATCATATCTGCCTTAGTATACCCAGCTTGTTTTATGAATTTTAGGGTGAAAATATTCAAGGCTGATCCATTATCTATCATTACTCTTTTTACGGCAAAATTGGATACCATGATGGCTATGCGAAGCGGAAGGGTGTGATTTGGCTCGACCTTGGGTATGTCGGTGGGTTTGAAAGATAGGGCACATGAGGATAAAAGGTGTCCATCAAGATTACAAAATCTAGTAGCATTGATATCAAAAGGGAAATGGGATTCTATGAGAGCACTGCAAGGATGTCTTTGTACATAGGACTAGTGTGGAGAAGGTCTAAAATGGAGATTTGGGTTCGCATGTTCCCAAAGTGTTCCAAGATATTGTACTGCCTTTTTGATGGAGCTAATGGTGCTGATGAAACCATTGGGCCTGCAATGTTAAATTGTGCTCTTTGAGTGGTAACTGCACACTCATTGTCTGGTCCTTGGATATTGATAACATTGATAGAAGGCTCTTTCTTGAATATACAACCTATAAGGCTACCATAGTCTATATAGGATGAAGTGTGGTCATTGTTCTTCCCATGTTGTTGGTTTGGTTAGCGGTTGTTGGTGTTGTTGTTGTTTTCGATAGGTGTTTTTCTAGGATTTTGGTTGTTGTGTGGAGGGAAAGCATTTTGATAAATCTGTAAGCCTACATTGGGATGGGTTTGGGCACCAACAGTGATTTCTTTCCGATCAATGAGGTCCTGCACATAATCTTTCAATTTCATGCATCTGAAGGTGGTGTGACCATTTACCCTATGGAACTTGCAATACTCATTGTCCTTGTACCATGCAGCTTTGGATTGTCTTGGATCAATTTGCTGGGTAGGAGGAAATTTGATGAGGTTTTCCTTAGCCAATTTCTCAAAAATGACATCCAATAGCTCACCAAGGGGTGTATAGTTTCTAGGTGCGTGTTGGAATCTAGGTTTTTTCCCTGCAGCTACATTGATGGCATTAGCTTGATTGTTAGACCCTTGAAATTTGGGTCTTGTATTGTAGTTTTGATAGCTTTGGTTATTCTGCTATTGGTAATTGATAGCTTGTTGGTTTTTTGGTTGATATGGTGGGTTAGACTGGTTTTGAGAAGGGCCAAAAATATTCACATGTCTGGTGTCAGTAACCCCATCTGTTGCAACATGCTTGTTTTTGTTCCAATACCTAGACTTGTCATTGGAATGTGATTGATTTTGGTTGGCCTCTTTGTAAATCCTGACCACATCATCTTTAATGAGTCCTTGCTCAAGGATCATTCCTTTCTCTTTGATATCCTTATAGGTCTGCAAACAGTTCATGGTCATGTGGTGAGCCAAGCTAGGATGGGCATTATGAATAAATATTTTCACCACATGGTGCACTAGCAAGGTGTAGGATATGTGGGTGGTAAGGGTTTGCCATCTTTGCAAGTATTCAGCAAGGCTTTCTCCACCTTTTTGCTTAGTGTGGACAAGGTCAACTATTGATAACTCTGTTTCAACAAGATGGGCATATTGGGCTACAAATGTCTCAGACATTTCAGCAAAGTTTTTAATTGTGCAATATGGGATTCTATAAAACCATTCAAGAGTTGGCCCGGCCAAGCTTTTGCGAAAAAGGTGTAAGAGGAAGACATCACTGTATGCTACCTCTTAGCAGTGCATGTAAAATTTTTTGATGTGGGTGGTTGGGTCTCCTTTTCCTCTAAATTTGTCAAATTTAGGTACCTCAAAATTCTTGGGGAATGGAGTCATAGTAATGGCTCTATCAAATGGATAAGGACACACAGTCTCAAACTTGAATGTCTTTGGATCATTCCCTTCTTGGATGGCTTTCAAAGATGTCTTCATTTGCTCCCATTTTGAATTGATAGGTGATGGCTGGGGTGCCCCCAATGTGGGAGTTCCTTGAGGTAGGTATGCACTAGATGGGGCCACTGAATATGGATGGTTGTGAGGGATTTTATGATACAGATTGTACATTGTTTGGGCAGTTGCATGGTAGATGACGGGTTGTTGAGGGGGAGGTGGCGCATATTGCTACATGTGCTGTGAAGCTTGCTGTTGATATGGGATTTCAGGTTGGCATTGAGGAACATAAGTTGGCTATGGGATAAATGAATGGCTTTGTGGAGGTAAGGTATAAGATGGTTGTGAAGCTTGGGGAAAGGATCAGGGGGCTTGTGGGGTTTGACCAATATATGTGGGTTGCACCCCCATTTGGGACGGTACCTGCAAATAATTAGTTGTTGGCTAGATTGGTGGATTACCTCCTAGAAGTGGCATTGAAAAGTAGTTGGTAATAGGAGGTAATGGATTAGTTGGTGGTGGAGGTGGTGGGAATTGAAAGCTTGGGAATGGAACTGATGGGGTTTGATAGCTTGGTGGCTAGATTTGGAAGCTTGGTAGAATGGTGGCGGGAGTTGGGGTCACTTGGGAGCTTGGCAAAAAATTGGCAGTAACTTGTGGAATTTGATAGCTTTGTGGAGTGAAGGTAGTAGCTTGTGGATTTGTGGCTGATGGTATTGAGCTCACAAGACCTAATGGAAATGATGGGATTGTCCTTTGGGCTATGGTGAACAAGCTGGGGGTGATGAAAGGTTGATTACTTGGCCCCATGGGTGGCATCCCTGTTGTATATTGCTGAGGTTGGCCAAAGATGCTAGCACTGATTTGGGAGATGGCTAGATTTGGAACGCTGGGTTGGGGAGCAGCAGTAGCAACAGTGAAGGGAGTGAATGGTGAGGTATTTTGGTCAAAGGAAATTTAGAGTGGAGAGGTATGAACCAAGGATGGAGTGGTAGTGGCTGGATTGGCTTGCGGAATGGAGATTTTGACTTGGGTGGAGGATGGTATGTTTGGGTCTATTGGATCAAATGGATTGGCTTGAGGCTCTTCTTTTGGCATATATTGAGGATAATTTAGATCATAAGAGCCGATGGGTGGTGGCAGCTACCCAAACAACGGGTTAGATGGATCTGATAATGGAGGGGGTCTTCCAAAGTCAAAGGTTCCTACATTGTCCCTTCAAAAATTAGCCATGATTGTCTCTTTGTTCTTGTCTATAATGGCATTTACCAATACTGCATTTCCTGGTTGGTTCATGAAAGCTTCAATGTTAGTAGGTAATGGCATAGCTTTGTCTAGGCTAAAGGATGGCTGAGTGCTCAACGGGGGTGATGCTATTCAATCCAAATGATAGGGCTCCATTGTTTCTTTCTTCTTGGCTAAGCGAGTGACAGGTGGCATGAAGATGTAGAGTGTTCCTAGGGATGAGATGCAATAATGCTAATGGATGCAAAAGGGGGAAGGCTTTTCTATGCAAATGATTTCCTAGGTTGAGGCAAAGCTATATGAAAAAACCTAAGGAGGATTGGGTTGGGGATTCTAACTTCAAAGATATGTTGCCAAAGCACGAAAGGTCTGCTTTCCTATGTGCAAGCTTGGTGGTGATTGTGTCAACTTAAGGATAGACTAATGATCCTTTAGGAAGAACATGAGATTGACCACTTGTGGATCCCAACCTTTAGCTCAAGGTGATGAGGGATAACAAGTGACAAAGCTGGATTACCCTAGAAAAAGCTCTGTCAAAAAGATAACCTTGGTGAGATTGGTGGATTTGAAAAATTTTAGGAATGGCAAACTTTTTGCAAGGTGACAACAATTTTGAAAGCTTAGATGTACAGATTTTGGATTGCTGGCTAGATGGTTTGGTTCTAAATGAGATGGATGAGCTAATAATGCTTACGGGGATAACCTAAGATGGTTGGCCTTTCTACAAAGATGACTTTAAAGTGAAGCTTATCCAAGAAGATGTGGAGAAACAAGGGTGTTTAATCATAGAAATCATGCCTAGTTGGTAAGGCATAAGTAGGATTAACTCCTGGATGTTGGCTAAATTTGATGGTGTGCTCAAACCAAGACTCTTAAAGTGCTTCATTGGCAACTTTGTCCTCTACTTTATGAAGTTTGGCGATTTGCAGGCTTGGTGTTATTTCTTTTTCTCTTGGCTAAAAGTTCTTGGTATGCCAGAGATGGCTTGAGTTTGACTTTGTGAAACTTTTGTTTGGGTTTGGGTTGTTTTGACATATATTCCTCAATCTGCTTGGCTTTGGGAGATTCTGGTTGTTTTGCTTCAACTTGTTCAACTTCTAAAATAAGTAGTGACTACGCTAAGTATGCCCTAAGCTAGGATTGACCAAGTTTGGCAAACATTCATTCAACAAGTAAAATAAAATCAAGCAATAGATAGGAACACCTAGATAGAAGTTTGTGGTTCTCAGAATGTGATACTTGCGCCAAGGAGTGTGTATGTTCTACAAATGTTTTGATTATTCACTTCAAACACATTAACATCCTAGATGGTTGTCTACAAGGCTGACAGTTGGTTTAGCTAGGGAGTACTCAATATACCCAAGGTATGTGAGGCCCAAATTCATAGATGAGACCAAAAAGATGTCACACAGCCGAGAGGAGCGGTAACCCACTTATCCTCTTTCACTTCTCAAGGGTATAAAGTTCCTTGAGGCTTACCCTGAGTGATAAAATCTTGATCCCAAGAGAGGTGTCTTTTGATTCACCTCTCGGTTCTTATACTTTGCCAAAATGCTGGAGTTGAGGTCATCCAAGGGATGATGAAATCCCCAAGCAAGCCTCCTAAAAAAAAATAAGGTTTTGGATCCTAATCTTATGCACCCAAGATGGCCTTAAAAGATGATAAGGGGAGAGAAGACTTGGATGACCTTGGGCTAAAAAACATGCTTGTCCTTTTACCAACTGACTCTTATGTGTGCTAATCTAGACTTTGCAAGCACTCATGTTTAAGAGACAATGGTCAATTCCAACTTGAAGTGCCAACAAAAGTAAATCGATCGAAGAATGCAAACAAGAAGAAGAGTTAGGGTCAACAAAAGCAAACTTGCACGCTTGGAGGCCCTCCACGTCAAGTATCAATTAATTTTTTTTAAGGCATTCAAGATTGAGTGTGAGTTTGTTTTAAGCCCAAAACAAAAGTGTGTGAGATTTGATTTCAAGCGCGCAACCGGAGGCTCTCCACGTCAATTGTTGTTCAATTTTAGTGCCCAAACTTGAAGTGTGATCGATTTAATCTAGAGTTTTGGTCATTTAAGAATTTTTATAAAGTTAAAGCAAACGTTCAAAGACCAAGTGAGTTAGTTAGATTGTGGAATATTTAACACTTTTTTCAAGTAGACCCATCCCCATAAATGGCACTGAGATTGCAACCAATGGTTGAATTGATGAGTGATTAGAAAAGAAGTGAGTCCAAGGAACTACTCAAATTGATTTTTGCAAATTTGTATTTAACTTAAAAAAGTTTCTTAATTGTCCAAAAATCAAACTTTGCCTAAATTGCATGCAAAAGAGAGATTTGTTTGTTCTTTTTAATGCACCAAAAATTGAAGTGTGAGATATTGCAATGGTTAATTGATCTTTGCATTCAAGATTGAATTTTTTTTTTTAAGCATGCATTCCAAAGAAAATTGATTTTAATCTATGGCATTCAAGAGTGTGTTTTGAACAACATATATTCAATGAAAAATGTGTTTAACCATTCAAGTTCATTTTAGCAACATGCATTTAAAGACAAATGATTAAACAATCAAGTTCACTTTAGCAACATGCATTCAAAGACAAATGATTAAACATTCAAGTTCATTTTTTAGCAACATGAGAACCTGCAAGAAACATGGTTAGTGGTTTCATATGTGCTTCAACCTACAATGAGACAGAAAAAAGCAAATTGGTTAGTCACTCAAAATCTTCCAAAATGAAAGCTTAACTATGGGGGAAAAAAATTGAACTTTTTTTGCTATTTTTCCTACACATAAAAATGCTTAGAATGGTCTAAATCCTAGGAAAATACTAAAAGGAACTGATATGCTAAAACAAAAATGCAACATAAACAGGCAGAGATGACAGTTTATCAGGTGGAGATGCCAAATTGCAGAGACGTTGAAACTCGTAGACATCAAAACTCGCAAATGACAGTCTAATGAAGAAGGCAGTTGGTAGCGTCAGAGATGATAGTTGACTGCTAGCGATGGCGGAGATGACAATTGACTGCTGGCGGTAGCGGAGACGATAATTTGAGCTTTTGAAAGTGATGCAGATGACAAAAGCCAGGCGGAGATGCTGAAACTCGTAGACATTGACCTGTGCAGATGCCGAAATTCACAAACAACCGTTCAAGTTTTAGAGCAGACTCCCAGAAAATAGGCGGAGATGCTGAAACTCGTAGATGACATTTTGAGTGTGCGAAGACGACAGTTGAGCTTTCATAGACGACCATTGTGCAAACAAGCGGAGATGCCAATTTGTGGAGATGACACTGCTCGTAATGAACCGACGGGCGCGGGTTTTTCCAAATTTTTTTGTTTTCTTAGTTATTTTTGGATTTTAAAGGATATGTCCTTCTTTTTAGTGCATCCTTCAACCTACAAAAACAAGCAAACACACCTTGCAACAACTCAAACAACAACAAACCATTAGATTGTTAGTTTTTAAAAGCAACATGTAGATTGAAATGGATGAAAAAAATGACCCATAGCGGGGTCCCACCATGCGTGCCAAAATGTAGAACTAGATCTTAATGTGCAAGTAACATTAATATTAAAGAAAGCATTCACAAACCAAAACTAAGTTCACATATATGCTTAGACAAAGAAAACAAACAAGAGATGAAAACCTCAAAAGATGAAGTACTTCATTGCTTTCTTGATTTTGTAGATGCATCTTTTGATGTGGATGTATGCTCAAGATTCTCAAAGTTGCTTCAATGGTAGAGATGGGTAATAGCAAATTGGTAGCTTTGTGAGCTCTCAATTTGGCATTATAAGAGTAATAATGTCATTGGGATTGTTACCCCCACTTTTGTTTTCTAATCTATTGGTCAAAGGTGACTTCTTTGTTTAGTCAAGTTTAGTCCCTATTTTGAAGTGTTCGAGTCTAGGTCTATAATCTTTAAGTCTAGGTGACCTCTATAATATTTCCCCAATTTTCCTTCTCTTTCCCCATAACTAGGCAAGTGACTGTTCTTATCTTCTTGTTTGTTGGGTAAGTTAGTTTACATTCTAATAGAGGTTAGTTTCCACTCATTACAGATGAAACATGTTTACTATTTTCTCACAAGTTTATTGATGGTTGAACATATAGCATTGGTGGAAAAATCCATTTCATCTTCTCCTCAGTGGGTTTTCGACCCATGAAGACAAGTTTCTGTGAAGGCTCACGTGGAGGAGTTTTTAACATTAAAAGATTTAGAGTTGAAACTTTCTTATCAAAATCAATGTTTGGAGCTAAAATTAAGTACCTAACGATGATCTAAATTTTCCATCTCAACAAAATTTTTCCTTTTTGGGAAATCTCAAATAGTCTTCTACACAACGGGTTGCACACTCATGAAGACAATTTTTCACAAAGTAGAAAAAGATGAAAATTAAAGGTTCAAAGTTACTCAAATGGATTTGTATGTCTGAGTTGAGTACCTTAACATTTTTTTATGCATTTGATTGGAGCTTTAGCCTATGTAGATGCATTGGCAGAAAATCTATAATGGCCTTCTCCATAACAGGTCCTCAACCCTAGTAGGCAATTTTTTGCATATGTGATAAAGATCAAGCTAGTAAGTGAATTTATTTTCCACACTAGATTTGGAGTCTATCTTAATGATAAGAGAATGGATTGAACCATTATGGAAAGAAGACAAAACTAGAATCATTCATAGTTGATTTTCATCAGTGAGGTACCCCAATGATAACTTTCTAAAGCTTGAAGAAAAATAGAAAGCTAAGTACCAGGATTATAAAAATTTACTATTGCACTCAATAGAATAGTGAAAAGACCCCCAAATTCTCATTGATCATTTGAATTTACTATCAAATGGGTATCTCCATAATGTCTAGCTGTGTGGCACAAATTCTAAAATAATAACAGGTGAATTATGGATCTTATTTAAAAGCAAACAAACAGTTTAAAAAGTTACCACTTTTTTCTTGATTTCTCATTCTATCATTACGCATAACTATTTGAGAGCCTATGAGCATTGTATTTTTTGTTCCATTCATTTCTTAAAATTCAAAATCTTGATCACAAGCTTATGGCAAGAAATGGCATCTTAAAGGTTAGGTTAGCATCACTGCGATGGCAAAGGGGTCTCTCTCTTTTGACTTTACCTGTAATGAGGACATGGCTAATATTTTGTGTGAAGGGCCCTAGAGTATAGGATGGGCAACTCTGGTGTTGCAGAAATGGTCTTCAAAATTGGACTTAAATGAATCTTTTTTTTAGCAAGCTCCAGTGTGGGTTAGACTCCCTGAGTTGCCCTTGGAATTCTAGAATGAGGATGTTTTTATGGGTGTGGCTAGTTCATTTGGAGAACTATTATCAATTGATCCTATTACTACTTCTAAGAGTAGACTTACCTATGCAAGGATTTTCATAGGAGTAAGGGAAGGGGATGATATGCCGGAAGTGGTGTGCTTCAAGTCTAAGCTTAGCACTCACATACAGTAGATGGACTATGAGAGCATACCTTTTGGTTGCTATCATTGTTTTAAGATTGGACATAAGGCTTTTCAATGTTTGAAAGTGAATATGGACAAGAAGAAGAAGTCTCTCCCTTCCTCTCATCTTAATTGGGACAAGAAAAATTGCAAGAGGAAGACCACCAGCATAGGCCACAAGGCTGATCCTATTATGGTTGGTCAGAAGGCTAGAGAAGTTAAGAAGGAAATTACACATAAGCCAGCAGCTTCTACCACAATAGCTCAGACCAAAGATAAGAAGGATTTTCCCCATTCTGAAGAGCATGCTCAAAAAAATCCAAATGGTGAAGTATCTACATATCTAAAGGAAAAGCTAGAGGCAAATGCCCTAGAAGGAAACCAAGTTGACTTTCATGAGTCAGAAGACTCTCAAATTGTGGAAGGGGTAGTAGATTTGCAATAGGTAAAGCCTATCGTTAAATATTGCAAGGGAGCTCCTCAGTAGATTATGAAGGAAGCAGATCTGGAAGGGATCCCTGAGTCTAAAGGGAGAAGTGTTTTGGCTACCAAAGACGAAGAGAAGGATAGAGTTAATATGGATATAATTATCTATCAAGGCCTCGAGGATAATTTTGTTTCCTCTAGAGTAGGAGCTGAAAGTGTTGTAGAGAATGAGAATGAAGTTTTGGTGAGCGTGCTCAAAGATTGGGAGGACCCTCCTAGAACTCCAAAGAAATCTCAAATAGTATCTAGGTCTTTGGACCCTATTTTGGAAAGAGAAGCTTTTCTTTCCCCTAAGCCTAGGAAGAAAATTTTAGAGAACCCTCTTTGGCATCTCTGATGGAGACTAGCAGCTACAAACCAGATGTGGGAACAATGGCTAGAAAAGGTAGAAAAATAGAGAAGCAAACTAGAGAGGAGGAGACCAGAAGATGCTTGGCGAATGGGCGCTAGAGAACTCTTCAAGAGTGTTCCAAGAATGGAAAATGAAGATCATATCATGGAATATAAGGGGCTTAAACGGAGCCCAAAAACAAGAAATTATAACGAATTTGATCAGAGATCAAAGACCTGATATTTTGATGATCCAAGAAACTAAAATGAAAAAGGAAACTCTAAGGAAAATTAAGTTTAGTAGCATGATGAGTGGGGAGGCTTTGGATGTAGACGGTGCCTCTAGTGGTCTACTGACCCTGTTTAATATCAAGCATTTCAAAGTTGAAGTACTGTTTAATGAGGGTAATATTCTTCTCTGTCATGTTCCAATCTAATGAAAATTGGTTTTTGATGAATTTTTATGCTCCTAACAATAAAAGAGATAGAAAAAATCATTGGACTAAAGTAGGAAACCTGGTGCAAAGTAGTAATTTAAAGAAAGGCATCATTATGGGAGATTTCAACACTCATCTTGTGGATGGGGAGAAGATGGGTGGTCTGATCCCAGATGGGAAAGTAAACAAGACCTCTCTAGCTTCATCAATGGTTTGGCTTTTCTAGATCTAGATCTTATGGGAGCTGCCTTTACTTGGTCAAACAAATGCTTGGGGTAGGACTGCATCTAGGTTAGATTAGATAGAGCTTTAATCTCCCCTAATTGGTTGAAGTCTTTTTCTTGTAGGTTAGCTCTCCTGCCTAGAGTGGGATCTGATCATTCTCCTATCTCCCTCTCGGTTGCTCCTATAGAACCTAGAAGGAACCCCCCCTTCAAATTTGAAAAAATGTGGACTTCTTATCCTAATCTTTTGGATAAAGTAAAATTTTGGTGGGGTTTAGAAGTGAAAGGCACTACTATGTTTAGAGTTTCTAGGAAATTGAGTAATGTTAAGAGAATGGTTAAAGTTTGGAATAAGATTGATTTTGGCCATATCTTTCATGAGAAAGATGTCTTATCTGACAATCTTATTTCTATTCAAGCCTCTATTTAGCAGGATAGGTATGATGAGCTTAATAGGGAGGCTAAGTTGTCTATTCTTAAAAATTTACATAATATCATCAGCAAAGAGGAGAAGTTTTGGAGGCAAAGATCTAGGGTTAACTGGCTTAAAGATGGTGATCAGAATTCAAAGTTTTTTCATCTAACCACCCTCAAGCATAGAGCTTATAATAGAATTGTTGGCATCATGAAAGGGTAGGATTTGATGACTAAGGAGAAGGAAATATTAGCTAAAGTTGTCTCCTTCTTCTCTTCTCTCTTGCCTTGGGATCCTCTTCTGTCAAAGGTGGACCAGGAAGACTTGGTTGTTTCTATTCCTCAGTTAATCCAACATCATCATAACTTAATGCTTTGAGCCATTCTTTCTATTGTTGAAGTTCATGAAGCTCACTTTTCCTTTCTTGGGGATAAATCTCCTACCCTTGATGGTTTTTCTACCTTCTTTTTTCAGATGTATTGGCAGGTGGTGATGGATGATGTGGTGAAGGTAGCTCAGGAATTCTTTGGAGCTAGGAGCATTCTTAAGGAGATTAACTCCACTTTTTCGATCCTCATCCCTAAGGTGCCTTGGGCTAACTCTTTGGACATGTTTAGACCTATTAGATTGTGCAATTCCTTTTACAAGATTATCTCAAAGGTTCTTAACTCTAGGTTTCTAAAGCTCCTCCCTTTGATTATATCGCAGCAACAAACTGGTTTTGTCCCGAGCAGACAAATTTTAGACTCGGACATGATGGTGCATGAAGTGATCCACTCTATGCAAGTTGGAAAATGAGAAGGGATGCTACTTAAACTTGACCTATCTAAATCCTCTAACTACGTTGACTGGACTTTTCTTGATATGGTGCTCAAGGCTTTTGGGTTTGATTTAAAAGTTTTTAAATTGATATCTTAGCTTGTCTCTACTTCCTCTCTTGCTATGTTGGTTAATGGATCTCCTTTAGATTTTTTCAAACCCTCAAGAGGACTATGGTAGGTGGATCCACTCTTGCCAATACTCTTCATTATCTTGGATGAATGTATGGGAAGGCTTATTGAGAGAGAAAATAAAGAAGGTAGAGTCAAAGGGATAAAACCTTCCTCTAAAAGTGATCCTTTCTTGCATCAGCATTTTGTTGATGATACTATCATTGGGGGGAGGCTTTTGTGAAGGAGGCAAAAGCCATGAAGGATGTCCTGGATATCTACTCTAGAGGGTCAGGCCAACTAATTAACTGGGAAAAGAGCTCTTTATATTTTATTAATACCCCAGAGGATAGACAAAGGAAAATTTCTAGGATTCTAGGTGGTAATGTGGAAAAGTTTCCCTCTACCTACCTTGGGCTTCCTTTGGGTTTGATTCCTCCAGACTCCTTCTAGAATGGTATTATGGACAGGTTCAGCAAAAATCTTGTTGTCTAGAAAGGAGCTATTCTCAGTCAAGTTGGCAAATGTCAACTAGTTAAATCCACCCTTCAAAATTTTCCACTGTACACTTTAAGCCTCTTTGTGATTCCACTTAAATTCATGGAGAGGATGGAGAAAATTCAAAGGGATTTCTTATGGATAGGAGTTGAAGGGAAAAAAAGATACCCACTAGTTGCTTGGGACAAAGTCTATCTCCCTAAGAATTATGGAGGTCTTGGCATAAGGAAGCTTACTCATCTTAATAAGGCTCTTTTGGCAAAGCAATTATGGCTTATCTTCAACAGCACTAGGGAATGGAGATACATCTTGGTCAACAAGTACATTAAGAGGCCTTTTATTTAGTTCATCCTTTTTAGCGAGGACATTCCTAGAGGATTAGCTATATAGAATGGTTTTCTAAAAGCCAAGAACTTGGAAAAGGGAAAAGTATCTTGGAAATTGGGGAATGGGGAGGATATCTAGTTCCAGTCTGATAGTTATCTTATTCAAGGCCCCCTAATGAACAATCCTGTCTATGATGTTTGAGTGAACCATTGTATTCAACTTTTTGGGCTGAAAGTCTACAACTATAGGAATGACCAGGGTTGGATAGATCTGTATATAATCTCTTATGATCTAAAACCAATCATGTTAATGTTAAATTCAATGGCTCTCAACAATAAGAGGGATGAAATGATCCGGGGGGACAGTTCTAGTGGAAACTACTTTGTTGCTTCTAGGTATATGGCTCTTTGGAGCTTTAAAAAGAAGCCTTCATGATCGAAAGCTTGGATCCCAAGCCTCACTCCTAAAATCAATATATTTTATTGGCTAGCCTTACAGAACAAAATTCTCACTTAAGATAACCTTATAAAAGAGGACAGATTCTACCAGGCAGATGTAGTTTATGTAAGAATCAGTTGGAAACAGGAAACCACTTGTTCATTCACAGTTCCTTCTCTAGGGAGGTCTGGGATTTCCTAACCCAAGACTTAGGGATTAGCTAGTGCATGCCAGATAATCTCCTGGACTTTTTTTGCCAATGGAAATCCTTGTTCAAATCCCCTATTTTGCAAGAATTAGGAACCTAGATCTTACCCCACTACTGTTGGAGCATATCGAAGGAGAGAAACAATAGAATCTTTAGAGACAGAGAGGAGCCAGCCATTTTTCTTAGGAAGAAGATTCACAAAAATATAAAGGAAAACTATCTAGTAAGGAAGGGGGGAGGTATCGAAGTGGGCTATAGGAAAATGGAGAAGGAAAAAGAAAGAATGTTAAAAAGACAGGAAGCCAAGTGGCTTCTCCCCCATAAAGGATGGCATAAAGCCAATTTTGACAGGACCTCTAAGGGAAATATTGGCTCCTTGGGAGGTGGAGGCATGATTACTAATGAATTTGGGGACTGAGTAACGACCTTCTCTCTCCCATTGGGTTTCCAAACTAATCACTTTGTGGAAGCAAGTGCGGCCTGTCATGTGGTGAAACTAGCTTTTGAAGTAGGAGTTACTAATCTATGGCTTGAAGGGGACTCCAATAACATTATTAAATCTTTAAATGGAAAATTCCATTATTCATGGTCAATTTCTAATCTTATTGATGAGACACATGAGACTCTTGCTAAATTTGATAGAGTCCATGTCACTCACATTTTTAGGAAACAAACTCGGTGGTAGATTGGTTCACAAATAAAGGTGTCCAATCTAACCAAAAAATGACCTAGCAACTAGGAAAGAGTTATTCAGTGGATATTAAGAGCCTAATCGAGCTGGATAAGATCCAAGGGAGTATAAAGGAGATCAATCTACAATTATGAATAGGAAAGGCTTATGGGGAAAGGGTACAACTCTAAAAGGTTGTATTGGTAAATACAAGAAATGGGAATTATTACAGTTTATTCGACACACTTTATGGGTCATTTTTTGCAATTGTAACTTGAGCAACGACAAGGATTATTTCTTCAGTCTCTCTCTAAAATACAGAGAACCCTATCAGATGGTGAGGTTTTACAGGGCTGTTCTTATGAGAATTGTGGGAGAGCAAAGTGTCAATATGGTCGGTGAAAGGTGTAGAAAAGAACTAGTGGGGAAAATGGAGAAATAGAGAAGCAGGAAGAAAGTGTGGGAGAAGCTGGCTTAGGGCAAGATTTCAAGGTATATCATGAAGCTGAATGGTTATGACCAAAATGTGATTGATAGCATGGTCAATTTTTGGAAGGATGGTAGAGTCAAGGTGAATGGGATAGCTTTTCCGATAATGGAGGAGGTGATTTTGGCTATTACTGAGATCTTGATGGTGGGCTTTAAGTTCTTTAGGGACAAAAAGCTTTTAGTCAGTGCAGTGAAGGACTTTTCTGACAACTCTAAGGAGCTAAATGCCCTGAAAAAGAGTGATATGTTTTATGATCTAGATTCTATAATGAAGATTTGGAGGTATGTTTTGCATATTGTCATTGAGTACATTACTCTTGACCCTAGGTTTGATCATATTTGCACCCACCATTTCATTCTTTTGAATCATTTTCAACATCATAGCAAAGTTTCTTTCCCTTTCTATTTGTTGAACTCTATGAGCAAGGGAGTGTCAAGCTTCAAAAAGAAACCCTCTGCTAACCCTACTTTGCATGAGGGGCAGTTACTGCTCATCTAAGAGCACTTCAAGGCTTAGACAATAAGTAACATCCCTTCACAGGTTGGGAATAAGGAGATCAAAATCTCTAGCTACTCCTTTGACTTGGATGCTATACAGAGCATTAGTTATGAGGAAGGGGGGCTTACTTTCTCTGGTAAAAAAGCAACGTCTAATGTAAAGAAGTCACCATCCCCCATTACCCCTAGAAGAAAAAGCCTTAGAAATCATGGTCAAAAGAAGCTTGGGAAAGAGGAGCAGGACACCTATGATAAAGAGGAGGCTATGGAGTCTAAAGATGAGGAAAAGGAGAGGTAAGGGGGAAAAAAGGAAACCTAGGGTGGGAAAAAATGCAAGAGGGTGAGCATGGAGGATGAGAGGTTGCAGTAGGACCTAGACTCTTCTCCACTCCCTCTCTCCCCTATTCATCCCTAAGCCCACTCGGAGGAGCAGATAAAGGATAGTTTTGGAGCTGGGGGGGGGGGGGAGGTGTTGGCCAAAGATAGGAGGAAAGCCTGGAGAAATGTTAATGTGAGGACTTCAAAAATGGGTATTTTCAGAGAAGTGATGAACCCCCAGATCCTAGTGGATAGCCAAGAGGAACCACATCTTGAAGAGCTCATTAACTCTGAGATTGTGGCAATCTCTAATAATGCCAGGGAATATGGGATGAACCTCTTGAACAATGCCTGCAATAGCATGATAGACAATTACAGGTCAGTCCAGTGGCTTTTTCATGAGCTAGAGGAGGTTAAGGAGAAGGTGGTTCAAATGGATGCAGTCAGGAATCTAAAGGGCCTAGAGAAAGGGATAGATTATGATTATAGGCATAGCCTGGTGGAAAGGAGGATCCACAACCTAGAAAATTACAATCACAATCTGTCGAACCAGAAAATCTCACTTCTCAACTTGATTAATAACAACATTCTATCTTTAACTAATTGGCTTAAAAATAGAGGCATGCGGGGGGCTGTGGATGGAAAAGATAGGGGTAAAGCTAGATCTAATGATGATAATACCACTGGTATCACTTTTTCTACTCTAGACTAGGAAGAACATAGGACTCACTAGTAGGAGGCCAAGGAGAACCAGATAGCCCAGGAGGCTGCCTCGGTCATGCAAGAGTTGGAAAGAAAGATTGAGGATTAGTTCTTGTCTTTTTCCTTTTTCGTTGGCTTTTTGTTTTGGCTTTTTTCTATTTCATTTGTCTTGTCTTTTCTATTTGGCCTTTTCTTTGGCCTTTGTTTATTTGGCTAGGCCTAGTGCTTATTATCAGCCTTTAGACTTGTTTCTTTTGTGGTTGGGCTTCTAACACTTATTTTCAACTTGTTATGTTTTAACTCTCGAGTTTTAGGATCCTTGTAAAGCCTATTTATCTAATCAAAAACATAGTTCATGAATTTTGATGCATTAACTGGTATCAAGATGGAATTGTAGAAATTCACAAACACTTCCCTCTATTTCTATGACATGGTAGATTTCCAAAGGAGAATCAAAGCTGAGAAGATTCACCATATCATGGAGAAGCTCTAGGGGAGTGGTCTAGTCAAAGCATCTGGTTTTATGGTTGTGGTCCAAGCCCTGGAGCTTATTCATGAATGCATTAACTACTACAATCCAAAAAATAAGTAGATTGTGCTACCTAATGATACAGTTTTGATTTTGATCAATAGACAAATAGTAGTAAACTATCTTTGAGTGGTAGAGTGAGATGAGTTCTCTGATTTAACCATGGGAGGAGCATTCTCAAAATTTTCCTTAAAGAAGATGATCTAGAGGAAGGAGATTATGAGAACCTAAATCCAGAAGTTATGGAGTGACAAAAGAAAATTTCCCAAGACTTTTTTCGAGAAAACGGGCAAACTAGAAATAATTCACATTTTATTTCTTCTTCATAGACTGAGAGGTGAATTAGAAGCCCTAAATTTTGTTGAACAACATTTCTTTTTTATTTAGGTTATATGCTCTGACACATAGCATATTGACTGGTGACATGAGGTAAGTTAGAATCTATCCAATACTCTCTAGGTGAGCAAGTTTTATAACTCATTCTACATGTCTTCCTTCTTGATTTATATGTAGTCCTCCTTGCAATAATGGCTTGGCCTTCCAAGATTAGAAGATTTTCCTGATGATGTCAAATCTTATGAGTTTTACTCATGCCTCCAATTAGAAAATAGCTATGAAAATTATGTTAAAGTGAATGATGTGTTTACTATGAGGGATTGCAAGGAACTATAAGGATACCTGAATAGAATATTCAATCTAGAAGCCATGACAGCCATTGAACAATTTGGATGTTATTTTCAATTCTCATCATTTTCTTATTTGCATCTTACAATATTTAATGGCTTTCCCCTGAAGCTCCTAAGGTACCCAAGTGACATGATCGTGTTGATCAAGGTCATTTAACAAGCCCTACAAATGAACATCATGAGTCGAAGCCTAAAGGAGGAGTAAAAATTCCCTATGAAGGTTGGAGCTTTCAGTTGTGATACCTAGTTTGATGCCAAGAACATGATGAAGGTGTTCAAGAAGAAATATAAGTTAGACACCTATGAAGTCTTGAGGCCCATGTTCAAACCAAATGAATATGCTAGAGATTTTCTAGAGATCAGGAGTGTGATAAGGCATGTCACTACAATTGAAGATTAGTAGGCTGATTCCAAAGATGAGTTTGAGATCTGTGATCGAGCCTTCGCTAGATTGACAATTGACCAACTGAAAATGTATAAGGTGTACATAGATGTAATTTGGATTGAGGATGATGGTCAAAATATGTATAGCAATAATTATTTGACCAAGCTAAGGAGCACTTCCATACGTTTAGAGCCTTTCAAGAATGCTATAGAGGACTTGGACATAATGATGACCAAAATCTACATGAGGACCAAAAAATTGGTCAAATGGACCACAACCCAACAAAGTTGAAGTAAGAGAACTTTAGCCTAGCCCTACCCAAAAGTAGTTTTGACTTCATCCTCTCATAGTATTGTTTTAGGCATAATTGTCCCCTCACTCAAGGACCTACTCAACCAACTGGTGGAGGTGACCAACCTCCTGCCAAGAAATTCCCACTTGATAAAACTTGTTAGGATGGTTTGATACCAATGGTTAGAGTGGAAGAAGAGGTCAAGAAGAAAAAGGTAGAATAAGTAGAAGATGGTGTAATAACACCATATCTTTCACCCAGTAGTAGCCCCACTCCACCTATGAGTACTCCACTACTCTAACCAAGTAGCCCCCCAAATACAAGTGGTTGATCTCAGAGATGGATGAAGTAGTGAGAGTGAGCATACAGAATCTAATGAAGTAGCAAAGAAAAAAAAGTGGAGAAAGGGGCCGCATGTTCAAATCTCATCTTACAAGCCCTAAATTATCCTTTCTCTTTAGCATTGAGGATTCTAACCCCACCCAAAAGGAAGATGTTCAGTGTGGACACACTCAAGATTGCATCCAAAGTAATTGGCCCTAAATCGCGGCTTGATAGTACTCTAGATAGAAAGAAGAAGAGGATAGAGGAAGTAGCCCCAAAAAAAGGTACTTTGTCCTTGGCTACTCAGTTTGGGTTGGCACCAAGTAAAACTAAATTGAAGATAATGTCAATTCTCAGATGGGACCTTGATACAGGGCACTTAACTATGGAGATTGCTAAGCCTGCCAAGAAGGGAAGAATTGAAGGCCTAACTTTTGATGACTTCTCATTGTAATCTATAGATCTCAATTAATTTAGGAATGACACCAAAGTGGGCCTCTAGTAGTTGAAAAATAAAGTAACAAAGGAGGAACTTGAAGGACTCAAGCTCTCCAAAGTCAAGATAAAGGTAGAAATCTAGGAACTTAACAACCTCACCGAGTAGCTAACTTCTCCACTGGCAAGTATTATGGGAGTTCCCCCTACTAGTGCTCCTATAGCCATAGATGTCCAAGCTATCATCTCCTAATTATAGGATAAAAAATTCTTTGCACAAATTGGTAAAGAATTGAGTGGAAAACTCAAGTCTGAAGGACTTGTAGTCATAGAGAAATTTGACAATGTAGTGATGAAGCTTAAAATAGAGAAGGATAACATTTTAGCCAATGGGGCTAATCTATCAGTCAAGAGGGTCAAGAGTGAAGATTATATCTCCCTCTCAGATATGGTCTTACAAATGAAGACCAAGGAAGTAGTTGAAGCCAAGATCCTTTAGAATGGAGACAAGCCCTTACTTGAGTCACAACAAAGCTTTTAATTCAAAGCTAAAATGATCTCTTCTGTAGAAGAAGGACTGAAGGAGATGGAGATTAAAGTTAAAGTGGAACAAGATAGAAATTATGTGTTTCTAAAAGGATTTTACACTGACTCTCAAACCAGTGGTCAAGGGAAATGAGTGGTAGGAATCACTCTTATGCAAAAGAATTTCTCTAGTTATCTAGACAATTTAATAGAGAAATCCATCAATCATCAAAATAGAGTGTCAAATCTACAATGGCTTAGCAAGTTTATACAAATGGTAGTGGAGGAAAATAAAGAACAATTAGAGACCTAGCTAAAGAACATTCCAAGTTGCTTTTGAGGTACACCAATGTTCAAGTTCATTGACACATGGAGCTTATTCTGATCATCATTGTTGTCACTACCTACAAGGTCTAGTTGAAGGATGGAAAGAAGGTGGCGTGATCTTTATCCTGCTTTTTATATATTTTGTAACTGATAATTGGCCTCTAGCTATTTTTTCATTTTTGAGATGAACTAGTTGATTTCCTTTTATAATGGTCATCTTGGAATCCTATATGTACTAGACTAAAAGATTATTGAAAGGTCGACTAATTTTTGGTGTGAAATACTTCATGTTGCAAAGACAAGTTGGATGTGTTTTATATCGATCATTTATTGTTCCATGTTTTAGATATCTCTTTTAGTTGAATTGAGTTAAGGAATAAATAGAGCTTTGTTCCCTTATTCAATTTAACAAATTGAAAATAATAATAGTGTTACTGAAGGTTGAAAGAGATTATGTCTTGGATTATTGTTTAACCTAGTCTCTAATGTCTTAGAGTTAGAAGCATTCTATTAATTACCTAATTAATATATGGAATTTATTACTAAATCATCAAATTTTGTGGGTTCATAAGATGTGTGAGTTCACAAATTTGGTTAGCATTAAAACCCAAATCTTTGCCTGAGTTAGTTCATGTTTAGCATTAAAGACATAGCTGTAAGACTCTTTGTACAAACTCTGATATAGAGTGCAATGAATTGGTTTCATCATTTAGACGATGGCTCAATAACAAACTAGGCTATGATAAGAACTACTTTTGAAACAAGATTCAAGACTGTGGAAGATGAACATGTGATCGTGACACAGTTGACATCTATCAAAAAGCAAGCTTATGTAAGTATGAGGGATTTTATCACTAACTTTAATAAAATAACTAATAGAATTCCCACTACTGATAGACCCACCGCCTAGAATTTAAAAACATTCTTCATAAGTAAGATGCCACTAGACATCAATTATGAAAAATAATATCTCATACTAAAAATTTGGGAGATTCACAAAAGAAATTAGTTGAGCTAGAAGATGACATGATTTCTATCAAAAAATGGAAATAGGAGATTTAGACAAAGGCAAGTACTAGCAACACTACTTCGTTTGATGAAATATTGCAGAAAATATCTAATGAACTAGTTTCCATGAAGAGGAAACTCCTTGAATTCAATAATTCTTACCAGAAAAAATTTCATAAACAACCTACGAGGAATATCAATGCCCAAATCTCATAGCTTACAGTCCATGACAAAGATTGGCTATTGAAGTCCTGCCCAAAAAAGGAAATATGTGTCTTTCATTTGACCATAGATCATGATAATGAGAACTATCTTGAGATAGTTCATACGATGCAACTTTTGTCTACTAATGAGTTGAGCTCTTTAGCTTTTGCTCTTGAGTCAAATTCATACTCAAATGGTGACTCTAAAAAAATATTTTTCAAGTATGATTCAAATTCAAAAAGGCAAGGAGAATTTTATGCTACAATCAACATGATCTCATACATGGTGTTGACCAAGAGCTTGAGCAACAAGAACTAGAATCCTAATCATCTCTTAGATGACAATGATGATTCCCCTTCAAGTACCAATCATGTTGATCAAGGAGCCAAAATCCCTTAGTCAAGTAAGAAGAAAAACCCTTTTGATTTTATTCAATTCTATAAAGATTCTAGAATCCAAATTTCTCCCATAGACTAACTAGAATCCCATCCATCTAAATTAAAGAGACTAGTGGATTATTGGAAGGGGGGATATAAACTTAAATCATAATGTTACATCTAAAGAAGAGGATGAAGCTTTAACATCTAATTTTTTTAATCAAGAAGAATCAATAGTTTTGGCAATCTTTCCAAGCTAGAAACTTGACCCATTTTATGTGTCATTATATATAAATGTGTGCAAATTAACTAATTGTATCATTGACTTAGGGGCCTTAGATAATGTAATGCCTTACCCTATGGTTAAAGCTCTAGGCCTCACTCTCACTAAATTTCAAGGTAGGTGTTATTCCATGGATGCCAAATAAGTTCCATTGCTCAGAAAAATCAAAGACACTCAAGTAGCATTAGCTTCCTGACCATGAAAAGAAACTATTGTTGACAATAATTGTTGCATACATCCCAATTATTTATGGCATGTTGTTGAGACAAAGATTTTGTAGGGACTCGGGAGGTGAAATAAAATTACATTGGTTGCAAGAAGTGATACCTAGAGGGAGAAAGAAAGTGAAATTGGAACCTAAAGAGAAAGCTAAATTTACAATTTTGAAGTCGGATGACCCCAAAGCCCAAATCCTTTACTAGGAATTATAATTTGGTAATTACATGGTATTCACTAAAGGAATCATGGATAACCAAAGTTTTGAGGAAAAGGAAACCCAAACTCTAGTAGAAGAAGAAGAAACATTATAGATTTGGAATAATAGCTATGAAAGAAAAAGGAATCAAGGTACTGAAAGCTCAAGATGATGTCAAACTCATTGTCCTCTAAGTTAAAGGGCAATACTTTGTTAAAAAAAATAAGCTTAAAAATTACAGGAATATGGTATGGGATGAGATCAAAGGGTTGGATGCATTCTCAATTGAATCATTACTAAGAGAAATGAACTCTAAAGTATATTCATTGGCAATTTTTGCTTCTTTACTTCTTCCCCACCTAGAATTCAAAGATAACAAATATCAAATAGAAATTGTATATAGACCTTCTATTCTTGATAACATGGAAGCATGGAAAGTTTTCAACAACAACCAAAGTCTACAATTATTTTGGGAAAATGTCGGAGCTGTTTGTGAGATCATTCTGATGAGCCTATTCAAAAAGATCTTAGTGAGAAGCAAAATAAGGAAGGAACTAACACAGTTCAACTACAAGGTGATATCATTCTCCCATACTTTGTAGCTTTGAAAACATTTTTTAATAGATATGACACCTACATTAAAGAAAATTGGATAAAAAAGGACCTACAACTGGTGAATACGAGGGAGTAAATATTGAAAACATGCAAAGTCCCAAGATGATCAATATCAAAAAATGTTGTATGCCTAAAGAAAATGAATTTGCTAGACAACTTTTTTATGAAATATCAAGACATATTTTCATGGAATTGCAAAGATCTAAAAGGTTACAAAGGTGGGAAAATGAAACATGAGACTCCCTTGAAGACCGATGCAGTTCCTTTCCAACAAAAGAAGACAAATTTCAACTCAAAAGTAGTAGACACCATATTCCTAGAATTTGACAAGATGTTAAAGGCGAGAATCATCTATCCTATCCACCACTCTACCTGGATAGAAAGCATAGTACCGGTTAGGAAAAAGATCAGAGAAATAAAGATTTATGTAGATTTTAGAAACTTAAACCAGGCTTCTCTAAAAGACAACTATGCACTCACAAACATGGATCACCTACTACAAATGGCAGCAAGACATGAGATTATGTCTATGCTTAATGGCTTTTTAGGGTTTAATCAGATAGAGGTGGAAGAGAAAGATCAACATAAAATAGCTTTTACCACTCCATGGGGTACATTAGCGTATCATAGGATTCCATTCAGCCTTATCAATGCCAATGCCACTTTCTAAGGAAATATAAATAAAAAATTGGCTAACATGAAAGATAAAATCATTGGCATATACCTCGACGACCTCATGGTATTCTCAAAGAAGACAAAAATTACATAGAAGATTTGAGGCAAGTGTTGCAAAGATGTCGAGAACATGAGATCTCATTAAATCCTAAGAAATCTATCTTCTATGAGATAGAAAGAAAATTTCTAGATCATATAGTATCACAAGAGGGTATTAGGATCAACCCTAAATGGATGGAAGCTATTTGGAGATTAAGTCTACCTGTAAGTAAGAATGGAGTTAAGTCCTTCTTAAGACAGGTGAATTTCCTCAAAAGGTTTGTACCTAACTTTTTTGAAACCACAAATGTATTGTACACATGATGAAAGGAAATTTGAGTTTTAAATGGAATGATGTTGGAAAATGAGCCTTCTAGAATATAAATATTATCATTTCCAATGCTCTAGTGTTGTGCCACCCTAATTATAAATTGGACTTTATAATCTATTGTTATTCTTTGGAACACACGTTGTCACCTATTTTCATGTAGGATAATAAAGGAGTACAAGCCCCTATCACCTTCATGAGAATACCCCTAAAGAATCATGAACTAAAGTACTCTCAAATAGAAAAACATGCCTTCATTATAGTGACAACCTTAAGAAACTTTAGGTTTTGTATTCTACATTCCCACTCTATCATTTATGTACCTTAAGAAATAGTAAAGAGTGTGTTAACTCAACAATACATAGCATGCAATACTAGAGGGGCGTAGGTGGCTAAAACACAAGAGTATGACATTGAAATTTAACCTACAAAGCTGGTAAGAGGTAACATCCTATGTAAAGCTATATCTAAAAATGGTAGTGTTGAAGAATCAGATGAAAAAAATTTGGTTTTGGAGGTGAGTCTACAGGACCCTTGGTTTGATAATATTGCATACATCTTAACATATGATGAATGTCCTAGAGGATTGAAAACAAAGAAAAGAAGTTCAACCTCAAATTGAAAGCTACTAAGAATATAATATGGGATGATAAACTTTTCAAGGGATCTTTGGATGGAACTTTCCTTAGGTGCATAACAAACAACAACAAGAGAGATTTTTGAAAATATTTCACAATGAAGCTTGCAATAGACATTTCTCATCCTTAGTTATTGCTTTTAAGATATTAAGACAATGTTATTATTAGCCTAGGATGTTTAAAGATCCCTACTACTAGGTGGCAAGATGTGAGAAATGCAAGATTTTCTCAGGTAAACCTTAGTCGCATTACCATTCAGACCTATGGTAATCAAAGGACCTTTTCAACAATGGGACCTAAATTTTGTTGGACCTAGTTACATCATTATTGCAACTAACTATTTCCTAAAATGGGTGGAGGCTAAACCAACCAAGAAAATTATTTTTGAAGTAGTCTACAACTTCATTAAAGAAAATACACTCTTAATATTTGGCATACCTATCAAGCTTATAATGGAAAATGTAGCTTATTTTTCCTCTATCAAGATTACAAAGTTTTGTTTCAAACATGGCATAATAGCTAGTCATTCTTCTAACTACTTCCCACAAGGGAATGGTCAAGCCGAGTCCAACAACAAGAATTTTGTAAACATTGTGAAAAAGATGGTATCAAATAATCAGAAGACTTGGCACAAGATGATCCATGAAGTACTTTGGATAGATAGGGTGATTCCAAAGTGAGCAATTGGAATCTCCCCTTTCGAATTGGTCTACAGAATGGAAGCTAGTCTTCCTCTACCTCTAGAATTAGCCACTAGCAAGTTAAGGACAATGATTAAAGATAAATTTTATAAACATGGATTGGAGAAAAGAATCCTATATCTAAAAAAACTTGAAGAAGAGATAGAAGAGATTATGGATTACATAACACAACATCAAATGCATGTGAAAGTTATATTTGACAAGAAAACTAGACCGTGAAAGTTCATGGTGGGAGACACTGTAATATTGTGGGATAAATGAAGAGCACCAAAAGGGATGCTTGGAAAGTTTGACACACTCTAGAAGCATTCGTTCATCATTTATCAAGTGTTTAAGAAAAACTCACTTAAATTAGCATATCCCGATGGTGAAGTGTTACCTTTGACCTACAATGGTTAGGACCTGAAGTTCTACCAAATTTCAAAATGAAAATAGGTAACCCTTGTATTGTATTATAGTTACATTTAGTTTCCATTTATATTTTTGTTTTTTCCTTAGCTAGGTTCCCTCATTTTCCTACTTTAGTTTTTTTTTTGGGCCCTTTTCTATTTTTTTGAAATTAAAGAGTTTGGATTCTTTGCTTCAACATGGAATGTCTAAGTCCCCAAATAGAGCCACGTGTTTCTCCCACTTTTGTATTCTAATCTATTGGTCAAAGGTGAATTATTTGCTTAGTCTAGTTTAGTCCCTATTCTGAAGTGTTTGAGTCTAGGTCTAGAATCTTTAAACCTCTATTAGATTCCCCCATTTTTTCTTCTCTTTCCCCATAGCCAAACAGGTGATTGTTCTTATCTTGTTGTTTGTTGGGTATGCTATTTTCCCATCCAATCGAGGTCAATTTCCACTCATTATAGATGGAACACATTTACTATTTTCTCACAAGTGCATTGATGGTTGAAGATATAGCATTGGCAAAAAAATCCATTTTATCTTCTTCTCAACAAGCTTCTAACCCATGAAGGCAAGTTTCCATGAAGACTCGCATGGAGGAGTTTTCAGCATTAAAAGATTTAGAGAGGACACTTTCTTATCAAAATCAATGTTTGAAGCTAAAATGAAGTACCTAAGGATAATTTGAATTCACCATCTCACCAACTTTTTGACTTTGCAGGAAACCTCAAACAGTCTTCTCCATGGTAGGTTGTGCACCCATGAAGACAATTTTTCATAAAGTAGCAAAAGATGAAAATTAAAGGTTCAAAGTTACTAAAATGGATTTGTATGTCTAAGTTGAGTATCCATAACATTTTATTATGCATTTGATTTCATTTTTATCCTATACAGATGTGTTGGAAGAAAATATATAATGGCCTTCTCCATGATGAGTCCTCAACCGTAGTAGGTGATTTTTTGCATATGTGATAAAGATCAAGCTAACAAAAGAATTTGTTTCCTATGTTGGATTTGAAGTCTATCTGAATGATAAGATAACAAATTGAACCTTTATGGAAAGAAGACAAAACCAAAATCTTACATGGAAGATTTCCATCAATGAGGTACCCCGATGGTTATTTTTTGAAGATTGAAGGAAATCAGAAAAGTAAGCACCCGATCTATAAAAAGATACAGTTGCACTCAATGGAATAGTGAAAAAACTTCCCAAATTCTTGTTGAGCCTTTGCATTTACTATCGAATGGGTATCTTCTTAATTTCTATTTGTGTGGCATGAATTCTAAAAGAATAACGAGTGAATCACAACTCTTATTTAAAAGCATAAAAATAGTTAAAGAAGTTACCACTTTTTCCTTGATTTCTCATTCTGTCATGTTGGTAGATAGATTTTTTCTGTTAAATTATAACTCTTAAGTGCCCAAACTTGGAACAATATCTAGTTACAAATAGTTGAAAAGCCACTTAGGGATGAATTGGTTTTTCACTGAATTGGTAGGTACAACTCCCTAGAATTGACTTGCAATGAATTATGTTTTCCTCCTAAACTAATTTGGGGTATGTTCTTGACCTGAGAATAGAAGAGGTAGAACCAAGCTAGACCTAAATAGAATCTAACTCAGGCAAATAAAAATTCTTGAATGTCTAAACAAGTTTATGAATCCACACATCTTCTGAATTCACAATGCTTAACTAAGTAATAACTAGTATGAAGCTAAGTTAGAGCTAGGTTAATATGAACTTGAACTACAATTAACAAATGAAGAGTGCTTAAGGGATCTCTCTTTGAATTAACAATGACACTACTTATAACATTCATTCATTTTTTTGAAAAAGGGGAATGAAACTTTGTTCTTTCATTTCTTCAATTCAAACAAAACATACGACTAAATTTAACAGAGTAGGAATAGAAAATAATTGATATAAAATACCATTAAATTATCTCTACAACATAAAGTACATCACACCAAAAATTTTCCAACCTTTCATTAATCTTTCAATCTCATACATATATAATTTTGAGATGACCATTACAATGAAAGTTCAATTGGTTCATCTTCTCAAGATTGACAAATGGCACGGCACCAGTTTGTCACATTTCAATAATTAAAAAAGAAAACAAAAGAAAAGGCAGAATGTGAATCACTTCAACTTCTTCCCCTTTTCTACTTTTTCTCTATAGGCCTTGGCAGCAACTATGATTGGGATGAGCTCTTTATGCCTAGGCACATGGATATTGGTATACCTTAAGAGCCATTTGGAATGTTCTCTAGCTAACTCCTTTACAACATTTAGTTGATATGGGAGTTCCTTTGTGGCCATGTGTATGAATCTTCTAAGTGCCTAGAGTTTAGCAACCCTCTTTTGACTACGGGAAGATATATCAGACAAACTATCCAAAAATTTGGAAAAGTTCTCCTTCATGACATTGATCCTGATAAGTGCTTTTCCTTGGCCACTAGTCTGAGAATCTGTATGTAATCCCTTCATTATTTCAAATCTTTTGTCTTGTATCCTTTCTCTATGGACTGGATCATCTCAGTCTTAAACTACATGCTTTGAAGCCACTCGAATAGAGGTTTGTCTCCCATTGGCAAGATTTTTGCTTCAACTGGTTCCTTGGCCTTCATTTGGATGATTATCTTCAAGAGTGAGATGCAATCATCACACTTCACCCTTTCTCTAGCTAGATTATTTCTATTTGATATGATGTTATCTTTTTTCTATTTCCAACCTTAAGATAACATTACCAATTTGCTCCACTATAGTGGATCCTTCTAATTTGAGCTTCTCAATCCATTCTTTACCAATCTAACCAAAATGCCTATCTTCTTGGAGTTGAGAGATGAGGACTTGAACTTTAGTAGTAGTAGGATTTTTGGTCACTAATACTCTAGAGATGAATGCCAATGGAGTGACTAGCTATCTGATGAACTTATTCAATTCTTCTATCTCAACCTTCATTTTGGTCTTAGACAACTTTAGACTTTCTAACTACCCCTCAATCACCTCATTGGTTGACTTCCATAAGTCAACTTTGGTGTCATGCCTAGCTTGTCCAAGATCCACAAAGTGCAAGGTAAAATCATCATCATTCATGTCCTCAATCCTCCCTCTTTTGTTGGGCTTGGCAATCTCCATTGTCAAGTGTCCTATTTCTAGATCTTGCCCAAGCATGGACAAGGTTTTTTGCTTCTTTACTTTTTTTAGTGTAGATCCACATGAGATTGTGAGAGACATAGTATCTTTAGCAGAAGTGCTCTCATCTTTCCTTTCCCTTTTTCTCTCTAAAGTATCCTCCAACTAGGAGTTAGAACTTATCACCTTGGAGGTTATCCTGAGTGTTTCTATACTAAACATCTTCCTCTTAGCTAGAGTGGTTGTCACAACAGTCGAAGAAAAAGGATTATTTGGATCTCAAGAGATAAGCTTAGAAGAACTCTGATCTTTATCTACTTCTAGAGTCTTCTTTGCTACTTCATTAGACCTAGTAGACTCACTACTACTACTTTTTCTATCCCCTAAGTATACTATCTGTATTGAAGAGGAACTTGGTTGCAAAAGTGTAGCACTTGCTAGTAGAATGGGACTATGATGAGGAGAGAGAACTGGAGTATTATGGGGAGAAGGAATTGGAGAAACATGAGGTGATGGAACTGGTGTGACATGGGGGGATGGAATTGAGGCAGTCATGCTATCCTTTGGTTCCTCCATCTTCTTTTCTTTAGTACCAGTTTGGGTTCCAATGACTAAGAGGGAGCCATCATGACAAGTCTTGGCTATAGGGACATTCTTATCTAGAGGTTGATCATCTCCACCTGATGGCTAAGCTGGCCCTTCAATGGTAGCTATTCTTATGCCTGGTGTAGCACTCTGAGATGAGGAAGGTGTTGCAGCTTTTGGAGAAGCTTGCGTGGTTGCACCTTTACTCCAGCTCCTCTTGGTTTTCCATTCAACCCATTTCCCTATTCTCTTGATGATCCTAGCCATCATGGTATCAAAATTCTCCTCAACATCTACATACAGCTCTGAACTGATAGGAATCCCCCTTAACTTAGTTAAATATGTATTACTATACATATTTTGGCCATCGTCTTCCAAGCCTTCTACATCAAAGTTGATGCCATATGTTTTGATTTGCTCCATTATGAGCGTAGCAAAAGCATGATCTTTTCTTTTAATCTTATCTCTATAGTTTTCCCAATAGTCTTCAATGGTGGTAACATCTTTGATCATGCTCCCAATCTGCAACACATCTCTTACATACCAATTTAGGTCAAACATAGGTCTCGTGACTTCATATGCCTCCAATTGATATTTAATCTTAAATGCTTTGAGCATATTTTTCAAATCAGAGTGAGAATCACAATTGTAAGCTTCAACCTTCATTATGAATTCATACCCTTTCTTCTTCAAGCTTGTGCTTAGCACATTCACCTGGATCACCTGCCTCATGATCTCTATCAACACAATCATGTCACTCAAATACCAAAGTAGCTTCAAAGGAAATCCATCAGAAAGTTGCAAGACACAAATATGAGAAGGATGAGAACTAGATAAAATAGCTACCAAACTAACTAATAGCCGCCATTTCCTTCAGGTTGAATGTCCTCTCAGAGCATCCTTGGAGTTCCCTGCAAATTCTCATCATAAATGTGTCATTAACCTTAACATATTCTGTATAACTATTCTACAATTACAAACATGGATAGAACTCATAGCTTTTTACATCATTAGGAAAGTTCTCTATTCTGGGAAGTCCTAGCCACAACTATAGAGAAGCTAACATATAAATTAGCAAAGAAGATATGTAAAAGGTGTTGTAAAACTTTATGGCACTAAGGGATCTAGAAAGATGCTCACTTACCTCATAGGCCCAATCAACATACTATGTATCTAAATAGATAATTTGTACTAGAAAGAAATATTGTTCAACAAAATTAAGTGCTTCTACCTCACCTTTCAATCTGTGCAAGAGAACCAGAATGTCTATGATCTCGGGCTTGAGATTAGTGCCAAATAGAATTTTAGGAACCTTACTCTTCGCACCTTGTAGCTTTTGGAACCATGACCTCATAATTTATTTTCTCCACACCATTTTCTTCAAGGAGAATTCAGACATTGCTCCTCCTATTGTCAACTTAGAAAACTCTTCCCATTCTAGAACTCAAAGGCAATTTACTACAGTTTTCCTATCAATAGAGATTAGAACTTTATTATCAGCAACAAAAAAATTTTGGTATCTAGGTTGTACTAATTTATACATGCAACACTTAATTCAAGAGCCTAAATTTCCATTGGAAACCTAGCTACTTCCACTAACCCACTTCCTTGGAGTTTCTTAATTATAGGGTGAATTGGCTCCAACCTTAGCCTCCTTTGAAAATCTTGCATGTCATAGAAATGGAGTGAGGTATCTGTGAAACTCTACAATGTGGATTTGATCACATTAAGTCTATCAAACCTAGCAATTTGATTGTCATTTTATCTAAGGTAGAAGTCAATCAAAACTTTGAACTTGAAGGAAGTGCAGAGGATAGAATTTGCAAGTATAAGAGATTTGAAAATGTTGTGCAATTCAATAGCATAACAGTTCAAGAAAAAGCAATAATTTGAAAAACTATTATGTTTCTTTCTATATAGAAATCATAATTCACCCATTAATCTTCAAGATCTGCCCCACACAAATGAGTTAAAGGATAAATCCATTAGATTAGTAAATGTGGGAGTTTCTAATAGAAATTTCCATGTCTTTTCACTATTTCTATTGGCCTAATAGTAACTTTCCTTTATTTCATACTTACCTTCTTTATTTTCACCTAGTTTTAGATAAATAAAAATGGAGTACTCTGTAAGGAAATATCCGCCCAACCAAATTCTACTGACTAAACTTTTCCAATTGTAATTAGCTTGTTTCCATTATCATCTTAAGGTGTCTTACATACAATTTGTGTGCCCAATTTGCTTACAAAGTCAATTTCTTCATGAATGCAGAAAACCACCTTCATGGGTCGAAAGCCCGCTAAGGAGAAGGTGATTTCTATTTTTCTGCCCATGTTTTTATTTTCACTTTATCCTTCAAGTTAATATGCCTTTTAGTTTTATAAAATCCAAAAAGGACTACAAAAATTGAAGAGGGGCCCACTTACTTGTTTTTCTCTTTTGCAAATGCCTTTAACAAAAAATTGACTTCATGGGTCAAAAGCTTGTCGTGGAGAAGTTATTTTAGAGTTTTTCGCTTAACGTGATTCTGGGCACCATGATGAATCCCAAATGTTATCCAAGGTGGAATACTATGATGAAAATAAGGCTTATCCATAGAAAAACTCATTCCCTTCTTGCTTTAGTCTACAAGCCACATTTGTTAACCTCTGCAAAAAATCACCTTCATGAGTTGAAAAGCTGCCAAGGAGAAGGAAATGTTTAATTCTCTGCAAGCTTCATTTTTTTCATGTGTAAATCATGATAAGCCATGAAAAATTTTATCATTGAAAATAACTTTGTGAACTACAAAAATCTCCATCGAATTAGGTTCTAGACTACCCACAAACTCACAACATCGAGGAAAACCCACCTAGCCATGTGATGCAAGAGAAGGGAAAAATGGATAACCTGATGGAGAAACTTCATACCTAAGAAAGAAAGACTAGACCTAGACATACCTAGACCAAACTAAGACAAAAAATTTTCCACTTTGCAAAATGGGTACAGGATGAAAAGTGGGGCAACATGTCATTATGCATAATTATTTGAAAGCTTGTGAACATTGTATTTGTTGTTCCATTAATTTCTTTGAATTCAAAACCTCAATCATAAGCTTATGGAAACTAAGTTCATGGGTTTTGATGAATTGATTGATATCAAGTGGGAATTGTAGAAATTCATAGACACTTCCCTCTATTTCCACAACATGGAGGATTTCCAAAGGAGAATCAAAACTGAGAAGATTCACCCTATCATAGAGAAGCTCTAAGGGAGTGATCTAGTCGAAGCCACTAGTTTTTTGGTTGCAGTCCAAGCCCCAAAGCTTATTCATGAATGCATTAACTACTACAATCTGGAACTAAGAAAACTGTGCTACCTGATGATATAGTTTTGATTTCAATAGATAAACAAATAGTAGTAAATTGTCTTTGAGTACCAGAGTGGGAGGATTTCTCTGATTTAACTATGGGAGGAGCATTCTCAAAATTCTCCTTGAAGAAGATGATCTAGCGGAAGGAGATTATGAGAACATAAATCTAGAAGCCATAGAGTGACAAAAGAAAAGTTCCCAAGACTTTGTTCTAGATAATACTCAAAACAAAAATAATTTGCATTTCAGTTCTTCTACAATATATGCTGAGAGGTGAAGTAGAAGCCCTAAATTTTGTTGAACAATATTTATTTTTGATTCAAGTTATATGCTCCAGCACATAGTATATTGATTTGGTGCAAGAGGTAAATGAGAAAATGTCCAATGCTCTATAGGTAGCCAAGTTTTGTAACTCATTCTACATGACTTCCTTCTTGATTTATATGCTAGCCTCCTTGCAATTGTGGCATGGCCTTCCAAGATTAGAATATTTTCTTGATGATGTCAAATCTTATGAGTTCTACCCATGACACCAATTAGAGAATAGATATGCACATTATGTTAAAGTAAATGATGCATTTACTATGAGGATTTGTAGCAAAATACAAGGATGGATAGAGAGAAGATTTAGTCTAGAAGTGATGGCACCCATCAGCCAATTTGGATGTTATTTTCTTCAGTACTCATCATTTTCTTATTTGCATCTTGTAGTATTTAATGGTTTTCCCTTGAAGCTCCTGAGGTACCCAAGTGACATGATCATGTTGATCAAGGTCATCCAACAAGCCCTGCAAGTGAACATCCTAAGAAAAGGCCATAAGAAGAAGGGGTGTGAATTCCTTATGAAGGTTGAAGCTTCCAATTGTGATATCTGATCTGACACCAAGAACATGATGGTGGTGTTCAAGAAGAAATATAAGTTAGACACCTATGAAGTCTTGAGGCCCATGGTTGACCAAAATAGATATGCCACAGATGTTCTAAATATTAGGAGTGTGATAAAGCACTTCACCATGATTAAATATTATTAGGTTGATTGCAAAGATGAGTTAGAGAGTCATAATTGAACCTTTGTTAGATTGAGGGTTGACCTAGTGAAAATGTATAAGGTAAACATAGATGCAAGTGGGATTGAGGATGATGGTCAAAATATGTATAGCAATACTTATTTGACCAAGCTAACAAGCACTCCCATAAGTTCAGAGCCTTTCTAGAATGCTACAAAGGACCTGGACATAATGATGGCCAAAATCTACAAGAGGACCAAAAAATGGGTTGAATGGACTACAACTCAAAAAAGAAGTAAGAGTACTTCAGCCCATCCCTCCCCAAATGTAGCTATGACTTCATCCTCTCATAGTGTTGCTTCAAGAATGACCCTTCCCCTCACTCAAGGACCTACTCAACTAGTTGGTGGAGGTGATCAACCTCCATACAAGAACATCCCACCTGATAAAACTTGTCAGGATGGTTCAGTACTAGTGGTTGGAGTAGAAGCAGAGGTCGAGAAGAAAAAGGTGGAAGAAGAAAAACATGGTATAGTAACCCTGACTCTTTCACCCAATAGCAGCCCCATTCCACCTATGAGTACTCCACTAGTATCTCAAAGATGGAGGAAGTAGTGAGAGCGAGTCTATAGAATCTAATGAAGAAACAAAGAAAAAAAAAAGTAGAGAAAGAGGCCAAATATTCAAAACTCATCTCACAAGCCCCAAAGAATCCTTTCTCTTCAACATGAAGACATTCACCCTAGCCAAAAGGAATATGTTTAGTGTAGACACACTCGGGACTGTATCCAAAGTAATTGGTGTTGAATCGTGGCTTGAAAGTACTCTAGACAGGAAGAAGAAGAGGATAGAGGAGGTAGCCCCAAACAAAGGTACTTTATCATTGGCTACTTGGTCTAGGTTAGCACCAAGTAAAACTAAGAAATTGAAGACTCTATCAATTCTTGACCAGGACCTTGATATAAGGCACTTAACTATGGACATTGCTAAGCCCACCAAGGAGGGAAGAATTGAAGACCTAACTTTAGATGACTTCTGATTGTAGTCTATAGACCTCAATGAAGTTAGGCATGACACCAAAGTGGGTCTCTAGAAGTCAAAAAATGAAGTAATAGTGGAGGAACTTGAAGGACTCAAGCTCTCCAAAGTTAGGATGAAGGAAAAAATCCAAGAACTTTATAATAACCTCATTGGGTAGAAAATTTATCCATTGAAAGGTACTATGGGAGTTCCACCTACTAGTGCTCCTACAACTATAGATGTCCAAGCTATCATCTCCCAATTACAAGATGAAAAATTCTTTGGGCAAGTTGGTAGAGAATGGAGTGGAAAACTCAAGTTTGAAGGACTTGTAGTCATAGAGAAAATTGGCAATGTAGTGCTGAGGCTCAAAACAGAGAAGGATAACACTTTAGCCAATAGAGTTATTCTATCAGCTGAGAGGGCGAACAGTGAATACTATATCTCCCTCTTAGACATGGTTTTAAAAATGAAGACCAAGGAAGTAGTTGACACCAAGATCCTTCAGAAGGTAGATGAGCCCTTACTCAAGTGGTAATAGAGCTTACAATTCAAATCTGAAATGATCTCCTCCATAGAAGAAGGACTGAAAGAGATAGAGATTAAAATTAAAGTAAAACAAGATAGAAATTACATTTTGTTGAAAGGATTGTACATTGATTCTCAAACTAATAGTCAAGGGAAATGAGTGATAGGAATTGCTCTTATGTAAAAGAATTTCTCTAGTTATTTGGACAATTTAATAGAGAAATCCATCAATCATCATAATAAAGTGTCAGATCTCCAATGGCTCAACAGGTGCATACACATGGTGGTGGAGGAAAAGCATGAATAGTTGGATGAAATTAGAGACCTAGCTAAAGAACATTCAAAGTGGATTTTGAGATACACCAACATTCAAGTTCATCAACAAGAGGAGCTTGTTCTGATCATTATTGTTGCCAAGGCCTACAAGGAAAAGTTAAAGGATGGAAAGAAGGTGAAGTGATCTTTATCCTACTTTTTATATATTTTGTAACTGATAATTGGCCTCTGGCCATTTTTCATTTTTGAGGAGATGAACCGATTGATTTCATTTTGTAATAGTCATCTCAAAATCCTATATGTACCAAATTGAAAGATTAATGAAAGGTCAACTAATCTTTAGTGTGAAATACTTCATGTTGCAGAGGCAAGTAGGATGTGTTTTATATCAATCATTTATTGTTCCATTTTTTAGATATCTCTTTTAGTTAAATTGATTTAAGGAATAGGTAGAGCTTTGTTCCCATGTTCAATGCAGCAAACTAAAAATAATAATAGTGTTATTGAAGGTTGAAAGAGATTATGTCTTGCATTATTGTTTAAGTTAGTCCCTTACATCTTCAAGTTAGAAACATTCTGTTAAATAGCTAATTCATATATGGAATTTATTACTACATCATCAAGTTCTATGGGTTCATAAGATGTGTGAGTTCATAAATTTGGTTAGCATTAAAACACAAATCTTTTCCTGAGTTAGTTCTTGTTTAGGCCTAACTTGTTTTACCTCTCCTATTCTCTAGTCAAGAACAAACCCCATCTTAGGAATAGAAAAAAACAAATTAATTGCAAATTTTGACTATAAGGGAGTTGTAACTTTAAATTCAGGGGGAAGTTAGTAGTTTAACTTCAATTTCCCAACTGTTATAATAAATTATTGTTTAGGAATATTGGGCATTTGAAGAGTTAATTGAAGTGAACAATTTGTTTACCTACAAGGATCAATGAACTACTACAAATTGTGTAGCATTTTTTAATACCAATATCTTATTTGAATGTTGAGGAGGTGGGTTACTGGTTGTCCATTGTTGCTATATAGTAGCCCATGATTCCTATAACACCTTTAGTTTTCTATAGAAGAAGACCATGAACAATAATAAGACTTGCATGATTTTTAAATTAACTTAAGGCCTTTTGCATTAATAAGAAAATAAATTAAAACTTGGTGAAGGAAAAAATAGAAGCATACGAGTTTAAAAATAGAGTAGTGAATAAATGGAAACATGGCAAAGTGAAAAATTTAAGCACATGGGCCTCAAACAATACTATAATAGTCACATACATAGAACTTGAAATGTATCTAGACATAGAAAGCCAACACTTCATCTATATTGAAAATCAATATATCGTTAAATCTTTCTACAATTGGGCTTTAATAAATAATGGCTTAGGTATGCATGCATGTTTGATCCTAATAATGGAAATACAATTAGATGTTTTTAGTGTTAGGCTAATGATTTTCATGGAAATATATATAATAAGGAGACAATTCAACTTATAGAGGAATTCCACAAATATATTTTTCCAATACTTGGCTAAATGTAGGTTACATTCTAAGATGATAATTTATTGTTAAATTTAGTGACACAAGTCCAAATTTGACATTATTGAGACTATTAATTTATGAATATAATGGACATTGGGGAGGTCAAGAATATCACTATAAGGGATGCACAAATAAGGTAGTTCCTTTCTATCAACAATAGGATATATAACATTATGTATCTTCTTGTTGAATGTCATGTGCTTATATGCTTTATTGTTCATGTACCTTGGGTGGTTATATTATTTGAGATAAATACTAGTTATGTTTTCTATTTTAAGAAATGAGAACATTTCAAAACTAACCAACAAAAATTAGAGTAAACCACACCAACATTCTATTGTAGGTGTATATCAACATTATAATCATTGGACCAACTCGAGCATCACACCATTCAAGCTTACATATGTCTATGATACTTTAATCACTAATGTGACGGAACTATAATATTCTTGAAAATTCCACATAAGTAACATTTGTTCTATTTATTGACTGGGAGGTCTTAATAATAATTCTTTGATAATACACTAATATTCAATAGATATTATGCAAATTATGTGTTGTATTAATCTCTTTGCACTAACTTTAAAAATTGCAAGAAATTTTTAAAAACTTGAAATCATAACATATATTATATGTTGCCTAAATATTTTGTTATTTTGAATAGTTTATTCTAGTTCTATTACAACATAGTGAGCACCAAAGCTGATAAATAGACTTCCATATATTTCTTAGACATGTTAATTCTCACAAAATACTTATAAATGTGCATGTGATTCATCTAGATTAATGACATTGATATTAGTAGATCCTCGTAGCCATTTACAATTGAGAAAAATATTATAGTGTTGTATGTATCTTGTAGCAAAGCCTTGGAATTCTACAATATCAAGGGTATTCACTCTTCTTAGCTTCTCCATGGGGATAACATATATCTTACACTTGTTGGTTGATTTTAATTATTCCATGCCAAGTCATTGATCTTGAATTTTGTTGTTTATTGTTGCAAAAAGGCAAGTCTTTTGCCCCTATTTTGCTTGTTCACTACAAAGTTGTCCTATATAAATTGTAGTTTTATGAAAATAGGTTGTCGATTTCTGGAAGAATGTTCTCAACTACATACTCTTCTCAAGGTAACGCTACCTCTTCCAAAATTCTGCATGCTTTTCAAAATTTAATATAAAACACCATTATGTAAGCTCTACTAATGAGATCAACTGAGCTTTATGTGTAGATAAATAGAAACATAAAGCTTTGTTGAATCTGTGTCATACTACTTTGGTACTTTGTCATTGATCTTAAAATGTAACAATCACACATGATTTTGAGGCTTGATTTGGAGGATCATAGGCTTAATTTAAGGGCTTGTGCAGATATTACATCTACTAATGTTTTCTAAAAGTAATCCCACTTGATAAGGAACCAAACCCTTTCTTAATATTCTCTTAGAAGATTTTTGTAGGGGGGTCACCTTGATTACTTTCTATAACCTGCTTATTTCTTAAAATTTAGTAAGTCCCTTTATCCATGGATGTAACATCATGACCAATCAAAAGAGGTGCAAATGTTGAAATGGAAATTAAACCTATAATATTGGAGCATGACCTTTTATTTTAGAAAAAAAAATCAAATAAATATTAATCTCACATTAGAAAAGAAAATAAGGTTAAAAAAACAAGATGAAGAGAAATACCAACCACCTTTATGAGAGCCCAAATGCTAAAATGTGATCCATATAAATATACTAAGGTTCTATTTGATTCCACCCTTTCTAACCACACTTTACAACCAAAAATGGACCTGGTCAACACCCACTTAATCTTGGCAATAAAAAATGAACATTATAGAAATTGAATTTCAAAGACAACTTGGTTTCATACAAAAGGAAATATAAGAATACAAGATCAAGACTTGTATTATGAAACTTGTTTCTAGATTAACTAGATTTGAATTACAAAAGATGCCAACTAATGTACCATTCTTTAGTTTACAATTAGAAAATGTGAAAATAATGTGTAAATACTAGAATTGATACTCTAAACTTTAAATTCTATTTCAAATGATTGTTTCTTGTACTGGACAATATTTGTGTCCTTCAACAAAATATGCCTTGTTTATACCTAGTATCAAAAAGTTTTCCAATTGGAATGTAAGGAATTGACAAACATAAAGTTCCTTCTACACTATATTAGCATCTTAAAGGACTCGGTATAACTTAAAAAGTCCAATTTGATAGATATTATATAGGGAAATAACTCTCTAAATGTGTAGCTAGTTTCTCAAATACTATAATAGATATTATAAATATTCAATTTTTGACTAGATAAAAATTTTATTCTTAAAAAATTAGCAATACATTTAAGAAATGGCCATGTTTTATGAATAAGTATATAAAATAGAAGCAATAATTGTAGTCACTATTTTTCATGAATTAATGGGAGGCCTTCACTAATTTTCTCATGATATATATATTATGATTTGGCCCAATGCAAACTCTGTTTCATTTTCATTCAGTAAACAAGAAACATTGTCCATGCATATTCCACTACTAATTTCAAGAAATATTTTCTCTAAGAAGCTACAAACTGAGGGTTTCCACATTATTGATAAATTCACCCTTAATTTTCAAGTATCCCTGTCCTTCTAGTCACTTGTATAATCAATGATGGTAGTTCATGAAAATTGTTCCTAGCCCACCACTAGAGTCTAGACTATAATCCATCCAGGTAGATAAATGTATGAGTAAAAAAGAGCATGTTATCTTAAACATTGTAGAGTGTATATAAAAAAAACCAAAGGCAACCTATTTATTAGTACTAGACCACTCAAGCCATCTTATCATTCTTGTTAACCTATTGATTGTGCAACTAAGAGATTGTCATTAGTTGAAGCATTGGCACCAAAAAAGTGTAGATTAAAATAATCACCCTTATTACATATAGAATAGACATGCCCTTTCTTTAGTAAATTTCTCGGTGGAACACATACTTAAACTTGAATTTCATCAACCCAAGGCGATGAATCAACCCCATGGTACTCAATAATTTTGAGGAATTTAAGCCAAGAGAAAATTAAGAGGAAATGCATATTATGCAATTAAAATGGAAATTATATTGTAAAATGCATAAAATTGCATTGGGACTTGCTATAAAATGCAAAAAAATCCAATACGAGTACATAGTAAAAGCCATCAAAATCATATGAGCAATCAATAATGCATAAAAATATATGGGTAGCAAGTAAAAGTCATGAAAGGACACAAAATAAAATATTAGAAAATAATTAAATTCTTAAAGATTATAAATGTCTAAGTCATGTGTAATAAATAAAATAAATTTAGTTGGGTGCATGCATATGTTACCTCAAAATGAGAACTTTGCAAATAAAATGCTCACGTCAGTAGTGAGATGTTCTGTGAAAAAATGAATCTTGGAAATGGATGTCTCATAAATTGCCCCATAAAAGGGCATGCAAAAGAGTCCATAACAACACAAAACTACCATGATGTCCCCTAAGAACTATATTGAGTGCCCCACATCCATAAGGACTTCTATGGAAATTAGAGTTTTTGACTACATGATCCCTATGAATATCTTCCACTGATGTATTTTAACTTATTTTCAAGGAAAAATTACTTGTCTATGTACACGACATAGAAAGGAAAAATATTGGTGTAATGACAAAAGATTTTGGGCCTTACTTCAAAGGAATCTTTATGCTCCTATCACTATACATCTGATTGTCAATGTGCTTTTGTATATAGGGAAATAAAAATCACCTAGGTAAAACCCATCACCTTAAATGGTTGAAGTAAGGTGCATGCTAGAGAGATTTAGTATACGACTACCAAAGAAACATGAAATAATTATAGACTTAACTAAAGGAATTGAGAAATATAAAAATTATTTTGTTCTTTATTCCAAGTAATTAAATTCCTTTTTAATGTTCCTCGTCCTCTCTAGAACCAGCTTGTTTTATTGGACTTATATCCACCCTTCAAAAATTTGAAACCAAAAATAAAACATCAAATCTTTTACTTAATACAAAAATTTAAATGGACCATAAGGATACATGAACCTATGGAGGAATGAATTAATTAAAAATTGTAGTTTGAAAACATTAGTCTCCACCATTAAATGCAAGAACTAAAAAAACATGCTCATTAAAATAAGACTCTTAACCAATATCACAAACTTTTTAAAACCCCCCCATGTGTGACTCTTTTATCTCATCCTTGCCTTGATATGATCCCCTTTATTTATTAATATTATTACTATTTTCATATTGAACTACATGTTGGAATATTTAGAATAACTGAGAGGTGGGGTGAATCAGTTATGCAAGGTCCAAATGTACAAATAAAACTTTTCAACACTTAATAGATTGATATCCATATATCCACATCATGCATGCATCCATTAGATCATCCATTACCTTAACTTAGTAGGACAGTATCCTAGCTCAAAATAATTTTGTAGAAATGTAAACATTAAACACCACAAAATCATTCACACATTTTGACACAAGGATTTAATGTGAAAACCCAATTTGGGAAAAACCACCTATAACATGCTACCAATTTTCACTCTTTTGAAGTGAGCCCTGTGAGGAACCAAACATGTTAAAGGTTACAATGTAGACTATTAAATGTGACTTGGTTAAAGGATTTCAATCACCATATTAGGAGTGAGCCTTGTTAGAGGACTTTAGAAAATTCCATTAGAATGTCACCCAAATAAAGGATTTACAAATGACTATTAGGTAAACCTTAATCCAAAGGATTTATCCAAACTGGTACAATGGTTAGAAAGTAGCAGTATGACTTGATTTGATAATAAAATACAACTCACTTGCAAATTATAGATCTCTCATTCAGTGCTCCATTCTACTTGGCATTCATACTCTTCATCTTTGTTTGCTTGTTCATCCTTCAAGCCTTCAAATCCTTAAACCTTCTTTCTCAATATGCCATTTGCAAATTCATTCCCTTAGCCACCATATGAAACAATACCTTCAAACTCTATGCAAATCTCCTAAACCTCATTTGTTTCTGGCCTTGTATCCTCTTATAAACAGAATTATGATCTTTTGCCACTTAATCATAATTGTCCATCTTATGATTACATTAGATTCATCAAATCCTCCCTCTTTTTATTTTGTTCCCTCTAGAAACTTCTCTTACAATCTTCCTTAGATTCACCTCAAAATAGTCTACCTTCAATTTTGTGCTTCCAACTCATCAAGCTTATCTTCAACCACTTCACATAATTTGAGAAATCAACTTTTTCGGCTCAAGTCTATCAAATCTTCAATTTAACTCATTTTGTTGTCACTTAGCATCTACACTATTTGCTCGATAATAATAGTCTTCTGATGCTTGGCCAACACTGGGTTGCTCGGCATCTACTAAGTCATCCTCGCTCGGTCACCACTGTTATTTCCCTGACACTTGGAATTTACTAAGTTTTTCTAATGCTTGGCACCTACTAACTTTTCTAACAATCGACACCTACTTAATTTTGCTAAGCTTGAACTAAGTTTTCTCGGCTTACACTATTTTCTTGGCTAGGCTTGATAGACACTTTTTTATAAAAACACTTCCTCTTGGTTTAGCTAAAGTAACCATTCACCTTAGCCTTAAGTAGATCAAAAATACACTATATCATCAATGTCTTACTTGGTCTAGTTCTCCTTTTATACTCTATATAGCTCAACCTTTCACTAGGTACTCTTGTTATGCTTTCTTTTCAAATTCATCAATCAAATGATAACATTAAGACCAAAAAGAAATTGTCTCACCAAAAAGTAGCAAGTTTGACATCATTCACAAAATAATAGTTGTTCCATTCTAAGTTCCACACTTCAAACAATCTCTTTTCAAAAATCTCCATCTTTGGCATTGATGGCAAACTGATACCAACAACAATACCAAAAAGAAACTTAATACCTTTATAACTCTCCCTGTATTAGTATGTGTCCTTCCTCTGTATAGGGTAATGTAAACTTTTTCAATCTCCTACAATTTATCTCTCCCTCTGACTTCTATCAATATATTCTCCTTGTTAAGATGTTTCATGTATATCTCTTATATCTCCCTTATTAGGTATGTCTTCCTCTCTTAAGATTATATGTTTCAATGTATATCTCTCCCTTTGGCTTCCTTTCACTCCCTCTTTTTGAATTCTTTTCATATCTCCCTCTTTGACAACAATGCCAAAGACTTCTCATCTTAACATGTAGATATTATCAATTCAAGTTCTCCCTCTGTCACCTTATGTATGACTGTAAATTGTCTATCCTAGCTCCTTGATTACTTTAGGCAGATCGTAAAGTAAGATCCTTATGCAGGAGCATCCTGTGTGTGAAGGAAATCTTGCATCACTCAAAAATATTTTTACTTTTAGCTTGTATCATTTTAGTTTCAAGCTTTTCTATTTTAATCAAGACTAGTAGACAAGGGGGTTACTATTTTTGGGAACTTGCTATTTTTAGTATGTTTTTCATATGAGCTCAAAATGTTCTAATTTTTGTCAAGAAGGTTTGTTTAAGCATTAAAAGCCTACCATAATAATCTCATGGCTCTAGCTTCCATATTGGAGAAGTCATTGTAGATTTTTGGTGTAAACTTTTGCAAAAATATCTTTGAAATCAATTTTGAAGGCTTTAGAGTCTCCAAAATGGGGTTAAACATCAACTAAGTGGTGCTTCACCTTTAAAATGCTATAGTTCAAGATCTGCCCTTTCTAAAAAGTGGTTATAATAGTCAATCGGAGCTACAGTTTGTGAGCTATGGTCTCTAGAAGTTTGGTTACCTTACTCGTGGCCATAAAAATTAAGTTTGTACTTCTTTGAGTCAACTCTAATGTAATTTATGAAATTTGGGGTTTTTTCAACCTCAATGGTTAATTTCTATAATAGTTCTGGGCAGCATAAAATTGCATATTTAAGCAAGGCCTATAGGTTTGTTTACGATAGTTCTAGATAGCTCTAGGTGTTAGTTTGCAATTTTGTCTTGCAGATTTTTGTAATGAAGGCACCCATGTGGGTTAGCATTTTGTAATCTTAAATTATGTAATTCAGTATTTGCGGTGATAATAGAAAGCCCATATTTTGTTCTCTCAAATTATTGTTGTTTCTTTTCTTTATGTTTTGTGTTTGTGGTATTAAGGAGATCACCCTTCATCAAGTTGTATCAGAGCTAGAGTTCTTGAGTGTGTGGATAGATTGCCAACTATGAGTCAATTCACACTAGGACCATGGTTTGGGCTGAGCGTGTAGACAAATCGCTAATTGTGAGGTAATTTGCACTAGGGTTTTAGTGGAACCGCAAAAATTCCTCCACAAAGAGAGCATGGTGGAAGAGTTGTAGGTGTTACACCTAAGGGTTTTAGAGCCCTCCAAAGAAAAATGGCTAGATGAATAAATCTTCTCATAAGAGATGAAAGTGAGGATGAGGATGAAGTAGAAGATAATGCCAAAGAAGAGGCAGTTCTAAACCCAAATGAAGAGAGGCTTTTTAAGGCCATCTCCAAGATTGGAAAAAGACCTAAGATTGTAGTTTCCACATTTTTGAGAAATCTTAACCCAAAGGAGCTGATCAATTAGATCAATGAACTAGAGGAGTACTTTGAGTATGAAGATATTGAGGATCTTGATAGGGTCAAGTTTGTGAAGGAAAAATTGAAGGGACATGCAAAGATCTGGTGGCAGGAAGTTTAGTTGGAATGAAATAGAAAGGGAAAGGACAACATCACCAGATGGGATTATATGATAGCTAAACTAAAGTGATAATTCATTCCCATGGATTATGAGCTTGAGCTATTCAAGAAAATTCAAGGGTTGAAGCAAGCGAGAAAATCAATTCAAGAGTATATTCAAGAGTTTTACCGAGTTCTTATTAGAATCAGCCATGCAGAAGCTGATAAGGAGAAAGTGACTTATTATCTTAATGGGTTAAGGCCAAGTATTCAAGATGAGTTGAATGTGGTTTGAATGAATAGTATTGAGGAGGCATACCCATTTTCCCTAAGAGTTGAGGAGAAACTAAGCAAGAAGTTTGACAAAAAGAATACTGGAAGATCTAGCAGATGATCTTATGTTGGCAAAAATGATGATACAAAGAACAAGGATGAGATTGGAAGTAGTAGTCAAAACAAGAGGGTAAATAATCATTTCCATGATTATAAAAATAGAGATCAAAGAGGAAGAGGTAGATAAAAAGGATCTGGAAGAGGAGGCGTCCATGGAAAATGTTTTCACTATGGAGAAGAAGGTTGTAGAGCATTTGAATGTTCCTAGTGGCAAGGAAGAACTGAAGGTTAGGCCAGAGTTGTGCATGTTGATGGAGATGTCAAATCATCACATTCTGAAGATGTTGAAAGAGGAGAAGTCCTAGTCAACAGAAGAGTCCTGCTAAGTGGCGAGAATGAATCTAATCAAAGGAGGACCTTGTTTCTCACAGGGTGCAAATGTGAAGATGAGTGTTGTGATGTGATCATTGATGGTGGAAGTACTAACAATCTAGTGTCAGATATGATGGTCATAAAACTAAATCTAAAGAGGCAAAAAAACTCGTGTCTATACCATATTGCCTGGGTGCAAGATGACCATAAGGCCATGATCACTTAGTAGTGCTTAGTGAAGTTCAAGATTGGAAGCTATTAGGATGAAGTACTATGTGATATCATACCTATGGATATATGTCATATGTTGTTGGATAGGCCATGGTAGTTTGATAGGCATGTTGTACATGATGGGTGAGAAAATACCTACACTCTGACCAAGGATGGAGTGAAACATAAGTTGAAGCCATTGAAGGAGAAAGAAGAAAAGGTATGTAGTGCTACCAGAATATATTTCATTTTTCTCAAATGTATGAAGCATGAGCATATGCACTTTATTGTAATTCCAAAAGATAGTAAAGAAGAAGTAGACGAGGTACCTACACAAGTTGCATATATGTTGGTAGAGTTTTTTGATATTGTATCAAATAATGTACCTAATGGATTACCCCCAGTGAGGAAGATCAATCACTAGATGGATTAGATTCCAGGAGCTAGTTTTCTAAACAAGGTAGTGCATAGAGTGACACTAGCAGAAAGTAAGGAGCTGAATAGACAAGTGCATGAGTTGTTGTAGAGGGGGTTGATTCGAGAGAGTCTAAGTCCATGTGTTGTACCACTAGTATTAGCACCTAAGAAGAATGGAGAATGGAGGATGTGTATAGATTCTCATGCTATCAATAAAATCACAATCAAGTACATATTTCCATTGCCAAGGATGGACAATATTATGGATTTTTTGAGTGGAGCTAAGTATTTCACAAAGATAGATATGAAGAGTGGGTACCATCAGATTCACATTGAAGAAGGAGATGAATGGGAAACTACTTTCAAGACAAGGGAAGGACTATACGAGTGGTCAATCATGCCTTTTGGGCTAACCAATGACCAAGCACTTTCACGAGGCTCATGAATGAGGTAGTGAAGGAGTTTCTAGGTAAGTTTGTCATTGTTTACCTAGATGATATTTTGATATTTAATAAGACATTGGAGGAGCATATGATGCATATTTGCAAGGTGCTTGAAAAGTTTAGGGGAAAAAAGTTTCTAATAAATTTGAAAAAGTGTAGTTTTGTGAAGGAGTTGGTATACTTGGGATTTTTAGTTTCAGGTGAAGGTCTAAAAATGGACCCTAAAAAAGTGCAAGCTATCCTTGAATGACATACTTCAAGGAGTATGACAAAGGTAAGATCTTTTCATGGACTAGCTAGTTTTTACAGAAAGTTGATAAGAGGTTTTCACAGTATTTGTGGACCCTTGATTGAAACAATGAGGGGGGGTAGGATAGAATTTAAGTGGACTATAGGACCATATAAGAGTTTTAATCTATTGAAATAGAAAGTTGTTGAGAAGCCTATTTTAGCACTTCATAATTTTAGCAAGGTGTTTCAAGTAGATTGTGATGCTAGTGGTATTGTAATAGGAGTTGTTTTGAGCTAAGAAGGTAAACCTATTGCTTATTTTAGTGAGAAATTGAAGATGCAAAAAGAAAATATTTTGTTTATGATCAAGAATTTTATGCTATAGCTCAAGCATTAAAGAAGTGGAGACACTATCTTCTTCCTAAGGAGTTTGTTTTTTTATACTAGTCATAAAGTTTTGCAATATCTGAATAGTCAAGGAAACTTAAACTAAAGGCATTTTAAGTGGGTTGAGTTTTTGTAGAGTTATACATTTGTTTTGAAACACAAGAGTGGGAAGTCTAACAGAGTTGTAGACAATCTTAGTAGAAGACACCTTTTGCTGACAGAAATGCATATTGAAGTGGTTGGGTTCAAGGAAGTCAATAATTTGTATCCAGATGATCCTAATTTTGGTGAAGTTTGGAAGGCTTGTACGGTACCTAATACACTTGACATGATGAAGTGGTTGGATTTCATAATCTAGGATGGTATGTTTCTCAAAGGGAGTTAGTTTTCCATTCCAAGAAGTGTTATGAGGGAGAGTCTCATCAAGGAGATGCATAGTGGAGGATTGGTTGGACACTTTGGTCAAGATAAAACCATTTCTTTGGTTGCTAAGAATTATTACTAGCCACAGTTGTAGCAAGATGTGAAGAACTTTGTGCAGAGTTGTAGAGTATGTCAGATGGCGAAAGGAGTGAATCAAAATACAGGGTTGTATTAGCCATTATCTATACCAGGGAAGTCATGGGAGGATATCAGCAAGGATTTTATTCTTGGATTACCAAGAACATAGTGTGGGCATAATTCTAGTTTCGTGGTGGTTGACAGGTTTTCAAAGATGGAACATTTCATTCCTTGCAAGAAGACTAATGATGTTGTTCATGTAGAAGAGTAGTTTTTTAGAGAAGTGGTGTGACTACATGGTCTGCCAAAGAGTATAGTTTCAGATCAAGATACCAAATTTGTTGGGTATTTCTGGCATACATTGTGGAAGAAGTAGAAGATAGATTTGAAGTTCAATTCATTGCATCATCCATGGATTGATGGACAAACAGAAGTGGTGAAAAGGATTTTGGGAAATGTGCTGAGATGTTTGGTTGGAGACAAGCCAAAAGGATGGGATATAATTTTACCACAAGAAAAATTTTCTTATAATAATTCTATCAATAGGAGTATTGGTAAATCACCATTCCAGATTGTATATGGGAGTAGTTCTAGAAATGCTTTTGAATTGAGGCAGTTGGATAAAGGAGATATAAGTAGTGTTGAAGCAGAAGAATTTGATGAACATTTGAAGGACATCCATGAAGAGGTGAGGCAACACATTATAAACATGAATACAATACAAAGCTAAGGCTAAAATGAAAAGGAGGTATAAGGAATTTCAAATTGGGGATGAAGTCATGGTTCATTTGAGAGAGTGTTTTCCAATGGGTACATATAATAAGCTCAAAATGAAGAAGTTTGGACCATGCAAGATAGTGAAAAGACATGATTCTAGAAATGTCTATGAAGTAGAGTTGCCTACTAAATTGAATATTTCACTAGTATTTAACGTTTTAGGTTTGACATAATTTTCTGAAGGAGTTGATAGAGATGCAGTTGCAAAAGAAAAATGGAGTATTCCATAAACTACTTTAGATACAAAGGAGATTGAAGAGATATTGGATAGTCATACTGGTAAAACTACAAGGAACAGAACCTATGAAGAGTACCTAGTCAAATGGAAAGGACGGTCGGTTAAAGATTCATCATGGCTAGCAAGGGAGGAGGTTGACCACCTTGGTTTTCCTCTAGACATATGAGACGTGATAGAGTCACTTCTCAAATTATCCTAGGTGTTTGATGTAGGAGTATCCTTGGTGTGAGGGTAATCTTACATCACCCAAAAATATTTTTACTTTCAGCTTATATCTTTTTAGTTTCAGGCTTTTCTATTTTAATAAGGACTAGTAGACAAGGGGGTTACTATTTTTTCGAAACTTTCTGTTTTTAGTAAGTTTGTCATACGAGCTCAAAATGTTCTAATTTTTGTCAGGAAGGTTCATTTTAGAATTATAAGCCTGCCATAAAAAGCTCGTGGCTCCTGCTTCCATATCAGAGAACTTATTGTAGATTTTTGGTGGAAAATTTTGTAGAAATATCTTTGAACTCAATTTTGAAGGCTTTAGAGGCTCTAGAATGCAATTAAACATTAGTTGAGTGGTCCTTGGCCTCTCAAGAAATGTAGTGTAGGATCTGCCCTTTCTAAAAAGTGGTTATAATAGTCAATTGGAGCTACGATTTATGAGTTATGGTCTCCAGAAGTTTGGTTACCTTACTCATGGTCATAAAAATTAAGTTTGTAATTCTTTGATCTGACTCTTATGTAATAAATGTAATTTATGTAATTTGGGGTTTTGTCAGCCTCAATGGTTAATTTATAGAACCTTCCCAAGTGAAATAAAATTGCCTATTTAAGAAAGACCCATAGGTTTGTTTAGGACAATTCTAGATAACTCTAGTTGTTAGTTTAGAGTTTTGTCTTGTAGACTTCTGTAATGAAGGCACCCATGTGGGTTAGCATATTGTAATTCTAAATTCTATAATTCTGCATTTACGACGATAATAGAAAGCCCATATTTTTATTTGGAAAATTATTATTGTTTCTTTACTTTCTGTTATGTTTGTAGTATTAAGGGAGCACCCTTCATCAAATTCACTGCACCATGTTTTATAATATACCATTCAACTTAGTTAATGTGATAGGGGTATCACCCCTAGTTTACCTCTTAGATATTTATGTGCATCCTTAGGTAAAGCCTTTTTAAATATGAGAACTATGTGTTCCTTTGTATTCACATACTCCATTCTCACTTCTTTTTCCTAAACCAATTCTCTTAAATAATGATATTTGATTTCTATGTTCTTTTTCTTTGCATGCATCACAAGTTTTATAGAAATGTTTATAGCACTTGTATTTTTGTAGTAGATTACCATAGGTTTAGTGGTCTCCTCTTTCATACCTTTAAGTAATTGTTTGATCCATATCACATGAGTACAATTCATTATAGTAGCCACATATTCAGCTTCAGCATTAGATTATAAAATACAATTTTGCTTCTTACTAGTCCAAGTAACTAGCCTCTTTCCTAAGAAAAATACTCCACCACTTGTACTTTTTCTATCATCTATGTTTCCAGCCCAATCATCATCTGTATAGTCTCTCAATTCAAACTTATCATTTTTCTTGTAGTATAGACCATAGTTTTTTGTCCCTTTAAGATATCTCATTATCTTTTTGATAGCCATTAAGTGATTATCCTTAGGATTTGTAGAAAACATTGTAACAATCCCAACAGCTAGTGCAATATTAGGTTTGCTATGCACTACATATTACAATTTACCAATCATAGACTTGTAAAATGTTCGATTAACCTTAGTAGAATCATCAGTTTTGGATAGTTTGTGTGTTGTCACCATGGGAGTGCTAATTGGTTTTGAATCTTCTAGACCAAAAGTCTTTAAGATTTCCTTTACATACTTAGCCTGAGAAATGTAAATACCATATTTGATTTGATACACTTTCAAACCAACAAAGAATTTTATTTCTCCAAACATAGACATCTCAAATCCTTTCATCATCCCATCAACAAATGTCTTACAAAATTCATTTTTTCCTCCAAATATGATATCATCGACAAAAATTTCAGCTAACAAAATTCCTTTACCTCCATCAGTCTTGAAGTATAGATTGTTGTTGTCATCGATCTTCACAAGATAATTATGCAATCTTTCATACTATGCTCTGGGAGCTTACTTTAAACCATATAAAGCTTTATGCAATCTACATACCATGTTCTTATTGTTAGGATCAACAAATCCTTCAGGTTGTTCAATGCAAACCTCCTCTTCTAATATACCATTCAAAAATGTTGACTTGACATCGATTTGGTCAAATTTTAATCCTTTGTATGTAGAGTAAGCAAGCAAAGGTCTCACACCTTCTAGTCTAGAAATAGGGGCAAATGTCTCTCCATAGTCAATTCCTTCTTTTCGAGCATATCCTTTGCAAACTAGCCTTTTCTTATTCCTTGTTACTTCACAATTCTCATCCAATTTGTTTCTATACACCCACTTGGTTCCAATAACATTCTTATCTTCTGGTCTAGGCACAAGTGACCAAGTTTTGTTCTTCTTAATCTGATCAATCTCTTCATTCATAGCTTTAATCCAATCTTCATTTTCTAATGCATCCTTCACAGTTTTGGGTTTGTGTATGCTTATCAAGCATGTATGATTTTTTAGTCTATTCCTTATCATTGGTCCATCTTCTCTTCCACCAATGATTTTCTTAGCAAGGTGATGTCTTCTGACATACTTTGACAATTTGGCTCTGTTCTTCTTTCTTCAATAAAAGGTCTTTCAAGAAACTCAATCTTAGGTTCACTGTGTACATCTATGTTAGGTAATTCAACATTCATGTCTTTTAATATGATATCAACATTATATTATAGCTCAATTTCTAAATGCAACTCGACATCCATTGGATGTGACATGATAGTCACTGATTCTAGTTGATTAACAACTTGATTTATAAAATCATCAATAGTCATGCCTTCATAGTAGTACAAAAAAGTTTTGTAATCTTCAAGTTTCTCCTTTTGTACTTCTCCATTTATTTATGTATATTCACCAAATTTCACATTGGCACTTTCCACAATTTTGTTAGTGTTAGTATTTAAACACTAATAAGCTTTGCTTCTTATGGAATAACCAAGGATTATACTTTCTTCAAATTTAGAGTCAAATTTACCTTTCATATTGTCCTTAAGAATGTAGCATTTTCTTCCAAATACCTAAAAAAAATTTACATTGGGTGAGTGTCAATACCATAACTCAAAAGGTGTAATGCTTGTACCTTTCATCACTTGTACTCAGTTCAAGGTATGGATAGTTGTCCTAAGAGATTCTCTCTAATATTTCAAAGCAACATTCTTCTCCATCATCAATGTCCTAGCACAATCCATCACATATTTGTTCCTCCTTTTAGAAATCCCATTTTCTGGAGGGGTCCTAGGTACAAAAGTTTATCTCTTTATTTCTCTATCATTATAAAAAAAATTCAAATTCATTTGATGTAAACTCCCCACCTCTACTAGATCTCAAAAACTTCATACTTTTACCAATATCTTTCTCAACTCTAGCCAAGTACCACTTAAAACATTTGGAAAGCATCAGACCTTTCTCTTAAAAACATAATAGTTGTCATTCTATAATAATCATCAAAAAATATCATGAAATATTTGTCACCTTTCTAGATTTTCTCAGTAATTGGCCCACATAGATCAGTATGAACTAATTCCAAAATTGCATTTGAAGTATGAGTCTTTCTTTTAAAACTAGATTTTTCCATCTTGCCTAACTGGCATTGTTTACAAATTACATTATCTAGTTTCTTAAGTTTTGGAAAACCTCTGACTCTCTTCATCTTACTAATACTAACCAAATTATCAAAATTTACATGACAATCTTTTTTTCCATAGCCACACATCATCAAATTATAAAAGACAAGTAGCTTCATTCATATCAAGATAAAATAGATTACCTCTAGTCTAATCACCACTACGAATGAGTTCTCCATCAACATCATAAATCTTAGCCTTTCTATTTTCAAATTCAACCTTACATCTTGAACTATTCAATTGTGACACACTCAATAGATTATAGTTAAGTCCTACATAGTAAGCATTATCACAGATGATCTTATCTATTAGTTTTATTGATCCTTTTCCTTTTATTAGATAGTGTGCATCATTACCAAATCTAACACTATTCCTATCATAATTTAAAAGTTAATTGAACTTACTTTTGCTTCCAGTCATGTGATTAGAGAAATCATAGTCTATGATCCATCTATCACTCTTGTTCACATAAGACACTAATGCATTTGCCTCATCTTCATTAGAATCATCCTTCATTGCAACGTAGATAACTTAATCATCATGATCATCTAAATCTTTATTGGATTCCTCTTCAACAATGTAGTAAGCCTTTGTTCCTTTGTCTTTATAATCTCTGTTGATCTCATCTCTTTTACATCTATTGTTTTCTCCACTTCTATTATTCTTATTCTCTGGACACCTTGCAACAACATGACCAACCTCATTGCAATTGAAAAAGATGATAGGTAACTTACCTTTGTATTTTCCTTTACCTCTATGAAATCTCCTAGCCAATAATGCTTCAAGACCTTTTGCATCATCTTCATCTATATCATTGTCACTAGAAACATGTTTGACCTTTTTCTTTCTCTTTTCTTTAGGCTCTTTCAGTGGCAATTTAGCTTTGAAAGCAGATTCAACGTCTTTTGTTTTGAAATTATCAAAATTTGAAAGCTCAAACGAAGTAAGTGTACCAACCAATCCTTTAAGGGTCAAATCACTACTAGGAGTACATCATAGTTCTTATATAGAAGAGACTCTAATAGCATAGATAGGCAACAGGTTCACAACACTTTACTAATCATAATCTCAACTTCAATTATTCCATTAGATCCTTTGATGGCATTAGCAATCTCCTTGACTCTACCATAAAACTAAACTATATTCTCACCTTCTTGCATTCTCATTTAATCGAACTTACCTCTGAGAATTTGAGATTTTGCTCTCAATACATTCTTATCTCCTCCATAGATCTTGTGTAAGGAATGCCACATCTTTTTCAAAGCGTTACACTCTTTGAAGTCATCAAACTCATAATAGATTAGGGAAGATGCAATCTCCAACATTGCATGATTGTGTTCTTTCTTTTGTTTCTATTCTTCTACTATCATACCTTTAACTATTTCTACATACTTAGTAGTTATAGTTGACAAAGAAAAATTTCCAAGTCCTCCTAGATGTAGCCTCATCAAAGTTTTCAATGTACGAAAGTTATCCTTGTTAAGCTTGGGTATCTCTCTTTTGGACATCTTCATCTGTAGCTTCTAGTATTTTCAAAATATTTCCTCACATGCACCAAAGCTCTGATACCAATTGTTGGAATATTTAGAATAACTAAGAGTGGGGGAGAATCAATTATACATGGTCCAAATGTACAAATAAAAATTTTCATCACTTTAAAGATTCACACTCATATTTCCACATCATGCATGCATCCATTAGATCATCGAATACCTTAACTTATTAGGTCATTGTCCTAGGTCAAAATAACGTTGGACAAATGTAAACATTAAACACCACAAAATCATTCACACATTTTGACACAAAGATTTTATGTGGAAACCCAATTTGGGAGAAACCACCAATAACATGCTACCAATTTTCACTCTTCTAAAGTGAGCTCTATGAGGAGTCAACCCTATTAAATGTTACAATGCACACTATTAAATGTGACATGGATAAAGGATTTCATTCACCTTGTCAGGAGTGAGCCTTATTAGAGAACTTTAGAACATTCCATTAGAATGTCACCTTGTTAAATGATTTACAAATGACTATTAGGTAAACCTTAATCCAAAGGATTTATCCAGAGCGATACAATGGTTAAAAAGTAGTAGTAGGACTTGATCTAATAACCAAATACAACTCACTTGTAGATTACATATCTCTAGTTTAGTGCTCCATTCTACTTGGAATTCATACTCTTCATCTTTGTTTTCTTGTTCACTCTTCAAGCCTTCAACTCCTTTAGCTTTCTTGCTTAGTATGTCATTTGCAAATTCATTCCCTTAGCCACCATATAAAGAAACACTTTAAAACACAATGCAACTCTCCTGAACCTAATTTTCTTCTAGCCATGTATCCTCTTAAAAAGATAATTATGATCTTTTGCCACTTAATCATTATCATCGATCTTAGGATTAAATCAGATTCATCAATTCCTCCCTCTTTCCATTTAGTTCCCTCTAGATACTTCTCTTACAATCTCCCATAGATTCACCTCAAAATGATTTACCTTGAATTTTGTGCCTCCACCTGATAAAGCTTACCTTCCATAAGCTTCAAATAATTCAATCAATCAACTTTCTCATATCAGATTTGTCAAATCTTTCATTTAACTCATTTTTTTGTCACTCAACACCCACACCATTCACTTGGTAATAATAGTCTTTTAATGCTCGGCCAACACCGGGTTTCTTGGCATCTACTAAGTCTTCCTTGCTCAATCACCACTATTATTTCCCTCACACTCAAAACTTACTAAGTTTTTCTGACACTTAAAACCTACTCACTTTTTTGACACTCAACACCTACTAAATTCTACCTAGCCTAAACTAAGTTTTCTCGACTTACACTGTTTGCTAAGTCAGGCTTGGGAGGCACTTTTTATGAAAACACTTCTTCTTGTCTTAGTTAAACTAACCATTCACTTTATCCTTAAATAGATCAACAATACACTATATCATCAATGTCTTACTTGGTCTTAGTGCTCCTTTTATACACCATATAACTCAACCTTTCACTAGGTACTCTTGTTATGCTTTCTTTTCAAATTCATCAATCAAGTGATAGCATTTAGATCAAAAAGAAATTGTCTCACCAACAAGTATAACAATAAATCCCAAATGATATTTTCTACTAATCACTTTTCAAAATATTTAAATTAAACCCACTAATTATAATATTAATATGACTAACTCAAAAATATAATTTGATTTCTTGAAAATAAAAACTTATAATAAGAAATTATAAGATCAAGTGAAAGCCACTACAATCAATAAAGAAAGCTTGAAGAAAATCTTAAAGATTGAGTGAATGCCACCACAACAAATTATTTGTATTTATTGGAGTAATTCTTTATAATGAAACAAATCTCTATATAATCCTACATTTAGTAGAGACACTAGCGAGTATGTTTAACAACCTATACCAAGATTATCATCTTTAGAAACCCTTGAAAACCTATTCTTTAAAATAGAACAATCATGATTTGTAACCATTATATTTACAATGTCTTCTATGTGAACCAGTTTATATTTCTTCTTACCTTTCCTTGGTGCCCTTGATTCATTTTCTTCTTCCTCCTTTCTTTCTTTTGTTATTACAACAACTCCAAGTACATCATCTTTTGATTTAGTCTCTTATGCCTATGGTTGGGTAAGTGGGGATTCTTCTTCCTCTTGATCTTGAGTCTCTTATGGGAAACAAAAAGCTATCTTTTCTTCCATTTCTTTTGTGCTCAACATCTTGAATGATCTAGTTTTGAATGGTTCTAATGCTTGACTCCAAGTTAGCCTTTATGAAGATGGATGATGCACCTTATTCTTCTCCATGAGAAGTTCGTTTCTTATCTCTACACAAGTGTTAATCTTTGGGAGTATAAAGCTTTCCTCTAGAGCTACTAATTGTTCTATGTAAGGTCTTACATCTTCCTTTTTTACTTTGGCTAATGTCATCTCGTAGTTAGGATGATCACTATTTTGGTTTTTTATCATATTTACCTTGTTAATTTCTTCTTCTATTGTTCTTACTTAGATTTAGAATTAACTATTGTGTGGGATTGTGAGAGATTCTTCTTACAAGAAATACATTTTTAGATTCATTTATTAGCCCTTAGAGTTTTGTAGTATGAAAGCATGAGTGATTTTAATAATGAAAAGTATCAAATGATTCACATTCTACATATTTATGTCAAGAAATTTGTGATGTTAGGGTTACAACGGTTGGCAAAATGCCTTTGCCTACTATAGGGTATGTGTCATGAATGCTCCTAATCTCTCTATAATGGTTACTTTTTTCCTTTTTTATTTTCCATCTATATGTAAACGGTTCATCAATCGAAGCTACGATTCAAAAGTTATGCCTCCTGGAAGTTCGATTACCATTTTTGGATTCTTCTAGATTTGCACCAACTTCTAACATGGCTTCTGGAGCCTTCTACTTGGTCAGTGGATGCCTACTAGCACTTTCTAGAATGTACTCCTAGTCTTTAACCCTCTGAGGTCTATTTAAGGACATTACTAGCATTGTAAAAGGCAATTCGGAGTGGAGTTTGAGAGGAGGTACCAAAAGGAGAAATTATCTCCAATTTTGTGCTATTGTAAGCCCTTAGGGCATGTTTTGAAGTCTATTATCTCTGTACTGAATATACTAGCTTATTTTCATAGTTAATACAATTTCCCTTTTCTCATTGTGTTCATTTTGTGCTTGAGTTGTGTCTCCATCAAGTGGTATCAGAGCCAGGTTTTCTTGAGTGTGTAGATAGAGCGCCGACTGTGAGGTAGTTTGCACCAGGACTATGTGGTTGTGGGTTTAAGTTAAGAAGATGCCTCCACGAAGAGAGAATGGTGGAAGGGCCAGAGCTATTAATCCTAAGGAGGTTAGAGCCCTCCAAAGGCAGGTACAAGCATTGCAGGAGGAGCTTCGTAGAGGAACAAATGTTGCCACAGGTGACGACAGTGAGGATGACAATGAAGAAGAAGAAATTAGGCCAGAAGGGGAATTTGATGGGGAAGTTTTGAATCAGGCAAAGGAAAATCTTTTTAGGGCCACTACTAAGTTTGGGAAAAGACCTACAATTGATGTGGGTGTATTTTCAGGAAATTTGAAACCAGATGAGTTGATCGACTGGATCAATGAACTAGAAGAATACTTTGAGTATGAGGATACCAGGGACCCAGATAGGGTTAACTTTGCAACGGCCAAACTCAAAGGCCATGCCAAAATCTGGTGGCAAGAGGTTCAATTGAAAAGAAACAAAAGAGGAAAGGAGAAGATCACAAGGTGGGATCGCATGGTGGACAAATTGAAGAAGCAGTTCCTTCCTGTGGACTACGAGCTTGATTTGTTTAAGAAGATGCATGGGCTAAAGCAAGCAGGAAGATCAGTCCAAGAATATACATAGGAGTTTTATCGACTTTTGATTAGAGCAAGGCATGCAGAAGCAAATAAGGAGAAGGTTGCTTGTTACATCAGTGGGTTGCGACCTAGCATCCAGGAGGAATTAAGTCTGGTAAGAATGACCAGCATTGAAGAGGCATACCAATTTGCCCTACGAGTTGAAGAGAAGCTGAATAAGAGGTTTGAAGGGAGACAAAGAGGGTGTGGTCAAGGAGGAAGGGGAAGTTGTAGGTCATTTAGAGGCCGAAATGAAACCCAAAAGAAAAATGAAGATGTGGGTACTAGCAGGAACCAGAGGAATGAGGGTTTCAACTGCCCCCATGATCAAGACTTTGGAAATCAGAGAGGAAGAGATAGAGGACGTGGACAAGGAAGAGGAGGCTTCTATGGTACCTATTTCCATTGCAATGAAGAAGGTCATCGTACCTTTGAATGCCCTCAACAATAAGGAAGGACAGATAAGAGAGCTAAGGGTCAAGCTAGGGTTGCTCATGTGGATGAGGATGTACAGTCATCACATTCAGAGGATGCAAAAAGAGGAGAGACCTTGGTAAATGAAAGGGTCCTAGTAAGTGGTGAGATTGAACCAGGACAAAGGAGGAGTTTGTTCCGTAGTAGATGCAAGTGTGAGGATAAATGTTGTGATGTGATCATTGATGGTGGTAGCACTGACAACTTGGTGTTAGAGGAGATGGTCTCTAAGCTTAAGCTCAAGAGGGAGAAACATCCCTAGCCCTATCGGATTGCTTGGGTGAAAGATGATCATAAGGTCTTGGTAAGTGAACAATTTCTAGTGAAATTCAAAATTGGGAGTTACCATGATGAAGTTCTCTGTGATGTTATTCCAATGGATGTTTGCCATCTATTGTTGGGTAGACCATGGCAGTTTGATAGGCATGCAGTACATGATGGTCATGCAAACACATACTCTCTAACAAAAGATGGAGTTCGCCACAAACTGAAAAGGTATGTAGCAGTGCTAGGATTTTTCTTGTTGATGGAAGAAAGTTTTTAGATGGAATGAAACATCAGCGTATGTGCTATGCTTTGATTCCTAGGAAAGATAAAGAAGGTAGTAGTGAAATACCACTTGAAGTTTCAGATTTACTAGGAGAGTTTGGAGATATTATGTCGGATAATGTTCCAGAAGGATTGCCACAAGTAAGGAAAATCGGTCATCAGATAGATCTAATTCCAGGAGCTAGTTTGCCTAACAAGGCTACTCATAGGATGACTCCTATTGAAATAGAGGAGCTAAATAGACAGGTTCAGGAACTATTGAGGAAGGGCTTGATTCGGGAGAGCTTGAGTCCATGTGCAGTACCTACAGTATTGGCCCCAAAGAAGGATGGAGAGTGGAGGATGTGTACAGACTCTCAAGCTATAAATAGGATAACCATCAAATATCACTTTCCTTTGCCAAGAATGGATGATCTTATGGACTGTTTGAGTGGAGCTCAGTACTTCACAAAGATAGATCTCAAGAGTGGTTATCACTAGATACGGATTCGAGAAGGAGATGAGTGGAAAATGGCCTTCAAGACCAAGGAGGGTCTTTATGAGTGGTTATTCATGCCCTTTGGATTGACGAACACCCCAAGCACCTTCATGCGGCTTATGAATGAGGTACTTAAGAAGTTCTTGGGAAAATTTGTTATTGTCTATTTGGATGATATTTTAATTTTCAGCAAGACTTTGAAAGAACATTTATTGCATATTTGTAGTGTCCTTGAAAGGTGAAGGGAAGAGAAACTGTTAATTAATTTGAAGAAGTGTATCTTTGCAAAAAGGGAGTTAGTCTATTTGGGGTTTGTTATATCATCTGAAGGTCTTAAAATGGATCCAAAGAAGGTAAAAGCCATCTTGGAATGGCCTACTCCAAGGTTTGCTACTGAGGTAAGATGATTTCATGGTCTGGTTAGTTTTTACAAGAAGTTTATTAAGAATTTTAGTGGCATATGTACACCCCTAACTGATACAATAAGAGGAGATAGAAAAGAGTTCAAATGGACTGCAGCAGCTGCGAGAAGTTTTGAATTGCTGAAGAAGAAGGTGACAGAACAACCTGTGTTGGCACTTCCAAATTTTAAAAAGGTGTTCCAGGTGGATTGTGATGCTAGTGGCAGTGTTATTGGGGCTGTATTAAGCCAAGAAGGTAAGCCTATTGCATATTTTAGTGAAAAATTGAATGATGCAAAGAAGTATTCTGTTTATGATCAAGAGTTCTATGCAATAGTTCAGGCCTTAAAGAAATGGAGGCATTATTTATTGCCAAAGGAATTTGTTTTGTATACTGATCACCAGGCATTACAATACCTAAATAGCCATGGTAAATTGAATCAGAGGCATATGAAGTGGGTAGAGTTCTTGCAGAGCTATACATTTGTGTTGAAGCATAGAAGTGGAAAATCTAATAGGGTTGCAGATGCACTAAGTACAAGACAGTTGTTGCTAACAGTAATGCAAGTTGAAGTAGTTGGATTTGATGAACTCAAGAATCTGTACCCTGATGATCCTGATTTTGCTAAAGCATGGAAAGCTTGTAAAGAGCCTGTTGCTGTAGATAGAACTAAATGGTTAGACTATATGATTTAGGATGGTATGTTATTCAAGGGCAGCCAATTGTGCATTCCAAGGAGTTCCATGAGGGAAAAATTGATTAAAGAGAAACATAATGGAAGGATGGCAAGACATTTTGGTCAAGATAAGACCACTGCCATTCTTAGAGAACATTATTTTTGGCCTCAAATTTCATAAGATGTGCAAAAGTTTGTACAGAGTTGCCAGGTTTGTCAAGTTGCCAAGGGATTTAGCCACAATATTGGACTATATCAGCCATTGCCTGTTCCATCAAAGCCATGGGAGGACATAAGTATGGATTTTGTTCTTGGATTGCCGAGGACACAAAGGGGTAGTGACTCAGTATTTGTGGTGGTTGATAGGTTCTCCAAAATGGCATATTTCATTCCATGCCACAAAACTCATGATGTTGTCCATATTGCAGACTTGTTTTTCAAAGAGGTGGTAAGACTACATGGTCTTCCAAGGAGTATAGTTTCTAACAGAGACACTAAATTTGTGGGATATTTCTAGAGAACATTGTGGAAAAATTTGAGAACAATCTTGAAATTTAGTTCCACACATCACCCATAGACTGACGGCCAAACAGAAGTCTGGGCAATTTACTGAGATGTTTAGTTGGGGATAAGCCCAAGGGGTGGGATTTGATTCTACCACAAGCTGAGTTTGCTTACAATAACTCTATAAATAAGAGTACTGGTAGATCCCCATTCCAAATTGTATATGGAAGTAGCCCAAGGATTGCACTAGAATTGAGGAAGATAGAGCAAGGGGAGAGGACAAGTGTTGAAGCTGAAGAATTTGCTGAACATATCAAGTGTCTACATGAGGAGGTTCAAGCACACATTACCAAAATGAATCAAGAGTATAAAGCTAGGGCTGATCAAAGGAGAAGACATAAGAAATTCCAAGTAGGGGATCCAGTCATGGTACACTTACAAAAAGAAAGATTTCCAGCCAGCACTTACAACAAGCTGAAAATGAACAAATTTGGCCCCTGCAAAATTTTGAAGAAACATGACTCAAGAAATGCATATGAGGTGGAGTTGCTAGATGGTATTCACATTTCTCCTATTTTCAACATTGCAGACTTAACAGAGTATTATGATGATGGTGCAGATGAGGAACTGATGTTAGAGCCATGGCCAATTCCTACTTCTAAAAAGGAGGAGATAGAAGACATTCTAGATCATCGTGTGGGTAGGAGTACCAGAAATAGGCAGTATGAAGAGTATTTGGTCAAGTGGAAAGGACGGCCGATAGAGGACTCAACTTGGATTTCAGCAGCAAAGGTTTCCCATTTGGGATTTCCTCTACCATTCATAAAGTGACAAGGTCACTTTTTAATCTACCCTGGGTGTCTAATGCAGGAGCATCCAGAGGTATAAGGGCAATCCTGTGTCACCCAAAAAAAATGTACTTAGACTTAGTTTCTGTTTCATGTGTTTTCATTTCTGGATACCCATTTGGGTCAAATAAAGGTTCCAACTCTCATAGTTCCACTATTAGTGTTCTAGGATAGAGTATTTGAACACCTTGGGATACGTGTAAATGTCAAAAAAATAGGAGTATGTAATTGAGCCATCATTTTGGTGAACTAGAGGGTGTAAATTGGTTGGATGAATGTAATTGTAATTTAAAGCATTCTAGAAAAAGAATCAGGTCAAAAGGCCCCACAGTTTGAAAGTTATTACAGTTTTTTGATTTCTGGAGACCTCCTAAGAATGCTTCAAAGTCAAGTTACAGGCAGTAAATGACCTCGAAGAGGGCCAAAAATGGGGGACAAGCAAAGCTGTCCATAGGGCTATAGAGCACTTTGAGAGCTTTTCGGAAATGTAAACGGTTCGTCAATCGGAGCTACGGTTCAAAAGCTACACCTCCCAAAAGTTTGATTACCGTTTTTGGATTCTTCTAGATTTGCACCAACTTCTAACATGGCTTTTGGAGCCTTCTACTTGGTCGGTGGATGCCTACTAGCACTTTCTAGAATGTACTCCTAGTCCTTAACCCTTTGGGGTCTATTTAAGGACATTACTGCCATTGTAAAAGGCAATTCGGAGTGGAGTTTGAGAGGAGGTACCAAAAGGAGAAATTATCTCCAGTTTTGTGCTATTGTAAGCCCTTAGGGCATGTTATGAAGTCTATTATCTCTGTACTGAATGTACTAGCTTATTTTCACAGTTAATACAATTTCCCTTTTCCCATTGTGTCCATTCTATGCTTGGGTTGTGTCTCCATCAAGAATTTATATTGTGTCCATGTAATATTATTATGAATACTTAACTAGATTTAAACAAAATTACAAATAAGAAAAAGATGATATCATAGATTGAGAAAAATATGATATACTATAACTCAGTGATACATTACACTAGCAAATTTCTATATCTAAGTCAACCTAATCACCTTATTTGGGAGTAATAGCATTTGAATTTTAAATAAATAAATTACACATAATCAACTCAATAAAATAACTAATTTGTATAATCTATTATTCACACATACACCCATTTCGTAATATTGTATAATATTGTTCATAGTCCAATTTGTGGTTAAAGATTTTAAATTATTTCTCAACAAGTTACATAAAATTCATATCTAGCATTGAAATGCATCCTACAGAGAAAAGATATCATATTTTAATATTATAGATCTAGGTTGCATACATTAAAGAGAAACATTGACCCAAAAAGCATCTAATCACATTGAATTCATTAGATCATTTCTAGACAAACGATCTAACCTGTTGCAAGAATTAATGCTAATGATATTCCTATGGGGGAGTATTGTAGATATGTTACTATGATGATATGCTACATTCATAACTAAATTATTCATTGATGTCAACATAGCAATTTTCTATGGTATGTGACAGAACAACAACAGAAAAATCAAGTTCTTATGGATGACTAGTTGAGTATTCTTACTATCTGAGGTTATGGGAGATACTTCTAGGTATCTAGCATATGCAATTAACATCAAAAGAAGAAATGATAAGACTAGAAGAAGTTATGTAATTTTTGGTGATGTCTATTCTAAGATAGAGTTTATAGAGGTATGTTCTGGTAAACTTGTTATATCTCTTAGTAGAGTTGATGTTCTAAGGATCAAGGTTGCAGACATGAAAAAGACATGTTAATGATGATGTAGCCAAGTTTTCTCATCATAATATTGCATGTATGAAAAGTTATTCAAGTTGCAAGGCAAAAGATTTATGTTATCACTAAGTGTAACGTGTTCTTAATGTGGTCCTATAATAATTAATTAAGAAGGTCTAATAGCTAACTCATGAAATTGTTTTGAGCACTCAGTATAAAGAAAAGACATTTTCCTTTATAAAGTATGACATGAATTGTATTGATGTCAATGTATTGTAAGTAGAGAGAGAGAGAGAGAAGAATGCAAAGTTGAGCAAAGCAGTGCAAAAGTGAAGGAAACTTCATTGTCGAGGTTTTGTTGAGTGATGCAAGGTTTGATATTTGGATCTGAGGTTCATGACCTAGTCTACAAGGTCTAATAGTGATTGGTTTGGTTGATAGAACAAAGGAAAGAAGAACATAATAGTAAACTAAATGTTTGAGCAGTGAGCTCTTCTTGTCGTTCAAATTGCATGTTTGGGTAGTGGGCTCATCTTGCATACATTGTACCAAAACTCCTAATAGGGTTGGAATCTCCTTACAGGGATTCAAAGTATCCTAATAGGGACTCTATGTACTAAATGTTGTAATAGACTCCTAATAGGGTCCATTCTCTAACAAGGAATATTTATATTAGTACAACATCTTGTGGGCATCATGTCCACCAGAGTCTTCCCTCTGATCAAGGGTTTCCCTAGTCAACATATTTGGTGGAATTGTCTATGTGCATTTTATTATGGTTGTCATTTACTTTGGTTGAATGGTTAAGTTTTTTTAAAGAAGATAAATGTTTTAATTATTAGATAACTGATTCACCACTCCCCCCAATTATCTTGGTGGACTATTGTTTCTAACAATTGGTATCAGAGCGTTAGGTCCTTGAAGATAAAGTTTAACAATTTTGGGAGATCCATGGTGAAAATGTTCATGAAAGATAGTCCAAAGTTCGATGGAACAAATTATGATAGTTGGAAAGAGAAGATGAAGACACATTTGTTGTGTATGGGTTCGTGATATTGGATCTTGGCAAAATTGACAAAGATAGTCATTGTTGAAAAGGATTTGGGAACTTGTACTAAGGTAGAAAGAGATCTTTTTATGTGTGGCATGAGAGCTAGAGAAGCACTATTGACTTCACTTCCTAAAATTGATTACAATCAGGTAAAATCACTTGCTACTTCACATTTGATTTGGAAAGCTTTGGAAAATAGTTTTGAAGGAGACGCACATTCTAAGAAGTTGAGACTACAAAGCTGGATTCGTGCATTTCAAGATGCTAAAATGATGGAAAATGAATTTGCAAAAACATATATAGGTAGGATATCAGAAATTACTGCAGGAATCGAAGCTCAAGGAGGAACCAAAAAAGATGATGAGGTTAAAAGTCTCTAACACCACCATTTAGGTAAACAATTCAGATGATACAATTGTTGATATCTTGTACTAAAGATTTCACAAAGGAGTCATTGCTTGGAAGACTTGAAGTAGTTGAGAATGAGCTTAGATAGTCCAAAGAATCAACCAAAATAGAGACAACTTTTAGTGCCCTGAATATTTGACCTAGTCTATCAAGGAGCACAAGTGCTAGAGGAGATTTTGCTAGCAACAATAGAACTGACGATGACAAAATGATTGGAGTATCCCTTCCAGTAAAAAGAGAAAAAGTAGGTAAGAAAATTTTTAAATGTTGAACTTGTGATGAATATGGTCATTATGCATCTAAGTATCCTAAAAGAGAGAAAAAGTATAAGGGAAATTACAAACCTAGAAATGAAAGAGAGTGTTTGTATGCAAATGAAGAGAATGATCTTAATGAACAAATAGTAACTGGTAGTGATGATAAAATAGTGTTTGTCATAATTAAAGAAGAAAGTTCAGAAAAAGTAGCTTTGGTGTCACAGGTTGAGAAGAAATTTGATTGGATAATTGATAGTGGTTGTTCACATCATATGACTAGTGATATGAACAAGTTTGTTAACTTCAAAAGTCAGGATGAAGGCATTGTCAGAGTTGGAAACAATGCAACATTCCAAGTTAAAGATATTGGATCTATAACTCTTGATGGTAAAACTAACACTGAGGATGTATACTTTGTTAATGGTTTAAAGTGCAATCTTTTAAGTGTTGGATGATTAGTGGACAAGGGTTATTAGTTGAAGTTTATAGAAAAGAGATGCATGATCAAAGATAAAAATGGAAAGGTAATTGGAACAAGAACTAGATCTAGAGGTAATGTATTTTAGTTGAATCCTACTGAAATGACATGTTTGGTTGTAAAGGCAAATGACAATTGGTTATGGCATAAGAGATTTTGTCATATAAACTTTGACAATATTGTGAAGACTAGTAGAATGTTTGCAATTAGAGATTTACCAAAGATTGTAAAGCCTACTAACATAATTTGCAAGGAGTGTATTTTGGCTAAGCATAAGAGAACTTCTTTTTCCAGCAAGAAATTTTTCGCTACAATGAAGTTGTAGATTGTACACACAAATCTCAGTAGTCCTACAAATACTATAGTATTCTATGGTGAAAGGTATTTTATGATTCTAGTTAATGAATTTTCTAGAATGATGTGGGTTGCATTTCTTAAAGAGAAATCTGAGGCATTTGATAAGTTCAAGATATTCAAGAATATGGTTAAGAATGAATGTGGTACGAAGATTAAATGGTTAATATCAGATAGAGGAGAGGTTACTTCAAATGAGTTCAACATGTTTTGTGAAGAAAATGGAATTAAAAGATAGTTATGAGCTCTGAGAACCCCTGAATAAAATGGCATTGTAGAGAGAAGGAACAAGCTAGTTACAAAAGTTGCAAGAGCTTAGAAGAGAATGATGTATCCAAGATGTTTTCGAGAGAAGTTGTGAATACAACAATCTACATTATGAACAAAGTGCAAGTCAGGAAAGACACAAACAAGACCCCTTATGAACTATGGTTTGGTCACTCACCTATAGTTAAGTATTTCAAAAATTTTGGGAGTAAGTGTTATATCAAAAGAGATGATGATATCGGTAAGTTTGATGCTAGAAGTGATGAAGGTATGTTTCTTGGTTATTCATTGAAAAACAAGATGTATAGATGTTATAATCAGAGAACTATGACTATTATGAAAAGTGTAAATGTGAGAATTGATGAGAAATTCAAGATACAAGAGAGAATAGTTTATTACATTCAGATGATGATGATGTTACAAATTCAAGGAAAGATGAGGTATTTCTTAAGACTAACAATGATTTGCAGAATGAAGGAGAGCCAAGGCAGGAACAAAGCTCAAAACCTTTAGTAGAGCCAAGATTTGAGATAACAACTCATACTTCAGGAAAGAATATGATAAGGAATCACCCATCTAAGTAGATCATTGGAAGCAAAGACAAGGTGTGATGACAAGAATTAGAGTCAATGAAGAACTATGGTTAATATCTCAAGTTGAGCCTAAGAATGCAGATGAAGCATGTAAAAATGATTATTGGAAACAAGCCACGAAAGAGGAATTGGATTAGATAGTAAAGAATGAGACATGGGAATTGGTCCCTAGATCAATAGACAAGAATGTGATAGGAACTAAATGGATATTCAAAAACAAGATAAATGAACAAGGTGAAGTGGTAAGAAACAAAGCAAGATTAGTATGTAAAGGTTACTCATAGTAAGAAGGGATAGATTAGGAGGAGACTTATGCTTCAGTGGATAGAATAGAAGCAGTAAGATTATTCTTAACCTATGCAGCAAGAGTGCATTAGTCCAGTGTAACCGAGAACCATAGTTGTATCAACTGAATGCTGATGCTTGTTGTATGGGGGAGTATCTATGATGAATAGAGTCATCTAGGACTCTTGTTGGATGTTGTTTTGAACAGTGTCTTTTGACACTCGAGCTAAGTAAGAATCAGTTATTGTAAAGTTTGATGCAGTAAAGTTGGTTGCTGAAACCTTTGACATTGATATCAATGGGGGAGAAGTTTGGCATGAAAAACAACATGGTAAAGTAGTATGCATGACAGTTGGAGAAGTTCGACATAAGCATAAAATGGAATGACAATTTGATAGAAAGTACATTGAGGTAAAGCTTGGCACAAAAAACAACATGGTAAAGCAGTATGCATGATAGTTAGAGAAGTTTTACATAAGCACAACATGGGATGATAGTTTGACAAAAAGTACATTAAAGTATATCAATGGGGGAGAATGATTGATGAAGAGGATTTGAAAACATGAATAATCTTTTGTTGGTATTCATGGAACTAGATGTTTTTCATCTATGTTTCCATCAATGCCAAAGGGGGATATTGTTGCAAGCATGAATGCTAATGATATTTCTATGGGGGAGTATCGTAGATATGTTACTATGATGATATGTTATATTCATGATTGGATTTTTCATTGATGTCAACATAGTAGTTTTCTGTGGTATCCGATAGAAGAATAGTGGAAAGATCAAGTTGGTACAGATAGCTAGTTGAGTATTCTAACTATCTAAGGTTATAGGAGATACTTTTGAGTATCTGGTATATGCAGTTAACATTAAAAGAAGAAATGATAAATCTAGCAAAAGTCATGTAAGTTTTGGTGATGTCTATTCTGAGATAGAGTCTACAGAGGCATGTTCTGATAAAGTTGTTATATCTCTTAGAAAAGTTGATATTCTGAGGATCAAGGTTGAGGATGTGAAGAAGATATGTTGATGATGATTTGGCTAAGTTCACTCATCATAATATTGTGTGTATGAAAAGTTATTCAAGTTGCAAGGTGGAAGATTTATTTTATCGCTAAGTGTAACATGTTCTTAATGTAGTCCTATAATAATTAATTTAAAAGGTCTAACAGCCAACTTAGGGAATTTTTTTAAGGACTTGATATAAAGGAAGGAAATTTTCCTTTATCAAGTATGACATGAATTGTTAATGCGAAGAGATTGTAAGCAGAGAGAGCAGAATGCAAAGTTGAGTAGAGCAATGTGGAAGTGAAGGAAACTTCATTGCCGAGGTTTTGCTAAGTGATTCAAGGTTTGATATTTGGATCCAAGGTTTGTGACCTGGTCTACAAGGTTTGGAAGTAATTGATTTGGTTGACAGAACAAAGAAATGAAGAACATAATAGTAAATCGCATGTTTGAGCAGTGAGCTCTTCTTGTAGTTGAAATTGCATGTTTGGGCAGTGGTCTCATCTTGCATACATTGTACCACAACTCCTAACAGGGACTCTATGTACTAAATATTGTAATAGACTCCTAACAAGGAATATTTATATTAGTACATCATCTTCTGGGCATCGTTTTCACTAGGGTTTTCCCTCTACTCAAGGGTTTCCCTAGTTAACATATCTGTTGTAATTGTCTATATGTGCATTTTATCATGGTTGTTGTTTACTTTGGTTGAATGGTTAAGTTTATTTAAAGAAGATAAATGTTTTAATTATTAGATAATTGATTCAACCCCCCCACCCCCTCTTTGAGTTATCTTGGTGGACTATTGTTTGTAACATAATCTTGGTCCATACATTGACAAAGGACAAAATTCCAAAAATTAGCTAGGCATCTATTGATTGAATGACACAAATACCAAAGACCTATAGTAGACTTACCTTCTTAACTCAATGGTTTCCTAGCCAAAATCATGCTAGCCAAAATCCATTGATCAAAAGAGTATGACTTAGATACTTAATAGTCAAGCTCCTAATAATGGTTAATCCCAATTACATAAAAAGAATCACTAGAATCAAATTGCACATGAGAAGAAGAAAAAAATTAACAAAATCTCATGTCAAAAGAAAGTGTTGAAACATTTTCTAGCAAAGGAGTGGTGTTAAACCAAAAGAATTAGTGTCTAGTTTCTGAACCTTCCAGGACTTTTGGCATTTTTAATTAGATTGAAATTTTTGACATAAAAAATCCCCAAACTTTAAGATTTGATGGCATTTGCGACTCGATAAATTTTTTTGACAAAGGTTCATTGTTTTACCGTTAAGATGAATAAAAGTTTAACGTGAGTGTTCTATTAAAAAAATAGTCAAATAAAAATAAAACATTAGACACTAGCATTTTTTACATTCCTTCGAAGTTTTTATTTTTGTAGAAAACCTACCATTAAATATTGATCTTATTGATAAGAAAACCGATCAGAATGAAAAGAAAAAATTGCATTAAAAAATAGAGGAAAAACATGCAACATGTCTAGAATAAATGATGACATAGAGAAAATCTAACATGTTTTCCTATGGAGATATCGATCATCTATAAAGAATGCGAACATGTTCCATATTTGTTAAAGGACATTAGAAACTAAACCCAAAAATCTAAATTTTTAAGCCCTTTCTTATTTATGAACTGCTACATAAGTCTAGGTAAGGAATAAGAAAAACTAAAGAACCTGGATGTTTCACTTAATGATCAAAATTGTAGTTATTTTTCCCCTTCCCTTTGTTTAAATGAACCACCCCATTTTTTTCTTGCTTGTACAACTTGCAATGTCCTTCCTCTCTCTTTCTCTTCCAATACATAGTGGGAGAGATTTGTAGCATGCATGACATCCCACTAAAGGAGCACATGCTCATCCCATCTATCTATCATGCCACCAAATTTGGATTGGTAACTTTTAGTTTATCTATCATAACACCTCATCTATCAAATAGTCCTTATCTCTTATGGCTCTCATAACTTAAATATCTTCCTTTGCATTAAATCCCAACTAATATTTTCTGCTAGCATGCAAATCACTTTTCAAAATATTTAAATTAAACCTACTAATTTTCATATTAATAGGACTAACTCAAAAATATTTTTTGAATTCTTGAAAATAAATATGCATAAGCAATTATAAGATCAAGTGAATGTCACTAAAATCACTCAAGAAAGCTTGAAGAAAATCTTAAGAGGAGTTAAAGCCACTATAATCAATAATTATCATTTATTAGAACAAAAATTAATTTATAAAACAAGAGCTCTTTGGGAGGTGGAGTCCCTACCTTTTGGAGTCATAGTGCGGGTTGTAGCTATCAATATACCTAATCATCAGTTATGTTAATTGATACCATAGATACTTGATTGACTTTTGCCAAAGTTATTTAATATGGTACCACATATGAAACTAAAGTTTAATTTTCTTAAATTTAAACCCAATATTGGGTCAATAAATAAGTAAACAAGTTCATTTTGTTAGAGAATTCAAATATCAATAGTACGTATTTTTTTCAACTAAGCAATTGAAAATAGAAAATAGTAAAAAATTATTTAAAATTGATTTCAACCATCTAGTATTATAAAAATGCAAGGACTAACAATCATACTAGCAAATAAGCTATTTTTCTTAAAGCTTAAAAATCCACATTTCATTTTTCTTTTAGAAAAAAAAGAAATGAATAGAATTTACATCTGTTGTTCAAGTATCAAAATATTATAGTGGATAGAAAGAAAAAATTGTGTATTAATTGAAATTTAGTGGTCCTAAGAAAATAATTATGAGACAAGCATAGAACATGATTAGTTTAAAGTATTTCAAATTTATTTCAGGTAAATGAGGAAAGTTGAAGGATTTATATTCCGGAAAGAAAATTTCAAAATAGAATACATGTTTTTGTTCTAAAATTATTTTTTTAATATTTCCGAAACCAAATTTCAAGATAGAATATAAGTTTTTGTTCTGATTTTTTTTCAAAAATAAAATTGTATAAAAGAAAATTACAAGTACTTTTTCTAAAAAGTGATTTCTTTTTTCTAAAATTTTTAAAATATTTAATTTTGAAAACATTATTAAAATTTTAAAAAGAAGAATTTTGAAAACATTGCTAAAAATTTTAAAAACAACTGCTAGTAGCAAAGATGGAGATCTTGGGGACATGTATTTTAGTAAATGATTTGAAAATTATTAGTTTGATTTGTGATTTGAAAATTATATAACAAATGCAATGTTAACACTGGAATAAATTAGGTGGCATTGATAAATATTGATTTAATTAAGCCCAAGGGAAATACACCCGAAATGGAATTGAGCACCTAAAATATGGGGAGTATGTAGGCTTTTAACTGTGGACATAAGATAATATGCAAATTCTACACAATTTGACAAAAAGTGCCTCTCAAAATAAGTAATGCTGATCTATTTTGTTTTGTTTCAAACAATTTATTTTCTCCACTTTGTAAGGCAAGCTGAAACTCATATATTATTATACATTGTGGCAAAATTACTAACAAAGTCCCAATGAATTCAAACCTCTTCCTCATCTTGAGAGATTAAAAAAGAGATTATAGAAATAATTTTATAAACTTCATCAAATGAAATCCTTCACATCAAGAAATTTTTGGTGGATTTCTAGCACCGTATTTAGTTGGGGTCTTGAGTTTAATTACATTTTTTTTCACCCACTTGTCTTGTCTACATTTAATGCATCCATCAATCTTTATTATTTTCTTCTATTATTATTAATATAATAAATCCCAACAAAAACTGTTTTAGCCAATCAGAAGAAAATAGATTTTAGCATATGATAATTTTACTTTTCTAATCTAACTTTCCAACTTTGGAATATGATGCATGCCAAACTTTAGAGTAAAGTGATAAGTAGGAGATAATTTCTACAGCAAGTCAAATTGTGATATTGCTATCAGGATTATTACTATGTGATATTGATATCACACAGTGTAAATCCTGATAGCAATATCACAATTTAGAGTAAAGTGTTTAATTATTAGTTCCAAGTAAGAAATTATTGGATCCATTAAGTTTTAAAAATCTAATTAATCTACTCAATTAGAATTCAAAAAAAAATTGGACCATGATTTCTTATTAAGTTTAAATTTCTTCCATATTAATTAAAATAGAAAAAATTATTAATCTCAAATCTGATTAGCTTTTTTTTTTAATCATATAATTATCCACTGCTAGTGGCATCTACGGAACAGACACGATAGTTCAATGTCATTTAGTGCGTAGTAAATGCTCATTTTAGTACATAGTTTGTTAAATTCCCAAGCATCTTTCACATTTTGCTCGTTCTATTCAGTAAGTGCTCTAAATTAGATCTCTGCAAATTTTAGCTTCGAAAGACAGTGTAAGTTGAGCTTTCCAGGGGGTGGAGTTTAAAGGGACAGCAAGATAAGTTGATTAAAGCTTTTATTGTTGGTCTGTATTTTCCAACTGCTAATAGTTAGTAGATTAGAAGAAAAAATTCTTTAAATTCTTTTGTGCCATTTATGAACTGATTTATTGTTTTCGAATGTTGTCAATTGGATTTGAGGATGTAGTCTATTTATGAGGTGAGTTTTTCGGTGAATATGGATACGGTGCTTGCTCTGCAACAACCGATTTCAAATGATTTTGTAAAATATATGGATCTGCATATTGATTAGTTTTGATGATATTTTCTGAGCATCTAAATTTCCTTCGAATGAAATCCCTTCAATCCGAGAGTAATAGAAAAGCTCTGGATTTGTGTAGCCCGCTCCTTAGTTTTAAGAACAACAACAGGGTATAAAGTGATGGGACATGTGAAAATAGAGCAATTGACTAGTTATGATTCATCTTCCCTTCGTGCAGGTAGCGGAATTTTGGGTGGACATGAAAGTTTAGGAATAGAAAATTTTCTTACTAAGATCTTTGGGTTCTTTTACTAAAAACCTACAATAATGAGCATGCATGTCTCTATGTTGTTTTGAAAAAACTTGGTTCTATTAGAGCCTTTAAGGATTTACTCTATAAAATTAAAATCTTGGCTTCTTATTCTGTGTATTATGCTCAGAAACTTTCATATATACTGATAGAAAGAGGTTTTTTTAAATTACTTTATACTAACGCTGCATATTTCTGTAAACTTTCACGAATACAGGTTTTCCATTACTGTGGTTTGAGGCTACAAGTTTTGACTATATTTTTCTGTTTATATTTTGGCCATGATCAAAGATTTTCTACCTGATTTCTTTGCTAATAACATGCTCATAAAGAGTCCACCAGGGATCAAGTCTTGTTGAGTGCAAGGCCCAAGAACATCATAAGGGATGAGGCCAGAATCGTGCCTCGGGCGAATTTGGCAGCGTGGATGCTCCTCAGTCCTTGGCTCTAAGCCGAAGAGGTTTCAGGCACGAGTGGGCCTGTATCGGGTTCTTAAAATGTGTAGGTGGCCTTCGCTAGTTGTTAGCTCGCAGGCTTTGTGCCTCACCGAGCTGCCTCGCAGATCTGAACCCTCCATCAAAAAAATAAAATAACATGCTCATTGAAATGGGGACGAGGGGCCATAACATCAACAGATAGCCTAGTTAGCATTCCCATGAAGTCTTGTCAGTCTAATAAAAAACCCAAAGATTTGAGTAAGAGTACAACAAGTGCTCTGTCGTCTGCTCTTGAGATGTGATTTCCCAAAGATTTGAAGAATCGGAGGCCATGATGCGTGCACTCAAGATGGGACTGTTGTGCACGTTGATCACTTAACCCTATCCAACATGCAACCTCACCAAGTACCTCCTACGGCTATGGTTTACTAAACCTTAATTGGGTCTTATTCATTTGTATGCCCTGCCCTACATATATAGTACTTCGACATAGATTGTGAAACTGCAGTGTGTAAATGGAGGAATGCGATGAATGTCTCAAGAAGAGCGCATGGGGCTCTCACACTCAAGGGGGTCCATTCGCGCAAAGAAGAAGAAATCACTAGGCTTTGCTTGTTGCTGCTATCTTTGAAATATGTTCTCGGTGCTCACTTATTGTACTTGTTCTCTCTCATTGGCTTGTTGTTGGTGGTGTGTAGTCTTGAGGTTTGTAATGGCATTGTTGTAATTTGGGAAAATGTTGTGGGAAAATTATTGTTGTTTTCGTTGTGGATTTAAGTGTTTTGGAAGCTTGAGATAATGTTTTTTGTGATCAGATGTGGATTTTTAGGCTGATTGTTTTTGTATAGTTGGTTTGATGAATATGAAAATGATTGTGTATAGTGTAAAGAGAATATGTGGTTGAAGATGTCTTTAGTGTAGATTGTTGTATAGTTTTTTAAATCAATGATCTAGTTTGTTATTTTTAGATATAATTGTGTAAAGTTTTTTTAATCAATATTTTAGATCATCATTTGGATGAACATGAAATGTTGATGTTACGCAATCTTAGTTAGCAGTCGTGAGTTTAGTAAGTATTTGTAGTGTTGCCCATAAAATTTGCATTAGTAATCGGAGACATTGAACATAAAGAAGAGGATAATCCTTCAACTTATTTTAACATCAAAAACATTGATAGTAGTGCTGGAGTCATTGAAAAATAACATTTTTCATTGAAACATAGCATTATGTTGTATTCTTTGTTGCTGAACGTATTAGCAATCATGAGTTTAGTAAGTATGCGTAGCGCTGGCCATAAAATTTGCATTAGTAATCAAAGACATTGAACATAAAGTAGAGGATTACATTTAACATAGCCTAGCAAATAAAACAACAGAGCATAATCATATAGTTGATACGAATCATATTTGTATCATATAAAAGTATCTAGTAAAGTAGCAATTTGTGTTTTAATTTTACGTTAAATTAAGTTGGGGTTAACTACACTTAGTCTTCCACTACTAAACCATTTTACCTCTACTTGTGCAGGCTATAATTCATACAGCGAAAAAGGACTTTCTCAAAATCCAGAATATTGCTCCAAAGACTTGTGTGACCAATATTGTGCTATAGGTACAAAATATTTACTATACTTCCTCTTGATCCACTTTAGATTTGGAACTTTAAGGCAACTCTGACTCTTGTACTATTGGATAAGCCAATGCCTCCAGCGTCTTTTATCAGTGGTGCAGATTATAATTGACTATTGGCAACAAAACACATCGTCTCAACATTAATTACTACTCCAAACACTAGTAAGATCAATAGTCTAGTACAAGTATGTAGGATTCAGAACTGTTACTTTTCAATATACTATCTTAGTCAATTCAAAAGAAGCAATAGATTAATTTTCCTTGGCTTCTATAAATCTTGCTCCAACAAATCTTAAGTGGATTCTTCTTGCAAACAATTTAAAACAAAGTATTTTTGGCCCTTAGTAATCAGATACGACACATAATAAGAACAATAATTTCCTTCTTCAATGGAGGAAGTTGCAAACTACAAATGGGCCTTAAAAGATGACAACACAAACTAGGGCCCTATAAAAAGACTGACCATTATAGATGTAGACAAATACAAAACCACAATTCAACTCCATCCAATTGACATCGATACCACACTTAGAAAACAAGACCTATACAGATTAAACACATTTAGATGTAATATTGGAGATTGCTTATTTGACTCCTTTGAATTCTTACTAAACAAAAGGTACACATCAACCGAGTTATGCAAAGGAACTATTGCTTACTTTGTGGCGTGTCTAGAAAGACACAAAATAGAAGCAATTGAATCATATGACCTTGAATTGGACTCTCACACACTATACGAGTTGCATGGAGTAACAAGTATAGAAACATATTTACAAAGAATGCAATTGTCTACAGACCCAAGAACATGCAATAATGAAATAGGCTTATGGGGAGATATTTTTTGCATTTGCTAGTTATCAAAGTGGTTAAACATACAAATATCTATTTGGTCATTAACAACAAAAAAGAAATACTTGCACTTCAATAAATCATTGGCCAGAGAAGCATACTCGCTATTGTTTCATGATACTAATCCACTTTGCGGTCACTTTGAGCTGCTCTTGCATTTTCAAGTGAAATTGAGAAGAAACAAGCAACAAATAAATTCAAATGCACTGAACAATACTTCAAGCCATAAGCAACCAATAGAAAATGCTGACATAAAAACATATAGCGACAAGAAAACCAATGTACAACAAAGGACATTGCTCCGCAAGATGAAAAGAGAAATTAGAAACAATAGTAAAAATTTCATTAAATCCTGAAATTATTACCAAAAATAACATTGTGTATCCCACAAAAGGAAACGAACACTATCCCCATTACAAATCTTCTAGAAAAAAGCTCAAGACACACCATGATATAGATGTACTATTTGTGAAATGTTATATTTTTAAAAAGACATTAGAAAATTTTGCAATGAACAAAAACAACAATATCTTACACTAATTAAATTCCCTAGCAATATATTATCAAATTCAATATGTCGAACATGCAACAATGCATTAAAATATCACACTCTTCCTAAGTATGCTACTCCACATAATATCAGAACCAAAATTGTTTTGCAACATGTACAAGATCTAATGCAACTAGAGGAGTGCTTAGTCTCGCTTTGAATTGCTTGTGCACAAATATGGGAACTAGGACACAAGAGATCCCAAATGGGCCTATCAAGCTCACAACAACAACTAATGTCTCTCTAAAGCGACGCCTTGGATATAGAAACATCTTCCGAAAAGGCATGGTACGACCAACTGTTATCATGAGAGCTCTTCAAGAACTAACAAAAACACCATTATACAAGCTATAAAATGTGCAACTCAATGAAAATTGGAGATAAACACTTCAAATCAATGATGTAAACAATGAGCAACATGAATTTCTATTAAGTGATAATAAATTAGATAGTGAAATTTAACAAGAACCATGTGAGACATTGGTACATAGATTCACTAAATCCATAAACATACATAAAATGTAGGATAAAATGATTGAAATTGCACCTTCTTAAAACCAATACCCAATTGGAATATTTCAAGACAAAAATATAGAAGAGATCAGTCACCACAAACTAACACTACTCTCAATAGAATACGAGTAGGATCATAAATAGATAATGACATACACTACCTCAACCAAACTTGCTTGCGACCACCACCACTCAATCCTACATTTCCATACTTGTTCTTTAGGAGGAAGGACATTGATGCACATAAAAAAAAATGCTATCCATAATTCCTAGCAACCAAATCATATTAGATGCAAATGACAATGTTGACAATAATTATAGTGCAACATGACTTTACAACCATGTAGCAACACTTCAATTCAAATCATCCTCAAACCAAACACTCTTGTAGAGATTATTGGAGGAAACTACAACACAAAAGATGGGCTTGTCAATGGATCAGATGGTGTATTGAAGAGCTACACAACACATCTAGAACATGATATAATTTGGATCCACTTTAATGATCCCAAAATTGGCCATCAACAAAGGAAAAATCTAGCTCACCACTATACAATGACAATTGAAAAACTTTGGGTTCCCATACTTCAAGTCACAAGGCCCATTCCAAAAGTACTAACTAATGGACAAATAAAAATTAGAAAACAATTTCCCATACAAATTGCATGTGCTTGAACAATACATCGATCTCAAGGACTAACATTGGATGGTCTTGCATTTGACCCAACCAGAATCACACAACATGATTTAACATACACAACACTCTCACAAACAAGGATAATTGAATCAGTGTTTCTATTAAAACCTTTGCAACCAAAACATTTCAAAGTCAAACAAAACATCCACCATGAGATGTCTCACCTTCACTCATATGCACAATGGGAACTCAAGAATGGAAAAACTTGCTCATTGCAAACATCACACATATTATTGTGCACATTGAATACTCAAATCTTCAAAACCCATTCAAATGATGTTAAGAATGACTATGACCTTATGTCATGTGATATCTTGTGCTTTCAAGAGGTGCACCTACCTCCATCACATACAAATATCCTTGACCAATACAAAACACACACATTGTATCATATACATGGAATAACAACATTTACATCCAACAATCTATCAGTCTATAATAGAACAGAACACGCTTCAGAAAATATAGAAGCTATCACATTGGCAGTCCATCATGACAACACTGAACTTGATATTTCTAATGTCTACATACGACCTAATGGTCCCATCGTAGAAATAATGACCATTATGTCAGAAATAGTTACACATCTACTCACACATAAATTATTTTTTATTGTGGGTGACTTTAACTTGGACATGTGTAAAGAGAACATTATGTCTAAGAGACTCATAAAAAACATGCAGCAATACAACACACATTTTGTCCTAAACAAAACTCATGCTACCAACAAACCACTAATTGACCATGTCTGGACAAATTCAACAACACCTATATGTTCTACATCTAAATTTGAAGCATATTGGATAGACCACCTTGCAACTACAATTAGTATTCATTATATATTTTGTTGCAAAAATGTGTATAATGATTCCAAACTACCTTGTGCTCTTATTGTAGATACATTCACACAAATTTTTGTTTGCAACAATCACAATGAACACAGCATATGCAACAAATGGGGAAAATAAAGAAGGGCAAAATGAGCCTCAAAGGTGACAACAAAATCAGCTCTCCTCCTTTACATAACCATGTATATATCAAATAGCTAAATATAATTTCTTACCATGTTTAACAAAGCCAAACTAGAGGATCTTATAGATACAAAATAGCCAAAAGAGCCTAAAAGGGAATGCCTCAATTTGTTATTATAGTTCAGTAAATCATAGACATCACCGAGCTCAACAAATATTTTTCCCACTTATAACAGGCAAAAGTTCAATACTGAAACCCCCATAACCATAGAAGATTTGAATGCCAAAAAGGTGGGCACATTTTTTTCGGGCAACATATTGGTTGTCTACAAAGTGGTGCTTGACAAAGGAACATGCTCACATGAAGTCTTGTGTGCTAACCTAACAGATTCTAAAAGAGAGATGTCCATAATGCTTACTTTTGGTAACAATCTATTGCGCAACTTTGAGGAAAAAATCATTCCAAGAAGCGGAATAGCAATAACAGACTTCCAAGTATCTCTAAAAAGTGAATATGATCGTGGAGATGCAGATTGCATTTTAGTGTTGAAAGAATCTAGCACAGTGGAAATAATCGGTCCACTCTCAATTGAATACAAGTTCATTCCAAGCACAACAATAAAACATTTACTAATGAGTACAAGTGAATACCCAAATGGATCAATAGTTGTAGCAGCAAACAAAAAAGGGAGTCAACATATACTTGAGATCAAGGATGGCCATATTGATATGGACAAAGCATTGGTATACTTCTAATCTCTTTTATAATCCTCATTTGCCAGTCTATTTTCAAATTTTACTCATTACTCCTATAATTTACTTTGATAAATAGCTCTACATGCATGCCAAATTCACTCACCTTTATTCCCAAATGGAAGAATAGTTGCAAAAAAATGAGACTCCAATCTTGCTCTTTAGAAACATTACTAAAAAGTAGAACCACAAACATGTTGTACGCACATGTTTGTCAATATACATTTGCAAACTCAATGACAAAAGGACACTACAAAGACTCCATGCATTGTTACACACAACAGTCGAGGTAATTTTAAGCAATAGCATTCACTATTTATTTTATTAGCTTCATTCTTGTATTCCACTAGCATTCTTTTGCTTCATATAGGATGTGAATTCTTAAGTCCCACAAATGCATATTCAAACCCATTCTGTGCATTTTGTCCCAAATGCAATTACAAATTTGACAACTATAGAACTTTGGATGGAGAGAAAGCCTAGTGTATCAAATGCAATGAACAAGTCAACTACATATACTCACTACATATCAAGGCAATGATAACAAAAGACAACAACCAAACCATCCAATGTTTTGTACAAAAGAATATCATTGAACAAATTTGGCCATCTTTTAGAAACATGACTTATGAAGACTACATCAACGACAAATCAACAGTCTTTTTATGCTACGAGATTTCACAATCAGAGGCAAGCTCACTATCAATCAAAACAACATGATAACACATCTCATACCACTTGAAAATTAACTACCACAATCTTCTCAAAGGTACATAAACTAGTACTCTTTTACCTCATAGAATTTCATATCATGTTTTAATATGCTATTAATGCTCTTGTTTGAACCATCTTGTCATGAAGGTCATCACACTAAAAGAAACCTGAACAACAAGGATACACACTAGCCAACTCTTGTCTATAAATTGTCTCTAAAATTTTTGGGTTCCAAATACCACGCAGTGATTACATATCTCACTGACAAATGGGCTTAATATGCTACAAACATTTGCTCTATGCTAACTTACTCATCTTCATTACTGCATATATTATAGATAATGTTAATGCTCTTTTGAACAAATATACTATCTATATGTGATTTTGAACATCTTAATGCAAAATTTTTTATCTTCATTACTACATATATTGTTAATACTCTTTTGAACAAATATACAATCTAAATACTATTTTGAACATCTTACATATGATACCTATGAAAAACATTTCAATTTATTTGCTTGCATATTCTTCCACATCCTTTAATTAGTTATCAGTTTGCAAGTTTACTGTGTTGATTGCTCAGTTCTGTCAAAAACATATAACATCAATGTTAGCTTCAACACATATACTATTATTGCTTTGAACAACAAATGTGCATTCAAGCATTATGATGCTAATTTGCAAGGCGACAATCTTGTGATTCAACAACTAATGTTTGAATATACTTGTGGATCTAGAATTGTAAGGGGATTGGAGCTTTATAATTGATTGCTTACAATCATAGCTTACAAATAGTTAGACTATGTGACAACCATGAATGTTGATGCCACATTTAAGTATAAATATTTTTTGGTAGTAATTGTTTTTAATTGATGCATGAATACAACTCAGCTAAAGATTGCATTGAGATTACATTGTTTTAGTTATATTTCTTGATCCAAAACCTTGGCTAGCCTAATACCATAAGGCAAGGAATAGATGAAGCACATGAATTTTGTTGTATTGCTATAGCACATACCCACTGATTGAGGGTGGATTTAGCTCACATCTGCCAAAACAAACATGCTAAAAAATAGAAATTAAACATAACACAAAGCAAAAAGTTCTTGGTAAGTAATAGTGCTCATTTGAAGTTACATGTTTTTCAGTTATCCTTAAACTTCCATCTGAAGATTTAGTTGATTTTGATACTGAGAACATGTGGGACTCTATAGAATAAGAGCCAATGGCCTTTTCCAAATAAATTTTCTTCAAAGGATGTTGCTTCCAAAGCCCATGTCCAATAATTAGTGGTTGCAAGTTCTTCAACACTCAAACAGGTAGAACCTAATGCACTCTATTTGTGCGTATGCTTGTGATTTGTCTATTGAATGCATTGATAACTTACATGTCTTCATGGTTTTAGGAAAAGCTTGCAGAAATGAGGTCAAGGAATGGAAATAATTAGTTTCTAGCTGTGAAAGAGGCAGCAAGAAGGGTAACTGTTACAAGATCTGTCCAGTGGAACAAGAGAAGGTATTCCATTTCTGATCATATATGAATAATTTAATTTATTGATACCTAAACTGTGTTTGTATGTTAATATTTTTTTTCTATTTATAAATTTGAGTATAATTTTATGTCACAAGTAATGGTGCTTGTCTTTTATTTGTACTGGTATCTGGCAAGTTTCAGTGAAGCTCTTTTATGTATATGGCAAGTTGCAGTTGATTACTTTGATCTATTAATCATCCATCAACATCTTAATTGAGCTACATGAATATCGGCCAGAATTACTTGAAGAACCTCATCACAGATGTATAGTGGCTTCACAACATAATTTGAATCCAAGGAATTTTTGAGAACTTAGGTTTTTTATTATTTAATTAGAGGTGGAGTTCTGTTGACGAATATAGTAATCAGTCTAGTAACATCATAGCTAGAATCATAATGTGTGATGGGAAGTGGGTGATATTAACTTAAATTTGCTAGTGTGGGTTATTTTCTTGCACAAAGAATTGTTTTCTGTCCAAATATTGTGGCATGGAAATATTGTGCTTACTATTAGTGAGTTTTGTGGCTAGAAGACTTACATTTTTATTAGCTAGATTATCAGCAATGTTGTTTTTCACTTGTGGAATACTTATGTAGTTCTTCTCGATATAGTTTACAATTTCAAAGTAAAGTTCTTTCTGATATAGTTTATAATTTTATAAATGTAAATGTACAATACTTATACGATGAGATAGTTTGATTGTAGTGACTGTCAGGTGAGAGCTTGTATTCTTTGTTTCACTAATATAGGTTGTTATCTTTGCCCTAGATACTTGGGTAACTAGAAATTTTTTGATATTCTTTGACCTTGGAAACATGATGGGCTATGCTAGTAGTATGGTCTACCTGTTGAAATATTTAATGCAGCAGGTCATTTGCCCCTAGAGCTAAATGCCCACCTACCAACTTGACGATGTCGAAAACTTTGAATGCACGGTAGGTGAGTTCAAATTTGCAAAGAGGGGGAGAGCAGAGCAGAGAAGGAAGTTGATCAATAGATCAAGTCAGAGATCAGAAGACAGAAGGAAGTTTGTTCTCATGTTTGTAGTTGCACGTGTTTCCTCTTGTCATTCTGTAACTTTTTTTTTTTTCTTTTTGGATTTGTCTTGTGAAGTAGTGATTGCTCTAGGCATTGTTGTATGCAGCCATAAGAGTTGCAAGTTTAAAGTTTTAGGTTTTATCAAGTTGAAGATTTTAGAGTTTTATGGTTGAAGTTTAATGCTTAGTTTTCTGGTTGAAGTTGAATGCTCCCAGATTTTGTAATAGTTTTGTCATATTTGAACAGAAAGAAAGCAAGCAAGCAGGCAAACACATCTTATTGTTGTCACTCTTCTTTTGTTCATCATTGCATGTTGTTTTGTATTTGTAAAGTTCATATTTGAAAGATTCATACTTCAGCTCTCTAGTTTTAATGGTAGTAAAATCTAGCTTGTAAGTTCGGTTTACAACCCACTCAGTTTGGTCTTTACCAAGTCCTTTTTGTTTTTTTTCACAAAGTTTTCTCTACAATTATTATCGAGCTCACTCGACATCCCTTTCTGTCGAGCACCACTTTGTAGTGGCTACCGAGCTCACTTGGCATTTCTTGATGTTGAGCTCACTTGCCATATACTTATGTCAGGTTTCCCTTTGTGTGTCGAGTTCACTTGGCTTTCTCTTGTGTCAAGCTTACTTGGCACCCTCTGCTAGTCACTCAGCATCCATTGGTGCTAAGAAAAATTTTCACTCAGCATTAGCTATTGTTGAGAAAAAAATTTAGGGTTGTGATTTTTTTTTTCACATGGTATCAGAGCTTTGAGGCTCCACACCCATAGTAAGTTAGGGTATTTATTTTTCTAGGATATTTGACATGGCAGGAGATGCAAGAAAGATATGGTAGCAGCCATCGTCCTTTAATGGACAAAATTATGATACATGGGCAAAGAAAATGAAAACCATAATAACTGCAAATGATTTGTGGGAGTTTGTGATTAATGGGTTCGATGATGTGACAAACCCAGCTTAGTATGCTACCCTTACCAAAAATCAAAAGACTTAGTTGAAGGAGTCAAGGAGAAAGGATGCAAAGGCATTAAGTTTGATTGAGGCACCAATGATAGAGATAGTGTTTCCCAAGATTGTTGCAGCAGATTATGCAAAGGAAGCATGGGATATCCTTCAGATGAACTTCAAGGGGACTGATAAGGTTAGATTAGTAAAGCTATAGATGATCAGAAGAGAGTTTGAAAACCTTCAAATGAGGGACAATGAACCTATTGTAGAGTTTAGCTCATGAATCTCCACTTTGATAAATCAGCTCAAATCAAATGGAGAAGATTATGATGAGCAGAGAATAGTAGAGAAGATACTGAGGAGTTTACCTTAGAAATATAACAACCTTGTGATGACCATAGACGAAGCAAAGGACCTCACCACATTGACCATGGATGAGTTGATGGGAACTCTTCAAACCCATGAGCACCAGATAAATAGATCAGCAACTACTTCCCAAGAACAGTCTTTCAAGGCTCAAGAGAATTCAAGAGGCAAGGGGATAGGATGAAATGGCTCTAGTAGAGGCTCAAGAAGTAGAGGTTGTGGAAGGAATGGTCAAAGGAATGCTGGTGCAGAAAGCTCAGGAAGAGCAAGCAACCAAGAGGGAGCAAGCACCTGTCAGAACAACTCTAGAGGAGTTAAAAATAATTACAACTCCAACAAGAGCAATGTTGAATGCTACTACTATCATAAGTATGGGCATTATGCAAGTGAATGCTAGAAGAAATAGGGTGATCAGTCAAAACGAAATGCTAATGTGGCTAATGTGAACATGGGAAATGCAAATAATCCCACAACCTTTAACATGTGTAACATTAGTGAAGAAGGCAGCCCTAAGGTATGGTACCTAGACAGTGGTTGTAGCAACCACATGAGTGGTAATGAAAGTTTATTCTCTTTCATTGATAAGACTTTTAAGTCTGACACTAAGATGGGAAATAATGGAACCATTCCCATAGTGGGAAAAGGATCTATTATGGTCTACACCAAGCAAGGTGAGAAGGAGATACAGAATGTGTATTTTACCCTTGTATGAAGCACAACTTGATGAGTGTTGGACAACTCATTCAAAATGGATACAAAGTGCTGATGGAAAATGACAAGTTTTTCATTCATGAGAAAGATGGAAGTAATAGATTACTTTTAGTAGTCCAAATGACAAAAAATCAGATGTTCCTGTTGAAGATAGATACGTGTTTCTCTTCTCAAGTCAGTGTTGCAGCTCCCAAGCATGCATGTATAGTAGTACATCAATAATCAGCTCTTAGGAGCATGATTGAAGACCCCTTCAAGATTTGGCATCTCAGGTATGGACATCTTGGCTTTGCTAGTTTAAATTTGTTGTCCAAGAAAAGAATGGTAGATGGTTTACCAAGCATTGTAGATTCATATGACAAGTTTGAGGCTTGCATATTGGGTAAGCAACATAGGCTTCCCTTTAATTCTGGAAATTCTAAAAGGGCGAGAGCACCATTAGAATTGGTGCATTCTGATTTAGTAGGCCCTATGCAAACTACTTCTATTGGGAGGAGTACTTATTTTATGAAATTCATAGATGATTTTAGTCATAGAACATGGGTGTATTTTTTGAAGAACAAATCTGAAGTATTTGATAAATTTGTTGAATTTAAAGCCCTGTCTGCAAAACAATGTGGACACTATGTTAAGGTCCTTAGATTAGATAGAGGAGGGGAGTATTCCTCCAATATGTTTGTAAATTTTTGCAGGAAAAATGGCATAAGAAAAGAGCTTACAGCCAATTATACTCCACAGCAAAATGGAGTGGCTGAGAGAAAGAACATGATGAAAGCAAAAGGACTCCTAACTAAATATTGGGGAGAAGCTATAGAAAAAATAGTATATTTGATTAATAGGTGTCCTACAAAATCAGTTTGTGACAAGATACCTTTTGAGGCTTGGTCAAGGAATATATGAACACTTGAGAGTGTTTAGATGTGTAATATATGCACGCATGCTTAAAGAACAAAGACAAAAGTGTTGGTCTTAGATTGGTTTTGACAATTGAGTGTCAACACACTTAACTAGTTTTCATATAAAAGTTGAGTACACTATATATGTCGAGCTAGAGTATGTGTTGTGCTAGAATTCCAATAGATGCCTAGTGACTTTAGGTGTCGAGCATGATACAGGTGTCGAGTGACTTTAGGTGCCGAGTGATCTATATCTGTTGAGTCACAATTGATGTCGAGCAAGCTAGGATGCTACATGTGTCGAGCAAGCTAGAATCATACATGTGTTGAATACTAGTAATCTAGTATGTGCCAAGTAACACAGAATCAACTTATGCGTTTGTGCCTTCACAAACTCAGATGTAAACCATTTTTTGAGCCAATATAGAAGAATCTCGAAGGATATTAAAGATAAGAACGAATCTTTTATATTACCTATGCAATCAACATGCAACCATTAAGAAAAATGGAGAAGGTGTGCAACCAATAAGAAAAGTGCAATGAATTGAAAAGGAAATGAAGAACGAATATGGATCATAGATTCATACCTAACCCTAAGTCTTTGAAATCATTAAAAGGAGGACGAAACCCCATTGTATGCGTAGATGAGAGAAGTGTATGGGTGAACTATAGTGAAATTAAGAACGGTTAGAGACTTAGTGAAGAACAAAGAAGCATTGCATTATTCAATTGATCAAGAATAGATTATTAGAATATCAAAGAGTGACATATTAGATCAAGCAAGGATCAAAGTGACAAAGCAGAACAAGGATCTGAATCAACAATTGGAGATTACAAAGTTATCAAGTCAAAGACTTTCTAATACTCTCTAGCAATTATATTAGATATGGAAATCCTATGTTGAAAGGTTGGTCTAGAAGCCATATTGGTTTAGTGGCCACTTTGTAGATCCTTAACAGGATTGTAAATCCTTTAACATGGTAACATTCCAAGTGAACATTTGTAAATCCTTTAACTAGGTCACTTTCAACAGGGTGAAAAGTCTTTAACAGGATAAATCTTTCACAGGGCAGACCATTGGAAGTAGTCAAACATTGTAACCTTGAATAGTTACACATTGCTACAGTGATATTTTATGGTTATCATCCCCACCCCAGTTTTACCTTCTCATTTTGGAGGGTTTCTGGGTTACCAAATTTGGTGTTATATGTTTTGATGCATGTGTTTACTTTATTCTTAACTTATATGTTTACATGCATGCAATCTATTTTTAGTTAAAATTTATTAAGGTTAAAGTGTGATACTTCTGATTCAACCCCCCCCCCCCCCCCCCCCTCTCAAAAGTATTCTTCACATTTGATTATTCAAACAATTGGTATCAGAGCAAGGTTCTCACAAGGAGAAGCCTAATAGCTTAGAGAAAATATCTGAAGATGGAAGTCTTCAAACTTGGGAAGATTATAGAGAATTAGGTGATTGATGTGCACCTCGCTCTACACAACTTGGAGGAAGCCAGAGAAGAATTGAGAAAAACCTTGAAAAGAAGGAAGGATATAGCCATAGCTGAAAATGACACACACTACAAGGAGATTGATACCATAAAAGTGTTTGCCAATGGAGATACTCAAGAGTTTGATGCAACAATAGTAGAATTGATGGAAAGGAATAGAGTTCAAGTAGAAGAGATAAGATCTCTTAAAATTGAGCAAGAGTCATAGGCCATGATGTTGTGTGAGATAATTAAACAAAAGAAAAGAGCCATTGAAGATAGGGCTATGATTGAAGATGATAAAAGAAACCTAGCCAACAAATTGGAGGAAAAGAAAATAGAGCTTACAAGAATCTCCAACATGCAGTTTGATACCCTTAGCCAAATGATGAATTCTCATCATGAGCTAAATGTCAAAGACATTGAGATCTCCACTCTAAAAATGCAAAATGAACAATTGCATAATGGATTGAGAAGGGAGAAGGAGATAGTAGAGAGCTTAAAAAAATCAAGTGAATCCATCAAGCACTTTGAACAATTTCTGAAGTCACCAAGATCTAGCAATGACACTTCAGGACTAGGCTTCACCAACACTAAAGAAGGAGAGCCATCAAAGAGTGTAGAGGAAAGAAGTGACAAAGGTAAGAGCACTAAACCCACTTGTCATTTCTATGGTAAAAAGGGACACACTGCTAATGTATGTAGGAGTAAGAAGACCAATTAGCTGGACAAACCCAAGAATGAGGGTCACTATCACAAATGCAATAAGCAAAGACACCAAGCACATAACAATAGGACTAGGACTATTAGAACACCAAGATTTTATGGCCACTGCTACAACTACAAGAAGTATGGTCATAGAGCTTTTGAGTGTAGGTCAAAGCCTATGTGGACACCATACCAACCAGCAAAGACTAAAAGTTATGGATACCACTACAATTGAGATTACAATACTAGGCAGAGCTATCATTATTGTCAAGAATATGGACATGTTTCTGAAAATTGCATAAGAACACATTTTAGAGGAAACTATAGCAGATGGTTTAGTCAAACCACATATTTCAGTTGCTTGAAGACTGGTCATATCAGTAAGAATTGTCCAACAAGGTCCAAGGCACCAAGTTCTGAGCTTAACAAGGGGAAAACAAAGGTTGATGTGGAACACATCAGAGGAGAAATAAATAGAACGTGGCAAAGAAGTGATGGAGCCATCACATCAAGTGGAGGGATCACTTCACCCAAGAGGTCAAGTGGTCACACCTCATCCAACTAAGCATGGATAGGTGTATGGGACTAATATACAAAGGTACATCATACATCAGTCCCAAGACAAACAAGCCCTACAAAGAAGAAAACAACATGAGAAAAGATGCAAAGTTAAAAATTAAAATCTTTGCAAGTGTTGCCGAGCTATCCTTAGATGCCGAGTAAATGTCAGTGCATGTTGAGTAGTATATTGCAATCGAGTTGATAGTTGATGCCAAGCTAATCTTCAATTGATGCCAAGTTAGGGAATTTCAATGGAAGCCAAGTGAAGAGAAAATCTAGTTGGAGCTAAGTGATGGAAAACCAATGGAAGCCAAGTTATGTTGAAATCTTCAAGAGCTGAGTGTACAACTATATATGCACTAAGCATTTAATGCTAGGTTCTACAAGAGTATAAGGTCAAATTTTCAATCATTTCTCATCATTCGAATGCAGAGTAAGAACGAGAAGAGCGCAGAAGTGATTGATGAACATTGAAGCTTTTGCATGGATTTTGACAAAGATCAAGCATTGTTTTCATCGATCTAAGGTATTCTTCAAGTGTTGAGTTGCACAGTTATAAAGTTTGATATCTTTTGAAACCCTAGATTTACAAAATGGCATCCAGTTCTAAAAACCCTAAGGAAAAAAAAGGTTTCAAGGTTCAATTGGTTAGCAACGAGGTTAAACAACCTGATTTTAGGCCAATTCTAGAGGTAGCCTATAAGAATGACCCTGCCAGTGCACTCTCCATTATTTCGCCCAAAGTCATGATGGTGCAGGATGTGAGGAAGTGTTACAATTGTAAGGTAGGAGCAATAGGAGACCTCGAGATTTTTCAATCATATGATAAACTATGTGATAATGAAGTGTTGAAAGAAGAATTTCAAATAGTTGAGAAAAAGGGTTTAACCCATGCCCTAGTTTTTCCCATAGTTTTCAAAATTGAGTAGATAAGAATTGTTCTAAGTAGAATACATAATGGTTTTTTATAGCTAGAAGGAGGACCTATCAAGATAATGAAGAGAATTGTGCATAGGGTTACAAGTTTTCCAACCCTAGATCGGAACAAGACCCTATGAAGTGATTCCAAAGAAGCTATTGAAACAAACACTGGGGCTAAATGGAACAAAAGGGGCATGACTATTGATACTATCACGGATCCCCTTCTGGATTTTGTAGTGAGAGTGATATCTCACAAGTTATATCAATCAAGTAGATTGAATAGTGTTTCCTACATTGTTGTGGATGTGGCTTACAAACTTGTCAATAAAGATCATACATATGATCTAGCAGAATTGTTGTTACAGTAGATCATGAAGAATTTGGGAGCAATCAGAAGATCAAAAGGTGCTCAGTGTAAATTTGGATCAGTCCTAGCCTACATATTTTTCTGTCTTGGAATAATTTCCCTTTATTGACAAAGTTAATTGGAAATCAAACAAGTCAGCTATTACTCAAATCAATGAGTACATTGAGCAAATGGGAGACAACTTTGAAGCTCAAATGACAAGTTACTTTGAGGATTTCAAGAACTCCATGAAACAAAGGCTTAGGATACTAGTTTCATTAATGGATCAGCACATCAATGATATTCTTTTTTAGTTAATATTGATCACACTTATATCCAAGCAGCAGTTCCAAGGGTTAGATGGCTAAGACCATTGGGATATGAGCTAGACATTGATGAAGCATCAATAGCAATCACAACATTACTTGCAGAGGAAATTGATAAGACTACCAAACCTTTTGGAACATATGATGTTGTGAAATCCAAAGTTGAAATGGAGTTGAAGATAGCCTTTGTGATAAAGAGGAAGGATAAACTGGTGAGGAAATTGAAGAAGGAATTTGGAGAAGGAATTGAAGGGGTTGTTGAAGAGAAAGGAGAAGAAAGAAGAAGAGAAAGGAGAAGAAGAGAAGAAAGAGAAAGAAGAAAAGGAAAAAGGAGAAGAGGAGGAGACACAAAAAGGAGATGAAATGGCAACAACTGATCAACATCAATAGTAAGAAGAACAGAGTGTGCAAGACACACAATTGCCACCTCCTAGCCCTCCACATGTCATCACCACATCTTCAGATACCATAACTATGAAAGATGTTCCTGACAAATCTTTTTAGAAAATCAATCCACTGACTATAGAGGATCTCATAAAGATCCTTAACCAATCCACTCAACAGGTTAAGTTATGTACAAATCTAGTATTGGTCAATGTGGATGAGTTGCAAAAGGCAGTAGCTGAATCAATTAGAGATAAGGTGAATCCACAAGAATCACCTTCTATCATCTCTACAACTACTAGTGCTCAACTTCTAATGCTTCCATTATCATTTCCAACAGTTGACACAATGCAGCAGAAGCCAACTACAAAAGAAGAAAAAGATACATCAACAAAGCAAATAGGACAGATTGATACATCTGATCCTATAGTACAAACTAAAGTTACACCCCAATTGATTTTGATTGATCTATGGAGATCAAATGAAGATAAGGACACACCAAAGGAAGAGGAGCAGGCCACCATACAAACATTGGTTAATCTACCAACTACTGGCACTCCTACACGAGTCCTTCAGAAGTTGAGAATTGATGCAATGCCATTGCAAATTTCTACACCAGGCTCGAGCTCTACTAAGGTTACAAGGGTACTCCACTATGGAGACCCTACATTAGATGAAGAAATAGAGATACCAAAATTTGATTATGAAACCATGAGCCTTGAATACATAAACATCATGCAGTAGGCATTAGGAAGGAAAAAGAATCAGGAGATACTCAGGAAAGAGTATAAATAGAAGCAACCATTACATGAAATTAACGACATCTTTTTGGATGCCTTCAGCTTGCAAACACCTAATGAAACCAAGCCAATATTGGAAAAATTGTCAGATATTGTAGAACAATTGACAAATGAAGACCAGGAAACCAATGTAAAACTCATGGAATGGTCTGAGAAGTAATTCCAAGGAAAAGTCAATGAGAAAATATTAAGTGATATAGCACTTTCACAAGTTGAATTGGTGAAGAAGATTGAAAAGACAAAGATTGTACTTGAGAATGTATTCTCATTATACAAAAAGTTGTGTGACTTCTCATATTTCACACAAGAGACAAGCCAAAGGATACTAAGCTTGGAGAGAAATCTAAAGATTTCTAGCATGCAGCTACCAAAAGATCCAACTCAAACTAGGAAGCATTTTGCTCAAACACTTCACACACAAAAAGAATTAATTGCACTAATAGCAGAAGAGGCCAATATCAAGGCCAAACTGATGTAGATATAATCTTCCATTACCCCACATCTGGAAGTACTCCATAAAGAACAAGCCTATGCAGAGACTATTCTAGAGATAGATCCTAATCTTTCTACTTTAGATGGACGTGTTCATCTTGCAACAGAGATTGGCATCCAGCATAAATCATTGGAAATTTCTTTGGAGAATTGGGATGTAGCTCTCAAGATGATTATGGAGGTAAATAGTACATTTTTGGCAAAATATGGTCTTATCCCTTAGTACCCTTTGACATCAGTGTCAAAAAGGGGAAGATATAATAAAGGGGGAGAAAAAATAACAAGGGTAAAGACATAATGTGTAAATAGAAAGGGAGAGATATAATGTTTTGGGGGAGTTGTAAATAAGAATGGAAGGTAGTACAAAAAGTAGAAACAGGGCAAAGACAAAGAGTATTAGATACATCAGCATGAGACAAATTTAGCACAAGAATTTTGGTTACAGGAATGGAAATGGCACATCAGCTCAAGGGGAGTTATAAGATTTTTGAGCTATATTGTTCTTTACAAAATTTTGAACAAATTTCTAAAATTTTGTACATATGCCGAACAAGAGTAAATGATGTACTCATAAGATCAAGTATAATGCTTAGTTAAGTGTTTTTGACACTCATGTCAAAGGGGGAGATTGTTGGTCTCACATTGGTTTTGACAATTGAGTGTCAACACACTTAACCAATTTTCATATAAAAGCCAAGTACACTACATATGCCAAGCCATAGTATGTGCCGAGTTAGAATTCCAATAGGTGTCGAGTGACTTCAGGTGCCAAGCATGATACAGGTGCTGAGTGACTTCAGGTGTTGAGTCACAATTGATGCCGAGAAAGCCAGAATGCTACATGTGTCGAGCAAGCTAGAATGCTACATGTGCCAAGAAAGCCAGAATGCTACATGTGCTGAGCAAGCCAAAATCATACATGTGTCAAACACCAGTAATCCAGTATGTGCCAAGTAACACAGAATCAACATATGAGTTTGTGCCTTCACAAACTCATATGCAAACCATTTTTTGAGCCGACATAGAAGAATCTCAAAGGATATTAAAGATAAGAATGAATCTTTTATATTATATATGCAATCAGCATGTAGCTAATAAGAAAAATGGACAAGGAATGCAACCAATAAGAAAAGTGCAATGAATTGAGCAGAAAATGAAGAATGAATATGGATCGTAGATTCATACCTAACCCTAAGTCTTCAAAATCTTTAAAAGGAGGACGAAACTCCATTGTATGCATAGATGAGAGAAGTGCATGGTGAACTATAGTGAAATTAAGAAGGTTTAGAGACTTAGTGAAGAACAGAGTATCAGAATATTGAAGAGTGACATATTAGATCAAGCAAGGATCAAAGTGACAAAGTAAAACAAGAATCTGGAATTAGCAATTAAAGATTGCAATGTTATTAGGTCAAAGACTTTCTAATACTCTCTAGAAATTGTATTAGATATGGAAATCCTATGTTGACAGGTTGGTCTAGCAACCATACTGGTTTAGCAACCACTTTGTAGATCCTTAACATGATCGTAAATCCTTTAACATGGTAACATTCCAAGTGAATGTTTGTAAATCCTTTAACTAGGTCACGTTTAACAGGGTGAAAAGTCTTTAATAGGACAGGCCTTTCACAGGGCAAACCATTGGAAGTGGTCAAACATTGTAACCTTGAACAGTTACACATTGTTGTAGTGATATTTTGTGGGTATCATCCCCACCCCAGTTTTACCTTCTCATTTTGGAGTATTTTTGGGTTACCAAATTTGGTGTTATATATTTTGATGCATGTGTTTACTTTATGCTTAACTGATATGTTTAAATTCATGCAATTTATTTTCAATTAAAAGTTTTTTAGGTTAAAGTGTGATACTTATGATTCACCCTCCCCCTCTGAGAAGTATTCTTCCCATTTGATTATTACAACACAAAAGTTGGATGACAAAGGTGTAAAGTGCATCTTCACAGGGTACAACTCAGAATCAGTGTAAAGTGCATCTTCACAGGGTACAACTCAGAATCAAAGGCCTATAGGCTATATGATCCAATTTCCAAGAAGATCATCATTTCAAGAGATGTGGAGTTTTTTGAAAATCAGTCATGGGATGGCTCGGTAGATGAATCCTCAAGCACTTCAAGTAAAGTGCCTACTATTGAAGAAGAAGAAGAAGACGACATTGGTGATTAGCAAGAAGATGGAGTAGCAAACATAGATTGCAGACAAAGGAAAAAAGGGAAGCAACCCTTAACATGTCGAGAAATAGCTCCAAGTACTTCAAGATGATCTCGAGCTAGTATACAAAATAGTAGCAACAACAACACTAAAAATTCAGATCCCGCTCTCACCTCCCTGTTGCCAAGAAAGACTAAGAGTCTACGGGGGATATATAGGATGAAAGGTATGAGGAAGATTATGATGAGAGTGTAAATTTTGCACTATTTTCTCATAGTGATCCAATTTATTTTGAGGAAGCTGTGAATGAAAAGAAATGGTGTAATGCCATGGATGAGGAAATAGATGTCATTGAAAGAAATGAGACATGGGAGTTAACTACATTGCCTCTTAAGAAGCAAGTAATTGGAGTAAAATGGGTTTACAAGACCAAGTGCAATGCTAAAGAAAAAATAGATAGGAATAAGGCACATTTAGTGGTCAAGGGGTATAAGCAGCAATTTGGCAGAGATTATGATGAGACATATGCCCTAGTTGCAAGAATGGAAACTATACATGTTGTCATAGAAATTGCAGCCCATCACAAATAGAAGGTATATCAAATGGATGTGAATTTCACCTTCTTGAATGGTGTATTGAAAGAAGAAGTTTATGTGGAGTAGCCACCTAGTTATGAAGTTTTAGGTGAAGAACACAAAGTGTATAGATTGAAGAGAGCTCTATATGGGCTCAAGCAAGCTCCGCAGGCATGGTACAGTAGGATTGACTCATATTTGATGAGCAATGGATTTAGCAAAAGTGATAGTGAGCCCATACTTTACATCAAGGTAGCAAATGGTAATGTGTTGATTATTGTCTTGTATGTTGATGACTTGATATTCACTAGAAATGATAATTTCTTAATTGGTGAATTCGAAGAGGCCATGAAGAATGAATTTGAAATGACAGACCTAGGTCTCTTGAAGTACTTTCTAGGCATAGAATTAAAACAAATCATGATGGCATCTTCATCTCTCAAGGAAAATATGCAAGGCAAATTTTGGAGAGATTCAAAATGTAGAACAGTAAGGCAGCCCCAACACCAACAACAGTAGGTTTGAAGTTTAGTAAGGAAAATTGCAGCAAAAGTGTAAATCCAACACTATACAAGAGTATGATTGGAAGTTTGATGTATTTGACTACAACTCGGCCAGACATAATGCATGCAATAAGTTTGATTTCCAGATTTATGGAAATACCAAAAGATTCCCATTGGCAAGCATGAAAGAGGATTTTAAGGTATGTGAATGCTACCAAGAGATTTGGAATTTTGTATACAGCAGAAAATGATTTCAAATTGGTTGGTTACATGGATAGTGATTGGGCTGGAAGTTTAGATGATAGGAAGAGCACTTTCGAATACATGTTCGATATGGGATCAGGTGTAATTTCATGGGCATCCAAGAAGCAACCTATTGTTGCTCAATCTACAACAGAGGCTGAATACATAATAGCAAATGCAACAACATGTCAAGCTATTTGGTTAAGAAGGATCTTGACAGATTTGAATGAAAGGCAAGAGGATGGAACCACAGTTTATTGTGACAACATCTCCCCAATTGCATTGTCCAAGAATCCAGTCTCCCATGGGAGAAGAAAGCATATAGAGATCAGATATTACTTCATCAAAGAGTTGGTGGAGAATGAAGATATCAAGATAGAATTTTGTAAGTCTAAGCAGCAATTAGCAGACATTTTTACTAAGCCTTTAGGCATTGAAACTTTTGTACACCTGAGAGAGAGTCTTGGTGTAGTTGATTTGGATCAAGAGTGATCCTTGTTGATTTGGCTTGGGACAAAGGGGGAGTGTTGAAATATTTAATGCAACAGGTCATTTTTCCCTAGAGCCAAACGCCCAATTATCACCCTGACAATGTCAGAAACTTTGAATGCACAGTGGGTGAGTTCAAATTTGAAAAGAAGGGGAAACATTTTTAAGAGAGAAAAAAAAAGAATGTATCATATTCATTGTCATTTTTAGAACAGATCAGAGAGTTGTAGAAGAGTAAAGCAGAGAAGGAAGTTGATCAGCAGATCAAGTTAGAGGTCAAAAGATAGAGGGAAGTTTGTTCCTGTGTCTACAGTTGCACGTGTTTCCTCTTGTCATTCTGTAAGTTCATTTTTTGGATTTTTCCTATGAAGCAATGATTTCTCTAGGCATTGTTATATGCAACCATTAGAGTTGCAAGTTTAAATTTTTAGGTTTTATCAGGTAGAAGATTTTAGGGTTTTCTGGTTGAAGCTGAATGCTCCCAAATTTTGTAATAGTTTTATCATATTTGAATAGAAAGAAAGAAAGCAAGCAATCAGGCAAACATATCTTGTTGTTGTCACTCTTCTTCTATTCATCATTGCATATTATTTTGTATTTGTAAAGTTCATATTTGAAAGCTTCATACTTTGGCTCTTTGGTTTTAATGGTGGAAAAATCTAGCTTGTAAGTTCAGTTTATAGCCTACTCGGTTTGGTCTTTACCAAGTCCTTTTTGTTTTCTTTCACCGAGTTTTCTCTGCAGTTATTACTAAGCTCACTTGACATCCCTTTTTGTCAAGCACCACTTTGTAGTGGCTACCGAGCTCACTTGGCATTGCTTGTCACTAAGCTCACTCGACATATACTTGTGCTGGGTTACCCTTCGTGTGCTGAGTTCACTCAACTTTCTCTTATTCCGAGCTTACTCGGCACCCTCTACCTATCACTCATCATCCACTAAATTGTCACTCAGGATTAATTGTTGCCGAGAAAAAAATTTTAGGGTTGTGATTTTTTTTTTCACATTGCATTGATGTTGATGACTATTTTAGGGTTGCTAATCAGCAGATCCCACATTTACATTCCAATTGCTTACTATTGTTGTTGATACCAAGATCTGAAGATATACTGGATTGATTTCTGATGATCAAAATTGATATCTGGAGATGTTGGTATGATGTAATGTCATGTATTTTAGACTGTTGATTGTATTTTGTTCTTATGAATGGTTGCTTCTTCAAATGCTTTCGTGTCTTCTTCAATGTGACTTGCAAATTACAGTTGTGATGCATAGCATTTGTCTTTCTTCGGTGAGGATTCTCCAAAAATGGAAAATGTCAAATGTTTCGTTACATAGCACATTATGAAAACTAAGATATTTTGTAGCTTTGTTGATACTTTCTTTTTATCACTTGCATCAAGATCCACAACATATTGTTCATAATTAAAAGGAACTTGAAAATTGTTAGACCTCATACTCTTGATTCCATAAAAATACTTGGAAATGAATTTCTTTACTTCTCAAATAAATTTTGAAATGAATTGTTCTTTTTCCAATTATGCTTTAAATTTAAAAACAAATAAATCTAGCACTATACAGTTTTGCCAATAAATACAAAAGGTTTATACAATAGCCTCATGCCCAAACCGCCACCAAGGGCAGGAACTATGGTGCAAGTGCCCCTTGTTTATTCACATGGATCTTAGATCTCAGAATCCCACATTCAATAGATAGGGGAGAGAACCCAGTACTTTAATGGGTTCCAATGGTTATGATAGAAATTGTTTACTTTATACCTACACTTGCTAACTTAATGTCCAATTTTTTTGAGAACATTGCAACAATACTTGTGACTTTAAAGTTGTTAGTACAATGATGATTACCAAAAAATGAATGAAAATGTACCCTTTGATCTAAAATGTAACCAATGATGTGATGCCACATCAGCTGTGCAAGTATGGGTACCCTTTTTGCACAACCAATGGTCTCACTTTTTATTTGGGTTGTTTTGGACAACTTGGCAAAAAGCATGATGTGGCATCACAATTGATGATGTGGATTTGAAAGCTTAGTTATAAGTAGATGGCTCGCCAAATAAGCTATTGTAGAAAATTGGGAGTGATTTGAAATTTCCACATAGGATTTTGATAAGCGCAAAGTTAGGGTGTTCAAGTACTGGGTCCTCTCCCCTACTATGTTTAACAATTTGCACCAAAATGGACTTATTGGAACCAAAAACCATTGGAATATGCGGACAGACTCGATACTCTCCTGTATTTGTAAACAAATATTGTAGATTTGACACTTCTGACAATAACTGGATTTGGACGCAGGCGGAATTTGTCGGCTATATAGCCGTCTCTCCAAGATAACATAATATTGAAAATACTACATTTGAAGTCAAAGCCTTACTGTGAAACAGTAGATTCCCCATCTCTGAGTTGGGCCCAACATGTGGAATAAATTCCTACATTCCCCATATCCCACGAGACAACATATGGTTTAAAGGCAATGTATGGTTTAATGGCTGAGATGTATTCAATGGTTGTCTAGTTATTTTTCTTAAACCTACATTTCATTTTTTCTTTTAGGAAAAAAATGACATGAATAGAATTAACATCTATTGTTCAAGTATTGAAATATTATAGTGGATATGAAGAAAAATTTGTGTATTAGTTGAAATTTAATGGTCTCACAAAAAATATTTTAAGGATTTGATTTGATTGACTAATTAAAACAAAAATACATTTTAAAATTTATGTGTATTTTGTTAGAAAAAAATAGACTAAAAAGGTCAAATGCACCAATAATGATATTTTGAATTTTTACAGTAATGTAGCAATACTATATAGACATGGACAATGGTTATTATGAATATCAAACTAAAAAGGTCAAAAATACCAACAATGATTTTTAGAATTATAGGAAAGTTGAAGGATTTATATTCAATAAAGCAAAATTCAAAATAGAATATAAGTTTTTGTTCTCAATTTGTTTTTTTAATATTTCATAAAGCAAATTTCAAGTTAGAATATAAGTTTTTGTTCTGAAATTTTATTTTTTCAAAAATAAAAAAAAATTATTAAAGAAACTTACAAGAACTTTTTCAAAAAACTGATTTCTTTTTCCTAAAATTTAATATTTTTTTTATAGGTAAAAAATTAATTTTGAAAGAATTTTGAAAACGTTACTTAAAATTTTAAAAAAACTGCTAATAGCAAAGTATGAAGATCTTGGGGACATGTTGTATTTTAGTAAATGACCTGAAAATTTTGATTTGAAAATTATTAGTTTGATTTGTGATTTAAAAATTATATTAAAAAATCCAATGTTGACAGTGGAATAAATTAGGTGGCAATGGGCACTGATAAATATTGATTTAAATGAGCCCAAGGGAAATACACCCTAAATGGAATTGAGTTGCACCCAGAATATGGGGAGCCTGGAGGCTTTTAGCTATGGACATAAGATAACATCCAAATTCCACATATTCTGACAAAAGGTGCCTCCCAAAATAAAAAATGTTGATCTATTTTTTTTTTGCTTCAAACAATTTATTTTCTCCACTTTGTAGGGAAAGCTGAAACTCATATATTATTATACACTATGACACAAAATCACAAAGAATTCAAGCCTTTTCCTCATCTTGAGAGATTAAAGAAGAGACTATTGAAATAATTATATAAACTTCATCAAATGAAATCCTTCACTTTGAATGTGGAGATAATCGTAATGGATTTCTAGCACCGTATTTAGTTGGGGGTCTTCAGTTTGATGATTTCCAATTTGCATTCACAACATTTTAAATAGCATGGCTTGGGTACCTCTCTTTTGGACATCTTCATCTTTAGCTTCTAGTACCTTCAAAATATTTCCTCACGTGCACCAAAGCTCTAATACCAATTGTTGGAATATTTAGAATAACTAAGAGCGAGGCTAAATCAGTTATCGAAGGTCCAAATGTACAAATAAAAAATTTTGTCACATAAAAGATTCACATTCATATTTCTATATCATGCATGCATCCATTAGATCATCCAATACCTTAACTCAGTAGGTCATTGTCCTAGGTCAAAATAACTTTACACAAATGTAAACATTAAACACCACAAAATCATTCACACATTTTGACACAAAGATTTAACATGGAAACTGAATTTGGGAGAAACCACTAGTAACATGCTACCAATTTTCACTCTTCTGAAGTGAGCCCTTAAGGAGTCAACCATGTATTATGTTACGATGTAAACTATTAAATGTGACATGGATAAAGGATTTCATTCACCTTGTTAGGAGTGAGCATTGTTGGAAGACTTTAGAACATTCCATTAGAATTTCACCCAGTTAAAGGATTTACAAATGACTATTACATCAACCTTAATCCAAAGGATTTATCAAGATTGATACAATGGTTAGAAAGTAGTAGTAGGACTTGATCTGATAACAAAATACAACTCACTTGTAGATTATATATCTCTAGTTTAGTGCTCCATTATGCTTGGAATTCATACTCTTCATCTATGTTTGCTTGTTCACCCTTCAAGCCTTCAACTCCTTTAGCCTTCTTTCTCAGCATGTCATTTGCATATTCATTCTCTTAGCCACCATATGAAGCAACACCTTCAAACACTATGCAACTCTCCTGAACCTAATATTCTTCCAGCCATGTATCCTCTTAAAAAGATAATTATGATCTTTTCCCACTTAATCACCATCATCCATCTTAGGGTTAGGTTAGATTCATCAATTCCTCCCTCTTTCCATTTTTTCCCTCTAGATACTTCTCTTACAATCTTCCTTAGATTCGCCTCAAAATAGTTTACCTTGAATTTTGTGTCTCCACTTCATAAAGCTTATCTTCCACAAGCTTCACATAATTCAAGAAATCAACTTTCTCGGCTCAGATTTGTCAAATCTTTGATTTAACTCATTTTTTTGTCACTCAGCATTCACACTATTTGCTTGGCAATAATAGTCTTTTAATGCTTGGCCAACACTGGGTTGCTTGGCATCTACTAAGTCTTCCTCACTCAATCACCACTATTATTTCCCTCATGCTTGGCACTTACTAAGTTTTCCTAACACTTAACACCTACTCACTTTTTTGACACTCAACACCTACTAAATTTTGCTTAGCCTAAGCTAAGTTTTCTCGACTCACACTGTTTGCTCGATTAGGCTTGGGAGACACTTTTTATGAAAACACTTATTCTTGTCTTAGTTAAAGTAACCATTCACTTTAGCCTTAAGTAGATCAACGATACACTATATTAGCAATATCTTACTTCGTCTTAGTGCTCCCTTTATACACCGTATAACTCAACCTTTCACTAGGTACTCTTGATATGCTTTCTTTTCAAATTCATCAATCAAATGATAATATTCAAATCAAAAAGAAATTGTCTCACCAACAGGTATAACATTAAATCCCAAATGATATTTTCTACTAATCACTTTTCAAAATATTTAAATTAAACCCACTAATTATAATATTAATATGACTAACTCAAAAATATAATTTGATTTCTTGAAAATAAAAGCTTATAATAAGAAATTATAAGATCAAGTGAAAGCCACTACAATCAATAAAGAAAGCTTGAAGAAAATCTTAAAGATCAAGTGAATGCCACCACAAAAAATTATTTGTATTTATTGGAGTAATTATTTTTAATGAAATAAATCTCTATATAATCCTACATTGAGTAGAGACACTAGTGAGTATGTTTAACAACCTATACCAAGATTATCATCCTTAGAAACCCTTGAAAACCAATTCTTTAAAATAGAACAATCATGATTTTTAACCATTATATTTACAATGTCTTCAATGGGGACCAGTTTATATTTCTTCTTACCTTTCTTTGGTGCCCTTGATTCATTTTCTTCTTCCTCCTTGATTTCTTTTTTTATTACAACAACTCTAGGTGCATCATCTTTTGATTTAGTCTCTTATGCCTATGGTTGGGTAAGTGGGGATTCTTTTTCCTCTTGATCTTGAGTCTCTTATGGGAAACAAAAAGCTATCTTTTCTTCAATTTCTTTTGTGCTCACCATCTTGAATGATCTAGTTTTGAATGGTTCTGATGCGTGACTCCTAGTTAGCCTTTATGAAGATGGATGATGCACCTTATTCTTCTCCGTGAGAAGTTTGTTTCTTATCTCTACACAAGTGTTAATCCTTGGGAGGATAGACCTTGCCTCTAGTGCTACTAACTATTCTATGTAAGGCCTTGCCTCTTCCTTTTTTACTTTGGCTAATGTCGTCTTGTAGTTAGGATGATCATTTTTTCAAATTTTTATCATATTTACCTCGTTAATTTCTTCTTTTATTGTTCTTACTTAGCTTTAGAATTAACTGTTCTGCAGGATTGTGAGAGATTCTTCATGCAAATAATACTTTTGCAAATTCATTTATGAGCCCTTAGGTTTTTGTAGTATGAAAGCACAAGTGATTTTAATAATGAAAAGTATCAAATGATTCACATTCTACATATTTATGTCAAGAAATTTCTGATGTTAGGGTTACAATGGTTGGCAAAATGGCTTTGCCTACTATAGGGTATGTGTCATTAATGCTCCTAATCTCTCTATAATGATTAATTTTTTTCCTTTCTTATTTTCCATCTATATCTTGCACTCCTTTTCCTCAGTGTTAACATATTTTCTCCTCTCATGTAGGATCTACTGGTTGGGACTAGTTTATGAAAAATCCTTTTATCATCTAACCCCTCTAAGCTTCATGAGCTTAGTCAGTTTGTGAGGTCTTGCCACTAACCAATGATTTTATAACATGGTTTGGCTTTTCTTCATCCACTTTTCTCTTCTTTATATTGCACTCCTTTTCCTTAGTCTTAATATATTTCCTCCTCTCATGTAGGATCTATTGGTTGGGACTAGTTTATGAAAAATCCTTTTATCATCTAACCCCTCTAAGCTTCATGAGCTTAGTCAGTTTGTGAGGTCTTACCACTAACCAATGAGTTTGTAACATGGTTTGGCTTTTCTTTAGCCACTTTTCTCTTCTTTGTCCACTTTTTGGTGAAGTAATTTTCCAATTATTGCACTGTATTTTTCTTCTCTTTCCTAGACAGGGCTTTACTACATGGTCTTTTATTACTTCTACAGTCTCTTGCAACATGACAAATCTTATGGAAGATATAATAGATTATTATGGCACCTTTTCATAGTTTGTTTTTATTTCTTGGGTTCATCCTTAATTTATATTGCATTACAAGATGACCATCATTTCCACATGTCATACAAGTCAGTGTGGGAAACCTATCCCTTCCAATGGAACTCATTTCCTTGGGATACCTTTGGGTATCTCTATCTCTCATTCTACGGTCTATTACTCTATGTCCATACTTGTTTCAATAATAGCAACATCCATTTATCATCTTCTCATTAAAATGATATATTCTTTTTTGTGCAATATGGCCATAAATATGGCATTTATTGTAGTACCTTTCAAAGGTACACAGTTGAACAAGTGTAATATTTTTTAAACCAACACACATTAGATGTGTTCCCTTTCTTTCTAAAAAAATGACAAGTGGGTTTGGCATTACCCTTACCTTTTGGAGATGTGCTTCCTAATCTACTTCTATTCAATTTATTTCCTCCAAACGCCTCTCCTTCTTTAGTATTTCTATCACCTTAATAGCCAAGACTAACTATTTGTTTGTTTCTTCTCTAAGCTTTTAGCTACTCATTAATCTTTTATGAGATTACATTGAACCTCTTAAGGTTTTTATTTGCTCATTTTTGCTTCTTAGCTCTTATGTGAGCTTGAGAGATTGCTCTGTTAGTTCCATGAATTGCTCCATTTTGGGATGGATTCTCTCCTAAGTCTTCTACACATCCATTCTCCTTAGTATTTCTTCAGCTTCAACTCTTGCTAAAATGGTAGCATCCCATTTAGCTTGAGCTCTAATAATCTTTCGAGTTATTTCTTCTTTCGCCTTACTCATATGAGTAATGATTTCCTTCAGATTCTCATTTTCAGTCATTAAGCCAGAGATAACTTCTTCTAAATTCTTTGACCTATTATGATCCTCTAAATATTCAATAACCTATTGACTCTCACTAATAATTTTCATCAACTTCTTCCTTTTAGTCAAGGACTTCTTGAGTTTTTCCTCTAGGTCTTCAATAGTGTCTAAGGCTTCTTCCAATTGTCTTCTTAGTGACATCGTTGGATCTTACCTCAAGTTTTTATACTTATTGCAATAGGGATCTATGTTATGATACTAATTTTTGGTGCCAATTGGTACTGAGAGGTGGGGTGAATCAGTACCATCTCCAAACTGGTACTCCTTCAACTACTCTAACTATACTTAGTGTAGGCCACTTGATAACTAAAACCAAGATCCATATTGTAAAGTAGAAGCATGTAAGTTCAAACACAAAAACATTCATCAAGTTGACATAGAGAGTTTTATACATGGTTATCCTGTTAGGAGCTACAAGTGATTCTTCTAGAAATGCATCTTGTTAGGAATGCATATAACCTATAAGGGTTACACAAGTATGTGAAAGATACCTTTTTAGAGGATTTACAAGTCTCCTTTTGAGAGAAACCTTGTTATAGGATTTTATACTAAGCTTACTAATGAATCTCACCCTGTAAAGAGCTACAAATAGAAATTTAATATATTTAGACCTAAAATGCGACATTCTCTTGCCTTGTATATCTCCTCTTTGTATCCTCGAAGATGCATTGATATATTTTTTTACTTGACACGTTCTCATGATTCACCTCTCCCCTTGGTTTCTTGCGACAACCTATCGTTGTATCTTATTTCTTCGCAGCTTTTTCACTTGATGGTCTCATCTATGTGTGTTCTTCTACACACTTTTCTCCCTCTCTATTCTTTGTTCTTCAGCAACTAACTTCTTTGATTCTAACAATAACAATATTCTGTTTTGTTTTGATCTATTATATTCAATCTTTGATATCAGGGCATAGTTACCCATTATCAAAATTATCCTGGTCATTTTCAAATTTGAATTTTGAATCCGATGTCTAGTCCATTCACAAGAAACCTATGACCCTACACCTAGTGTATAGACTGGTTAGCCCTGCCATCCCATCTCTGAACCAATTCTATCCTCTTCTGTTTCTTGCTTTTGTCATTTCTCTCTTCACTTATGTCACATCCACTCTACCTATTACTCTCACGTCACATCCATGGTAACTCATGTTTTTGATGACATGGATCAATTAATTTGCATATATGTCTCCCTATGTTGGCATGGTGCACATTAAGTGCATAATAGTATATTATTTTATCTATAATCATACAACCTTGTGTCTTGTTCTTCCTTTGATTGGTTGTCAATCAATTTTCCCATCAATGACAACACTCGTTACATTCTTCATACTAATGAGACTTGTAGGGTCAACAAGAAGGTTTAGGTATTCAACTAATTTGCATATTCTTTGTATGTTTGTTTCACTTGCTCTTATTCCTTATTTTGTTATTTTTAGGCTCATGTTTAGTAGATTATTTGATTTCTTTATTGCATTAATTAGTGCTACTACTAAAACTCTCATTTTTTAAGTGTGAAAATACAAGGTTATATACATACATCATGAAGATACAAAATATATCAATGAAATGATCAAGATGTCGTAATGAAACACGATATCTTATGTCATTGGACAATTTTCCATCTACATGCTCTTGTGTCCTAAGCTACCAGAAATTTGTCAATCCACAAATATTAAATGGAAGTGTGGTCCAAACACTTTTTCTACCCAACCATAGAGTGGTTAGCTCCTATGACACTCACCCTTAAATGAAAGTGCATCCACCCTATATGAGAAACTGACAACTTGGTAATGATGGGTCTGTAGAGATCCTGTGCAAATTGTGAACTATCTACTTTTCACATAAGTCTAAGTATAGCTAACACAAATATGGTAGAGAGAGAACAAATAATCAACACATTTAAACAAACACATATTTTTTAAGATTAGACTTAAGCTTTTTATTACTAGACTTTGATTGGCTGGTAAAAGAAAGTAACATTTACCGTTCTCTAATTTTTCATATTCAGGCACACTAGTCCACAACAAAAATAAAAGAGAATAAGAAAACTTCCACAAAGTAAAGGAAAACATTTCTTTTCCTAATTCCATTTCTACCCAAATATTCTCGTATCCATAAATCATAAAATAAAAAGGTGATAAACCTTTTTGTTTTCCTTATTAAATATATATTTTGAAATATTTATTATATCCATTCTAATTATTCTCCTTAGAATTGATATTATGTCCATGTAATATTATTCTGAATACTTAACTAGAATTAAACAAAATTACAAATAAGAAAAAGATGATATCATAGATTGAGAAAAATATATTATACAACTCACTGATACATTGCATTAACAAAATTCTATATCTAAGTCAACCTAATCACCTTATTTGGGAGTAATAGTATTTGAATTTTAAATAAATAAATTACACGTAATCAACTCAATAAAATAACTAATTTGTATAATCTATTATTCAAACATACACCCATATCATAATATTGTATAATATTGTTCACGATCCAATTTGTGGCTAAAGATTTTAAATTATTTCTCAAGAAGTTACATAAAATTCATAGCTAGCACTGAAATGCATCCTATAGAGAGAAGATATCATATTTTAATATTTTAGATCGAGGTTACATACATTAAAGAGAAACATTGACCCAAAAAGCACCTAATCACATTGAATTCATTAGATCATTTTTAGATCAACAATCTAACTTGTTGCAAGCATGAATTCTAATGATATTCCTAAGGGGGAGTATTGTAGATATGTTACTATGATGATATGTTACATTGATGATTAAATTTTTCATTGATGTCAACATAGCAATTTTCTGTGGTATTTGATAGAAGAATAGCGAAAAAATCAAGTTGGTACAGATGGCTAGTTGAGTATTCTAACTATCTGAGGTTATGGGAGATACTTCTGAGTATCTAGTATATGCAGTTAATGTTGGAAGAAGAAATGATAAGTCTAGAAGAAGTTATGTAAGTTTTGGTGATGTTTGTTCTGAGATAGAGTTTACAAAGGTATGTTCTGATAAACTTGTTATATCTCTTAGTAGATTTGATATTCTAAGGATTGAGGTTGAGGACATGAAGAAGACATGTTGATGATGACGTGGCTAAATTCGCTCTTCATAATATTGTGTGTACGAAAAGTTATTCAAGTTGCAAGGCAGAAGATTTATGTTATCACTAAGTGTAATGTGTTCTTAATGTGGTCCTATAATAATTAATTGAGAAGGTCTAATAGCTGACTCAGGGAATTTCTTTGAGGACTCGATATAAAGGAAGGACATTTTCCTAAATATCAAGTATGACATGAATTGTATTGATGCAAAGAGATTGTAAGAAAAGAAAGTGGCATGCAAAGTTGAGCAGAGCGGTGCAGAAGTGAAGGAAACTTCATTGCCGAGGTTTTACCAAGTGATCCGAGGTTTGATATTTGGATCGAAAGTTCGTGGCCTAGTCTACAAGGTCTGACAATGATTGGTTTGGTTAATAGAACAAAGGAAAGAACATAACAGTAAACTACATGTTTGAGTGGTGAGCTCTTCTTGTAGTTGAAATTGCATGTTTGGGCAGTGGGCTCATCTTGCATATATTGTACCACAACTCCTAAAAGGGATTCAAAGTCTCCTAACAAGGACTCTATGTACTAAATGTTGTAATAGACTCCTAACAAGGTCCATCCTTTAACAAGGAATATTTATATTAGTACATCATCTTGTGGGCATCATTCCCACAAGGGTTTTCCCTCTAGTCAAGGGTTTCCCTAGTCAACATTTTAGTTGTAATTGTCTATATGTGCATTTTACTATGGTTGTTGCTTATTTTGGTTGAATGGTTAAGTTTTTTTAAAGAAGAGAAATGTTTTAATTATCAGATAGTTGATTCACCCCCCTCCCCTCCACCTAGTTATCTTGGTGGACTATTGTTTCTAACATAACCTTGGTCCATATATTGACAAAGGAAAAAATTCCCAAAATTAGCTAGGCATTTACTAATTGAATGACACAAATACCAAACACCTATAGCAGACTTACCTTCTTAACTTAATGGCTTCCTAGCTAAAATCATGGTGACCAAAATCCATCGATCAAAAGAACATGACTTAGATACTTAATAGTCAAGCTCCCACTAATGGTTCTTCCCAATTACATAGAAAGAATCACTAGAGTTAAATTGCACATGAGAAGAAGAAAACAATTAACAAAATCTCATGTCAAAAGAAAGTGTTGCAACATTTTCTAGCAAAGGAGTGGTGTTAAACCAAAAGAATTATTGTCTGGTTTCTGAGCCCTAGGACTTTTGGCATTTGTAATTAGATCAAAATTTTTGACTTAAAAAATCCCCAAACTTCAAGATTCAATGGCATTTGCAACTTGATAAAGAAAAATGACAAAGGTTCATTGTTTTACTATTAAGATAAACACACATTTAACAGGAGTGTTCTATTAAAAAAAATAGTTAAATACAAATAAAAACATGAGACACTAGTGTTTTTGACATTCCTTCTAAGTTTATATTTTTGTAGAAACCTACCATTAAATATTGATCTCATTGACAAGAAAACCGATCAGAATGAAAATAAAAATTTGCATTAAAAAATAGAGGAAAAACATGCAACATGTCTATAATAAAAATGATGACATAGAGAAACTCTAACATGTTTTCCTATGGAGATATCGATCATCTATAGAGAATATGGGAATGTTCCATATTTGTTAAATGACATTAGAAACTAATCCTAGAAATCCAAAATTTTAGGCCCTTTCTTATTTATGAACGGCTACATAAGTGTAGGTAACGAATAAGCAAAACTAATGAACTTGGATGTTTCACTTGCTGATCAAAATTATGGTTATTTTTTCCCTTCCCTTCATTTGAATGAACCACCCCATTTTTTTCTTGCTTGTACAACTTTTGATGCCCTCCCTCTCTCTTTCTCTTCCAATATGTAGTGGGAGAGATTTGTAGCATGCATGATATCCCACCAAAGGAGCACACGCCCATCCCATCTGTCTATCATGCCACCAATTTTGGACTGATAACTTTTAGTTTATCTATCATAACACCTCATTTATCAAATAGTCCTTATCTCTTATGGCTCTCATAACGTAAATATCTTCCTTTGCACTAAATCCCATTTGACATTTTCTACTAGCATGCAAATCACTTTTCAAAATATTTAAATTAAACCTACTAATTTTTATATTAATAGAACTAACTCAAAAATATATTTTGAATTCTTGAAAATAAATACGCATAAGCAATTATAAGATCAAGTGAATGTCACTGTAAGAAATGATAATGTTGAGCAAGGAACGAGAAACAATCCAAGTAAGTTAAGTGTGAAACAATGTTACCATAAGATAAGCAACTCCAAGAGCATACACCAAGATGGTTCAACAATGGAGACAAGGATTTATAAGGGGAAAGCAAAGAAAACCCCTTGTGAGTATTATGAATGAAGGCAAATGCCTAGAGAAGAGAGAGAGAGAGTGTGTTGGAGCAAAAGTAGCTCAATACAATAACATCAAGTGCTAAGAGTGTTGTTGTAGTTGTGAAGAAAGGAGGAGCATCTCTTATATAGAGATGAGAGAGGAGTTGCATTTGTAACTCCCATTTCTATGAATGCCACATTCATAATAGGTGTGTGCAAAGTGTCACAATCCTCTTAAGGAGGATAAACTAAATAAAGAAATAAACAAGAGTTGTCCTTACATGTGGAATAAAGGAAAAACAATGACATGTCCTCCACATGTGTACAAGTGGACAAACTACATGTAGGGACCCTTGGAATATCCCAATTAAAATATATATCCAAGGAAAGATTAACCTTTCTAACACCCCCCCTTAATCTTTACTTGGGGTGTTTACTTCAACGAGTTGTAAACTCAAATTTTTACAATGGAAATGAAATCTCTCTTTAGAAAGTGGTTTGGTTAAAATATCAGCCACTTGATCTTCTCCTTTACAATAAAGAAGAATAATTTGATTGTCTTCAACTTGTTCTCAAATGAAGTGATGTTGAAGTGAAATATGTTTGGTGCGTGCATGATAAACTGGATTCTTTGCCAAGGCAATAGCACTTTGATTGTCACAATGTATAGGTGTAGGTAATTGTTGAGGTAGACCCAAATCGTCAAGAAGTCTTCGAATCCACAAAGCTTCCTTAGCGGCATTGGTACAACCTTTGTATTTGGCTTCAGTTGAGCATAGGGAAATAGAGTGTTCTTTTTTGCTTTTCCAAGAAATTGGACCTGAACCAACAAAGAAAAAATAACGACAAGTCGATTTCCCATCATTGGGATCTCCACCTAGATCGGAATCAGTATAGCCATGTAAAATAAATTCAAAGTTTGCATCATAAAATAAGCCCATATTAATAGTTCCTTTAATGTACCTTAAGATGCGTTTAGCAACTTTAAAATGAGTTTGTTGAGGTTTAGACATAAATCGAGAAACTAAACCAACACTATAAGCAATATCAGGTCTAGTAAGAGTTAAATAATTTAAACTTCCTACTAACTGTCTATACAAAGTTTCATCAACAAAAGGAGTATTCATATCATTCATTAATTTAGTTCCTAATTCACATGGAATTGAAATATGGTTAGAGTCATTCATCTTAAATTTTTCTAAAAGATCATAAGCATACTTGCTTTGAGAAAGAAAGATACCTTTAGGAGTTTGAAAAATTTGCATACCTAAGAAATAATGTAAGATACCTAAATCTGTCATTTGAAATTTCTGTTTAAGTTGGAATTTGATATCAGAAATCAAAGCGTCTGAACTAGAAGTGAGTATTAGATCATCTACATAAACAATAACAATGATAATATCATCGTTAGTATGTTTAATATACAAATTAGGATCATTTTTACTTCTAGTAAAACCTTGAGAAATAAAGAAAGAATTAATTTTAGAATACCATTCTCTAGGTGATTGTTTAAGACCATAAATAGATTTGTTCAATTTGCAAACTAGATTTTCACTACCTTTCTTAACAAATCCAGGAGGTTGAGCCATATAGATTTCTTCATGTAAATCACCATTTAAGAAGGTGCTTTTAACATCCATTTGATGAATGGGCCAATTCATTTTAGATGCTAAAGCAAGAACTAATTTGATAGTAGGCATTTTAGCAACAGGAGCAAAAGTTTCATTATAGTCTAATCCTTCAATTTGGGAAAAACCTCTAGCAACTAGTCTAGCCTTGAATTTACTAATTTCATTATTAGTATTCAATTTTTTTTTGTATAACCATTTACATGAAACTAGATTCTTGCCAGGAGGTAATTTGACTAAGTCCCAAGTTTGATTAGCAAGTAAAGAATCATATTCCTCTTGCATGGCTTTCTGCCAATGAGGTTGAGAGTTAGCTTGATCAAAAGACTGAGGATCGTTAGAATTCATAATAGTAGTCATCAAAGCATAATTACAATAATTAATCCTTCTATGTTTAATTCCACTAGATTTAGAAATATAATCATCAGCTTCATTGATTAGTGTCATGTCCCCATTTTGGGTGACAGTTTGATTTAATTAATTTAATTAATCTGGTTGTCCAAAATAATGAATATTTTATAAGGACGACTAATTAATTATTTTAATTAAATAAATAAATGATATTAAGTTAATTACTTATAAATTTATCAAATAAATAAATATTAAAAGATAACTTTATATTTAAATAATTTAATAAAGTGACTTGGATCATAAAATATTTAATAAAGTCACTTAAGAGATAAGATCGAAAATGTTCTAGAAGTCTCTGGAGAAGATGGAGAGAAAAGAATAAATAGGCATCCCGGGGCTCCATTCGAATCAGGCAGTGTTTTATCTCTCTTTGTTTCAGATTGTGATTCAATCAGAGGTGCATTGTGGAACCTAGGGTTTTTGCAATCATCACAACTGGCCATTGAGAACGAAAACTCTCAATTGGTGCGCAATTTTGAGGGTGTGAAATATCATCTGAATTATTGCTGATTGGAGGTGACATTCAATCATTTCATCAGGGCGATTATTGGTGGCTTAAGGCCAACTTTAGGGTTTATGCATCACTGTTCATTTAGGAAGCAGCAAGGATAGAGTTCGTCATCGTTCCACAAATTTTTGCAGAGATTGGAGAGAATTCGGGAGGAATTAACTTCAAATCAGGAATTCGATCCAGAACAACAGGACAAGAAGGTGCAATTTGTAGAAGATATTATAGGCATCAATTTATTTCACTTGCAAGCAAATTCAAGTGGCTGGATCAGGTTTGGCATGCGAGTCTCAAGTCAGGCTCGGATGACCTATCATTGAGGATTACACGGGTTGCTTGGACGAGTTGATGGACTTCAAGACCCTACCCGTCACAGAATGAGATCCCATTAACAACGAACATTCAAGGGTTGAGACTCGCTGAAACCAGAGTCCTCTCATTCGGCATTGCTCACGGAAAACATACTGCACATCTTCGCGAGATTCATATTACAACATGACCGTCAGTTACCTATTTGGGAGTTAAAGAGAACGCAAGAATATACCGCGGGTTTGGAGATTAGTCGCAGAATTTTTCGGGAACTCAGCGGAAATCGTGATTCAATATTGGGCGAACCCACAGACATCATCCAACTCAGCCAACTAGTCATCATTTGGAGAGGGTTTGAAAGGGCATCCAGCACGATTTGGTAAACTCGTCAGCTACTACATCAGCCGGACACGGAGAAACCTCAGATACCCGCGATTTCCATATTGGTAAATGCATGTGCAGCTTGCGATTTGTCCACAAGGAATAATATTGTATTATCCATCATTAACATGGATAAGAGATAACTGCATAACCATCAAGCGGCCAATTTTCGGAGGTATCAGTACAGCCCCAAACCAGTTGTTGCAAATCTAGCATTTGAAAGAAGACGGTTTTGGATCAAGCTCTACATTATCCAATTATCAGGTCCCTTTCAGTACTCAGTTGTAATTCTTCAAATTCAGCAATTCTTCTATTTGATTGCTATGATCATATCACTTGCTACTGAATCACTTCCTGAATTCTGTCATTAATTATTGCATAAGGATTGATCTTGTTCATGTCAAGTACTTTGATGAGTCATCACTCTCCAGCATAATTACTTAGTGTTTCAGTTAAGTAGGGATAGAGCATTGATTGCTAATTGTTTGACGAAATGTCAAACCCTTGAAGCTTTAAGTTTTGGTGTTTAAGAAGCAATAATCCTGACGAGGTTATTTCAATTAGGTTTTGAGCCCATTTAGGTTTACGTTTAGTTGTAATGGAATTATCACTAGAGGAAGAATCATGAGTAATAAAAGTATCATTAGTATCTACTTGAGTATCATGAGATGTAGGAGCAGAAATAATCGGTGGTACTTGATTAAGAGGAAGAGTAGGGTTAAGAGAAGGAGGTTGGTCCTCCACCAGAACAATTTTAGTGCCACTGAATTCTTCATCCTGTGTAGTAGAGCAATCATGAACTCCATTTTCTGCAATACAAACATCTCTAGCAATTTGAACTTTGTTAGTAGTGGAATCATAAATATGATAACACTTAGTGTTTTCATCATAGCCAACAAACATATAAGGAGATGACTTAGCATCTAATTTATGCCTTTTCTGTTTAGGCGTATGAACATAAGCAATAGAACCAAATATCCGTAAATGATGTAAATTTGGTTTCCTACCAGACCAAGCCTCTTCTGGAGTGATAGCCTTGAGAGCTTTGGTAGGAGTCCGATTAAGAATATAAGTTGCACAAAACATGGCTTCAGCCCAAAATTTATAATGCAGATTCTTAGCATGCAACATGCTTCTAGCCATTTCAACAATGGTCTGATGCTTTCTTTCCGCTACACCATTTTGTTGTGGTGTATAAGGAATAGTAAGCTCGTGCTTAATTCCACATGATTTCAAATAAGAATGAAAAGCATTATTCACATATTCCTTCCCATTATCAGTTCTAAGAATTTTAAGCTTATACCCAGATTGCCTTTCAACATATAACTGAAATTCAATAAATATATCAAGAACTTGATCCTTGCTATGCAAAAAATAGATCCAAGTTCATCTAGAAAAATCATCAACAAAGGTAAGTGCATACCGAGAACCTTGGATGGAGGTATTCTCCATGGGGCCCAAAAGATCACTATGGACAAGATGCAACTTATGAGTCGCTCGCCATGATTTTCCACTTGGAAAGGGCTCCCTATGCATCTTACCACTCATACAACCTGTACAGGCAATCTTGGAAGGAATAATGTGAGGCAAGCCATCAACCATATTATGCTTTTGCATGAAAGTAATATAATCAGAATTTAAATGACCAAGTCTTTCATGCCATATATTGAAATCAATAGAAGTATGTAAAGAATATCATGAACTAGCAAATTCATGGCATTTAAACAAATTGTCATTATCCATTTTAGCATGAGCAATCACTTTGAGAGTTTGAGGATCTATGATATAACATGTATCTTTGTAGAATTCAACTTTATAGTTCTGACATAGCTGTGAAATAGAACGCAGATTAGTTTTCAAGTTAGGTACATATAAAACATCATGCAATTTACCATTAGGAATAGTAACATCACCTAGTCCTTCAACTTTACAAGTCTGATTATTAGCTAACTGAATAGGAATGTTAGCAATATCAGGTTGTAAAGAATCAAAAATTTCTTTATGAGAAGTGACATGTTGTGATGCACCACTATCAACAATCCATTCTAAAGGTCTACAAAGATTAAAGCTACAAGTAAAAGCATGACGAGGATTAGAACTAGTCGAGTTACCTTTTTTATGGTTTGAGGTTTGATGATTGTGACTATGATTCATAGGTTTTTTATCATTTTTCTTTTTAAAACAATTATTGACAAGATGACCATCTTTGCCACAATAAGAACAATGAGGTTTGGAACTGGAATGATTCCTTTGATTATGAGTATTACGAGTATTGTTAGGATGATTGGTATTATTATTATATTTGGCATGAAATTTATTGTTGGAGTTATTTGAATTAGAATTATATTGTTTGTAATTATTATTATTGGAACGAAAATTATTAGTTGAATTTCTAGACACAAATGCATGTTCAGTTGATTTGAGGGTACCAAACTGAATTAGCTTAGCTTCTTCCTGTCTTAATAAATTTTAAAAAATAACATAAGTTAACTGAGAAGTTAAAGTAGGAATAGCAAGCTGTGCATGAATATTAGTTATAAACTGTTGAAACTGTCTAGAAAGAAATTTTTTAAGAATAAGATGAATTAAATGAATATCCTCTAAGTGAACACCAAAAGCCATAATTTGACTTTTAAGAGAATCAAATTTTAAGAGGAATTCATCCATACTTATAAAATCGGCATACCTAAGATCTTCGAGTTGATCTTGCAATTGTATTTTGCGGTATTCATTGCCACTGTCATACTTGGTTTTCAAGATGGACCATGCATCATGAGCTTTAGAACAGTGAGCAATTAAAACATATAAATCTGGAATAATGGAAATACCAATTAACCCTAAAGCTTCTTCGTTTTTAGCTTTCCAAGTATCTTTCTCGTCTTGAGGAGCCGCTGAACCGGGTTCAAGAGAAGGGTCAGTGGCTATTTCGAAGAGATGTTTAAAATGAAAAATAAATGAGATATGAGTTTTCCAAGAATGATAATTAGAATAATTAAGTTTGATTTCAGGAATTAATGTTGACATGATTAAGAAAAAAAAATTCTTCTCTTTTTTTTTTAAAAAAAAATCCTTAATTTTAAAATTAGATTAAAAAAATTGTTAAATGAGAAAAAAAATTTAATTTTATTAATTGAAAAAGAATTTGGAGTTTTACTTTAATATATAAAATTAAGAAGGTTTCTTTTGTTTTTTTTTTGAATTAATATTTTTATTGGTTTTTTAAAAAAAATAAAGAAGTAAAAAAAATTATAAAAGTTTAAGTTTTAATAAATAAAACAAGTTTTTTTTTATTATTTTAAAAGGGTGGGCGGTGGAAAAAAAGCGGGGTTTTGGAGAATTTAAAAAATGAGGATAAGGATACGGGCTCTGCCCGCGCGGGCGGCGATTGCCGTGTGGCCGGGACGCGGGCCACACCAAGAAGCGGTGGAAGAGGGTTTAAATGGTGCGGGCGGGCGTGAATAAGGCAAGTTGCAAGTTTTAGGCGGCGTAATGGAGCAGCAAATCTTGCGGCGGAGCGTTGGAGTTTAGCCACGGACGCAGCAGAGGCAGGCGACTCGCGACCGCGACTAAGTTTCATGCAGCGGCGTGGCGGCTCTACAAACTACGGCGGCAGCTCAGGGCTCTGCAAACTGCAGTCGGTGGTGGCAGCGACACGGGAGTGGCTGCAGTCGGCGGTTGCATGCGGAGGCACGGGGGTGGCGCGCGGGTGGCGCGGCCGCCCAAAACAAACCAAGATTTTTATTTTTTTTATTTTTTTTATTTTTAAAAATGCAATGATAATGCAATGTAAGAAATGATAATTGATGTGAGAATAAGCATATACCAAAATTTTGAAGAGCATATAACAAAAACCCAATATATAGGAATATTTATTGTTTTTTTTAAATGAAGTAAGAAATAATAGAGTTATATAAAACTTTAATAATGTAATACTTTTTGTTTTGGCGGCATGCCGTCCAAAACAAAAAAATTGAAATTTACTAAGAAAACCCTTTGGCGGCAAGCCTTCCAAAGAGGGTTAGTTAAAAAAAAATATGAAGCTTTACAAGAAAAACCCTTTGGTGGAAAGCCTTCCAAAGAGAGTTAGTAAAAAATATTGAGCTTTACAAGAAAACCCTTTGGCGGCAAGCCTTCCAAAGAGAGTTAGTTAAAAAAATATGAAACCTGCATGCACAAGATTAGTTAAAAGAGCTAAAATCACAACACAAACTTCTTCTCTCAATAACGTCTCCAAATAAGGTGTGCTCCAATGAATGGCAACCTTCACCACAAAACTTAAAACAAGGATTAGATAACCAAGCTCTGATACCATGTAAGAAATGATAATGTTGAGCAAGGAACGAGAAACAATCCAAGTAAGTTAAGTGTGAAACAATGTTACCATAAGATAAGCAACTCCAAGAGCATACACCAAGATGGTTCAACAATGGAGACAAGGATTTATAAGGGGAAAGCAAAGAAAACCCCTTGTGAGTCTTATGAATGAAGGCAAATGCCTAGAGAAGAGAGAGAGAGAGTGTTGGAGCAAAAGTAGCTCAATACAATAACATCAAGTGCTAAGAGTGTTGTTGTAGTTGTGAAGAAAGAAGGAGGAGCATCTCTTATATAGAGATGAGAGAGGAGTTGCATTTGTAACTCCCATTTCTATGAATGCCACATTCATAATAGGTGTGTGCAAAGTGTCACAATCCTCTTAAGGAGGATAAACTAAATAAAGAAATAAACAAAAGTTGTCCTTACATGTGGAATAAAGGACAAAAAATGACATGTCCTCCACATGTGTACAAGTGGACAAACTACATGTAGGGACCCTTGGAATATCCCAATTAAAATATATATCCAAGGAAAGATTAACCTTTCTAACAGTCACTACAATCACTCAAGAAAGCTTGAAGAAAATCTTAAGATGAGCTAAAGCCACTATAATCAATAATTATCATTTATTAGAACAAAAATTAATTTATAAAACAAGACCTCTTTGGGAGGTGGAGTCCCTACCTTTTGGAGTCATAGTGCGGGTTGTAGCTATCAATATAGCTAATCATCGGTTATGTTAATCGATACCATAGACACTTGATTGAGTTTTGCCAAAATTATTTAATATGGTACCAAATATGAAACTAAAGTTTAATTGTCTTAAATTTAAACTCAAAATTAGGTCAATAAATAAGTAAACAAGTTCATTTTGTTAGAGACTTCAAATATCAATAGTACATAAATTTTTCAAGTAAGCAATTGAAAATAGAAAATAGTAAAGAATTATTTAAAATTGATTTCAATCATCTAGTATTCAAAAAATGCAAGGACTAGCAAACAAGCTATTTTTCTTAAAGCTTACAAATCTACATTTCATTTTTCTTTTAGAAAAAAAATGACATGAATAGAATTTACATCTGTTGTTCAAGTGTTAAAATATTATAGTGGATGGAAAGAAAAAATTGTGTATTAATTGAAATTTAATGGTCCTAGGAAAATAATTATGAGACAAGCATAGAAGATGATTAGTTTAAAGTATTTCAGACTTATTTTAGGTAAACAATTTTAGGAAAGTTGAAGGATTTATATTCTGAAAAAAAAATTTCAAAATAGAACACCTAAAATATGGGGAACATGTAGGCTTTTAACTGTGGACATAAGATAACATCCAAATTCCACACAATCTAACAAAAGGTGCCTCTCAAAATAAGCAATGCTAATCTATTTTGTTTTGTTTCAAACAATTTATTTTGTCCACTTTGGAGGGCAAGCTGAAACTCATATATTATTAATTACTGACAAAATCATAAAGAATTCAAACCTCTTCCTCATCTCGAGAGATTAAAAAAGAGACTATAGAAATAATTTTATAAACTTCATCAAAATGAAATCCTTCACATTGAATCTCGAGAATTTTTGGTGGATTTCGAGAACTGTATTTAGTTGGGGGTCTTCAGTTTAATTACATTTTTTTTTCACCCACTTATCTTGTCTGCATTTAATGCATCCTCTAATCTTTATTATTTTCTTCTATTATTAATAATATAATAAACCCCTACAAAAACTATTTTAGTCAATCAGAAAATTGATTTTAGCATATGATAATTTTATTTTTCTAAGCTAACTTTCCAACTTTGGAATATGATGCTTATCAAAGAGTTGATCAAAGACACTTCGAACTTTAGAGTAAAGTGTTTAATTATTTATTCACACGGATCTCAAAATCCCACATTCAATAGATACTATGTTTAACAACCTGCGTCGAAACATACTCTCCTCTATTTGTAAACAAATATTGCAGATCCGACACTTCTGAGAATGACTGGATTTGGAAGCAGGGAGAATTTGTCAACTGTATAGCTGTCTCTCCAAGATAACATAATATTAAAACTAGCAATCGCACCTTAGTGTGCAATGGGTACACCAAATTTGTCATTACCTATTCAATATATTTCTAATATTCCATTAGGTGATTTTTTTAAAAATAATTATTAATGGTAATTTCAAGGAATATTTGAAGTGTTTTAAAGATTATATTTATTAAGTTGATGTCATTTTAAACAAATTTTAAACCATTATAGCTCATTTATAGCATTCTAATAGAAATGTATATAAAAGATTTATTTGATAATGCAAGGTCTTTCACAAATGATTATGTATTAATAGTAGTACTTATTTTTTTGTTATTACAACTCTTCATTTTTTTTGTCCATCTGTGCATTTTCATTGGCACTGACACTCACAAGCACCAAATCTAAGTGTTCATAGAGTTAGTCTGAACCCTAAAAACCTTAATAGCATGCCAAATAGTTCCAACACCATAAATCTAAGTGTTCATCAACTAGTTTGAGTCCTAAAGACCTTAAAAGTGTGTCAAGATCCACCACCATCAGGTGCTTTTTGGCACCACAATTGAACCCCCACACATCTCTTTGAGCTCTATAATTTTTCATTCTAAAACCCTTTTGTCTTGCCCTTCAAACCCATGATCACTATTCAAAACACATCTAAAAATAGTTTCCCTTGTCATTAAATAAGACATTGGTGAACAAGGTGAAGATAAAAATTGAAGGAAGATCACAAATGGAAAAAATGGATAGTAAGGATATTTTGTATGGCCATCCACTCTTTATAGATGATCTACTAATATTTGATCATTCAATTTAGCTTGTCCATCTCTTGTGTAGTATATCAACACTGTGATTATCAAGTGACAAAAAAATTAAGACATAATAATATATGCATTTAGTATTCTAATGGAAAAAGTTGATATTTGTGTAGTCATTAGTTAGAAAACTGTAAAATATCTAATTTTATATATCTTAAGTGTGTATTTTAAATTCTCATCCTAAGACATTTGCACATCATAGAGATTATCATGATGAAAAGGAACATTTTGACACAGCTTAGAAACATTATAAATTATAAATCTCTTTCTTCTGTATATGTAACTATTTAAGAACATCCATCACCTATTTCTGTAACAAAAAAAAGTGAAATTTTATGTAGAAAGAGGTTTTACTAGGTCACACCTTGATGTACAATCATCCTTGATAAAAAATAAATTGAACTTGAGTTGAAAGTGCATATCTAAAAATAGAGTTCTTATATGACCACCTTGATTTCAAAATGTTCTTGAAGATTCTTGGTGTTGACCCGTATTTTACTTCAGAAAGAGAAGATCGTGGAGACCTTTACAAATGTATAAATATGAAAATACTCCTACTCTTCAATGTCTTGATATTTTTTGTATAGAAAGAAATGGAAAATTATAGTTGGGATCTTGATTAACTTATTGTTTTATAAGAATGCCAAGTGATAGATTGCTTATATATTTCTGCTACAATTTTGTGGTGTAAACTTTGAAACACATGGAGGTGCCAGGTTTAAAATTCTTGCTCAAACACGTTGATCATCAAGAAATTTGAATTTGGGCCCAAATATTAGGGAGTGGGGCACCCTGATTGGTTTTCTTTTGGAAGTGGGTTGCCCAAGTCATCTTGTTCCCCTTAGCGTGGTTCCAAATTAGGACACTAGGTCCTAAAAGGAGAGATGTTGAAATCAAATATGATTGAGGTGGATCAAGCAAATTAGACAGACTGTAAATTTTGAAATAGGGCCATTAAAAGAAATAAATTGGATGAAGATGCAATTTATGATGCTATGATATCTTATCTTGCAATGAAGTTAGTATAAAAATAATCACTCAAATTTATACTAAGTAATATTAGAATCAAAATCATTCCTACTATGAACTACTTATGTTATAAGATATTGTCATAAAAAGTTGTGTAATTTTTACAAAAGTTGATCTTAACGAGTTGGCCTTGTAACTGAAATTAACTTAATCCATCTCACCGAAGATCATAATTTACAATGATCTAATATTAATATCCTATGTACTAGTATAGACAAGAAAATGGGGGAAAGATTATGGCATTGTACATTTGTCCCTCTCCAATCAAAAATTAATGGTAGATATCAAACAATCATAAATTTGTTGATTATTGATATGAATAAAATATAATATAGTTAGATGAATATAACAAATTGAAAATTTTGAAACAATTAAATATAATTATGCTACTAGATCGCTATTTTTTAATTTTCTTTCTACAAAACTCTTTTAATAAAAAAACCTTAAAATTAAATTGAATCAATAAATTAAATTCTAAATGTTATATTTCATTGAAAGCTGATCTTATGAGATAGGCATATACGCAAAATGTGGAAGCATATGCAAAAATGCAACGGTGATCTAGTCCTTGTTAATTCCATCCATTCTACCTCCATCTGATCTGTGATTGAGGTTTATACTCTGTTTTTAATATCATTATTATCCTTCAATTCCAGCTATTTAAAATGAAGAATGATTAATGGTTGTTATGCAATTGCACATGTCTAAGAAAAACTCGCTTTTAATCTCTTGAGCATCTATCTTTACCGGACTTTTCTCTGCCGATAACCTGTTCTTTTATTTGTTATAATATGTAGTTTCATTTATTTAATCTTTCATCAATTTATTAGAGAGTTATTTTTCATTCCATATTTCCATATGTGTTTTCTTTGGTTGTGTATTCTCTGCAAAAGCTCCACTTTCGTAAGTTAAGCAAGATCTTGTACACTGGTCGGCACCTGCGATGTGTTACTTGACAGAGATTGGGCGACGGGAGTGGTGGCTTATTCCAACGTTGTTGATTTCAATATCTAGAGTGATGGAGTTCTGCATAGCATTGAGGGTGTTGATTTATAGTAATGTGAATCGCATCTTTTGCTAGGCAATGCGTCCCCTGTGTGACCACCTTCGTGTGGAGAACTAGAAACCGTCTAATGACTTAACTGGAGAGGAGTGAGTGACGTTAAACATGCGGTGATTGGCGGAGGACCAGAAGCCTACTCCCAAACTGCGTCTTTGGTCCAGCCCACCAGTGAAGGGGAGACTCTTGATCATAAAGTGTTTTCTACTGAAGCAGAGTATCCATTGAGGGCGTACTGGTCATTTGAGGCCGGTAAAAGAAAAGTCCTTTTTGGGTTTTGTACAAAACGTACTAATGCCGATTGTAACGAGGATCAGTATAAGAATCTGCTCACATTCATTGACTGTCTAATTAAAATCGGAGTCTTTTCTTGCATTTTTTGGTCTCCATTGCGATTCTCCTGGGTCTCTTTTCAACGTCTTTTTCAACTGACTTTTACCTTTCAAATAATGAACGGTGATGATCCAATGTATGGTCGTCCAACGCCTCTTAGCAAGAGTAGGCCGTCGATTGTAAAAGTTAGCCTGGCTTCTTCATATAGAAAACGCCTACGGCGTAAACATAATTTTTATTATACATTGTGGGTCAAAGAGGCTTCGATCTCAGATCTCATGGCAAGGCTAATTGTTTAAAGCTAAAGAATCCTGCATTCCATCGACACACCAGATAGTGACATTCAAATTTTTAGTCTTTCAAAAGGCTAATTGTTTGTAAGCTATAGAATCCTGCATTCCATCGACACACCAGATAGTGACATTCAAATTTTTAGTCTTTCAAAAGGCTAATTGTTTGTAAGCTATAGAATCCTATAGAATCCTGCATTCCATCGATACACCAGATAGTGACATTCAAATCTTTAGTCTTTCAACTTTATTTTTTTATTTGTTGTTTTCGTGACGGAGGAAAATCTTAAAAGCCACTATAAAAGCCAGATCTACAACCAGCCTTTCTTACCTTAGTTCATTTCTTTCATCCTCTGCATATTCCGCCCTTTCAGAAATCTTCTCCCAATTTAGCATAAGCTTTCTTACAATGGGTTCTCAGAACATAGAAGTGACTTCGATGTCTGTTCGTGGTATGGCCGAATCGGAGTTGTACGCGAGGGTGCGTATGGAAGGCGGACCCCCTAATGGAGGGTTTGTGCAGCTGCCTCTGAGAGCTGGCAAAGGGAGCCGCGTGTACTTCCGGGTGGACGAGAAGTTGCTTCAGCGGGGATGCCCCTTTTTAATTGTGGAGATCTGCATGAAGGCGAGCAGCGGCCAGGAATTCCTCCCGCTGGAGGAATTTCTAGTCCCAGTGGAGGGATTGCTCCGCCAGAAGAGCGGCACCGCCGAATATTCTGGAATATTCCACCCGCGCAAGACCTCTGAGGTAACGCTCAAGGTCTGTGTCAAGGTGAGCGAGACGGCCGATGGTGTAAAGCCAAATGCCTTTGCGGCTGACGGTATAAAGGAAAATGCCTTTGCGGCGGATGGTGTGGAGCCGAATGCCTTGGAAATTGCGGCATATGGTGCCAGAGCTCCAGAATGGATGGAAGCGAATCAGGGGCCGATGACCGCCTACCCAGTCTCGCAGACAACCGCCGCTTTCTCGGCGGGGCCGCCGCGTGTACATGGCCTCCCGTTTACTGATCTGCAACAGCCTTACATCAGTGGTTTACCCCCTCACCCTGGCTTTGCTCCCTACACCCGTGCCCCATGCCCTCCGGGACCCCAGGGTTACCTTATTAACCCCCCCGTACTCCCCTTCAACCAAGTTGTTTACCCTGATTACGCTTATCCTCCCTGCCATGGTTACCCTCTCCACAACCAGAGTTATCCTCCCTACCCCCAGCAGCAGCCGAATAGGTCGATGCTGGAATTGGCACGCACTGGGCTGAGTGCACTACGCTTGGGATTGTTTGCTGACGCTCTCATGAATGGATCTGATGGAGTGGATTTCGGCGGCACCCTTTTTTAGAAAGTGCGGCGATGGAGGAGAGTTTGGCCTTGCTTCTTATGGGGAATTGGTGGCATTTTGTGTTTATTTCTTTTGGTTTTTGTCTGGGAAATTGGTGAAATTTACTCTTCTGTGGGAATAAGATGCTATACTTGAACAGATACCTCTTGACATAGCTTGGTTGTAATAGGCAAGGAAAATTTAGATTGTTCCTATTTCTGCAAAGGGACTTGAATATAAAGTTTATAGTGTGTATGCTATTCCATGCAACGCTGTGAGGCGAGGATAAGACGTGAAATCGTAAAGCTCTTTGCCTTTTTATAAGCTTTGATGGTTGCTCCAATTAGAACACTTTTACTTCTACTTTTTAATTTGAATTCACTTTATTATTTAATTACTTGTTGAAATATAAAATTATCATATTTATTGTATTTAAAATAATTCAATACATTATATTTTAGTTGATAGGCTATTTGTGGGAAATATATATATATATATATATATTTTTTTTTATGGAGGTCATCCACAAACAAGTTTTAGGTACCCGATACAGGCTCACACATGCTTGAAACCTCTTCGGCTAAGAGCCAAGGATTAAAGAGCATCCACGCTACCAAATTAGCCCGAAGCACGATCTTGGCCTCATCCCTTATGATGTCTTTAGACCTTGCACTTCAACTTCACCAGTAGACCAAGGGCCCATTGACGTATTATTTTAATCTTAAAATAAAACAAGAGCTTTGTGCAAAGAGCTTGAGTCCCTATCTATGCAATTTGTGAAATTTTTTGCTTTATAATTTTTTAATAAAGTATTTATATACATTATAAAATATGAATTCAAATAAGTGTTAAATATTATAGGTCAGGTGTTTTGTATGACCAGGTTCCAAATTAGGTTGTATTTTTTGTTTTCTTTGCATTACTCTTTAGCGAATTCATTATATCTAATATAGAGGTTCTAACATTGAGAGCTTAGGCTATGTAATGGGCCTCTTTGATTTCTTGTTTATGGGGCTCTATTGAATGTGGTATTCATTTTTCCCTTTAAAACGTAATGAATAATGCTTGATTTATGCTTTGTACGCCGAGCAATATTTTTTATATATAGTTAATATATATTATATTTGAAGGCAACAACTTAAATACAATAGTAATTTATGAGCTTTTATTAAAATCTACCTTTTTTAAAAAAAAAATTAAAAATATTAATCTATAATGTTTGAAAAATTATTCTTCTATATTTTAATTATTTTAAATTTTTAATCAAATAACAAAATTTTTTTTTTAAAAGATAAATGATAAGAGACAGCGAAAAGGCTTGGCTCTACATTTTTTCGATGAATTTTTGTGAACTTTATTCTTTTTCTTTTGTCTCTATCTTTTCAGCGACCTAGGGTTTTGCCAAAGTGGCGACCTTCGACAATGCCAATGCTGAAGGCGAGGGACAACGAAGCACTTCTGTACAGCTCCTCGATTCGAGCATATCCCTTACTACATCCAACATTAAAGACATTAAAATGTTTGAGGTGAGTGGTAATGGCAAGACTGCCAAGCAAGTGCTAGGTAAAACATTTTCGACGGCGGTTAAATTTGCTCCAGGTAATGGCATTAGTAATCCAGTTTCCCATAGTAGCGATCGACCTAGGTCTTTTTCTAAGGATGTGGGTCGATCGTTGGTCATTAACAATAGGGAAAAGTTTGAGTTTGCAAGTACGGGTAATAATGAAGCCTCTGAAACTGGTAAGACCCCTTCAAATTCTCTGTCTCCTTTTGCCATTGTTCCTAATCCTAAAATGTTAGAAGAAATTGTTAAGGAAAAAGATAGATTAAGGGGTATTGCAATTTTTTTCTTGGCTATTGAAATTGATGAATGTCCGCCAAGGAAATTTATGTATGACTGGTTCCATCATTATTGAAAGATCAAACTTGGGTTGCATATTTCATTTTGTAGGCAAATACAGAAGGGTTTATATATGATTTTCTTTGTGAATCGTGATGCTCAAAAAGAGGTTCTTAAAAAAATATATTGGAATGTGGGTTCAACATCTTTTAGGGCTATTGCTTGGTCTCTAGAGGCCGTCCATGAGAAGGTTCTTGCACTTTCGACTCCAAGATGGATACTGGTAAAAAACATTCCCCCTTTTTTGTGGCATTTTTTGCTACATTTGCTTGAGCCTATTGGTAAAATTATTCAAATGGATGAAATTGTGAGACTTGTCTCGCATATGGATGCTAGAATTCTTATCTCTCTCTTGCCTGGTAAGGACCTTCCTATCGATATTTCAATTAACATCCTTAATGATGCTTATATCTGTCCTATAGAGATTTTGGGGGTGTTGAATACCTGTTTTCTCTGCCACAAAGAAGGTCACCTTCATAAGGATTGTCTGGTCATTAAGAAAAAACCTAATCCCTCCAATGATTCAACTAAAAATATGGTTAATCCTCCTGTCACCAGTAATCCTCCCCTTGAGAATGCTCTATATCGTACAACCCCTGCTTCTTCTTCATCCCCATCGCCTCCCACCGAACCCCTAACCCCACTAATGTTTCAACTAAAGTTGTTCCTAACCCTCTCTCTGCTACTATTGTTCGGCCAGAAATGTTTCAACTAAAATTGTGCCTAACCCTCTCTCTGCTATTATTGTTCAGCCTAAGAATGTTTTATGTGATACAACTCCTACGTCTTGAGGTCTTCAAATGCTCCCAAATCTTGATTTAGCTATTGATCTTAATATGGATGATGGTTTTACTATTCTTCGGGATAATAAAAAAAGAAAAAAGGGAAATAGTAACTTCGTGCCTAAAAAATTTTGCCCTAACTCTAGTAATAATCAACATATTAAATTGTTAACTGGTCCTGCTTTGACTAACGTGAATACTATCAATCAGAATGTTGATATCAATTGTAAGCCCCAAACTAGGGAGTCCTCTCAAAAAATCCCCCATAAAATCTTCCAAGAGATTGGGGATGATTATGAATTTGAAATTATTCTGGCTGCCCCCGTTCCCACGAATTCTAATAATGGGCAATCCATGGATGTGTATTATCTTGCGAAAATCGAAGATGATGTTAACACCAACTCTCTTGCTGCCAAGAAAAGAGGAAGACCACCTAGTTCAAAAAACAATCCATATGTGCCTAAACCAAGGGAGTCCTCAAATAAATTTTTAGCCCTAGTTAATCAAGAGGGTAATGTGTGCTCCACCTCTAACATTTTGTCTCAATGAATTGCCTATCTTGGAATGTGAGGGGTTTAGAGTCCCTTGATAGAAAATTTGTTATCAAGTGATTGTTAAATTCTCTACATTTTATAGACTTCTTTATGATGCAAGAAGTTAAGGTTGTGGGATTCATTTTGGATTCCAATCTCAATTTTATTTGAAAAGATGCTATTAAGTTTTGCACTAACCATGAGAGAGGTAGAGGAGGAATCACCCTACTTATTAGTAATAAATGGGAAAAACATATTACTAATCATGGATGTTCTCCTTGTCAGAGAGCAATGTGGGTTACTTTGCAGTATGATGACAAGACCTTCGGGGTCTGTGCTATTTATGCTTCAAATGACCCTAAGGAAAGAATTGAGCTCTGGAAATGGCTTATAGACCTCCCAGATATGCCTTGGCTTTTCGGTGGAGATTTCAACATGATTGAATCTCAAGATGACAATTTGGGGGGCATTCCCTTTCATTGGAAGGATAATGAAAAAATTATTGGAATAGATTTTTAAATTCTAACTATCTTTTTTATCCTACTACTGGTAACATGAAAACCAACCCTAGATTATGGCACACCTAGTGCAACTTTCAGCAAGGCAATGCTAGGATTTATTACAGGCTTGGCAGATTTTATGCCAATAAGTATTTTTTCTCTTTCCCTCCCAACATCTCTGGAAATATTGTTCGGGTTATTGCAACCACTTTGTCTGATCATCACCCTATTTTGACTAAGGTTAATTTTAATAGTAGTCCCCTTCAGCACAAGTCTATAAGCAGTAAATTCATCTTAAACACCAGTCTCCTCATGGATGAGGATGTTCTTGTTGCTGTGCAAATTATTAGAGGTATCAATAAAATTAACCTTCAACACTTGTCCCATCTTGCTAGATGGAAAACTAACCTTTCTTCGTGGAGGATTTTTCTTCAAACCAATGGTCAAAAAAAGGCTAAGGATTACAGGTTTGTTGAAAAACAATTATCTTCTGAATTGCAAATAGTGGAGAACAACATTCAAAGAGATTCCTCCAATATGGATCTTCTCTCCCAGGTTATGGCTACCAAAGATGCTCTTAGGAAGCATCAGTAGGTTAGGATTCATGGAGCCAGGATCAGATCTAGAGCCCACTGGCTCCAACATGGGGACAAAGGCTCAAATTTTTTCTTCAATCTTCTTAAACATAAACATATTAAAGAGTTCATTGATAGACTCTCGATTGATAATCAAGACATTTCAGACCTTGAGATTATTATTCAAGCTTTAGCAGACTATTACAAGACTCTTTTTACTTTAGAGGACTACTCTGAGGCTGAGTCTATAAGAAATAAATGCAAAGTGCTTATTCCTAAAAAGTAGGACTCAGATGATATTGTTGTGCTTGCTAAAGATATCTCTATTGAGGAGATTGAGGGAGCTATCAAGGCTCTCAATAATGATAAGGCCCCGGGCCCTGATGGTTTTCCTGTTGAGTTCTATAAATCCAATATCAGTTGGATATGTAAGGATCTCCATGACTTATACTCTGAAGCTTTGTCTATTGGCTCCTTGGGACAAGATGTTAATAGAGGGATCATTAAGCTCCTCCCCAAGGATGAAGATAAGACTCTCATAAGAATTGGAGGCTGATTACCCTTCTTAATGTGTCATATAAGACCTTGGCTAAAATTATGGCTATTAGATTAGTCGATATTCTTCCTAAATTTGTTAACTCTACCCAAACTAGTTTCATCAAGGGTAGATATATTCTCAAGAATCTCATAACTAGTTGGGAAGCCATGGAGTGGTCTAAATGTTCACAACAAAACTCAACCATGCTTCTTTTGGATTTTGAGAAGGCTTATGACAGGGTTGAATGGAGGTTTATTCTTATGATGTTAGAGGTCTTCGGTTTCCCTCCCTCCTTTTGTAATACTGTGCATGTGCTTCTTAGCGATGCATCTACTTAGGTTGAAGTTAATGGTGTTCTCTCTGCTCCTTTTATTCTAGGGAGATCCATTAGACAAGGGTGCCCTCTAGCACCATCTCTTTTTGTGATTTCTTCAAAGGCTCTTTACTATATTCTCAGAGATAATTCCTTATCTCCTAATGTCAGAGGTATCTATTTTCCTAATGATGAAGAGCTCATCAATTGCCAGTTTGCAGATGATACCGTGTTGTTCTTTGAGCTTTCAGAAAGTAATTTTAAGGCTTTGCAAGATAAACTTAGTTTTTTTTGTTCTATATCTGGGGCTAAAATATCTTAAGCCAAATCAGTTTGTTTTGGGTGGGATGTGCAGCCCCCAGATTGGTTTTCTCAATACAATTTTCAATGGGGAGGCCCTAATAAGATCACTAGATATGTTGGTATCCCTTTCTCAGTGGAAACTGCCCTCAAAGACATGTGGTCACGGGTTAAAGAGAAGATTGATAAGAAGCTTAACAAATAGCATAATAGGGTGTTATCTCTGGCAGGCAAATTTCAAGTTTTCCAAAAGATGTTTTCCTCTTACACCATTTATTATTCTTCTACCTGGTTTTTTAACAACTATCAAATTGTTGAAATTCAGAAGTGCATCAGATAATTTCATTGGTCTAATGGCAAAGGTAATAATAAAATTCATTCTATTAAGTGGGCTTGGTGCCACATTGACAAGGCCCTTGGGGGACTTGGGCTGAAGGAATTAAGAATTTAGGGTACAACCCTGTCTGCCAAATGGATTTTTCAATCCATGGAGGGTGACTGTCCTTGGAAAGTGTTGGTTAGAAACAACATTGAGAGGGGTGTGCCTAAGAAATCCAAATCTTGGACTAATCTCCCCTTTTGCGACCTCATTATTGGTAATTTTCCTATCATGGTCCAAGGTTCCGTAGTTTTCAGATCTATTTGGAAGGCTTGGGACCATGTTAGGAAATTCATCACTAACAAGGATTTTCATTGTAATAATCAACTCCATGGTGAAAGATCTATTTGGTGGAATCTTCATCTAAATGGTAAACCTTTGGCCCTTACCCAAGGGTGTTCTGCCAGACTGTGGGCTAAGAAAGGTATTAAACAGTTCATAGACCTCTTTGAGCAGAATCAAATCACTCCTTGGGATGAGCTTAAAAATAAATATGATATCCCTGATTCCCATAAAAGAACTTATGACATGATTGTGCAAGTTGTTAATGGTTTTCCCATTATATGCCATGTTGATTCTCATAGGTACCTTAAATGTAACTGGCTTGGTGGAATTGTCACGAATCTGCTTTAGGCCAAGAATATATACAAAATCCTTGATTGTAATACTAATATTACTGATCATGTTAATGCTATTTGGTACTCTTCTTATGATGCTGATGTTTGGGAAAAATACTTTGATATCTTGTGGAAGAATTCTGTTGAGCCTAAAATTAGATGCTTCAGGTGGTTAGTCATCTTGGACAAGTTGCCTATTAAGAGAGATTTATCTAATTCTGATATTTGTAATTTATGCAGAGTTCCTGAAACTAGTAGACATTCTTTTAGATTACATACTTTTGCTAAAGAAATATGGAGAATTTTAGGCATTGTTTATCTTATTGATGTTAATATTCTTGATATTATCACTGGTCATATTAATGGTCTTCCTAGAGATACCAATTAATTTTGGAATATATTGTCATCTAACATTCTCTGGCAGATCTAGAACTGCAGGAATGAGGAAAGGTACCAAGGTAAGCCGAGGGATCTTACTGAGTTTTTTTGAAAACTCGCTTATTTTAAAATTTCTTTGTAGGTGCAGGCTACAATGTTGATCGAGTGGGACAAGATGAGAAGGTTCCTTCATGATGGGCATGCTACTTTTTTCTACTATGAGTTGAAGCATGGATACTAATGGCGTAGAACCCTGGATGATCTACAAGCTTTTGAGCAAGCTTGCAATAGGCTAAATAGAGAAATCAGAAAGAAATTGAATGCTAGAAAAGAAGAATTATTTAGGTTGATGCAAATTCAAGAATATAAAAGTATCATTTGGATGGAGGGTCCCTTAGGTTGGACTGCTTGGGTGGTCAATTACTATGATGTTCTTAGTTAGATAGTCCTTCTTCTCCTCTTTTTGTTATGTTGTACAGCTAATACTGTTCTTTCGTGGTGAGGCTTGGCCTCCTCGTTGATATTCGAGGTGGTACTTTGGTTGCTTTGTATTTTTTGAAATTCTTATATCTAATAGAAAAAATAACAAAACATTTTTACTAACATTTAATAGTCATTTTATATAAATTTAAAAAACATTTATGATTTACAATAAAATTTGCAAAACTAAAATCTTTCATGAACACAAATTAGTTAAAACAAGTTATTTAAATACTTTTACATTATCATTTTCAAATAATATTGGATAAATAATTTTAAATATTGAATTCAAGTTAGAAGAAATTGTAAAAATATTATTAATGTAACTATTATTATATATTCAATTTTAACTCACATATTATTATTCATATTTCAATTTTCAAAATAAATATACAAATTAAGGAACAATTGAAAATCCGAAGATTCAAACCACTATGTGAGGGCGCCATTTGCCACTAGGCCAGATTTTGTAACACAAAGAGATTTGTGAAAGGAAAAGGAAAGACGAGCGAATTGAAGATATTGGAAAAAAGTTAAATATAAATGAAAAATAAATTTCCAAATTCTCAAACAAATATGAGCTCACCGAAAGATACTGTGCATTTGTGAAAGAATATGAAACAAATTTTGAACATGTTTCCTAATGTATGGCTGTCGATTAAACTTAAACACTAATAAGTATATCATGCCGACATTAAAAACTATATTAATAGCTTCCATTCTCAATTCTACTCAAGCTTCATTCCCTCTAACAAACACCCTACGGTTGCCCCTCTAGGACACCTACAAGATTGGTGGTATTGGAACTGTATCGGTAGGAAGGGTCGAAATTGTTCTGGAATTCTCCAGAGCTTAGAATTTTTTCTAATTCTTGAAATAAAAAATTAATTTTACCCCTAGGAAAAATGTTATTAGCTAATCATAAATTAGGAATTGTTAGATGAAAATGAATTAAAAAATAAAGTGATTTTAACTTTAGAAAGTAGTTAGTTTTGATTTATAAAAATTAATTGTCAACCTTAGTGAAAACATTAGTTCCCTGCCTATAGATAAGCAGGAACTAATAATATAAACTTTCGATAATATTTAGATGAAGTAGGAGTGGGTTGTAATGCAGAAGACAATAGAGTGATAGTTTGCATTGAGAACTATGGCATGTAAGATGTTGATTTCCATGGCTATTTGTTAAATAGGGTTTGTGCCTTGCAATAAGATTTAAAGTGACCTATTACTTTTGGGAATGTGGATTTTCAATTAAGCAGAAAAAAATCTGCAACAAGGATATCGTTGTAAGAAATGGCACCGAACTTTCTTTTTCATATGGTTGCGTTAAGTATTTTTTGGGGTTTGGTTTTATATGTTGTAGCTGCGGGTTATCTTCCCTTTCAATGATTTTGACCGAGTTACTATGTTTTGACATGTTTTTCCAACCTTCAAAATTTTGGAGATCGAGATAAGAACATTGGAAGCTTTAGACGCCTAGGGTTTCTTTAAATTCCAAGTGAGTTTTCCAAATACTGGGTTTTCTTTAACTTCCAAAATTGTTTTATTTTTCTGTTGTATGATTGACAACTTCTAACGTTTAAGATTGTGGGTTTCCAGTGAAAGAGAAAAAGATCTAGAATACAGTATAAGAAGATCGGAAGCTGAAGACAGTAGACAAAGTGTGTGAATCACCAGCTTCTCTTTAAATTCCAAGTGGGTTTCTTAAAAAATTTTATTCAAAATAGTTTTGAAAAACCGTTCACATCCAGAGACTCATAAAAATCCTTCTCGTGTTTTAGCATCCAGAATTGCTAGCAAATAGACAGTTTTGAAGTAGCCTGCTAGAAATCGAGCTTGCAATTTGCAAGTGTGTTACTTCTTCGGTTGAGGGAGTTACAACACGCGTGTTCAAAGTTCTTTGCACTCTGCCTTTTTTCCCGATAGGCGTTTCACATATTAGGTCAGTTCCGTTTTGATTTATTTCAGAGTTTTTTTTTATAGGAAAACAATTGGGTTGTTTATTATTTTTTTGGGGATTGTTTGCTAGGAATTTACTGATTGAATGACACAAATACCAAACACCTGTAGCAGACTTACCTTCTTTACTCAATGGCTTCCTAGCCAAAATCATCCTGGCCAAAATCCATTGATCAAAAGAATGTGACTTAGATACTTAATAGTCAAGCTCCGAGTAATGGTTCTTCCCAATTACATAGAAAGATTCACTAGAATTAAATTGCACATGAGAAGAAGAAAAAAATAACCAAAATCTAATGTCAAAAGAAAGTGTTGAAACATTTCTAGCAAAGGAGTGGTGTTAAACCAAAAGAATTAGTGTCTAGTTTCACAACCTTCAAGAACTTTTGGCATTTTTAATTAGATTGAAATTTTTTACTTAAAAAATCCCCAAATTTGCATTAAAATTTTTTTTTGACAAACGTTCATTGTTTTACTATTAAGATGAACACAAGTTTAACGAGAGTGTTCTATTAAAAAAATAGTTAAATACAAATAAAAACATGAGACACTAGCGTTTTTCACATTCCTTCTAAGTTTTTATTTTTGTACAAACCTACCATTAAATATTGATCTTATTGACGAGAAAATCGATTAGAATGAAAAGAAAAAATTGGATTAAAAAAATAGAGGAAAAACATGCAACATGTCTAGAATAGAAATGATGACATAGAGAAACTCTAACATATTTTCCTATGGAGATATTGATCATCTATAAAGAATGTGAACATGTTCTATATTCGTTAAAGGACATTAGAAACTAAACCCAAAAATATAAAATTTTAAACCCTTTCTTATTTATTAACTGCTACATAAGTCTAGGTAAGGAATAAACAAAACTAAAGACCCTGGATGTTTCACTTACCGATCAATATTGTAGTTATTTTTTCCCTTCCCTTTGTTTAAATGAACCACCCCCTTTTTTTCTTGCTTGTACAACTTGCAATGTCCTCCCTCTCTCTTTCTCTTCCAATACATAGTGGGAGAGATTTGTAGCATGCATGACATCCCACCAAAGGAGCACACGCTCGTTCCATCTGTCTATCATGCCACCAATTTTGGACTGATAACTTTTAGTTTATTTGTGGTAACACCCATCTATCAAATAATCCTTATCTCTTATGGCTCTCAAAACTTAAATATCTTCCTTTGCATTAAATCCCAACTAATATTTTCTACTAGCTTGCAAATCACTTTTCAAAATATTTAAATTAAACCTACTAATTAAAATATTAATGTACTAACTCAAAAATATATTTTGAATTCTTGAAAATAAAAATGAATAAGAAATTATAAGATCAAGTGAATGTCACTACAACCACTCAAGAAAGCTTGAAGAAAATCCTAAGATGAGCTAAAGCCACTATAATCAATAATTATCATTTATTAGAACATAAATTAATTTATAAAACAAGAACTCTTTGGGAGGTGGAGTCCCTACTTTTTGGAGTCAACCATCTAGTATTCAAAAAATGCAAGGACTAACAATCATGCTAGCAAATAAGCTTTTTTTTTTAAATTTTAAAAATCTAGATTTCATTTTTCTTTTAGAAAAAAATGACGTGAATAGAATTTACATCTGTTGTTTAAGTATTAAAATATTATAGTGGATAGAAAGAAAAAATCGTGTATTAATTGAAATTTAATGGTCTTAGGAAAATAATTATGAGACAAGCTTAGAAGATGATTAGTTTAAAGTATTTCAGATTTATTTTAGGTAAACAATTTTAGGAACGCTGAAGGATAATTATTTTTTTAATATTTTCGAAAGCAAATTTCAAGATAGAATATAAGTTTTTGTTTCGATTTTTTTTTTCAAAAATAAAAAAGTATAAAAGTAAATTACAAGTACTTTTTTTTAAAAATGATTTGTTTTTTCTAAAAATTTTAAATTTTTTTTATACCTAAAAATTTAATTTAGAAAGAATTTTGAAAACGTTACTTAAAATTTTAAAAAGAAGAATTTTGAAAACATTGCTTAAAATTTTAAAAACAACTAGTGGTAGCAAAGTATGGAGATCTTGGAGACATGTTGTATTTTAGTAAATGCTCTGAAAATTTTGATTTGAAAATTATTAGTTTGATTTGTAATTTCAAAATTATATAATAAATGCAATGTTAACACTGGAATAAAGTAGGTGGCACTGATAAATCTTATTATTAGTTTGATTTGTAATTTCAAAATTATATAATAAATGCAATGTTAACAATGGAATAAAGTAGGTGGCACTGATAAATCTTGATTTAATTGAGCCGAGGGAAATACATTGAAATGGAATTGAGCGGCACCCAAAATATGGGGAGCATGTAGGCTTTTAACTATGCACATAAGATAACATCCAGATTCCACACAATCTGACAAAAAGTGCCTCTCAAAATAAGCAATGCTGATCAGTTTTGTTTTGTTTCAAACAATTTATTTTCTCCACTTTGCACAGCAAGCCGAAACTCATATATTATTATACATTGTGGCACAAAATCACAAAGAATTCAAACCTCTTCCTCATCTTGAGAGATCTAAAAAGAGATTGTAGAAATAATTTTATAAACTTCATCAAATGAAATCCTTCACATCGACTATGGAGAGATTGAGATTTTTGGTGAATTTCTAGCACCATATTTAGTTGGAGGTCTTCAGTTTAATTACATTCTTTTTCACCCTCTTGTCTTGTCTGCATTTAATGCATCCACAGATCTTTATTATTATCTTCTATTATTATTATTAATATAATAAACCCCAGAAAAAACTGTTTTAGCCAATCAAAAATTGATATTAGCATATCACAATTTTATTTTTCTAATCTAACTTTCCAACTTTAGAATATGATGCTTCAAACTTTCGAGTTAAGTGTTTAATTATTTATTCAATGGTCATCCAGCCTTCTTCAGAATTTTTTTTACCGTCGATTTTTTTAAAAAGGGCCTTCACTTCATATAAAAATGCCTACGGCGTAAACATACTACATTTTTTAGCTAAAGCCTTGTCGGCACGTCGCAGATTTTCTTTCTTGTGTCCCTACTTTTGTTAATTTGATAAACAATCTAATAAGAACAGAGCACAGAGAACAGCAAAACAGAGGAATTGGTATTCTGTTGGTAGTCGATCAGTCTAATTATTTATGGGCCAGTATCTATATGACGAAGTTATTAAAACCTCTCCATGTGAGACTCTTTTGTCCCATCGTTGCCTTATCACCGTTTTATTATTATTAGTCCCTGCCTTATGTAAAGGCAGGGTAAACCCCCTAAGCCTAATTTATTTTTTGCAGCATGTATCATTTCTCCAAAGTTTTAGATTGTTTATTTTTTAATTTATCTATTAGAGTTAAAAAACTTTTTTAGGAGAACTATTTTTCTGGGGTTAATTCCTATTTTTCGAATTGAAAAATATAGAAAATTACAAAGGATAATTATACATTTAATATTTTTTTGTCAGATTTCATTTTATATCTTTAACTACGTGTCCATAAGAACATTGGGCAAATTAACGCACACGTACCAATCAGACGTAACCAGCGGCATCAGCAGAGTCGGCGCCAGTTCATTATGTGGGGGCTATGGATCAGGATCTTGACTGGAGCAGCGGCCGGAAATAGGAGCCGGACATCCCATTATGACCTGGGTCCAGCATCCGATCCATTTGCCATATCCAGGTTCAGTGGATTCGGTTCTATTCATTGGTTGACGTTTCAAAAGGATATAATAGGATCTAAATTTTTGTAGGTTGTTTTTTTAAATATAATTAAAAGATATCATATTTTCATAAATAAAAATTAATTTCTTAAGTTTACAGATTTTATTTTAATATTTAAGTTTGAACTTTCAATTATTAAATTTATATTTATCAATTTTATACTAATTATTCGTTTATATTCATTTGTATTAACAAAATAATACTTCAAAAAACACCATTTCAATTTTTAATCTTGAAAAAAGGATTATGTTTCAAATATTGATAAGATTTAAATATTTCTAATTTATTTATACTATATTCTTTATCTCACATTATAGTCAATAATCAATTTATAATTCATTCGATTTACATAGTTTCTACTGCTAATCAATAGTCCAATCTACTTTACATATCATCATTTTTTTTTGGAATAGACATTCAATTAAGTCATAAATCATTATTCTGTATGATCATATATCATTATTATCATATTATAAAAACTACATAACGAGTAATTTACTACATTTTAAATAATTTTTAATTTTGAAAATAGTTTTAAAAAATTAAAAACAATTTCATATTTATCTAAATATAATTAATAATCATTATTAAATGATTAAATTTGGGTGTTTATTAAGCCGAGAGGCTTTCTACAGTGGCAGCAATCTTCAATATAAACATTTTTTATTTTGAAAAAAAATTGACGTTGATTTAGATGTCAAAAAAATAAAATAGAAATAAACTAAATATAATTATAATTAAAATCGTGAAAATTACAGAGAGGAAATGGAAGTAAAACTGAGGCAGATCAAGAGTCTCGAATCATTTCCTCACACTTCTTAAACTTACATAAATATGTGATCAAAAATAGACTCCTCGAGAAGGATATCTCTCGACTTATTTTATATATATAAAATATATATAAGCTAGTAAAATATATAATTGGCATTAATTTTTTTATTCTATTGTATTAAAAAGTAAAATAATATGAATTATGATATATACTTGATATAATATTGACATAATTATAAAAATAAAATCTATTTTTTAAATTTTAAATTCAAATCTTCTCAAATCTGAAAGTTGAAATATTGATAACTACTAAAGCTCTAGCTTAAATTTGTTAAAATTTATAACTTCTCTTTTGATACATTAGACACGATAAGCATTGTAGATCACTAGACTTCCACTTAAACATTTCAAGATGGCCCCAAAAGGTAGGGACTCCAACTCGCAAAGAGCTCTTGTTATTATTATTAATATTTTGATATTGAAAATTGAAGTCTTCTTGCAGAAATATCTCAGAAATGGCGAAGGGCTCCGTGAACTGAGAAATAGCGAAGATTATTATTCCTTTCGAAATTTTCCATGTGTCGGGAGATAAAGATTGTGTGTATAATATTAGGCGGTTGCTGGAAGAAACAAATCCTCATGTATTTCCATGTCCAAAGACAAACAAAGCGGTGCTACGATGCTCCCAGAAAACTATAAAAGCGAGAGCCACTTAATGAACAAGTTCACAACCAAGCTTTCTTACCTTTAGCAAATTAGTTCATTTCTTGCATCCTTTGCATATTACGCCCTTTTCGAAATCTTCTCCCAATTTAGCATAAGCTTTCTTACAATGGGTTTTCAGACCATAGAAGTGACTTTGATAGTCGTCCGTGGTATGGCCGAATCAGAGTTGTAGGCGAGGGTGCATATGGAAGGCGGACCCCCTAATAGAGGGTTTGTGCAGTTGCCTCTGAGCGCTGGCAAAGGGAGCCGCATGTACTTCCAGGTGGACGAAAAGTTGCTTCAGCGGGGATGCCCCTTGTTAATTATGGAGATCTGCATCAAGGCAAGCAGCGGCGAGGAATTCCTCCCGCTGGAGGAATTTCTAGTCCCAGTGGAGGGATTGCTCCACCAGAAGAGCGGCACCGTCGAATATTCTCGAATATTCCACTCGTGTAAGACCTCTGACATAATGGTCAAGGTCTGTGTCAAGGTGAGCAAGACAGCCAATGGTGTAAAGCCAAATGCCTTTGCGGCGGATGGTGTGGAGTCGAATGCCTTGGAAATTGCGGCATATGGTGCCAGAGCTCCTGAATGGATGGAAGCGAATCAGGGCCTACCCAGTCTACGAGTCACCCGCCGCTTTCTCGGCGATACCACCAGGTGTACATGGCCTCCCGTTTACCGATCTGCAACAGCCTTGCATCAGTGGTTTGCCCCCTCACCCTGGCTTTGCTCCCTACACCTGTGTCCCATGCCCTTCGAGACCCCAGGGTTACCTTATTAACCCCCCCGTACCCGCCTTCAACCAAGTTGTTTACCCTCACTACCCTGGTTACACTTATCCTCCCTGCCATGGTCACCCTCTCCACAACCAGGATTATCCTCACTACCCCCAGCAACAGCCGAATAGGTCGATGCTGGAATTGGCACGCACTGGGCTGAGTGCACTACACTTGGGAATGTTTGTTGACGCTCTCATGAATGGATCTGATGGAGTAGATTTCGGCAACACCTTTTTTTAGAAAGTGCGGTGATGGAGGAGAGTTTGGCCTTGCTCACATTCTGTGCTTCTTTTGGGGAATTGGTGGCATTTTGTGCTTGTTTCTTTTGGTTTTTGTTTGGGAAATTGGTGAAATTTCCTCTTTTTTGGGAATCAAATGTTATGCTTGACCAGATACCCCTTGATTGATGTCTCTATTGAGGGTTGATATAGTTTGGTTATAATAGGGAAGGAAAATTTAGATTGTTCCCATATCTGCCATGGGACGTGAATATAAATATAAAGTTTATATTGTGTATGCTATTCCATGCAACACTGTGAGGCGAGGATAAGACGTGTGAAATCGCCAATGCTTTTTCTATTATTCATGAGGGTTTTCTATTTTATTTTTCATCCTATGTCGTTTTATTTATTTGTTTATGCATAGCCTTTATTAAGATTTCTAAGGTCACATCAAAATGAACCATGGTGAGTAAGACAGCTGATGGTGTAAACCCAAATGTCTCTCCATGCAATGCTGTGAGGCAAGGATAAGGTTGGGGTTCCATGGGCACCTGCTTCCTTAAAAGTAGAGCGGGTGCTGCTAAGATTTTTTTTAATGCATATGTAAAAAAGGAAGTGGTCCTATGAATTTATATGTGAATATGCTTTAAATTAGCTCCCAAATTCAAGAAAGATGATTGTCTCATGAATTTTGAAAATTTAAAAAAAAATATTTCTTCATAATTTTGTTTAGTGGGATTATTTCATTTTTGGTGGGAAAATGAAGCGTAGGATTGACAAATAATATTTCATTTTTGGTGGGAAAATGAAGCGTAGGATTGACAAATAAGTTGGTGGGGCTAAATCTAGCCCCACCCCATTTTCACCCGTTAAAATTGGGATGGCTAAAAATATGGGGCTCCTATTTTGTAAGAAAGATTCCAATTAAAGCTTAAGCCCCTTCTAAAATATTACCATGGAATCCCCTGCTTCACAAAAATAGAGCCCAAGCCCCTCCCATGGGACCCCTACCTAAGACGTCTGAAATCGTAAAGCTCTTTGCACTTTTTATAAGCTTAGATGGTTGCTCCTAGCACCACATGTAAAGCAACCTATATCCATACCACGAACGAATCACCAATGCTCAATGCACTTTTACTTTTTAATTTGTTTGTCCAATTAGAACACTTTATTATTCAATTATTTGTTGAGTTGTAAAGTTATCATATTTATTGTATTTAAAATAATTCAATATAATATATTTTAGTTGATGGGCTATTTGTGAGAAATTTAATATTTGACAAAAAAATTGTCAACTTTTCTGATTAACTCTCACTGGTTTTTGCCCTTTTTCTATTTCTTCTATGAATGGGTGAATTAAATTTTGTGCATTTTATTTTAATCTTAAAATAAAATAATATAAACTTTCGTTAATATCGAAAAGCTTAGATGAAGTAGGAATGGATTGTAATGCAAAAGACAATAGTGATAGTTCACATTGAAAAACTATGGCATGTAAGATGTTGATTTCCATGGCTATTTGTTAAATAGGGTTTGGGCCTTGCAATAAGATTTAAAGTGACCTATTTTTTTTGGGATTGTGGATTTTCAGTTAAGCGGAAAAAAGATCTGCAACAAGGATATCGTTGTAAGAAATGGCACCAGGCTTTGTTGCATTAAGAGCCCATTTGGTTGCTAGAATATAAACTAAGCATTGACATTTAGAATGTTGACTTTGGGATTCTGAAATTTGGAATCCAGATTATGATTAGGGAATTCGATTTGGGACCATTTGGTTGACCAGGAATTCCTAATGAGAATACGCATTTCTTCCGTTTGGTTGCACATTGTGGAATTGGAATACTAGCCAAAATAAGCATTATCTTTTTTATTAAGTTTTTTAACATATGAAATATATTCATAATTTATCATTTTCACAAAATGTGATTTAATTTATCGTATTAAAACCATGTTACACAACAAAAATACTAACTCCATACCAAAAAAATATATTACATAAATCGTTACATTATAAATAATTTTCCAATATTTTCTTTTATATACAACATCTATTGTAGGCAACAGTTATAAAGTTTGAATCATGGTTGTTGTATATTGCTTTTATTGCTTTTTGAAATTGAACTGCCCCAACTAACCAAAAGAGAGAGCTACTAAAAAGTTGAAAGAAAAAGGAAAATTCAATACTTGAATAGTCTGCAAAGTTTTCCCTTCACACAAGCAAATAGAAGATATAAAACCAAATTATTAAGTTTTTTAACAAGAATGAAATGTATTTCAATATATCATTTTTGCTTGATTGAAAACGTGATAATGAAAATACTAACTCCATACAAAACAAAATAAATTTTATAAATTATCGTTACATTACAAATAATTTGCCAACTATCTGTATACAAGGTCATTGTCACATATTGTTCCAACATACAAGGCCAATAACTACACATAGAAGGCTATGTAAAAAGATTATTTCAGCCTCATGGGCCTTACACATTCTGCACTCGTTTCCTTGATCTTGTTTTTCAGCTTTTGCTGAAGCAATGCCAACCTTGCCCACCTCTCGCGCCTTACACATTTTGCCCTCAGTTCCTTCATCATGTGAAATTGCACATAGAACATCAACCCATTCGAAATATCCACAACCATCATTCCCCTACAATACAAAATCAACATTAGTTCATATCAAAGAGATTGCACGTCATTAATTTGAAAGATATAATATATAGCATGTCATTAATAACCTTCTTTTTGTTAGGGCAACTCAAAAATTGACGCCCTGGATTTTTTTTCATGTGCGATACTTTTACTAGACACGGCCCAACACCACATGGGCATTCATAAATTGGCACATCACACACAACCATGTATCTTGTATCAATAAATTGGTAAGATCAAAAAAGTTTCATGCAACTATAAAGACAAAGGAGTAATTATATGCATGGGATCACTTCAAAATTTTGATTTAAAAAAATCTTTTCATTTGTTTTTCTAGAAAAATAGCAAAAGTGCTCATGAATGATAACCAAAGCCAAAAATGCAAGAGAAGTACAATGTTTGAATCCAAAAAACTCTAAGAAAATCGACTCTCATGGCGACATGTATTCAACAAAAGGGTGAACACAAGTTTCTTTCAGGTTCAAACAACCTAGAAGTGGCTTCAAATTCATGGAAGATCCATCAAAACAATAGCTATGGCCAGAAGAAATAACAAAGTTTATTTAATACAACATCTACAACTTACACCAAGATTGGACAGCAAAAATAGCACTAGCACTTTTATAACAAAAATATTAGAGTCTGCTCCATTCTATAATGATAGAATTTGAGATGAATAAAGCAATCTTGCTTCTGTCATGACAGTCTTAAAGCTTCTATAACCATCAAATGGAATGTGAATAAGATCAACATCACTCATATAAATTGAGAAGTTACAAAACTATGACTAGCAAAGTAGCACAACATTAATCTTAATTACATTTAATAGGTCTATCACAGCTAATACTTACAACTCATTGAGCGAAATTTATCAACATAGTGTTAGCATCACTCATATAAATCAAGAAGTTACATAACTATGACCAGCAAAGTAGCACAACACTAAATCTTAATATATTGAATAGCTCTATCACAACTAATACTTACAACTCACTGAGCAAAATTTATCAACATAGGGTCACCATCAGTCATATAAATTGAGAAGTTACAGAACTATGACCAACAAAGTAGCACAACACTAAATCTTAATACATTTAATAGGTCTATCACAGCTAACACTTACAATCACCAAGTGAAATTTATCAACAGAAGGTCACCATCACTCATATAAATTGAAAAGTTACAGAACCATGACCAATAAAGTAGCACAACATAAATCTAGGGTTAGCATCTAACAAATTGATTCCAATATATGCATAAACAGGCTGCTAACATTCGCACTCTTCAATGGAGGCTAACATCTCATTTCAATGCGAGTATAATCCAAATCCAATTTAAAAGAAGCTTCAAAAATATATATTATATATCCAGATCCAAAATTACTAACAAATAGTTGCCAAAAACATAGGTTTTATAACCATCAAATAGAATGTTAATCACCAAAGTTGCAACATTAAAAAATTATAAAACGAATCATAAAAGTATGTGAACTAAAAGGTACTATAGCCCTCAAAACTTTATGCAAACATATTCCACTCTCTCCTCTTCATTCATGATTAAGAACCCTTTGGCTCTATCAGGATCAGCCACGAAGGTGTCAAATGCTGCAATCAAAGAACTAATACAAAGTTCACCAGTGGCTTTGAGTGCAACATAGACATCTTGCAAGTCTTTGAGCTTATGCTCTTCAACTAATTCAATAAGTTGAGGCTAAAGGAGGGTCTCATTTAGCTTATCTATCGAATGAGACATCCCATCCATAGAACTAGCCATATTGGCCTTCTTCCTCTTAGGCCTATTTGACGATGATGTTGAATGAGCATGTTTTCCATTTCCTACACTACCTTGATTGGACATAGGAATATTCATATCCACATCATCCAAACTAGCATTAGTACTAACAGGTGTATGCATATCCCCATAATCATCGTCAAGATCTATAGTCTCATCCATATTTTGTCCTTCTTCGATTTCTTGTGTTGTGGTAGCTATTGCACCCTCAGCTATATCATTACCCATAATCAAGGATAAATCATTGTAGTATTGGAAAGACTACCTTTTGAAGACTCTAGCATTTTTAAATTCCCTCCTTTGCATGTTGGTATAAAGATTGAATTACTTATTTGACCTTCATTGAAAATAATTTGGTTTTAAATAAGGTAAAAATATTTGAATGAGCATGTTACCTTCAAGAGTTCTTCCCAAACACTATCATCCGCATCCATAGAATGTGTTGACTCATTCCAAGAAAAGCCACTAGTACCTTTCAGCTCTTTCATTATTTTGTAGCCTTGCTTCCAGGTTTTCAACTTGTTCTTGAAATTATCATTGGAAAAGTTCATGTTCAACTCTACATTGAACTTGCGTTCAAAGGCAGTCCATGCCTCTTTTTTAAATCCACCCTCACCTTTTCGTTTGAGAGTGATTTTTTCATGGAGCAAGTCCAAAAACCTTTGCTCCATGTGCGGCTTCCAAAACACTTTCTTGGAAGAATTCAAAGGTTTTTGAGCAACTTCAACATCATTATTTTCCATGCTCGTCAGCAGTACTGTGTATGACGTGAATAATGCTGAAGAAAATAGATAAAGTAGTTATATTCCATCAATTAGGTTAATCAGAACTAGCATTCAATATGGTTGAGAACATAGATTATTCATATCAGCAAATAAATAAATAAGATAGATGTGACTGTCTCACAATGGGTCCAAACTAAAAAGGTAGTATTATTCTGTAATGTTTCAGAGCACAGATCTCAAGAAACAATACACCAAATTAAAAATCTCTCAAAATAGGCTACATTTCCAATGTTCCAAATGCTCCAGCAATCATTTTGAAAACATACCAATGGCTTCACACAGTCAATACCTATGGACATCACTAAAACCCCTATGAAAATGTATTATGTAAAGCCATGCTAAAGCTATACTACTCACTCTGCTTGAAAATGCATATTATGAAAATATATTATGCTAGAAGTAAAGGCATACACTCCCATTTTCACATTTTTTACACATTTCTTGGAAATTTTCACATTTGGAGCATCCAAGCTATGATAAATCTCTCAGACAAATCTAGCAATCCTTGCATTGTTCACAACAGTGCACCTAAATTGGAACAACCCAGAAAACTTGACATTTACAGCATCCAAGCTAATAAATCTCAAACAGAAAACCTATCAATCCTCACATTGTTCACAACAATGCATTTAAATTGGACCATCAACCCAGAAATTTATTATATGCTCACATTAGGTGCATCCCGGCTAGATAAATCTCCCATATCACACCATGCTTCTTTACATATCAGACCGACAGATCTCTAGGATCCAAAGGTAAAAAGTTGTGAAGAAGTAATTAATAATACAATCCAATTGAAAAATCTCTTATGAAATACCTAGTCTATTACTCAATGAATGATACCCCATTATTCATATTTACTACCAACCAAAAAATACTATGTAATAGTAAAACCAATCAATGGCACCACACATTTCTAAACATTGATATACATTACTAAAAATCAGCACACCCGATGCACGTAAGCACCTGGCGCAGGTGTGTCACGCACTCGAGTACCCCCATCGGGAGTTTTTTTGCCGCTGCACCGGTCAAGCACCCGAGGGGGACACGGTGCTTGGGTGCTTCCTGAGTGCCCGGGTGCTCACGGGGTGCTTCCTAGGTGCTCGTAGGGTGCTTCCTGGGTGCTTCTCGGGTGCTCATGGGGTGCTTCCTAGGTACTCACTTTGATATGGCTATGATACATTATTATTATTTCACTGTTTCATACTATTAGGCTCATTTTCATCATGAGCATCTTTATGATGTATGATATTCATAGAATCATATTTGAACAATTAATTTTGAATCTTGCATCTTGAACTAAGTTAATTTGTTAAATGGTCATTAGTAATGGTTATGAAGTTTCAAGTTTGAACTTATTGTTTGGGAAGCACATTTCAATTTTCTCTATTCATTGTATTTAACTATATTTGGTATGTTAATGTTATATAATATATTGAAGTATCATTTCATAATTAGCATTTTCAGTCATATATATTATATATATACCATGCAACCCCCTCCCCCTACTCCCCTTCCTCCCCCTCGCCCCCACATCCCCACCCCCGTTGTTCCCCCCCCACCACACCCCCGTCGTCCCTCCACTGTCCCCAAATTGAGGCTATTTTTTTTTCGCACCCAAAACTTGTCCCGACATCCCCCCGCATCGCCACACCCCCATGTCAGGGTAACACTGCTAAAAATCATAAAAGGAGGTTCCTAGATGATAGAGGACACACCAAGAAAGATCTTGGAGCATAGTCTTAAATGTATGAAAGCCTCATTCAAAGACAAGAGAGGAGGATGGAGAGGCATGCTATGCTTATTGATGCAGATAAAAATCAGGATGACTATGCTGGCCAGGGAATGCGTACCAGATCCAACAAGAGGAAGATGACTTCAACTTGAAGAATTAATACAACTTGATCATTTTTCAAAATTTCACTAGCTATTGTACTTGTTACCATCAGCTATTTGTAGATTTGGTAATCATATATATGCATCTTAAGTTGATTATTAATCATATGTTTCTAAAAAGAGATTTTAAAGTTTCTCTCATATTTACTGTATTCCTATTCATACATGTGAAAAATCTGAGAAAGAAGAACAAAAATCTATAGCTCTAATTTGTATCTTGTTGCGTCCACGTGCACTAACAACTGCTTTAGTTGTTCAATGCTCTATAGAGGAAAAAAAGAAAAAAGAGACCTTTTTTCATTAATTATACTAGGAAGGGATTATGACGATGATGAAATCTTATCTCATTCCCTGTGGTCAAAAAAAGTTCTTCGTGTGTAAATTCTACCTCCAATGATTCAACATAATAGCTTTTGGAACATTAAGTCAATGAGAGATCGATTAGTTAATTGCTGATGAGGATCTCTCAAAGCAAGACTTAGGTTAGTGGAGATGATTAAATAATTGGCATTTGCCTTTTGTTTGATTCTTTCAAAAGAGATTAGGTGTGCCTTGCAACGAATGAATTATTAGGCGAACAGTTATTTGTTCTTCTAGAAAATTCATATCGAGGTCCTCATATACATTACTTTGAACTTGAGCATTGAAAATATGTATGAATACACCAATCATAACTAAGCTTGTAAGGAGAAACTAATCTCGTAATAAAAGAATAATGATATGTATATAGAGTTCCTCAGACTGACTAAGAATAAATAGCATATGCGGTTGCATATTAGAGATTGAATTCTATAACTAATAAAAAGAAGAGTAAATATGTAAGTAACAATTATATATGCAACTGACGTCGGTAATTCATAACAATTTGGGTCTATAGTGAAGCTGGGAAAAGATTAGAAATATATGGACAACATTTAGAACATAAGTACGATGGAGATTATAAACCCCAACCGTAATGCTAGAATTTGTGCAACCATTTCATGAAGATTAACGATAGTGATAATCAGTGTTGAAGGATATGACTGGAGAGAAGAATCGTTGCCACTGAAATAAAGACATTGTGCATTAAAAAGAATATTGAGTGATGCATTAACAACATTTGGTAATAAGTTTGATGTCTTCTCTAGGGGAGAATTAAAAAAGCATTGCAGTGCCAGTGCCAATCAAAGAAGCACACATGATACGTAGTCAAAGAATTAAGAGAGTGTCAGGCCTTGTTGAGTGTGAGTGGCTAACTAGCCGAGTAAATCTTCTTTCATATAATTTGAGCCATGCATTGGAATTTAAGGCAATAATTAAGAGATGTATCAACATGTAGCGATCCATAAAAAGATGGATTGGAATGAACACACGTGTCTGATTTAAAGAGAATAAGTTTTGGAGTAACCACAAGAATAACTACATATAATCAGCGGTTGTGATAGAAGTCTTGGTGGCATTACATAACAATGAGTCCCAATAAAAGATAAATGAAATAACATGCAACATTCCAGACCTAGCAGCGATAACAATGAATGTGATTACAGAGCATGCCATCTGGAAAGTAAGAAGAGTTTGCAATGGTATTACAAAGTGGATGAAGCGTTAACATATTTGGTGAAATATTGAAAGAGTCTATCAATTCAATTTGAAGTGATGATAATAGTGTTATAATTCAATTGGTGATAGTTTATTTATCTGATTATGTTTTTCAATAGAGGTATGATATAAGGGATGAGGCTGCATCATGTTCTGAAAGGACATCTCTCAGTCTTTAACTCTTTTATGAAGAATCATTAGTACAATCTCATGCTTTTATATTGAATAGCAAAAAAAAACTCGTACATAACATAAAATCATTTGGAAGACATCAGTTGGAATGCAAAACCAGATCTTGTTCAGCAAGGTTTGAAATATAGAGGAGCATTGCTATGGATCTCACAAAGGGAGCTAGGACTCAAGCAACATCACACAATCAGTTTTGAGGGGATCCCACCTTCACAATCTAAACTCTTACCATAGTAAAATCCTACAGAAAGCATATAGCATTTTTCTCATCTGGACTTGTTAGGATAAACAAAACTCTATTCTTATCCACACATATAAATCATTAATAGATACTGGCCGTAAAATCCTAGAGGAAACTTAATAAGATCATGTTTTGTATATTATGCAACTAATGTAGTATTTAACCCAGCCAACAGTCATCTTTGCTGATATGAAAATCTGACCAAACTAGAAAGGTAGTATTATTCTGGACAAAGTATAGGAAATGACATATGGTACACCTATAGTGAAAACACATTTCATGTAAACAAATTCCATGACATCAGCAACATGTCAATGTGAACTCCTCAACATTCATGTTTCATGCTAAAGTCTAAATATTTGTTTATTGAGTGAGAGTTTGAGCAGCAGAAAATATATGTAACAAAAATCACAAGCTAGTAATAAAAGTGTAACATCATCGAGATCTATAATCATCCCACATCCTTTTTGCTATGTCATCTCTAAACTTCCCCCAATCCTCTCTATCACGTTGAGTCATCCCATATATCTCAAGTATTGGTACATGTATCCCCTCGCAATCATCTTCCTTGTCAATGTCTATTTCAAAAGGAATACCATCTTCTATGGTAATGAAGTTATGTAATATGCAACATGCCCAACAATCTTCATTTGGGTCATGATTTGATATGACGTTGATTGCCTTAGGATAGGAAAGCATTGCTTCAAAATGCCAAATGTGTGTTCTATTGCATTCCTGAGCGAGGAGTGGTGGTGGTTAAACAACTCTTCAGGAGTGTTTATGGGGTTTTCTCTTGAGAACTCTTTTAGGTGGTAACGGGTGCAATGGTAAGGTGCAAGGAACCCAGGTACATTGTGATATCCAACATCGACCAAATAATATTTACCTACATTCAATTAAAAGTATATTAATATAACTATGTACTAATTGTTGTATGCATCACTATATAAACACATTTGACATAACTGGGGGAACCACCAATGGATTGGATCTAGCAAGAGTCGATGCTAGAACACGACTGTCTATAGCAGACCCTTTCCATCCAGCAAGGATGTATTGAAATTTATAGTCAAGTGAAGACACACCCAAAACGTTTTGTGACAAGTTACCTTTTCTATAACGATATGGAGCTTGAGTGTCAACATCAACAGTGACTGGAATATGAGTTCCATCAATTGCTCCTACACAATCCTACAATAGGAAAATTTATAATCAAATAGACATGCAATTATAGCATCCATACTGAAGAAAATAAAAAATGTATTGATAGGATATCTACCTTGAAGTATGGATTAGCTGAAGAGAAAGAACATTTCACTCAATTATTCAAAGAAAATAAAATCACTTTTTCTTGGACATACATAGATATGCCTAGCCTTGATATGGATCTTATTATGCACCATATTTCTATAGCCCCTGGTATCAATCCCATTAAACAAAAGCTAAGGAAAATGCATCCATGTGTAACCCTACTCGTAAAAGCTAAGTTAGAAAAAATCCTAAGTTAATTTTCATCAAATCTATTGACTATGTTGAATGGATATCCAATATTGTCCCTATTTCTAAACATGACAAATCCATTCAATTTTGTAATGATTTTCGAGATCTTAACAAGGCTTTCCCAAAGAATAAATTTCCACTTCCAAATATTGACATGATAGTGGATATGATCGTGAGTTATGAAATGTACTCCTTAATGGATGGGTTGTCAAGTTATAATCATATAAAAATGGCTCCTAGGGATTAAAAGAAGACAACCTTCACTTGAGCTTGGGGTACCTTTTGTTGGAACGTTATGCCTTTTGGTCTTAAGAATGCAGTAGCTACTTATCAAAAGGCTATGACAACTATCTTTCATGACATGATGCACAAGAATATGAAAGACTATGTTGATGAAACCCTTGCTAAATCTAAAAGAAGAAGAACTCACTTAAATGAGTTGAGTATGATATTGCACTGCATGGAACAATTTTGACTTCGGCTCAATCCTAAGAAGTGTTCTTTTGGTGTCACTTTAGGAAAACTCTTAGGCTACATAATATCAACTAAATGCATAGAAGTTGACCCCGAAAAGGTGCAAGAAATAATGGAAATGCCACCTCCTAGGAACATCAGTCAATTAAGAAGTCTACAAGGACATTTGCACTCTATTAGGAGGTTCATCTCTTAGCTAGTTGATAGGTCTCAATCATTCAACAAGAATCTACATAAAGGGTCTACATGTGTATGGAACAAGGAATGTGAGAAGAGCCTTATTCAAATCAAAGAGTGTCTTGCTAAACCACCTATTCTCATGCCTCTTATTCCTGGGAAACCCTTTGTTGAAAGCATATTGACACAAGTATGATAAATGTGTTTCAATCATTGTTTTGTCACTGATGTCAAACTTGCCTTTTTCTAGTAAGACAAATGCTTACATGATTTAAGTACTATCACTTATTTGATTGATGAAGATGATTTGATCAAAAGATGTAACAATAGCACCTAGAGGAAAAGTTGAGTTATGAAATGAAAAGGAGTACAAGAGTTAGCTAAGACAGTGATATCATAATGCATTGACAATCTACTTAAGGTTGCAAAAGGTTGGTTACACTAAGTGAGTTCCAAAGAACAAGTTAAACAAAGTTTGTCTACAAAGCTTGATCGAGTGGATAGTAGGTGTTGAGAAAAGTCAGTACAAGCTGAGCAAAAAATTAGTTGGAGCTGAGTAAAAGTCTTTTCTAGTGTATGCTGAGTAAAACAATTGATGTTGAGTAAAGTTTAGTTGATGTTGAGCACCAATAAACTTTAGTTCATGCCCAGTGATTTTACAGAGGATGTTGAGCAATGCAGTGTGTTTCGAGCATCAGAAGCAAGTTAATGCCAAGTGTCAGCATTATCTTAAAGATCATGAATTTGATCGATTTGATCTAACAAGTTTGTTTTCTTGGATTGTGTGAACTAGGTAGAAGATAAGGTTAATGAGCTGGTGGCATAGAATTTGTGATAAAAAAATTTGGGGCAAATTCAAAGAGGATTGAAAGAGAAGTTTCTAGGAAGGGATGAAATGGAATGAGGGGTAGATTCATTGAATCCTACCTAATCTGTCCTAACCCTAAATTGGATGATGGAGAATGAATGGAAAAATATCTTAATTCTGTATTTAGAGTTTGCATTGGCATGTTAAGCAAGAAGGCTTAAGGGTATGGATGCTTGAAGGGTGAACAAGACATCAAAGTTGAAGTATGTGTAAGCCAAGTTGAATGGAGGACTAAAATAGAGATCTGTAATCTACAAATGGAGTTTTTATTTGTTATCAGATCAAGCCTTACAATTGCTCTCTAATAATTGTAATTAGTCTAGGGTAAATCCTTTGGATTAAGGTTGACCTAAAAATCATTTGTAAATCTTTTAACCAGGTGACATTTCAAGTGAATGGTCTAAATTTGTCTAATAATGGTCACTCCTAACAGGGTGATTAAAATCCTTTAACTAGGTCACATTTGACAATGTGCATTGTAACCTTTAATAGGGTTGGCCTTTCATAGGGCATTACTTCAGAAGAGTGAGAAAGAGTAGCATATTACTAGTGGTTTTTCACAAATTGGGTTTCCATGTAAATCATTGTGTCAAGTGTGTTATTGAATCTATTATGTTTCATGTTTACATTTTTGCAAATTGATTTGACAGTAACCTACAAGTTTTTAGTGATCTGCTCATCAATTTGTTAAAGGATTTTAAACACTTTACATGAAGTGTCACCCTAAATGTAAACATGAAACATCAAGTTTAGGATCACATCAGAATGAGCAGATCAAGTGTCTAAAATCAGCAATTGAAGATTGTAAGCAATCAGGTCAAAGATTTCTAATACTCTCTAGCAATTGTATTAGATAGTGAAAATCCTATGATGATAGGTTAGCTTAATAGCTATTTTGTAGATCCTTTGAAGAGGTGACTAAATCCTTTAATAGGGTGACACTTCATGTAAAGTGTTTAAAATCCTTTAACCAGGTCATAATTGACAAACTGTAAAGCCTTTAACAAGGTAGACCATCAGAAGTGGTCAAACATTATTGCTACAGTGATTTTGTGGGTATCATCCCCACCCTAGTTTTACCTTCTTATTCCTGGAGGGTTTCTAGGTTACCAAAATTTTGGCATTATGTGTTGTTGATGCATGTGTTTACTTCATGTTTGTTTGATATGTTTACATACATGCAGTTTACTTTCAGTTAAAAGTTTTAATGGATAAAATGCATTACTTCTAATTCACCCTCCCTCTCAAAAGTATTCTTCCCATTTGAATATTCCAACAATTGGTTTCAGAGCCTTGTACTCACAAGGAAAAGCCTAACAACTTAGAGAAAAGATCTGAAGATGGAAGTCTTCAAACTTGGGAAGATCATAAACAATCAAGTGATTGATGTGCACCTCACCCTACAAAAATTGGAGGAAGCAAGAGAGGAATTGAGAAAGTCCTTGAAAAGAAGGAAGGATATAGCCATAGCTAAAAATGACACACACTACAAGGAGATTGACACCACACAAGTGTTTTCCAATGGATATTCCAAAGAGTTTTATGCAGCAATAACATAATTGATGGAGAAGAATAGAGCTTAAGTAGAAGAAATCAGAATAGTCAAGCTTGAACAAGAATCACAAGTCATAATGCTTTGTGAAGTAACTGAACAGAAGAAGAAAGCCATTGAAGACAAGGCTATGATAGAAGATGACAAGAGAAATCTTACCAATAGACTAGAGGAGAAGACAATTGAGTTTGAAAGAATCTCAAACATGCAGCTTGATACCTTAAGCTAGATGATGAATGCACATCATGAGCTGAATATGAAAGATATTGAGATCTCTACACTAAAGATATAGAATGAACAACTGCAAAATGACCTGAAAAGAGAGAAGGAAGTTGCAAAAAGTTTCAACAAACCCAATGAGGCTATTAAGTACTTTGATCAGCTATTGAAATCGCCAAGGGCCATTAATGATACTTTAGGACTTGGTTACACCAGCATTGAACAAGGAGAATCATCCAAGATGGCAAAAAAAAGGAGTAGCAAAGGTAAGAACACTAAACCTACTTGTCATTTCTATGGTAAAAAGGGACACACTACTAATGTATGTAGGAGTAAGAAGAACAATCAACATGATAAGCCTAAGAATGCAAGCTACTATCACAAGTGCAAGAAGCAAGGACATCAAGCACATGGATGCAGGACTAGGACTATCAGAACACCAAGATTTGATGGTCACTGCTATAATTGCAAGAAGTATGGACATAGAGCATTTGAGTGCAGATTAAAGCATATGTGGACACCTAACCAGTCAACCAGAGAGGGTAACCATGGTCATCACTACAATTGAGACTATAACACTAGGTATAGCTGTCACTACTGTCAGGAATATGGACACATTCTTGAAAATTGCATAAGAGCACATTTTAGAGGGAACTACAGTAGGTGGTTAAGCTAAACCACATGTTTCAATTTCTTGAAGACTGGTCATATCAGCAGGAATTGGCCAAAAAATTTAAAGGCACCCAAGTTAGAAGTCAACAAGGGAAAAGAGAAGGTAGATGTTGAACAAATTAGAGGGAAAATGAACAAGACTTGGAAGAAGAAAGATGAGTGCAGCACATCAAATGAACAAATCACTTCACCCAAGAGGTCAAGTGATCACACCTCATCCAACTAAGCATGAATAGGTGTATGGGACTAATATACAAAGTTATATCATACATCAATCCCAAGACAAAGAAGTACTGCAAAGAAGAAATCAGCATGAGCAAAGATGCCAAGTCAAAATTTGAACTTTTTGCAAATACTGCCAAATTGTCCTCAGATGTCGAGTAGTCAGTAGCAACCAAGTTGATGGTTGATGTCGAGTTGAGAAATGTCAATGGAAGCCGAGTGAAGTAGAAATCTAGTGGAAGCCGAGTGAACAAACTCAAATGGAAGCCGAGTCATGTTGAAACCTTCAAGTGCCAAGTTTACAGTTGTATGCATTATGCATTTAATGCTAGGTTTTAAGAGGTATAAGGTCAAATTTTGATCATTTTGACACCATTCGAACGTAGATAAAAGATAAGAAGAGTGTAGAAGCAATCAAACAACAACCTTGAAGCCTTTTGCATTGATTTCAACAAAGATTCAACATAAAATTTGTCAATCTAAGGTATTTATCAAGTGTCGAGCTACACAGTGTTAAAGTTTTAAAATATTGAAACTCTAGATAGGTATAATGGCTTCTAGTTCTAAGAACCCCAAGGGAAAGGAAAGTCATGAGGTCCAACTAGTTAGTAATGAAGTAAAACAACCTGAGTTTAGACCCATTCCCCAGGTAGACTATAAGAACAACCCTGCCAACGCATTGTCCATAATTCCACCCAAGGTTGTCATGGTGTAGGATGTAAGGAAGTGTTACAAATACAAGATAGGGGTTATATGTGACCTTGAGATATTCCAAGCCTATGACAAGCTGTGTGACAATAGGATTCTTAAGGATGAGTTTTAGACAGTTGAGAAGAAGAGTTTAACCCATGCCCTAGTTTATCCCACAGGATTGAAAACAGAATGGATACGGATTGTTCTCAATAGAATACATAATGGTTGTCTATGGCTGGAAATAAGACTGGTGAAGATAACAAAGAGGATAGTACATAGGGTTACAGGTTTCCCAACCCTAGGTCGACCTAAGATGTTGAGAAGTGATTCAAAAGAGGTCATTGAAAGGAATACAAGGGGAATAAGAGGGGTATGACAATTGATACTGTAACAGATCCTCTTCTAGATTTTGTAGTGAGAGTGATATCTCACAAATTTTACCAATCCAATAGATTAAACAGTGTACCATGTATTGTTGTTGATGTAGCCTATAAGCTTATAAAGAAAGATCATACATATGATCTAGCAGAACTGATGTTGCAACAAATAAATGAGAACTTAGGAGCAATAAGAAGGCCAAAAGGTGCTCAATGCAAGTTTGGTTTAGTTCTTGTCTGCATATTTTTCTATGTCATGGAAGAGTTTCCTTCAATTGGAAAGGTGAATTGGAATCCAAAAAAAATTGCAATCACTCAAATCAATGAGTACATTGAATAGATGGTTGACAACTTTGAAGCCCAAATGACAAGATATTTTGAGAATTTTAAGAAATCCATGAAACAAAGAGTGAGAATACTAGTTTCCCTAGTGGAAGAACATATCAAGGACATATGCTTCTTGGTAGACATTGACTACACTTACATACAAGCATCAGTTCCAAGGGTGAGATGGCTAAGGCCATTTGGTTATGAACTTGATGTGTATGAAGCCTCGGTAGCAATCACAACATTGCTTGTAGAAGAGATTGATAAAGAGGCACCTCACTTTTGAACATATGATTTTGTGCATTCCAAGGTAGATATGGAACTAAAAACAACCTCCACCTTAAAGAAGAAGGATAAACTGGTGAAGAAAATAAAGAAGAAATTTGGTGCAGATATTGAAGGGGTAGCAGGTGTTGAAGAGGAAGAAGAAGAAGAAGGTGAGAGTGAAGAAGAAGAACAAGGGCAAGGCCCAATGGAATTGACCTAGGGCTTAGGAGAAGATAAGGAGGAAGGTGCCAAGGAAGAAGAAGCTAAGGAAGCACCTACACAAGCTGAGTCAAAGAAGAGAAAGGCTAAAACTTAGCCTCCAGCCAAGCCAAAAGAGAAAAAGAAGGCTACAGAAACAACCCAATCCAAGCTAGCACTAGTAACAAGAGCTACCACAAGGGCCTCTACTCAAAAGGCCAAGGAGCAAGCAGAAGAGAAGAAAAAGGCCACTGAACAGACTGATGAAGCGCAAAAGAAAAGAAGAAAGTATGTTGCACAACCAGATTCTGATGATGAGGAGAGAACAGAATCAGAGGATATCAGCCAATTCTGAGTGGTAAGCCATCCTCCCAAATCTTCCATAGATAAAATTTGTGAAAATATTAAGAATGTTGATTTGACTAATTTGAAAAGCCTTGAATTTAACAAGTTAAGTAAAGAGGATCAAAACAAAATAGAGGAATCTGTATATGCCATGATGGCTGAATTTAAGAACACACCTCTAGAGCTAGACAATACCATGCCTAGGGAGTTATATGAGATATTTGAAAACAAATGGCATTATTTTCTCAAAATGGAGAAGGAGATTAGAGAATCTACCTTAGCACAAGTGATGCTTGACCTGACAAGAGGTCAAATTCCTAAGGCTGCTAAGAAACATGGTGGAAAATTTGCACCAAAATATAGAGCCTTCAATATTCTGCAAAATAACATTGAAGATGTAGTGAATAAGTCCACACAATTGTGGAAGTCAATATACAAATTGACTAATGACAAGGATGAAGAAGCAAATAAGGCTAAAGCCAATGAGACAGAAAAGGAAGCCAAAGCAGTCGAGGAGGAAAAGAAAACAAAAGAGAAGGAAGAAGAGGAGAAAAAAACAAAAGGAGAAGAGAAGAAAGAGGAAGAGGATAAGGAAAAAGAGGAGGAGGAGACACAAAAAGGAGAAGATATGGCAATAGCTGAGCAGTAGCAGCAAGAAGAAAAAAGTGTGCAAGACACAACAACTATCAAGGATGTTCCTGACACTTCAACTCAGAACATCAATCCCCTAACTACAGAGGATCTCTCCAAGATCCTTCACCAATCAACTTTATAGGCACAATTATGTACAAAACATGTATTGGTGAGTGTGGATGAGTTGAAAAAGGCAGTACTAGCACCAATAAGAGACAAGGTGAAACCACAAGAACCACCTTCCATCTTTACAACTACTAGCACTAAAATCCTAATGCTTCCACCACCTTTTCCAATTGTTGATACATCTGCAATAGTTAACACCACAGTGCAGCAAAAGCCAAGTGTAGAAGTAGAGAAAGACATAGAGAAAACAAGACAGATTGGTCAAGGGAAGTTTGATGAGGAAAAGGAGGATAAATCAAAAGATGAGGAGTAGACTGTCATTCAAACATTGATAGAATTACCAAAAACAAGCACTCTTACAAAAACTCTTCAGAAGTCGAGCATTGAAGCCATACCCTTGCAAATCTCTACACCAGGCTAGAGCTCAACTAAAGTGACTAGGGTACTTCACTATGGAGACCCTAAGTTAGATGAAGAGATACTCATACCTGCCAAAAACTCAAAGACTATCACCATTTAACAGATTATAGAAATGAAAGATGCATTAAGTAGAAGGAGAAGACAAGAAATACTCAGAAAGGAGTATAAGCACAAGCAAGCACTACTTGAGATAAAGGACATCTTTATGGTTGCCTTCATCTTGCAGCCACCAGATGAGTCAAAGCCTATAATGGAACAATTATCAGATATAGTTGACCAAGTGACAAGCGAAGACCAGGACACAAATTTTAAACTTATGGAGGTCTAAAAGAAAATTTCAGGGAAAGGTAAATGAGAAAATATCAAATCAAATAGCACTTGCACAGGTAGAATTGGCCAAGAAAATTGAAAAGGTCAAAACTATACTTGAAAATATTTTTTCATTGTACAAAAAGTTGTGTGATTTCACATTCTTCACACAGGAGACCAGCCAATGAATATTGAGCTTGGATAGAAATCTTAAGATTTCTAGCATACAACTACCCACTAATCCAACTCAAAGTGAGAAGCATTTTGCTCAATCACTTCACACTCAAAGAGAATTAGCTACACTAGCAAGTGAAGAGGCCACTATAAAGGCCAAATTGATGCAGATACAGTCCTCCATTACCCCACATCTAGAGGTCCTCCACAAAGAGAAAGTTTTTGCTGAAACTATTTTAAAGAAAGATCCCAATCTTTCTACATTTGATGGACTTGTACATCTTACTACAGAGACTGCCATTCAGCATAAGTCACTTGAAATTGCTTTGGAAAATTGAGATGCAACTCTAAAAATGATAATGGAGGTAAATAGTACATTTTTGGCTAAATATGCTATTACTCCTTAGAACCCTTTTACATAAGTGTCAAAAAGGGGGAGAAATAACAATAAGGGAGATAAGATATATATATATATATATATATATATTTAAAATGTTTTGGGGAAGAAATAATAAGGAAGATATAACTAAGGGGGAGAATACTAAGCATTTTGATTACATTCTTTCATTCATTCCTTTGAAGAATAAAGGGGGGAAAGATTATAGATAGCCAAAAGACAAAACAACTCAGCACACAGGTACAGATTACACAAATAGGGCAAAGGCAAAGAATATCAGGTACATTCAGCATAGAATTTTGGTTACAAGAGAAGACAAGGTACAATCAGCTCAAGGGGAGTTATAAGGCATTTTGAACAAATTTTGAAATTTTGTACATATGCAGAGCAGAATGATTGATGTACTCATAAGGTCAGATCAATAATGTTTAGTTAAGTGTTTTTGACACTCATGTCAAAGGGGGAGATTGTTGGTCTTAGAATGGTTTTGACATTTGAGTGTCAACACACTTAATCACTTTTCACATAGAAGTCGAGCCATAGTATGTGCCAAGCTAGAATTCCAACAGGTGCTGAGTGACTTCAGGTGTCGAGCATTATATAGGTGTCGAGTGATATATAGGTGCTGAGTCACAATTGATGCCGAGCAAGTTAGAATGCTTCATGTGTTGAGTGAGCCAGAACAATATAAGTGTCGAGCAAGACAAAATGTAATAGGTGCCAAGCAAACTAGGATCAAACATGTGCTGAGCACCAGTAATCTAGTATGTACCAAGTAACACAGAATCAACATATGAGTTTGTGGCTTCACAAACTCATATGTAAACCATTTTTTGAGCTGAGATATAAGGATTTGGAAGGATAATAAGGATAAGAATGAATCTTTTATATTTCCTATGCAATTAGCATGTAGCCAATAAGAAAAATGGAGAAGGCTTGCAACCAATGAGAAAAGTGCAAGGAATGAGGGGGAATTAAAGATTCAATATGGATCGTAGATCCATACCTAACCCTAAGTCTTCGTAATCTTTAAAAGGAGAATAAAAACCCCATTGTATGAGTGGATGAGAGTAGTATATGGGTAAACTATAGCAAAATTTAGTGGGAAGTGTGAAAGACTTAGAGGAATAGAGTAGCAATTGCATATCCAGTTGATCAAAACAGAGCAAGGGATACAAACAAATATCAGATCAAGCAAGGATAACATACAAATGAGCAAAAAAAGTGCTTGAAATTAGCAATTGAAGATTTTAAGCAATCAGGTCAAAGATTTCTAATACTCTCTAGCAATTGTATTAGATAGTGAAAATCTTATGATGATAGGTTAGCTTAACAACTACTTTGTAGGTCCTTTAAAGAGGTGACTAAATCCTTTAACAGGGTGACACTTCATGTAAAGTGTTTTAAATTCTTTAACCAGGTCACTATTGACATAGTGTAAAGCCTTTAACAGGGAAAACTATCAGAAGTGGTCAAACATTATTGCTGCAGTGATTTTGTGGGTATCATCCCCACCCCAATTTTATCTTCTTATTCCTGGAGGGTTTCTGGGTTACCAAAATTCTGGTGTTATGTGTTGTTGATGCATTTGTTTACTTCATGTTTATTTGATATGTTTACATACATGCAGTTTACTTTTAGTTAAAAGTTTTAATGGATAAAATGCATTACTTTTGATTCGCCCCCCTCTCAGAAGTATTCTTCCCATTTGAATATTCCAACAAACTGCTAAGGATTTAAAAAAGAAAAAAGAACACAACCAGGAAATGTTGGAGGTTGCCTCTACCCTAATCTATGTTGAGTTTGATGATATCAAAAGTCTTGACAGTGCAAAGAAAATGTGGGATTCTCTATACACCATCTATGGAGGAGACAAGAATGTTCTAAGAGCCAAAGCTAAAAGTCTCAGAGGTAAGTTTGATGATATGAGAATGCAAGAAGGTGAAAATATTGCTCAGTATTGCTCTAGGATAAAAAGATTTTGTTAATACAATAAGAGGAGCTACTGGTAAAATAGATGATCATACTATACTAAGCAAGAACATTGCTACCCATCTATGATATTAGAGTTTTTGCAATACAAGAACTAAGATGTGTACCAGGGAATTATCTAACACTTGAAGGTCTGGTAGGTAGGCTCACTACTTGTGAGTTATCTAACTTTGATAATTATAAACCTAAAAATATTGAATCTACTTTCAAAGCTAAGTTGTCATTGAAGGAACTTGATGAGAAGAAGAAGAAAAAGACAAAATATGTGTCTAGTAATAGTGACACAGATGAGGAGGATGTAGATCAACTTGAAGCACTATTGGCAAGAATATTTCATAGAGGTAAAGGAAAGTTTAAAGATAAATTACCTATCATTTATTTCAATTGTAATGAGGTTGGTCATATTGTTGCTAAGTGTCCAAAGAAGAAGAACTACAAAGGTGGTGACAAGTACAAAAGTAGAAGAGATGAAGACATCAAGGATTAAAAAGACAAAGGTAACAAGTCTTGCTACATTGCTAAAAAAGAAATAAGAGATGAATCTGATGAACATTATGATGAAGTGGCGTATGTTGCAATGAAGGATGAATTTGATGAAGATGATGCAACTATACTTGTGACTTGTGTGAACAAGAATGAAAGATGGATCATTGGCGGTGGGTGTTCACCTTACATGATTGGAGATAAAAGTAAGTTCATTACCTTGAATTTTTATTATGGAAATAGTGTAAGATTTGGTAATGATGCACCATGTTTGATAAGGAAAAGTTTCTATCAAATTCATAGAAAAGATTTTATGTGACAATGCTTACTATGTTGAAGGACTTAACTATAATCTATTGAGTGTGTCACAACCAAATAATTTAGGATGTAAGGTTGAGTTTGAAAAAAATATTGCTAAGATATATGATACTGATGGAAAATTGATTGGAAAGGGTGATCAAACTAGGAGTAATCTATTCTACCTTGATATAGAGAATGCTACTTGTTTAGTGTTGATCTTAGAATGGTTTTGACAATTGAGTGTCAACACACTTAAGACATTTTTTAAGTTGATGCAGAGTATAATATAGATGCTGAGCCAAAAATTCATCAAGTGTCGAGTCATTCAGATGCCGAGTAGATAGATAGTGTCGAGCAAGTTTCAACTACTGAGTGACTAATAGATGTCGAGCCAATATAGGTGCCAAGCAAACTATAGGTGCCAAGAAAGATAGAATTTCTATATGTGTCAAGCATCAGTAATCAGTAAGTGATGAGTAACACATAACCAACATAAGAGTTTGTGCTTTCACAAACTAAGATGTAAACCATTTTTTAGCTAACATATGATGAATCTTGAAGGATTAAAAGATAAGATTGAATCTATTTGATTCCCTATGAAATCAACATGCAACCAATCAAAAAAATGGAAAGAATTGAGTAGGAAAGATGGATAAATCTCAATCGTAGATTCATACCTAACCCTAAGTCATGAAACCTTTTTAAGGAGGTCAAAACCTTATAATTCAGTAATGTACAAGAGAGTATGCGAGAAGAGAATGCATGTAAGGAGAGAATAATACTAGTGAAGTTTGAAGGAAGTGAAAGGGGTGAAAAGATTTAAAAGGACAACATTGCAATATTAGTTAGTAGAATAGTGAATCAAGATCACAACAGTTTCATACCAGATATGTAAGGATCAGAATGGATTGAACATCGATCTAAAATCAGTAATTGAATATTGTAAGTTATCAGGTCAACACATTCTACTATACTTTCTAGCCATTGTATTAGGAGAAAGAAAATCCTATGAAGATAGGTTGGTTTAACAACCATTTTGTAAATCCTTTAATAGGGGGACATTCCAAGTGAATTTTTTGTAAATCCTTTAGATAGGTACACTTTTAATAGAGTGTTGGAGCCTTTAATAGGGTAGGCCTCTCATAGGGTAGAACATTGATGATGGTCAAACTTTGCAACCTTGACAAGTTACATATTACTGCAATGATAATTTGTGGGTGTCATCCCCACCCCAGTTTTACCTTCTCATTTTGGGGGGTTTCTGGGTGATCAAATATTGTGTTGTCTATTTTCATGCATGCCTTTACTTTCATGTTAATTAGAAATGTTTCATGCATGTATTGATTTTAGTTAAAAAAATTATGGCTTAAAGTTTGGTACTTCTCACTCACCCCCCCTCTCAAAAGTATTCTTCCCACTTGTAAATTCCAACAATTGGTATTAGAGTCAAGTTCTTACAAGGAGAAGCCTTAAAACTTGAAGAAAAGATCTAGAAATGGAGGTCTACAAGCCTGGGAAGATTATAGAGAATTAGGAGATTGAAATACATCTCATTCTATATTCTCTGGAAGAAGCTAGGGGAAAATTGAGGAAATCCCTAAAGAGAAGAAAAGAAATCACCAGAGCTGAGAATGATACATAGTACAAGGAGATTGACACCTCAAAGGTGTTTACCAATGAAGATTCTAAGGAGTTTGATGCAAAAATTGTAGACCTAATGGAGAAGATCAAAACTCAACTAGAAGAGATCAGAACTCTCAAGATTGAGTAAGAATCTCAAGCCATGATGCTTTGTGAAGTGACTGAACAGAAGAACAGAGTCATTGAAGATAAAGCTATGATAGAAGATGACAAGAGAAACCTAGCCAACAGATTGGAGGAGAAGTCAACTAAGCTTGCAAGAGTTTCCAATATGCAGCTAGACACCCTAAGCCAAATGATGAATGCCCATCATGAGTTGAATGTCAAGGACATTGAGATCTCCACACTAAAGATGCAAAATGAACAACTGCAAAATGACTTGAGAAGAGAAAAAGAAATTGTAGAAAGCTTCAACAAACCTAATGAAGTCAATAAGTACTTTGAACAACTACTAAAATCACCAAGATCCATCAATGACACTTCAGGACTAGGATACACCAACATTGAAGAAGGAGAGTCATCTAAGACTGTAGAAGAAAGAAGTGAAAAAGGTAAGAATACTAAACCCACTTGTCATTTTTGTGGTAAAAAGGGACATACCTCTAATGTATGCAAGAGCAAGAATGCCAATCGACATGACAAACCTAAAAACATGGGTCACTATCACAAGTGCAATAAGCAAGGTCATCAGGCACATGACTGTAGGAATAGAACCACCAAGACACCAAGATTTGAAGGATACTACTAGAATTGCAAGAAGTATGGACATAGAGCCTTTGAATGTAGATCCAAGCTTATGTGGATACCAAACCAAGCAGCAAAGACAAATAGTCATGGACATCACTACAATTGGGACTACAACACTAGGCAGAGTTGTCACTACTGTCAAGAATATGGACACATTCTTGAGAATTGCATAAGAGCACAATTTAGTGGCAAATACAATAGGTTGCTGAGTCAAACCTCTTGTTTCAGCTATCTAAAGACATTACACATCAAAAAGTATTGCCCAACTAGGTCAAAGGCACCCAACTCTAAGTTTAACAAAGGAAAAGGGAAAGTTGATGTTGAACACATCGGCGGAGAGATGAATAAGATATGGAAGAAAAGAGATGGAAGTAGCACATCCAATGGAGGGATCACTTCACCTAAAAGGTCAAGTGGTCACACTTCATCCAACTAAGCAAAAGTAGGTATGAGGAATTGATATACAATGCTTTATCATACATCAATTCCAAGACAAGTTAGTACTGCAAAGGATATAAATAGCATGAATAAAGATGCAAGTTTATCCTCAAAAGTTATCTTCAGTTTCCAAGAGAAATCATAGTATGTGTCGAGTTGTTGGACAGAACTAGTGGAAGCTAAGTGATTAGTTGTTGCTGAGTAAAACTGTGCTAGTAGATGTTGAGTAAGGGTAAATCCTTTAGCTGCCAAGTAATACAGGAAAATGCATACAAACCAAGTGGACAACTATATGAGCACTAAGCATTTAATGCTATGGAATGAAAGGTATAAGGTTGAGTTTTCTATCATTTTCATCATTGTGAACACAAAGCAAGAGCAAGAAGAGCACATAAATGATTTCCAAGCAGAGATTGAAGCTTTTGCAAAGATTCCAGCCAAGATTCAATATCATTTCATTGATTTAACGTATTTATTTGAGTGCTGAGCTATGCAATATTTGAATTTGTTAAACCCTAGTTTGTAAAAATGGCATCTAGCTCTAGAAACCCCAATGACAAGGAACCATTTTAAGTTCAACTAGTTAGTAGGGATGTAAGACATCCAAAATTCAGACCAATCCCTGAGGTAGCCTACAAGAATGATCCAGTCGGTGCCCTATCCATCATTCCCCCTAAAGTAGTGATGGTTCAAGATGTCCAAAAATGTTATAATTGCAAAGTAGGTGGGATAGGAGACATGGAGATTAGGGAAGCATATAATAAACTTTGTGAGAATGGGGTATTGAAGGAAGAATTTCAAATTGTTGAAAGGAAGGGACTTACCCGTGCCCTAGACTTTCCTATTGTCTTTAAATCAGAATGGATCAAACTTGTTCTAAGCAGAATTCATGATGGTTGCTTATGGTTAGAAGGAGAACCAGTGAAGATAACCAAGAGAATCATTCACCGAGTCACCAAGTATCCAACACTAGAACAACCAAAAACCTTAAGGAGTGATTTAGAAGAAGCCATAGAGAAGAACATTCAGACTAAGTGGAATAAAAGAGGGATGAAAATTGACATAATCATATATTCTCTTGTAGAATTTTCTATTAGGGTCATATCCCATAAATTCTAATAGTCAAGCCAACTGAACTATGTACCCTGCATTATTGTTGACATTGGATATAAAATTGTCAAGAAGGATCATACATATGATCTAGCTAAACTAAAATTGCAACATATTATGGAGAATTTGGGAGCAATAAGGAGATCCAAGGGTGCTCAATGTAAATTTGGATCAATTTTGATATGTTTATTTTTCTATGTTCAGAATGAATTTCCCTCTTTTGGAAAGGTAAGCTGGAAAACAAATAGGTCAATAGCATATAGGTCAATGAATACATAGAGCAGATGGGGCAAATTTTGAAACTATAATGACCAGCTACTTCGAAGACTTTAGGAAGTCAATGAAATAGAGACTCATAATACGTGTCTCTCTTGTTGAGTAGCACATCAATGACATTTGTTTCTTAGTGGACATTGATTTCACATATATCCAAGCAGTAGTATCAAGGGTGAGATGGCTAAGGCCACTTGGATATGAAATCAATATTGATGAAGCTTCTACAATAATAACAGCTTTACTTGCAGAAGATATTGATAAAAGTGCAAATCCTTTTGGCACTTTTGATGTTGTTAAGTCTAAAGTGGAAATGGAGTTGAAATCTACCTCTACCCTAAAGAAAAAGGATAGATTGGTGAAAATCTTAAGATTAGATTTGGAGAAGGGACAACAGAAGAAGAAGAAGATGAAGATGAAGAAGATGAAGAAGAAGAAGAATAGGGCCAAGAGCCACTTGCATTGACCCAAGGCATGCGAGAAGATGCAGAAGAGGTAGAAGGTGCCAAGGAGGAAGAGCAAGCCAAGGAAGCACCTACCAAGCCTGAGCCAAAGAAGGGAAAAGCTCAAAAATAGCCTACAACTTAGCCTAAAGGTAAGAAAATAGCTAAGCCAAGCCCAACAAAGCCTACTACAAGGGCAAATACAAGAGCTACAACAAAGGAGGCCAAGGAGCAGGAAAAGAAGAAGGCTACTGAACAAGAAGGTCCAACCAAGAAGAAGCTGAGAAGAAAGTATGTTGTACCTCCTGAATCAAATGAAGAAAGAACAAAGTCTGAGGACATAAGCCAATTTAGAGTGGTAAGTCACACCAGCAAGTCTAATTTGGAAAATATATGTGATAACATTCGAGACAATGTGGACTTATCTGGCTTAAAAAGCATTGATTTTAATAAGTTGACTAGAGAAGAATAGAACATAGTTGAAGAGTCAGTCTACACTATGATGGCCAAGTTCAAGTACACTCCACTTGAACTTGACAATTCAATGCCTAAGGAGTTATATTCCATTGTAGAAAATAAATGGCATTATTGCCTTAATATGGAAAAAGAAATAAGAGAGTCAACATTGGCTCGAGTAATGCCTGAACTCACTAAAGGGAAAATTACCAAGGAAAATAAGAAGCATGGGAGAAAATTTAAACCCAAATATAGAGCATTTAGTATACTTTAGAATAAAATTGAAGATGTTGTCAAATAGTCCACTCAAATGTGGGAATTAATTTATGGCCTCAGAATTGTGAAAGATGGAGAGGTAGATCCCTTTGAGGGAAGAAACAATGAAGAAGAAGAGGAAAATGATAAGGAAGAAGAAGGTGAAAAAGAAAAGGCAGATGATACAGTAGAGGAGACACAACAAAAGACAAATAAAGTGGCAACTACTAAGGAGCAGCAACAAGAACAGAGTGTGCAAGACACGCAATTGCCGCCCTTGAGCCCTCCACATGATACCACCACACCTACAGATACAGTAACTGTAAAGGATTTCCCTAACAAATTTGGTCAGAACATTAGTCCGTTGACTACAGAGGATCTCAAAAAGATTCTTTACCAGACTACACTACAAGCACAATTGTGTACAAATCCAATCTTGGTGAGTGTGGAAGAATTACAAAAGGCTATAGCAGATATAATAAGGGATAAGGTGAATCCACAAGAACCACCTTCTCACATCCTTTTAGATACAAGTGGACAACCCCAAGAGCAAGTTACACAAGATACATCAGCTAAGGTTAACTCCATAGTACTAGTCACTATAATTGTCGAGGAGCCTATAAAGGATCAAAGAGGATAGATGGATACCTCTGCCTCTATAGCACAAGAACAAGGTACACTCCCAAAGATCACAGTAATTGATAAGGAAAGATCTGAAGAGGACAAGGAAAGTCCTAAGGAGAAGGAGCAAGAGGCAATACAAACATTGATACATTTGCCTACAATAGGGACTCCAACTTGAACATCTCAAAAGCCCAACACTGAAGCAATACCACTTCAAATTTAAGCACCAAGATTGAGCTCTATAAAGGTTACAAGGGTACTTCACTATGGAGACCCTACATTAGATGAGGACATAGTCATTCCCAAGTATGACTATGAAACTATGAACATTGAACAGATAAATGAAGTGCAAGAAGCACTAGACAAGAAAAAGAAGCAGGAGATACTCAAAAATGAGTATAAAAAAAGGCAAGTATTAATTGAGATAAAAGAGATTTTTCTAGATGCATTTAGCTTGTAGGTACCTAATGAAACTAAGCCCATTACGTAACAACTATCCAGTATAGTGGACCAGGTACAAAATGAAGACCTTGATACAAATGCAAAATTGTTAGAATGGTCTGAAAAGAAGTTTCAAACAAAGGTGAATGAAAGAATATCAAGTGAAATAGCACTATCATAGGTGGAGCTGGCCAAGAAGATTGAAAAGGTAAAGGTAGTACTTGAGAACATATTCTCATTGTACTCAAAATTTTGTGACCCATCAATTTTTACACAGGAAACCAGCCAACGAATAATGAGCTTGGAGAGGAATTTAAAGATATCAAGCATGCAACTACCCAAAGATCCAGCTTAGAGTGAGAAGTATTTTAACATTACGCTTCACACACAAAAGGAATTAGTTGTGTTAATAGCAGATGAGGAAAATACAAAGGCCAAATTGATACAGATTCAATCTGCCATAACCCCACACATGAAAATTTTGTAGAAAGAAATGGCCTATGCTGAAAATGTGTTAAAGAAAGACCCCAATCTTTCTACATTGGAAGGCCTAGTTCACCTTGCAATAGAGTCAGCCATCCAACTTAAATCACTAGAAATTGCACTAGAAAACTGGGATGCTAATGTTGCTCTCAAGATAGTAATGGAGGTAAACAAATCCTTTTTGACAAAATATTCAGTTAATGTATAGATCCCTTTGACATAAGTATCAAAAAGGGGGAAATAAATTTTGAGGGGGAGAAATAGAAAAGCCAAAAGGAAACAATAACTGCAAGGGAAGATGTGTGAAAGGGGGAGTCAGTACAAGGTAGATAGAGAAAGAATGACAAGGAAAGGTAGAGATAAAGAGTATCAAAATCAGCACGAGACAAATCCAACATGAGAAGTTTTGGATACAGCAAAGGTACATCAACTCAAGGGGAGTTAAAAATTTTGAGGTATAAAGTCCTTCACAAAATTTAGAACAATTTTAAAATTTTGTATATATGCCGAAAAAAATGTATATTATACTCAAAGAAATTAGATTCATCATGTATAGTTAAGTGTTTTTGACACTCATGTCAAAGAGGGAGATTGTTGATCTCAGAAAGGTTTTGACAATTGAGTGTCAACACACTTAAGAAATTTTTTAAGTTGATGTCAAGCATAATATAGATGTTGAGCTAGTATATGTGCAGAGTAAACTATAGGTGCTGAGCAAGACAAAATTTCTATATGTGTCGAGCATCAGTAATTAGTAAGTGTCAAGTAACACAGAATCAACATAAGATTTTGTTCCCTCACAAACTAAGATGTAAACCATTTTTGAGCTAACATATGGTGAATCTCGAAGGATTAAAAGATAAGATCAAATTTATTTGATTCCCTATGAAATCGACATGCAACCAATTAGAAAAATGGAAATAATTGAGTGGGAAAGATGGATAAATCTCAATCGTAGATTCATACCTAACCCTAAGTCATGAAAACTTTTTAAGGAGGTCAAAACCCCATAATTTAATAATGTACAAGAGAGTATGCGAGAAAAGAATGCATGCAAGGAGACAATACTAGCAAAGTTTGAAGGAAGTGAAAGGGGTGAAAAGATTTAGAAGAAGGACAACATTGCAGTATCAGTTAGCAGAACAATGAATCAAGATCACAATAGTTTCATACCAGATCAGTAAGGATCAGAATGGACTAAACATCAATCTAAAATCAGCAATTGAAGATTGTAAGTTATTAGGTCAACACATTCTACTATACTTTCTAGCCATTGTATTAAGAGAATGAAAATCCTATGAAGATAGGTTGGTTTAACAACCATTTTGTAAATCCTTTAATAGGGGGACATTCCAAGTGAATGTTTTGTAAATCCTTTAGACAGGTACACTTTTAACAAAGTGTTGGAGCCTTTAATAGGGTAGGCCTCTCATAGGGAAGAACATTGATGATGGTCAAACTTTGTAATCTGGACAAGTTACATATTGCTGCAGTGATAAGTTGCGGGTGTCATCCCCACCCCAATTTTACCTTCTCATTTTGGAGGGTTTCTGAGTGATCAAATATTGTGTTGTATATTTTCATGCATGCCTTTACTTTCATGTTAATTAGAAATGTTTCATGCATGTATTTATTTCAGTTAAAAGTTTTATGGCTTAAAGTTTGGTACTTCTGATTCACCCCCACCCCCCCACCCCCCCCACCCCCCTCTTAGAAGTATTCTTCCCACTTGTAAATTTCAATAGTTTAGTTGTAGAATTTGATGATGTGTGTCTATGGCACAAGAGGTTGTGTCATGTTAATTTTGATAACTTGGTTAGAATCAGTAACATGAGAAGAGTTAGAGGTGTGCCTAAGTTGAAGAAGCCTAACAATATAATGTGCAAACAATGTCAGTTAGGCAAGATGACAAAGTCAAGTTTTAATAGTAAAACTCATACCTCTAAAGGAATACTAAAGATTGTTCATATTGACTTGTGTGGACCAATTGAAGTGCAAAGCTACAAAGGAGATAAGTACATTATGATGCATATTGATGATTATTCTAGAATGATGATAGTTATGTTTCTAAAACATAAATCTAATGCTTTCCAAATGTTTAAGTGGTACTTAGCAAGAGTTGAAAAAGAAACAGGTAAAAGTTTGAAATGTTTGAGATCTGACAAAGGAGGAGAATTTACATTAAATGAGTTTGAGATGTTTTGTAATGATAAAAGAATCAAAAGAAACCATCTTCTCCCAGAACCCCTCCACAAAATGGAATTGTTGAAAGGAGGAATAGGTCTATAATGAACTGTGCTGGGACACTCATGATGGAGAAAAATATTGCTTTGAAATAATGGAGTTCTTTATGGGTTTGCAAGTACACCAAATGAAATATGGTATATACATCACTCAGTCAAAGCATGTCAAGGAAATACTAAAAACTTTTGGATTGGAAGATTCCAAGCTAGTAAGTACACCTATGGTGATAGGACATAAGTTGTCAAAGAATGATGATTCAACTAAGGTGAATCAAACACTATACAGGTCTATGATTGGAAAATTGCAATATGTAGTACATAGCAGACCTGATATTGATGTATATGTAGGGATAGTTGCAAGATTCTCTGCTAATCCCAGGGAGAATCATTTGATAGTTGTAAAAATAATAATGAGATATATGAAAGGAATAGAGGAATATGGTCTATACTATAAAAAAAATGAGAAATTTGAATTAAGAACCTATACTAATAATGATTGGGCTGGAAATATTGATGACAGAAAGAGCACCATTGGAGGAGTATTTTTCTTAGGTAAGAGGTTGGTCACATGGACTAGCAAAAAATAAAATTGCACTTCATAATCTATTGTTGAAATGGAATAGGTTGTTGCTGCTATTAATTGTACAAATATTGTATGGATCAAACAACTACTCAAAGGTATGAAGGAAGAAATTAATAAACCAGTGATACTTTATTGTGATAATGCAAGTGCTATAAATATATCAAAAAATTCTATGATGCACACAAAGACTAAGCACATCGCAATCAAGTATCATTACTTAAGAGAATTAGTTCAAAATAAAGAGGTGAAGATGGAATATGTTAACACAAAAGAGAAAATTGTTGACATCTTCACAAAGACATTACCTAAGGATGCTCATGAGTATCTAAGAGGTAAACTAGGGGTGATACCCCTATCAAAGGCTATCTAAGTAACAAAAGGAGTTCCATGCATCAAACAAGTTGACTGCCATATGTTAAAAATTGATGCAGTGGATCTTACTTTAGGAGCTATCTAAAGTAATTAAAGAGCTAAAACTACAAATCAGTCACAAGAAAGGTGACAGAGGGAGAAACTAAAAAAGTTCATATGTGCATATTAAGATGACAAGTCTTTAGCATTGTTATCAAAGAGGGAGAATACAATAGCAAAACTAAAAGAGATATGGAAGATAGACACTAAAAAAAGAGGGAGAAATCATAACTCAAAGAATGAGGGAGAAATTTTGATTATATCTACCTAGTAAGAGGATGATAATGTAGATGGAGATATAAGAAGTAATTTAGAAGGAGTCATAAGGATGAGTTGATTTTCTGTTAATCCGAACATAATAGAATTTTGTAACCTATTCAAAAGATGAAAGTTGTTGATAGAGGGAGAGATTTCAATGCAAGGAATTATTTTCTTTTTGGTATTTTTTTGGTCTTACTATTTTAACCTATTCAATTTTGTTGATCAGTATGGTTTGCCATCAATGCCAAAGAGGGAGATTGTTGATAACATATAGATACGAGTATGATAAATGTGTTTCAATCATTTTTTTGTCACTGATGTCAAACCTACTTTTTTTTGGTAAGGCATCTACTTACATGATTTAATTACTATCACTTATTTTATTGATGAAGAGGATTTGATCAAAAGATGTAACAATAGCACCTAGAGGAAAGGTTGAGTTATGATATGAAAAAGAGTACAAGAATCAACTCAGACAATGATATCATAATGCATTGACAATCTACTTAAGATTTTCAAAAGGTTGGTTATGCTAAGTGAGTTTAGAAGAACAAGTTAAACAAAGTTTGTCTGCAAAGATTGATTGAGTGGAAAATAGGTGCTGAGAAAAGTTAGTACATGTCGAGCATAAAATTAGTTGGAGCCAAGTAAAAGTCTATTTTAGTGTATGCCAAGTAAAACAGTTGATGATGAGTAAAGTTTAGTTGATGCCAAGCACTAGTAAACTTTAGTTCATGCCGAGTGATTTTATAGAGGATGTCAAGCAATGCAATGTGTGCTGAGCATTAGAAGCAAGTTAATGCTGAGTGTGAATTTGATGGATCTGAGTTGACAAGTTTGTTTTTTTGAATTGTTAGCCAAGTAGAAGATAAGGTTGATGAGCTGGTGGCACAAAATTCATGATAAATTGGTTTGAGGTAAATTCAAAGAGGATTGAAAGAGAATTTTCTAGAAAGGGATGAAATGGAATGAGGGGTAGATTCATTGAATCCTACCTAATCTATCCTAACCCTAAATTGGACAATGAAGAATGAATGATAAAATATCTTAATTCTCTATTTATAGGGATGGTTGATCAGAAGCAAAGGTTTTCATGTGTGAAAACCTAACGAAGACAAAGAGTCTAGGGTATTGCTCCGTTTAGTGACCTAAGTGAAGAATTTGCATTGGCATGTTAAGAAAGAAGGCTTAAGGGTATGGATGCTTGAAGGGTGAACAAGCTGTCATAGTTGAAGTGTGTGTAAGCCAAGAAGAATGGAGAACTAAAACAAAGATATGTAATCTACAAATGGAGTTGTAAGTTTTTATCTAATCAAGCCTAACTATTACTCTCTAATAATTGTAATTAGTCTAGGGTAAATCCTTTGAATTAAGGTTGACCTAACAATCATTTGTAAATCTTTTAACCAGGTGACATTCCAAGTGAATGTTCTAAAGTCCTTTAACAAGGCTCACTCCTAATAGGGTGATTAAAATCCTTTAACTAGGTCACATTTAAGAGTGTGCATTGTAACCTTTAACAGGGTTGGCCTTTCATAGGGCATCACTTCAAAAGAGTGAGAAAGAGTAGCATGTTACTGGTGGTTTTTCTCAAATTGGGTTTCTACATAAATCATTGTGTCAAGTGTGTTATTGAATCTATTATGTTTCATGTTTACATTTCTACAAATTGATTTGCTAGTAACCTACAAGTTTTCAGTGATTGTATAATCTTATGGATGCATGCATGATGATAATTTTTTTATGGGTTCACTAAGTTGTGAAAAGTTTTAATTGTACATCTAGAACTTGGATAATTAATTCACCCCCCTCTCAATTATTCTAAAGAATTCCAACACCTTTGATACTATACATCTCATCTACGAACACTTCTCTAGGGGCTTTCCTAGCACAACATGATGATAATGGAAAAAAGTGGACTAACTACTATATCAGCCAAATATTAGTTTCTTATGAGATCAACTACTGTAGCATTGAAAAATCTTTTCTTTCTATGATATTTGCATCAAAAAATATTTGTCACTATATGCTAACACATTCTACACAACTAGTTGCTAAGATTGATCCTCTAAAGTACCTTTTAAATAAAGTTGTTCTTACAAGAAGACTAGCTAAATATATGATGATTCTATTGAAATTTGACATTTAGAATGTTGAATGTAAAGATATCAAAGGGCAAGCCATTACTGATCAACTAGCTAATTTTCCACTCCATGATAATGATCCCATGAAGATAGATTTTCCAAATTCCTCGATTATGTATGTGATAGAGAGAACTTGGAAAATGTTCTTCGATGGAACCCACACTCAAAATAGGGCTAGTGCTAGTATCTTGTTCATTACACCTCATGGTTACACAATTCTTTAGTCATACAAATTTTTTATCTCATTGCACCAACAATATAGCATAATATGAGGCTCTTACTAATGATACCAAGCTAGCTATTGAATGGAGGATGAATGAGATACATATTTATGGAAATTCTCAACTTGTTATAAATTTGATTATTAATGATTATTAAATAAAGGATGAAAATTTGGTACCATAAAATAAATTGATTGATGCCATAAGAAACTATGTCACTTTTGTCATATTATAACAAATTCCTAGGGCTGAGAGTAAGGTTATGGATGCTATGGCTACTTTGGCATCTATACTATTGTTACAAGAGCATGAATCCTAGTTTGAATTTGTGGTGGAAGATCTATATTACACTTCCTATGATTCCCCTGATGGAGTTATCTACACTATTGTTGGTCACAATTCCTCTCGCCATGCCACCATTTATTCTTACCTTTGTGATCAATTTTTTCTTGAAAATATCATCTACAATGAAAATGCAAACTTAGATCCACAATGCTTCCCACTATATCCTCATCTCTAGTGATTTTCATAGGAAGGGCCTAGATGGAACGCTTGTTAGGTTTCTAGAAATAAATGAGTCTAAAATAGCACTAATTGAATTCCATGAAGACATTTGTGGATCTCACTCTTATGGCCTTGCGCTTGCTCAAAATCTTCTTAGGGCTAGTTGTTATTGGTCTACTATGTAGGAAGATGTCATGCGCTATGCTAAATCTTGTAAGGAATGACATCTACATGGAAACCTAATTCATGCTCTTGAAGAAGAATTGATTCCATCCATCGAACATTGGCCTTTTCAGTGGTCTTTGATTTTGTTGGCAATATTCACCTTAGTTCTTCAAGTGGACACAAGTTTATCATTATGGATATAGAATATTTTACAAAATGGGTTGAACTTGTGCCTCTTTCTACTACTACTAGGAAGCATGTTTCTTTATTTATTCTAAATCACATCATCTGTCGTTATGGCATTCCCTCATCCATAGTTACTCATGTGGGGGACAATTCAAAAATAAGGACCTTAGACAGCTTCATATGAATTTCAAGATCAAACAACATTGGACCTCTATTTATTAACCCCAAGGGAATGGGAAAGATGAGGCATCAAATAAAACACTTCTGAAAATCTTGCATAGGATTGTACACAAATCATGAAGAGATTGGAATCTATAGGTTAATCCTTTACTTTGGGCTTATCAAACTAGCATACACACTCCCACTTTATCTACCCCATTTTTTTCTAGTCTATGGTTCTGAAGCTATTTTACTAGTTGAGGTTGATATTCCATACTTACGAGTCTCCTTGAAAGGGTTGATCACTGATGAAGATTATAGGGCTATGAGAAAATATGAGCTTGAGGTCTTAGATGAACATCATAAGGCTTCTTTTGACCATAGGAGGGCCTATCAAAAATGTATGTCTACCAGCTATACTAAGAAAGTTCATCCTAGAGAGTTTCAGGTTGGAGATCTAGTCTTTAGAGAGAATCCTAAGAATCAACAAGGTAGAGAACAAAAGGGTAAATTCAAACCTAAGTGGCTAGGACCTTATATTGTTACTACTACCTTTAGATCTAGTGTATATCATCTCTCTACACCTAAGGGGGAATAACTTCCTAAACCCATCAACATATTTCCCCTTAAAAAGTTCTATGCTTAGTGCTTGCTACCTAGCTTTCTACATACATTATGATCCTAAAAAACTACAAAAATATTATAAAATTGTTGGAAATATAAGAGGAGTAACTAAGAGGGGGGGGGCGGGGGGGGGGGTGTGAATTAGTTACCACTAAAATAAAACCTAGATCCCTTAGGTGTCAATACAAATCAAAATGAAAAATTTGTTGAAACAAGTTTACTGCAGTAACTCAGTTAACACATAGGCACACGGTTAACACTAGCAATTTACTGTCACTCAGCAAACACTGAAATATCAATTGTAACTTGGTAAATACTAAATGTACATATCTTAAGATATTAGGTGTGATTATCCTTAATTAACTTAGTTGCATACACAGAAAGAAAATAGTATGAACACAATAGACACCAATTTGGGAAAACCATCAATTGCAACTAGTTACTATTTTTCACTCTTCTAAAGTGATCCCTATTAGGAGCCAACTCTATTAGAGGTTAAAAAACACACTATTAGGTGTTACCTTGTTAGAGGATTCAATCACTTTTTTAGGAGTGGCCTTGTTACAGGTATTTAGGTACTTCAATCTAGAAAATCAACCTTGTTAGAGGATTTACAAATAGTTGTTAAGCGAACTCTGTTAAGAGATTTGATTCACTACTACAATGGTTAGAGAGTAGCAATGACTTGACCTAATGGATTATGCAACTATCTTTTCTAATTTCAAATGTCAATTCATGCTTAAATACTTGATCCTTCTTGATCAAATAAATCTTTGTGGCTCAACAAGTATATTTTGTTTATCCTTCCAATTCGCTTCTTCTAAACATTTTCTTATCTTCCTCACTTTCACACGTTGCTTCAATCCTCAACTTGACCTTATATTTATATCATAAACATAGTCAAGTTGGATTGAATACAACTTAAAATAATTAATATGCATCCCTTCAGTCGGCTAGAACTAACAAATTAATTCATTAAACTCAATATGTTAAAACAAGAAAATCTTTTGTTAGCTGACCCTACTCGGTAGACACTAACTTAAAATAGATTTTTCTGTGTTAACTAAGTGAGCTCAGTTAACACTACATCTTAAGTTGATTTCCTTTGGTAACTGAGTCAGCTCGGTTAACATTAGTTCCATGCCAACTTTCCTTAATTTCTTGAGTGAATTCGGTAGAGACTGTCTTCTACGAATTCTCTTTGGTAACTGAGTCAACTGGATTAGCATTCATTACTTGTCATATTTTCTTTGTCTCCCAATTGAACTCGGTAGACACTATCTTCCTAAACTTGATTTACACTAGAATGCTTGGCAGATATTGAAAATTGTCTTCATCACTTGAGTGAGCTCAACAGACACTGAGTGGTGAAGATATGACATTTCATGTAACATCAAAGATAATATACAATTGATAAATTTTTTTCAACAATATCCCTCTTTGGCATTGATGAAAACACAATATGGCATATTATAATGAAATTTTCTTATTCTCATCCATGAGAACTCCCTCTATCAGTGTGAGCTCCCTCTTACATCAATCTCTCCCTTTGGAATGATTTATTTGCATTTCTAACTTTAGTATCTCAACAAACTCTGGCATTTTATGCATAAGTTCTTCTTCTTTTTCATATCTTAATCATTCTTCCTCTTTGACATCTCAAAGATACAATTTTTTTTGTATTATGACAGTATACAAACTCTCCCTCTTTGGCGTCTCATGCCAAAGACAACATTCAGTGATTTTTAATGTACCTAGTGTATAGATTCATATGCAATCTTCCCTTTGACTACTACATCAACTTGACTGATCTTTAGAATACTCATTTAATGCATCGCTCAAACTCTTTTTAGTGAGCTTTAGATAGGGGAATGACCCCTAGCTTACCTCTTAGATACCAAAATGCATCCTTAGGTAAAGGCTTGTTGAATATGTCTGCAAGTTTCTCTTTTGTATTCACATATTCTAATCTCACCTCTTTGCCTTGCACCAATTCTCTTAGAAAATGATACTTTATTGTAATGTGCTTTGTCTTGGTATGCATCACAAGATTCTTTGATATATTAATTGCACTAGTGTTATCACAGAAGATAATAATTGGATCCTTGATTTCTTCCTTCATACCTGGAAATAGTTGCTTGAACCAAACAATATTGGAACAATTGGTTGTTGCTACAACATACTCTACCTCTACTATAGACTTAGAAATGCAATTATGCTTCTTGTTTGTCCAAGATGCCAACCTATTTCCAAGAAAAAATTCTCCACCACTGGTGCTTTTTCTTTCATCAATACTTCCTACCCAATTTGCATAAGTGCAAGCATTCAAATCAAAGTCGCCTCCTTTCTTGTATCATAATCCATAATATTTTCAGTACCCTTAAGATACCTCATGATTCTCTTTATTTCCATCATATGATTTTCTTTAGGATTAGCTAAAAATCTTACTACCATAGCAACTCCTAGAAAAATGTCAGGTTTGGTATGCACTACATATTGAAGTTTCCAATCATGGATCTATATGTGGCCTAACCTACCTCCTTGGAATCATCATTTTTGGAAAGCTTATTTCCAATAGATGTAGGTGTTCCAACTGGTCTTGAATCCTCCATTCCAAACTTCTTTAGTATTTCCTTGACATAATTAGATTGAGTAATGTAGATGCCATCATTCTTCTATTGAATCTACAAGCAAACAAAGAATTTGATCTCTCCAAACATTTACACCTCAAATTCATTACTCAGTTTCTCTAAAAAATATTTGCACAAATCATCATTTCTAGTGAACAGTGTATCACCCACAAATATTTCTACCATCACAATCTTCTTCTCTAGACCTTTTTTGATGTATAGGTTGCTATTATCATTAGTCCTTTGAAAACTAACCTTTATCAAATAATTATGCAATCTTTCATACCATTCTCTAGGGGCTTGTTTGAGACTATACAAAGCTTTATGTAATTTACAAACTATATCCCTTTTGTTAGGATCTACAAAACCTTTAGGTTGTTCAATGTGGACTTCTTCTTCTAGAATTCCTTTCAAGAATGCATATTTCACATCCATTTGATACACTTTGAATCCTATGTGTGCAACATAAGCAAGTAGAGTCCTAACACCTTCTAATCTTGCAACAGAAGAAAAAGTTTCACCATAATCAATACCTTCCTCTTGAGAATAACCTTTGCATATTAACCTTGCTTTGTCCCTTGAAACTTTTCCATCTCCATTCAACTTATTTTTGAATACCCATTTTGTGCCACTAAAATTCTTATCCTTGGGTCTAGGAACAAGAATCCAAGTTTTGTTCTTCTCTATTTGGTAAATCTCTTCATTCATTGCTTCAATCCAATTGTCATTATCCAAAGCATCTTTAATAGTTCTAGGCTCAAATTCAGTAAGAAAACATGTACCTTCCAATTTGTTCCTTGTCATTGTTACTTCTGATTTGTCTCCAATGATCTACTCAGGTGCATGGTGCCTTTTGACATATCTTGGAAGTATAGGTATTTTGGATTTATGTAATGGGCGCCCTGGAAATGCCCAAGAACTAACCAATTGCTGAAAATGATTTTAATATCTTTGCATAGGTTTCAATCCACATAACATGAGCAAGAATGAATTTATGCAAATTGAAAATTGAACCACTACTGAAATAATATTAGTTCTCACAATGATAAAATCAAGTACATAGCAATGTATTCCAAAGGCCAAACCCCAAGGGAATGGTGTCTAGAATGTTACAATAGAGGAAGAATGTCCTCTAATGCCAAGAAAGATATGTGACTCACACATCCAAGCTCTTATCAAATGCAATTCACAATCATCTAATACAATCATCCCATGCTCAACAATAAGATTCTCACCCCTATTTATCCTTTTCCTTCACCCTTCTAGAAGGAACTAGAGTTTTCCCCCTTCCAATAATTAATGCATTCTCTAGAAACTCCTCCCTGGCAATACAATAAGTAATTGTGCTTCTAGAAAATTAAATTACTAGAGGCTTCCCCCTTTCCAATAATTAATACACACTCTAGAAGCTTCTCCCTTGTAATACAGTAATTAATCAAATTAATTAAATATAAAGTCACCTTTTAATTTTTAATTTATTTAATGACTTTATAAAAAATTAATTTAACTACTAAAGTGGGGACATTACAGTCTACCCTCCTTGAAATTGCTTGTCCTCAAGCAATCCAACAACACAGTGAACTCCAACCTCCACCTAGATCCCAAATGAAGTAGTATGTGACATCCCTATGGACACTAAACCAACTACAAACCAGCATCATCAAGACCAACCACATATCTTGCAACTTAGCACCCAAAACTTGTGTTGATGATGTAGAAGTCAAAATGTAATTATCACCAACATGCATTGAAAAAGATGTAGCTATAGGAAAACCATATGCACTCATGCTAACTGTATCAACAATAAGTGTAGCCACATCGAAATATATGGACATAGGAACAACACTAACTACTGCAACAGAAAACTGAACTAAGTCTATAGTTGATGAAAACTCATAATCAACATGTGCACCATCATTAGAACACACATCAACCACTACATGCATACTGCTAAACTCCTCATTGGATGGTTCAACTGTCACAAAAGTAGCTGTTGATATGACAATATCCTCACATTCTCCTAATCCAACTATTGTTGCATTGCCATCCCCTGTCAAAGCTTCATATGTGGGATCCTAACTATCATGAACATCATAGTCGGGTGGCTCTATATGTGTCTCAAACCCACCTGAGGAATCAACTACCTCCTACACTAGAGCAACATACAAATCGTCAATGTTGATGCCCATTTGTCTAGCCATAAGCTGCAACATCATATCCATTCACCTATTCTACTCCTCTAATGTACCCAATAACCTGAACATTACATTTTCCTAATCTGAACCAATATACATTTTGTCAAACACTTTTCCTTCTATCTGGTTGTCCCAAATTCCCTATAAGATCTCCACAAGATGGCAAGACTTATAGCTCTGATACCACTGTAATGGGCACCCTAGAAATGCCCAAGAACTAACCAATTGCTGAAAATGATTTTAATGTCTTTGCATAGGTTTCAATCCACATAACATGAGCAAGAAGGAATTTATGCAAATTGAAGATTGAATTGCTACTAAAATAATTTTAGTTCTCACAATGATAAAATCAAGTACATAGCAATGTATTCCAAAGGCCAAACCCCAAGGGAATGATGTCTAGAATGTTACAAGAGAGGATGAACATCCTCTAATGCCAAGAAAGATATATGACTGACACATCCAAGCTCTTATCAAATGCAATTCACAATCATCCGATACAATCATCCCATGCTCAACAATGAGACTCTCACCCTTATTTATCCTTTTCCTTTACCCTTCTAGAAGGAACTAAAACATTAATTAATTGCATTTACTAGAGGTTTCCCCCTTCCAATAATTAATGCATTCTCTAGAAACTCCTCCCTGGTAATACAATAATTAATTGTGCTTCTAGAAAATTAAATTACTAGAGGCTTCCCCCTTTCCAATAATTAATACACACTCCAGAAGCTTCTCCCTTGTAATATAGTAATTAATTAAATTAATTAAATATAAAGTCACCTTTTAATTTTTAATTTATTTAATGACTTTATAAGAAAATATTTTAACTACTAAAGTGGGGACATTACAATTTAGAGCTTGTTCCACTTGCCTCGCCATGATCTTCTACATCATGCTTGGGTCCTTCAGACTCTGACTCGGGTTGCACTTGTTGCAACTTAGTTGCTTCTAATTGCAACTCAACTTCTTCTAATTGTGACTCAGGTCCTTTAGACTATGACTCGGGTTGCACTAGCTGCAACTCAGGTACTTCAAGAGATTTTGAGGACTCAGGAGGTGAAGTTTGTTGACTTCCAATTGAATTAGGCAACATATCAAGTTCAAAGTAAACAAACTTTCTAAATTCTTCAGGTTCTTTGCTACTTTCTTTTTCACTCTTTTCTGCAAACTCATCAATATTTACATGTGCACTTTCTATGATCTCATGAGTGGTTAGATTCAAACATTTTTATTATTTACTTCTGTTAGAGTATCCTAGGAATATGCCTTCATCCCTTTTGACATCAAATTTACCTTTCCTAGTTTCCTTCAAGATATAACATTTTCTACCAAATACTTTGAAGTAACTTACATTAGGTTTGTAGCCATACCATAGTTCATAGGGGGTCTGATTTGAGTCTTTCTTCAACTGTACTCTATTCAAGGTATACACTATTGTACTTATTGCTTCCTTTCAGTATTTGATTCCAACATTCTTTTCTATCATTAGGGTTCTTGCACAATCCATGATAGATATGTTCCTTCTTTCTACTATGCCATTATGTTGAGGTGTACTAGGGGCGAATACTTGTCTCTTGATTCCTCTTTTAGTGTAGAATTCATTTGAGATGAATTCACCTTCTCTTATTTCTTGTTTCTTTCTCAACTTTAGCTAGATACCACTTAAACTTTTGAAAAGCTTCACACTTATCTTTCAAATACATCACTGTCATCATTATAGAGTAATCATCAATAAATACAATGAAATATTTATCTCCACTATAGCTCTTTATGCCAATAGGTCCACAAAGGTTTGTATGAACTAGCTCCAAAATTTCTTCATAATGACAGTTATTGTTTTTGAAACTAGTATTTCCCATCTTTCCAATTTGACAATTTTTGCACATGCCCATATTAGGTTTTCTCAAACTAGGAATACCTCTTACTCTTTTGTTCTTTCTCATTTTGATCAAGTTATCAAAATTCACATGACACAACCTTTTATGTCATAACCAACTTTCTTCTACTTGAGCAATGAAACATGAACTTTCACTTAGATCTAGGTAGAATATGTTGGTCTAGTTTTTCATCCTTGCCATATGTTGAACCTCACAATAAAAAAACCTAGGGTCATATTTGAAAAAAATTGGTAGTCCTTAGTGAAAAACCCTAGTTCAATTTTCTTGAAAGATTACTTTATTTTTATTCTTCCACGAATAGAAATTTTATTTTTCAAGCTTACCTTAACCATGGTCCTATCTCAAAACCATTAATGTGAACCTTTTTAAGCTTTAGATGATCATCTTTGGCCAGTCATTGATCTTGGTAAAATCTACGAATGGTGCTTACCCACAATATGAAGTTGCAAGGTTTTTAAATAATGTGGGGAAGCACCATTGAGACATGTAGCATACAATGACATCATGGACCCACCCTTTTCAAAGGTAATAATGAATTCTCTAACATGGAAATTATCAGAACATGTTGGCTAAAAAAATGAAATACTATTGGTCAATTTAACTGATTTGGCTCAACAAAGATGCAATTTTTGTGATCCTCGATTTGCACAGGATCGATGATTGGCACTTACCTACAATATGAAGTTGCAAGAATTTTAAATAATGTGGGGAAGTGGTATTCTACCATATGGCGAGGTGAGACCAAATATGATGAACAATTGCTGACTTATGCCAGGTTGGAAAAAGGTGTTGATATGGAATGTCAGTTTGGTCATAATATTAAATGTCTTATTTGTAATATGTTGTGCATTTTCATCACCATCAATCTTTAGGAGATTGATGACTGGCACTTACCCACATTATCAAAATACTCAAACTTTAAGCAAAGCGAGGAAGTGCCTACTTGACACATGTCCAAGATATTCAAAGCTTTAAAATAGTTTTTCTTTTTAAACAAAGCCACCCGATATCGTGAAATCGACAGATTAAATTCAAACTTGAAACGTAACATAAAATTAATGGCTAAAGGAAATTAATACTACTCAAAACTCCTTCATGTGATCTTAATGCCCTGGTATAATTTGTAAATTTTCAATTATTGAACCACACAATCGCAATGAATTCTTAGAGCACAAGGGTTTACAGAGCTAGGGCCCAAAAAAAATTCAGCAAATTACAATACAATTTACAAAGAAAAGGAAGGACAATTCAGCAGGTAACTAGTCTGTAACTATTGAAAATCAAGGAATTAGAACTGTGTGAAGTTAATTTTTTCAAAAATGCCTCCAAGAAAGGAATTCTCTAGTCACACTGATTATCTTAAAACATCTGTTCATGATGGTTCCCTTGAACAATTCTTGATGTCTATACATGAAATAATAGTAGGCAGGGAGTTTATTTCAAAAAACCCTAGGTTGGTTGTGGGTGAGGGTTTTTATGATAAAGCTAATTGGTTGAGAGATGCCCAAGTTTCTATAGGAGGGTTAGAATTGTTTAAAAAATAGTTTTCCAAATGCAACCAAGACACCCCTCTGAGTAATGTTTGGGAATTTGATATCGATAAATTGGTGGTCCTTGGGGTTTTCTTTGATGGTGATCTATTATATGATATAGCCAAAAAATATGACCATATCACTACATGTTTTCTTTGATGGTGATCTATTATATGATATAGCCAAAAAATATGACCATATCACTAGATTTGTGAAGAATTATGCTGGAGAAAATCATTTCAGGGTTTTGCCTGAATTGATTAGTGAGGTTTTTAAGCTCAACCCTAACCATGCAGTTCATGAGCCAATTGATATGTATGATCTTCAAGAAAGATATGATGCACAAAAAGTATATCTAAGAGTAGGTCCATTGCAACAACATATTGCTAAGATTGGGTCACTACCCTTGGTTACACCAAGCACCCCAGAGCCATTGATGAAGAAATACTTCAATCCTAGAGCCCAAGCTTTATTTATCACTCTTTATAAGATATTTGGGATGGATGAGGAGGAATACATCCAAGGTGCTATTGTTCTTATTATGGCTCAAACATTGTAGTTTGGAATGAGCACCATTCTTGATTTTGCCACTTTCCTTGCAGAAGAAATTCATAATGGTTTGGTGGGAATATCTCAAGGTAAGGTAAATAGACCTTTTTGTTGGTACTCCTTGCTAATGCATATATGTCTCTATAAGGGGGTCACCTTTTTCTCTAAAGGAATAGGGCTAGAGCTAGAAAAGAATGATGAGAAGCTACTAGTCTAGCTATGGAGTGTTGATATGACTTGGGAAGCCAAGGATGCCAGTTATGTCAGATTTGACAGATATTTTGCATCAAGGCTCAGATTGCTCCTGAGAGAGGATAGCCCAAGAACTCCATAGCCTCTACTAGAATTAATTAGACCTAAGGACCATGTTAAGGGACTTCTGGTTAGTCATAATTGGGGGGATATAACCCCATACAATTTTTCTACTGTGATTAGAGTTTATGGTTTATGTTTTACCTTTCCATGTACCTCTGAAGATAAGAATTGCAGAATTATTGTGTCGAATTGGAACCATTAAAGAAAGGGATATGATCAACAAAGGTAAAGGCACTTTCTTTCCTGTTGTCACTGTGGCTCATGATTTTGTCTTTGTTAAGAAAGGCTGGAGGAATCTCAATTTATTTTTGAATAGATATCACAAGGAAAAATCCCATGCAAGATACATTGATCTAGAAGGATTCTATGACCTCCTAAGGGAGAGGACTAAAGCTAAGACTATTACACAAAATGTATACTTCCCTAAAGATGTTATTAGAAATATCTTTTCCCCTCATAGAAGGCCAAGACCAGAGAGTCCACCTACCACCAGTGCACCCAAAAGACAAGAACTAGAACATGGATCCTCTTCTTGTGTGGAAGAATATTCACCAACTCAAACCTCATTCTGAATAGAAGATAAAGCATCTTTAAGAGAACAATTAAGACAAATGAGTGGGGAAGGAGATGTCGTTGTTACTACTATTGATATGGAAAGAGGAGTGTTGCAGGAGCTTCTTATGCCCTCCTTTAACCTCACTATTTCTGATTACAGAGGTGAGGAGATAGATCCTATTATTGCTCAAGCCTCTTAGAAGTTCATAGATCATGAGAATTTTGTTAAATCTAGGGTTTTTGCATAATTTTTGTGGAGACAAAGTAAAGGAAATTTTGAGGAAAAATGTAAGAAAATAAAAGCAGAATAACAAAATAAATCAAACTCTGACATTGAGGAAGAGGTGAAGGCTAAATTTTTGAAGGATTTTTCCCAATTAACACTTGAGGTTAGAAGGCAATTGGTTAGGGAGTCAGGAATCTTGGTTTTTCCTAAGTGGGACATAACTAATGCTATGATTTTTTATTATATTAGAAAAGAAAAGGATGTGCAATATAAAATAGAGGAAGAGATCTCACAAGCACATAGGGGGATTAAATTTAGTAATGATCATCAAGCCCTAGTCATGGTCAATTGAAAAAAGAAATAAGACCAGAATGCAAGAAATTTCAAGTGCAAAACACACTAGTGCTCTTACAGTATACGTGGCTAATGAAGTGGGTAGTCAATAGGTTACAAGAATGGCCAAAGAAATATAAGAATTTGGGGATGTGGTGGTAGGAAAAGAACAAAGTAGATTCTTAGAACTCAATGCCAAGTTTGAAGAAATACTTAGAGTATATGAGGAGAGAGGAAAACAGATACAATTATTGGAAAATCAAATATCTTAGATGGACAAATAACTTAGAAAGAATAAAGTAGGAGAATCCAGTAGGCCAAGAATTGCATATCCTCACCCCCTAGTTGAGCCATTTAAATCCACCCCCATTATTGAGTTACCAGATACCCCACAGAGGCCTAAATTCTATACTGTTGAAGAGTTTGAAGAAGAAAAAACCAAGTTATATGAATTGCATATTGAATTGAATAATCAGTATGAAGAGAAGGTTAGGCAAACAATTTTATACTTGGTAGATAGAATTGAGTGGCCAACATTTTATGACCAGTTGGAAAGAATCCAAGATATATGGATGAAATAAAGAGGGACGAAGACAACTTGAAGCCCATTGTGCAGAAATGGAGTGAAAGAAATGAGAATATTACTGTTATGTGTATTTCTATCATCCAATTACCTTGCCATCAAATAGAGAAGATTTTTTATATACTTAGTAATTTGAAGGACTTTGATGAGAAATAGATTTCTATTTAGAAGAGAATAACAATTTGTTTTTCCAAGTACATAACAAAGAAGTTTGACCTTTTTCCTAGTGCCCTTAAAAGGGTTAACAGGAGAAAAGAAAAAGAAGAATGGGCAAAGGAATTAGATGAACTACTATGTCATAGAATGAATAATGTTATAAATGAAAAGGGGCATATATTATGGGCAATGACCAATGAAGAGCTAGTCAAAGTGCAACTATTTTACAATGTTATCAAAAAAGATCTTGTTGAAATAGAAAAAGTTGGAAATTTTGTAATAAAAGTGCAACAGAAAATCCTAAATTTTGATTGGCTTGATGACACTATTTTTGAACAAGTGGAAAGAAGAATTTGTGTCTTTAGAATAGGTGGCAGAAGATGATGGGGTAGATGAGGATGCAGAAGTAACTATTACCTTAATAGTTCATGATGAAGATAGTGAAAATCCCCAAATTGAGGTTAGCTTGCAGGTACCAAAATAAGACACATCATTAGCAAGCCTGATAGCCACATACTCTGAAGAGTCAGAATAACGAAAGAATAGATCATGGAATTCATAGCTTTGGAAATGTAATAGAAAAGTGTCCCACCTAAAGAAAATTTTGATGTAAAGGTTTTTTGTTACACACAATTTTTTCTTTTTGTGATAGCTACAAAATATAAATATCTTTTGTCAAAAGGACAACTATCAGTTCTTTGTGCCTGAAGCTTGTTGCATCTCACACTATATAAGTGAGATTCCAGGGCTAGAGAAAGGGTCTGAATAGTTGTATCATTTTTAGCTTCTGTTAAGTCTACTTTTAAGTCTTTTTGGTCCAATTTCTTGATGTGAATACTTTATGATATATTTTCTCTATAGGTTTATGAGAATGCATCAATATGATAGGATTTAGATGTTTTGTCTTGAGTCATTCTGAGTCTTGTTCAATTGTATAAATTTGTTTTCAAAATGAAATCAATACAAAGATGAACTGTCACTACATCTTTTCTGGCTAAATCTTGTCTCCATTTCTTTTACCTCATTATTTTGAAGTTGTATAAGCAAAGCTTGTCCAATTGAATGTAATTGAATGAAATTGTATATCAATTCACCATTGCTATTAGTTCAATGAATTAAATAAATGCTTTAGTAGTATTGATAGGGTCTCCATGATAATAGGAAGGATGTCTGCAAGTATGATTTTTAGTGAGAATTGTTGGTAATGTTGATTGTAAAGCATTCAATCAGATCTAGCAATTGAATGGACTTTGAATCCCAATGGATGAGGCACTAATCTATTATTTCTAATCTATATGAGAAGAAATCATAAACAAGCATCAAACTCAAACTCAAAATCAATTTTTACTTCACTGTTCAAAAGATCTCAATGCTAGTCAGCACTTCTTTGCATTTGATTTATAAGCCTTAGTTAGCTACAATTGCTATAAATATTTGCAAATTTGAGAAGAATTGTGACCAAATATGCTTATAAGGGATGTTTATTGTCTTAAGGTGTCATGGAATGAACAAACTATGTATATGTCAAAGATAGAAGATGAGAATTGAAATGAAACTAAGAGATTCTTATTTAGTAGCATTCATTTGAATCATCCCTCAGGTATACCCACCTTGGTTCTGCAGAGCCTAAAGAGTAGGAAATCTATCTAGATTTTGTTGCAATTGGGTCTAGATAAGAAACACATTCAATTCTTTATAGGAAGTAGTTGATCCTTAGATTGTTTGTGCTTTTATTATCTTGGTATTAAGTATCTTGTTACTTAATAGTTGAAAAACTCCAACAAAATGGTGACTCTACTAGGGAATTGCTTAACACACATGTGTGTGTAAAGTGTACGACAATATATTTGATCCTGTTGTGTACGTATGTGTCGAATAATTTTGTAGTACTATTTGTGGTTATAGTTGGCTTGTTTCAGTGACAAACCTTGAGAATTTAAAAAGGGAGAGAAACAACCCTTGTGCCATAGGTGTACATTGACATACACAGCCTCTATGAAGTGTCTTATCTATCAAGCAAGAATTGCAGTCATGTGTTTTTTGTGATTGGTCCCTTATGTTATAAAGATATTTGGTATTTTCCTATAATTTTTTTTTTGATATCAAAAGCTATTTTACTGTCATATTGTCCCTTAAATAGGGTGGCGACTCAGTCAAGGTTTTGAAGCTAATGCATATGTAATAAGAAATCCTCTTTAATGGTTGATAAAAGGAAGAATACAAGAGCTTATGCTAGGGCCAATCCTAATATACCCTTATCTATTGATTTTCCCCAAGGTAGTAGAAAGAATCAAGGCAAAAAGAAGGCATATCCAAATCCCACCTAGAAACCTAGAAGTAATACATCAATATATCCTCAATATCAACCAGTGGAAGGAAGGGAGTCTTATTCATTAAGTTGTGAGTTAGAAAATACAAGGCTTTTGGAGGAAATATTTAGTACTCCACTGCAAGAAGACCAAGTTTATCATGTTTTATGACCCTACTGATTCAGAGGCCACTTCTATAGATCCTAAGGAAGTATGTTCAGTGATAGAAGTTTTGAAGAAATGGGTCATAGAAGAGGAGGCCAAGTGTGTCCATTTGGAGAAAGAAATAGATCAAGCCACCTTAAATGCCATTATTGAAAGAGATAACCTACTTAGAAGGATGGCTACCTTGAAAGAACAAAATAAAAAGTTGGAAGAAAGGACCTCAGTCCTTCATGATAATGTGTTTGGGGATGTAGATAGTTTAAGATCTAAGGTTCTATAACAAGAAAAGCTCATGAGCCAAAGGCAAGAACCTGTCATTTCTCAAGTCCAAGCCTACAAGCCTATCCAAGTAGATCCTATAGAACCTACTATGAAATCTACAAATAAAGGAAAGGGAAAATCTATAGGAATTCAAATAAATGAACCCCAAGATGCATTAAGCAAATCTATAAATCCTCCCATGTCTAAACTGGACCTTGATCTTGAAAAGGATAGAAAAGAGAAAGAGGATCTAGCAAAGGAACTTGAGAAGGTTGAGAATGAAGCCCAAGTAGTAGAAACTAGGAGAAAGATTTAGTTAATTAATTCTAACTCTTCTTTAACTGCTTGGCCCAGCTTGTCTACTCAAACTACAACTTCTGTGCTTACTGGTGGACTAGTAATATCTAGTCAAGCTATGTATCATTCTACCCTTGTCTCTTCATCCACATCTAGTATCCTGCTCCCTACTATCGAAATACAACAATCTCAAGCCAATATTGCTCAAAATTAGGCCAATATAGTGAGCACATCAAATGCTACTAGTTTTTAGAAGAAGCCTATATATATGGAAAAATTTAGATAAATATCATTCCTGGGGATTCCTAGTTTCCCTCATCCCATATCTTTGGATCTAAGAGATAAAGTTGTTAAGTTCTCTGAGAATAATGATGTCATTAGAGAGGAACACTTGAGAGTCTTTGTAGACATGTTGAATGACTTTGAAGTTGAGCATGAAGATGTGGTGATGAAACTATTTGTGCATTCATTAATAGAAGATGTTAGGGATTGGTTTAGGAGATTACTAGATGATTGCATTAGTTCCTGGAGTGATATGGAAAAATCATTTAAAGAACAATATGGTGGCAATACTAATGCTAGCTTTATGTTGAATGATTTCAATAATATTAAGAAGAACCCTAATGAATCTACATTTGATTTCAATGTAAGATTATAGAAAGGAATGTACAAGTTGTTTTAGGTTATGAGATTGAATGAGGATGTTTTCTTACAACATATTTTAATGCTTTTGATAGCAAGATGGCTTATCAGTTGAGGGATAAGGAACCTAAGACTTTGAGGGATGCTTTCAAAATTGTAGTAAATATTGAAAATAATAGAAAAGCATCTGGTAAGCTTGGGAGAAGAGATGATCCAAAGCTATTCAATCCCAAGAATAACAACAAAAGGGAAGTTGATAAAACTCCTGTAGGTAAGAAACCTAAAGAATCCTCAATAGGTCAAGTAATGGATTTATTAAAAAAGATGAATCCATCAACTTTCAATTCAAAAAAACCCATTTTATGTGAGAAGGCCTTGTTAAATAATAACCATTTCAATAGATAGCCAAGAATGCAGAATTACCCCTACACCTCTCAATGGAAGGATGGTAAACCAATTCCCAACCAAACCTAGAATGTAAAAGATAAGGGTACACCGGATCCTCTACAGAGAAGTTCTATTAATATGAATGATGATGTACAATGGTGCATCATATGTCAATCACCCCACTATGCAGATTATTATGTAGTTGCTTAGTCATTTTCTTTAGATCAAAGTACACAACATGAAGAAGAAGAAGAAAAGAGCCATTATGAGGTGAGCAGTAATATGGTAGGTATGTTTGATGATTGTGTAGATTCAATTTTAGAGGAACATGAGGATGATGTTACTAGTTAGAGAATTTCTTACTAGCTACATCATCAACAAGTATTCTCAAATGATGAAAATTACGATAAAGACAAGGTATGTAATGTATCTTCAAATGTTGATAATATAAACTTGAGAATGCCTTCAAAGGAAGAGATTAACAAAATCACTGCAAAAATGATTTCTCAAGTGTACAGTAACTATAACCTGAGGAATAGGACAACTGGAAGTGATGCTGGCAAATATTCTGGTATATTCATCAAGGATATTTCACCCAAGATGAAGGATGAAAGTAGCAAAACTCATGCTGAGACAAAAAAGGTGAAAGACAATAAAATCATGAAGTGGGAGCCTAAAAAGAAAGTGCAATTTCAAACAAGTGATACCCGTTGAACAATAGTGCAAGAAAAGAATTTAGCATTTGATTTAGCCAAGTAGATTATAGTGCCTACTATTCAAAGGACTTCCACTCTAGGTATGCTTGTGAGCCCATTGTGTCAGAACCTATTGATATGATATCTATGTTGTCACAAATTACTGTCAAAGTACCTTTGTTTGAATTATTTAGAATTGAGGAGCATAAGAGTAAGTCCTTATCATGGTTGGGTGGGATAGGAAATAATAGTAGTATGGTTGAACCAAGTAATATTCAGAAAACTCTAGTAATGGTAGAAGATAATGGTATTATATCCCAAATCCCACAAATGTTTTTGGATGATTCATCAATAGCCTACATAGAAGATATTGACCCATTTTTTCTTAGTTTGATTATAAAAGGAAAAACCCTAAAGAACTACATGATAGATTTAGGAGCATTTAACACCATCATGCCTTTTAAAGCCATGGAAGCTTTGGGTCTAAAGGTAGATACTAAACAAGGTAGATGTAGAGGTATAGATGCTAGAGAAGTCCTATCATAGGTACTATTAATGCATTACCATTCAAGTTAGCAGCATATCCTAAGGTAGAATTGACCATGTCAGTCCTTGTGGTTGACATTCCTCCATATTATGGGATGTTGCTTTATAGGAAATGGAGTGATGCTATGGGAGGTAGCTTGCAGTGTGATTTGTCTTATGCAACTTTCCATATAGGTGATAAGGCAATTAGGGTTGATAGGGAACCAAGGGTTAATAATATTCTAGGATTCAACTTGCTTTTTGGACACTTGTGTAAATGCTTTTAGGGTAGAATTGATCATTCAAGAAGTAGAGAAATTGCCTGCTATGATTGAACATGAAGTGGAATGTTGTATGGATTCACCAATTTTGTGGACTATGTACTTTGATGGGGCTAGTTCTAACGAAGGTTCAGGGGCAGGGGTAGTTTTTGTTTCTCCTTAGAAGAATACCATAATATATTCATTTACTCTAAAATTTTCTTGCACCAACAAATAGTAGAGTATTAAGCCCTATTGTTAGGACTGAAAGTTGCCATGCATCATGGAATTAAGAAGTTGCATGTCATAGGTGATTCTAAATTGGTCATTTCATAGATAAAGGAAACTTATGCTTCAAAAAAAAAAAGGTTGAAACAATATAGAAATGTTGTCTGGGATCAGATAGAGATTTTTGATACATTTGGTATTTCATGGAGAGATAGAAGTCAGAATAAAATGAAAAATTTACTAGCAAATGTAGCAATCAAGCTTAAGGAAATATCATTTGTTGGAATCTCACAAATGGAAGTTCAAAATAGACCTTCAATACCTGACAATATTGAAAATTGGCAAGTTTTTGAAGATGACAAGGATATTTTAAACTTCATGCCAAGTGAGGAAAAATACCATGGTCGAGAAATGGATTGTAGTGATTCAATTGAAACCATTGATGGTAAGGAAACTATTTTTGGCTAGGAGATTGTGCAGTTAAAAACCAACAAGGTACCTAAGGGGTTAGTGGTTTAGGAGAATATTTTTGATAATCAAGATAGAGAAAAACCTGGGACTAGAGACCCTAAGCCTCAAGAATTAGAAGAAGTAAATCTTGGTACTACTAAGGGTCCCAAGAAGGTTTATATTGGCCAAGACATGCCTACTAAAATTAGAAACCACTAATTGATTTGCTAAGGAAGTACAAACATGTTTTTGCATGGTATTATTATGACCTTAAGGCTTACAGGGAAGATATGTTTCAACATGTTATACCATTGAAAGGTAATGTGAAACCTTTTAGACAGAAGCAAAGACCAGTAAATCCCACCCTAGCCCCCAAAATGCAGGAGGAGTTGATGAAGCTAAGGGATGGAGGGATAATTAAACCTATTATGCATTCTACTTGGGTCTCAAATTTGGTGCCTATGAGAAAAAAGAATGGAGACATCAGACTGTGTGTAGATTTTAGAAACCTAAACATTGCTTCTCTAAAGGATAACTATGGGTTGCCAAACATGGAGGCCATGTTGCAACAAGTAACTGGCTCTAAGTTGATGTCTATGATGGATGGATTCTTAGGGTACAATCAAGTCCTTGTGAAATAAAATAAACAATTTAAGACATCATTTACAACTCCATGGGGAACTTATGTGTATGTGAGAATGCCATTTGGGTTGATTAATGCTGGTGCCACTTTTCAGAGGGCTATGGATGTAGTTTTTCATGATTACATCAATAAGTTTATGGTAGTATATCAAGATGACCTTACAACTTATTCCAAGAAGGTTGAAGACCATTGTAGACACCTAGAGAATATTTTTATCAAGGCCTTGGAATATGGAGTATCTTTAAATCCAAAGGAATGCATATTTGGGGTAACAGAAGGCAAATTACTGGGACACATAGTATCAAAATATGGTGTAAAGATAGATCCTAAGAGAGTGGCAACCATTGATAAGTTTCCTAAGCCAAAAAATGTGAAGGGAATACAATCTTTCTTTGAGCAAGTTAACTTTCTAAGGAGGTTAGTCACAAACTTTGCTGAAATTAGTAGACCTATTTCAAAAATGATTAAGAAAGGAGCTACTATCAACTAGGATGGTGAACCATCATAGGCATTCTAAGATATTGAAACTACCATAAAAAATGCTCCAGTCCTTAGGACTCCAGATTACACAAAACCAATGCACATATTCTCTTTTGCATCTTTTCATACTGTAGTTGCAGTCTTGTTGCAGAAGAATTAGGAAGGATATGAGCAACCTATTGCTTTCTTTAGTAAATCACTACAACCTACTGAACTGAAATATGAGATAAATGAGAAGCAATAATATTCATTGGTAAAAGTTGTTAAAGCTTTTAGGTGTTATTTGATAGGCGCTATTGTTATTGCATTTGTACCTAGTGCAGCTGTCAAGGACATTTTTTCTCAATAGGATGTATCGGGCAGGAGATGTAGATGGACCAATAGGATCCAAGAATTTAACATTGAAATTCAAATCAAAAAATTAGTAAGAGGTCAGGGATTAGCTGAGCTTATGGCTCAATCCAACTCAGATGCTAATCAGATCAATATAGTAATAGATGATTTAAGGTCAAGTTTATGCGAAATGGACCATTGTGAATGGTATACTAATGTTATTTATTATTTGCAACATATGGAAGCCCCTTCCCATTTCACTAAAAATGAAAAAAGGAGTGCTAAGTTAAAAGCCATTAGGTATATTATTATCCATAAAAACTTATGGTGGAGAAACTTTGAAGGAGTACTACTAAAATGTGTTGATCAAGAAAAGTCAAAAGAAATCTTGAAGGAAATGCATTCTGGAATCTATGGAGGATATTATATGCCCAAGACCATTGCACACAAAGTGATGAGAGCTTTATTCTAGTGGCTTTCCCTCTTCAAAGATGCTTAGTTGTTGGTAAGAAAGTGTGATGCTTGTTAGAGGTTTGCAGGTAAGTTGAAAATTTTAAGAAACACACCATTAAAACCAATGGAAGTTCAAGCCCCATTCCAACAATGGGGAATGGATTTTATAGGTGAGACTTCTCCTAAGTCTAGTATTGGTTATTCATGGATATTGGTTGATTACTTCACAAAATGGGTGGAGGCAAATCCTACAAGAAATGCAACTAGCAAGGTTGTCAACAATTTTTTGCTAAATAACATCATTTCCAGATTTGGTTTCCCTCAAAGGATTATGATAGATAATGCAATGTGCTTTAGATCTAAGGAATTCATAAAATTTTGTGATAAATATGGAATCACAAGATCAACATCTTCTCCCTATCATCCACAAGGGAATGGACAAGCTGAGTCCACAAATAAGATCTTGTTGAAAATAATAAAAAGGATATTGGATGATAATAAGAAAGCCTGGGATTCTAAATTGCAATTAGCAATATGGGCTGATAGAGTGACTGTAAAAAAGGCTATAGGGGTAGCACCCTTTGATATTGTATATAGAATCCAGGCAAAGATGCCTCAGAATAACCTAGTGGGACTCTATAATTATATCCAAAAATATGATGAAGATATAATTGATGACATGTAGGAAAGATCGGATGAGCTGGTAGGATTGACTGAGACTGGGAAGGAAGCATCTCTTAGAAATTAGAAATTGCAACTACAGATTAAGACACTTTATGATAGAAGAACAGTGAGTAAGAAATTTGAGTCTGAAGATCTAGTCCTCATGTGGAATGCCAAGATTGAGGATAAGGTAAAATATGGCAAATTTGATTCTATATGGTTGGGCCCTTATCTACTTGAAGCTTCGTGGGGAGAGGATTCTTATTTGCTAAAGGATCTATCAAGTAACATTCTTGAGCTACTAGCTCATGGATAGTTCTTGAAGAAGTATTTTTGCTAAAATACTTATTTTCTCCATAAACAGTAGTTTTTAGGGATTTCTGTATATTTGTATATCCTTTATGTCTGTGTAAAGTTATTTTATACTCTTTTCCTATTGTAGTTGCTCTCTTAGAGTTGTCAAGTTCAAGGGAAGTCAAGGTCGCAGTCTACTTCTCCCAGGGATTCTAAGCCCTCATATGAATCTTTGCATATTCATTGTCCCCAAACAAAGTCACTGTTGGCCTGGTTTTTCATCCTTGCCATATGTTGAACCTCACAATAAAAAAACCTAGGGTCATATTTGAAAAAAATTGGTAGTCTTTAGTGAGAAACCCTAATTCAAATTTCCTAACAGATAAAATAAGACCTAGTTCAGTGCCCTAGTTTTCAAAGAGGTATTCATTTTCAAAATAGCGTGGGATATAGTTTACCCTAAGTTCTCTTTTTATAAAGATTACTTTATTTTTATTCTTCCATGAATAGACCTTTTACTTTCAAAGCTTACCTTAACCAAGGTCATGTCTCAAAACCATTAATGTGAACCTTTTTAAGCTTTAGATGAGCATCTTTGGCTAGCTGTCGATCTTAGTAAGATCTACAGATGGTACTTACCCACAATATTAAGTTCCAAGGTTTTTAAATAATGTAGGGAAGTGCCATTGAGACATGTAGCATACAATGACATCATGGACCCACCCTTTTCAAAGGTAATAATGATGTCTCTAAAGTGCAAATTATCAAAACACGTTGGCTAGACAAAAGAAATGCTATTGGTCAATTTAGTTGATTTGGTGCAACAAAGATGTAATTTTTGTGAACATCAATCTGCATAGGATCGACGATTGGTGCTTACCTGCAATATGAAATTTAAAGGTTTTTAAATAATGTAGGGAAGCACCAGTCAACCATATGGCAAGGTGCGACCAATTATGACAGACAGTTGCTGACTTATGCTAGGTTGGAAAAAGGTGTTGATATGGAATGCCAGTTGCGTCATGATATTAAATGTTTTATTCGCAATATGTTGTGGATTTTCATCACCATTGATCTTTAGGAGATCAATGACTAGCACTTACCTGCATTATCAAAATGCTCGAACTTTATGCAAAGCAGGGAAGCGTCTGCTTGACATGTGTCCAAGATATTCAAAGCTTTAAAATAGTTTTTTTTTTTAAAAAAATTTGTCTGATGTCATGAAATTGACAGATTAAATTCAAACTTGAAACTCAACATAAAATTAATGGCTAAAGGAAATTAATATTGCTCAAAACTCCTTCGTGTGATCTTAATGCCCTAGTATAATTTGTAAATTCATCATTATTGAATCACACAGTCACGATGAATTTTAAAAGCACAAGGGTTTCCAAAGCTAGGGCAAATTTTTTTTTGGCAAAGTCTTTAGCGAATTACAACATAATTTATAGAGAAAAGGAAGGATAATTCAACAGGGAAGTAGTCTGTAACTATTCAAAATCAAGGAATTAGAACTGTGTGAAGTTAAATTTTTTTAAAATGCCTCCACGAAAGGAATTCTTTGGTCACACTGATTATCTTAAAAGGTTTGTTCATGATGATTTCCTTGAACAATTTCCACTATTTATACATGAAATAACAACAAGCAAGGATTTTATTCCAAAAAACTCTAGGTTGGTTGTGGGTGAGGGTTTTTATGATAAAGCTAATTGGTTGAGAGATGCCTAGGTTTTTGTAGGAGGGTTAGAATTGTTTAAAAAATGGTTTTTCAAATGCAACCAAGACACCTCGAGTAATGTTTGGGAATTTGATATCGATAAATTGGTGGTCCCTAGGGTTTTCTTTGATAGTGATCTATTATATAATATAGCCAAAAAATATGACCATATCACTAGATTTGTGAAGAATTATGCAAGAGAAAATCTTTTTAGGGTTTTGCCTAAATTGATTAGTGAGGTTTTTAAGATCAAACCTAACCATGTAGTTCATGAGCCTATTGATATGGATGATCTTCAGGAAAGATATGATGCATAGAGAGTATATCTTAGAGTAGGGCCATTGCAACATCATATTGCTAAGATTGGGTCACTACCCTTGGTTACACCAAGCACCCCAAAGCTATTGATGAAGATATACTTCAATCCTAGAGCCCAACCTTTATTTTTCACTCTGCAAGATAATTTGGGATGGATGACAAGGAATACATCCAAGGTTCTATTGTTCTTATTATGGCTCAGCCATTGTAGTTTGGAATGAGCACCATTCTTGATTTTACCACTTCCCTTGCAGAAGAAATTCATAATGGTTTGGTGGGAATATCTCAAGGTAAGGTAAATAGACCTTTTTATTGGTACTCCTTGCTGATGCACATATGTCTCTATAAGGGAGTTACCTTTTTCTCTAAGGGAATGGAGCTAGAGCTAGAAAATGATGGTGAGAAGCTACCAGTCTAGCTATGGAGTGTTGATATGACTTGGGAAGCCAAGGATGCTAGTTATGTTAGATTTGATAGATATTTTGCATCAAGGCTCAGATTGCTCCTGAGAGGGGATAGCCCAAGAGTTCCACAACCTCTACTAAAATTAATTAGACCTAAGGACCATGCTAAGGGACTTCTAGTCAGTCATAATTGGGGGGATATAATCCCATACAATGTTTCTACTATGATTAGAGTTTACTATTTTTTGGGAAAACCTTATGTTTTACCTTTCCATGTACCTCTGAAGATGGGAATTGCAAAATTGTTGTGGCAAATTGGAACCATTGAAGAAAGGCATATGATCAGCAAAGGTAAAGGCACTTTCTTTCCTGTTGTCATTGTGGCTCATGATTTTGTCTTTTTTAAGAAAGGCTAGAGGAATCTCAGTTTATTTTTGAATAGATATCACATGGCAGAATCCCATGCAAGATACATTGATCTAGAAGGATTCCATGACCTCCTAAGGGAGAGGACAAAAGCTAAGACTATTACACAACATATATACTTCCCTGAAGATGTTATTAGAAATATCTTTTCATTAAAGGAATAAGAAGTTAGAAAAAAAAATGGATAGTCTTTAGTAAAGTCTTAGAATTCATTAATGCTTTTGACCTTAATTATAATCCTTTGAAAGATAAGAAGTATTGGGGGGCCAGAATACATGTATTAATGAATAATTTTGCTAAAATAATATAAAATATGAATGAAAAGAAAGCTACTTTTTCTAAAGCATATCCTGATAAAGAAGTAGAGGTGGAGAGAAGAATAAATAGCAGAATGATAGTCACTCCAGGCTAGTATACCTTACAAATGAGGGCAAGATATATTGTGGTTCAGAATATACATCATATTTCCCCTCATAGAAGGCCAAGACTAGAGATTCCACCTACCACCAGTGCACCTAAAGGACAGAAACAAGAACATGGATCCTCTTCTCATGTGGAAGAATATTCACCAACTCAAACCCCACTCTGAATAGAAGATGAAGCATCTTTAAGAGAACAATTAAGACAAATGGGAGGGGGAGGAGATGCAGTTGTTACTACTGCTGATATGGAAAGAGGAGTGCCTTAAGAGCCTCCTATGCTCTCCTTTGACCTCACTATTGTTGATTACAGAGGTAAGGAGATAGATCCTATTATTTCTCAAGCCTCTCAAAAGTTCATAGATGATCAGAATTTTGTTAAACCTAGGGTATTTTCACAATTTTTGTGGAGACAGAGTATAGGAAATTTTGAGGAAAAACATAAGAAAATATAAGAGGCAAATAAATCAGACTCTGACATTGAGGAAGAGGTGAAGGCTAATTTTTTGGAGGATTTTTCCCAATTAACACTTGAGGTTGGAAGGCAATTGGTTAGGGAGTCAGGAGTCTTGGTTTTGCCCGAGTGGGACATAGCTAATGTTATGATTTTTTATTCTATCAAAAAAGAAAAAGATATGCAGTATAAAATAGAGGAAGACATCTTAGAAGCACATAGGGGGATTAAATTTAGTAATGATCATCAAGCCCTAGTCATATGGTCAATTGAAAAAAGAAAAAAGACCAAAATGCAAGAAATTTCAAGTGCAGAACACATTGGTGCTCTTACAGTATACAAGGCTGATGAAGTGGGTAGTCAACAAGTTACAAGAATGGCCAAAGAAATATAAGAATTTGGGGATGTAGTGGTAGGAAAAGAACAAAGTAGATTCTTAGAACTCAATGCCAGGTTTGAAGAAATACTTAAGGCATATGAGGAGAGAGGAAAATAGATACAATTATTGGAAAATCAAATATATTAGATGGACAAACAACTTGGAAAGAGGAAAGTAGGAGAATCAAGTAGGCCAAGAATTGTATATCCTCGCCCTCCAGTTGAGCCATTTAAATCCACCCCCATTATTGAGTTACCAGATACCCCACAAAGGCTTGAGTTCTATATCGCTGAAGAGTTTGAAGAAGAAAAAACTAAGTTATATGAATTGCAGATTGAATTGAATAATCGGTATAAAGAGAAGCTAAGGCAAACAATTTTGTACTTGGTAGATAGAATTGAGTGGCCAGCATTTTATGACCAGTTGGCAAGAATCCAAGATATATGGGATGAAATAAAGAGGGATGAAAACAACTTGAAGCCAATTATGTAGAAATGGAGTGAAAGAAATGAGGATATTACTGTTATGTGTATTTTTTTCATCCAATTACCTTGCCATCAAATAGAAAGATTTTTGATATACTTAGTAATTTGAATGACGTTGATGAGAAATGGATTTCTATTCAGAATAGAATAACAATTTGTTTTTCCAAGTACATAGTAGAGAAGTTTGACCTTTCTCCTAGTGTTCTTAAAAGGGTTGACAAAATCAAAGAAAAAGAAGAATGGGGAATGGAATTAGATGAACTACTATGTCATTGAATGAATAATGTTATAAGTGAAAAGGGGCATATATTATGGGAAATGACCAATGTAGAGCTATTTAAAGTGCAACTATTTTACAATGTTATCAGAAAAGATCTTGTTGAAATAGAAAAAAGTTGGAAATTTTGTAATGAAAGTGCAATGGGAAATCCTAAATTTTGATTGGCCTGATGAAACTATTTTTAAAAAGTGGAAAGAAAAATTTGTATCTTCAAAATAGGTGGTAGAAGATGATGGGGTAGATGAGGATGCAAAAGTAACTGTTACCTTAACAGTTCATGATGAAGATAGTGAAAATCCCCAAGTTGAGGTTAGCTTGTAGGTACTAGAACAAGAAACATCATTAGCAAGCCTGATAGCTACATACTCTAAGGAGTCATAATAACCAAAGAATAAATCATAGAATTCAAAAATTTGGAAATGTAACAGAAAAATGGCCCACCTAAAGAATATTTTGATGTAAAGTTTTTCTATTACACACAATTTTATCTTTTTGTGACAGCTACAAAATGTAAATATCTTTTGTCGAAAGGATAGCTGTCAATTCTCTATGTCTGAAGCTTGTTGCATTTCACACTATATAAGTGAGATTCTAGGGCTAGACAATGGGTCTGGATAGTTGTATCACTTTTAGCTTCTATTAAGTCTACTTTTAAGTCTGTTTGGTCCAATTTCTTGATGTGAATACTTTATGATATATTTTCTCTACAAGTTTATGAGAATGCATCAATTTGATAGGATTTAGATGTTTTTTCTTGAGTCATTCTGAGTCTTTCTCAATTGTATACATTTTTTTTCTAAATGAAATCAATAGAAAGATGAACTGTCACCACATCTTTTCTGGTTGAATCCTATCTCCATTTCTTTTAACTAGTTATTTTGAAGTTGTATAAGCAAAGCTTGTCAAGTTGAATGCAATTGAATCAAATTGTATATCAATTCACCATTGTTATTAGTTTAATGAATTAAATAAATGCTTTAGTTGTATTGATAGGGTATCCATGGTAATAGGAAGGATGTCTACAAGTATGATTTTTAGTGAGAATTGTTGATAACATTATTGTAAAGCAATCAATCAGATCTAGCAATTGAATGGACTCTAAATCCCAATGGATGAGCACTAATCTATTAATTCCAATCTGTATGAGAAGAAATTATAGACAAGCATCAAACTCAAACTCAAAATCAATTTTTACTTTACTATTTGAAAGATCTCAATACTAGTCAGCACTTGTTCGCTTATAAGGATGTGTATTGTCTTAAGGTATCATGGAATGAGCAAACTATATGTCAAAGATAGGAGATGACAATTAGAATGAAACTAAGATATTCTTATTCAGTAGCATTCATTTGAATCATCCCTCAGGTATACCCACCTTGCTTCTGTAGAGCCTAAAGAGTGGGAAATCTATCTAGATTTCATTGCAGTTGGGTCTAGATAAGAAAGACATTCAATTGTTTATAGGAAGTATCTGATCTTTAGATTGTTTGTGCTTTCATTATCTTGGTATTAAGTATCTTGTTACTTAATGGTTGAAAAACTCCAATAGAATAGATTACCTTTTTTTAGATTACCATACTCAAATGTTGTCAACCTTCCCACTAGAGCATCCAATTTATCTTATTATTGGGATCACATCTCATCTCTTGAATTTCATATACTCTAACTGCATAAATAGGAAGAAAGACTCTGAGTACCTTTCTTACTACTATTACATCATCTATTTCTTCTCTAGAGGCTCTAATTGTACTTACACTTGCTTTGATTCTTTTAACATATTTTGTGATGTTTTCATCCTCTCTCATCTTCATCTGATCAAATTGAGCTCTAAGACTTTTTTCTTTGGCTCTCCTCACATTGTCATATACTCTATAGATATCTTTCAGTTTGACCCACATTTCATGAGTAGTAGCACAATATTTGACTTGTTCAAATTCAACATAATTAAGAGTAGATACAATGTTAATCATCGTTATGTTATGATTTTTCTTTTCAGTAATTTCTTCCACAGTCAAGGTTCCAATAGGTGCCTTATACTTGGCGTTTGGATATTTTCAAACCAAATTCACTAATGGTTACCAAATGTAGCTTCATAATTTTCTACCATGCCTCAAAGTTATCTTTGTTCAACTTGGGTATCCCTCTTTTGTAAGACATCCTGATCTTTAGCTTAGGTCCTTGAAACCTTCTCTGCAAGCACAAAAAATTCTAATACCAATTGTTGGAAATATAAGAGGAGTAACTAAGAGGGGAGGGGTGAATTAGTTACCACTAAATTAAATCCCAAATCTCTTAGATGTCAATAAAAATTAAAACCAAAACTGTATTGAAACAAATTTACTATTGTAACTTGGTTAACACAAAGGCACTCAGTTAACATTAGCAATTTATCGTCACTCGACAAGCACTGAAATATCAAATGTAACTTGGTAAATATTGAACATGCATATCTTAAGATATTAAATGTGATTATCCTTAATTAACTTAGTTGCATACACATAAATAAAATAGTATGAACACAATAGACACCAATATTTAATGTGGAAACCCAGTTTGGAAAAAACACCAATTGCAACTAGTTATTATTTTTCACTCTTCAGAAGTGAGCCCTATTAGGAGCCAACCCTATTAAAGGTTACAAAACACACTATTAGGTGTGACCTTGTTAGAGGATGTAATCACCCTATTAGGAGTGGCTTTGTTAGGGGTCTTTAGACACTTTAATCTAGAAATGCCACCTTGTTAGAGGATTTACAAATAGTTGTTAAGCCAACTCTGTTAAGAGATTTGTTTCACTACTACAATAGTTAGAGAGTCGTAATGACTTGACCTGATTGCTAATGCAACTATCTTTGCTAATTTTAGATCTCAATTCTGGCTTGAATACTCGATCCTTCTTGATCAGATAAATCTTTGCAACTCAATAAAGATTTTCTTCTTATCCTTCCAATTCGCCTCTTCCGAGCATCTTCTTATCTTCCTCACTTTCACACATTGCTTCAATCCTCAACGTGACCTTATATTTATATCATAAACATGTTAGCATGAATGTTGATGATACTAATTTGGGGGAGTATCCTAAGCATTAGAGAGTATTCAAATGTTGCATTCATGAGTATGTTTATCATTGATGACAACATAGCATTAAGTCTTTGAAGAGTGCCTTAGTGGCAGACAAAGATTTTACTAATACAGATAATGGTTCGATTTTTTGGTGATGGACAATTAAGGACATGTTCCAAAAAATGTCTTGATGATGTGACTAAGTACACATAATCTAAGTCGAAGATGTATGATAGTTATATTTGATTAACTGAGAGCAGTACAGAAACAGAGCATTATAGAACAACATTATGATGTTTGATTGCTATATTACATTTGAGATGCAATGAAGAGTTGCGCAGTGAACTAGTGACAAAGGACAGTTAGGTGGTGACATCAGTGAGTGTGCAAGCATTGAAGTCACATGTGTGAAGGTTTTTATTATACTATTAGTCAACTGTGCTATTATAATTGTAATTATTTAATTATCTTACTATAACTAATTAGGAAAGCCTTAAAGCTAACTCAAGGAATTATTATGAAGATATGGTATAAAGGAAAGATGTTTTCCTTGATTGTAAAAGGTATTAACTATCTATTATTTTTGTGAAGTGTGAGAAGTAGTAGAGTGTTGATTGAATGTGTGTAAGAGATCCAAGGGATTATTGGATGTGAGATTGGTGATCTGGTTGCAAGATCAGAAGGAGTTGAAGTCTGATTGACAAGATAGAGACAAAGGAAGGAAGTAAATTTCATATCTATTATTTTGCAAAGAATAATAAAGAGATCATTTGGATAGTGGGTTCATTGGTCTTTCCCTAAAGGTGTTTGGATAGTGGGTCCAACTATCTTCCACAACTCCTAACAAGGTTGGCACAACTCCTCATAGGGTTGGAATCTCCTAATAGGGACTCATATGTACTAAATGTATTCATAGATTCCAAATAGGGTCCATCCTCTAATAAAGAACATTTATATTAGTGTTAGAAATAGATAATATTGAGAGGAGGGGTTGAATCAGTATTCTACAAACTTTTGCCCACAACTAAATAGTGTTACTTTATAACATGCATATGAAAGTAAACCAACAATGTTGAATAGTAAATATAACCATACACACAGAGAACTCCTAACACCATTATTTTTTAACTAGGGAAACCCTGGCCAAGGCAAAACCCTAGTGGGGATGATGCCCACAAGATGATTCACTAAACAATAGGATCCTGTTAAAGATATTGACCCTGTTAGGAGTCTATGAAGTGCATATAATGTCTTGAGTCCTTGTTAGAGGACTAGGCCTTGTTAGAAGCCTCAACCCTGTTAGGATTTTCTTCAACCCTATTAGGAGTCGATGCCCTAACATGCAATTATACAATTCAATTCTTCACAAGATAGGTATACATGCAATACTTGCTTACTACTGTAACTCACACTTTCTTTGATCATACATCAAATCTTGCATCACATATATCTCTCATATCATTTAGTCTCTCTGTATAATAGTTTGCATCACTTTCTTATCACATCACTTCTTCACAATAATTGTGCAATATAAGATCTTTACTTATATCTTGCAAATTCATAAATTACTATTCAGTCAGCTTTCATGTCTTCACACACTTGACATAATATAAAATAACTTATGGATTATTATCCATATAATCAGCTCATCATGACTTAGGAATTATTTTGTAACCAAAATAATTCCTCAAGCCGTACAATGCAGTTTACTGATATACTCTGTTATGCTCTATTAAATACCTACACTGGTATTTTAATCATAACTCATGTCATACTATCCATACAAATCTGCACACTGGCACACACCATCATGACACTATCATGAAGCTTCTCTTAACTAATCATGAGCTAACTACATTTGGGAAAATTGGCTAGGTCCAAAATGATGTCATACATGACAAAAACAAATAAAAGTCACTGTACAAAAATTGCCTTCAAAACATAATAATTTTATTCATGTTTTGATGGATCATTACATTCCTTGTTACTCCTTTACATTAATACATAAATATTATCCCCCTTACATATACATTTACATCTATACAATTTTCCTATACATAATACTCCCCCTTTGACATTAATGGTAAAGTTGTCAAAAAACTATATTCTTAAAACTTTGTTGCCTTTTGTTGATCAGCTGGTCATTTTGGATATACAATCTACAAAATCATTCCTCAACTTGTCAAAGTTGTTCTTCCATTTCCCTTTGACTATATCTGATATACTAATGAGTGCACAAAGTGCATAAGATGCCACTTCAACTGTGCTCAAGTCAGTATAGGCAAATTTGTCACAGGAATTCTTTACTACAAGACATTCCTCCAATTGCCTTTGCAAAATGACAACTTTGGGCGATAATTATTTTCTTAGAATAGAGAATCTTCTTAATACATTTTCCTTGTCAAACTCAATGCTTCTGATAGCATTGTGGATCGTTTCCATCACAATTTCAGAATCTTCAATTCTAACCTTTGGTTGCTGCAATCTTGTAATGAGTATTTGAAGCTCACTCAATTGGCCTTTGATCTTTTCATCAAAATCTGATAGGTAATTGTATGACATTGTGCATTGTGCATTGTCCATACAACTTCTTACCTTCATATAAGTTCCTCCTCAACTCTTTTATGCACACATCTAAATTTTTCATGTTATTTCTAACATTTGTGCATACTGTATCAAACAATGATGCATCATGTGCTTTGCATGTGCTTGCGTTGTTGCTACTTCAACTAGAGTTGTGAACTCCCCATCAAAGGTCTTCACCAACTCTTTGGCCTTCTACAGTTGTGGAAATTGTCTTCTACATTCATTCCAAGACGTTATCAAGAGTCTTCTCTAAACACTTCATAGATTTGTTCTTCTCAAATAACTTTCTTAAGGGGCTCATTAATCCTTTTTTATCTTCATCATCAGATGGAATAGATATTGTTGTTGATTTTCTAGTCATTGTTACTATAGAAGGTACAATAGGAATAAGTGTGATTGTCTTTTTCTTCTCTTCCTCTACTTTCTTCTTTTCTTCATCCTCTTTCCTTGCATCCTCTTCAACTTTTTTCCTCTTTTCATCCTCTTCTTTCTTCTTCTCTTCTTCCTCTTATATTCTTCTTCTCTTCTTCTTCTTCTCCTCTTATTCTTTTCTTTTCTTCTCCTCTTCTTCTTTTCTTTTATTTTCTCTTTCTTCTCTTTCTCTTTTCTTTTCCCCTTCTTTTCTTCTTTTCTTTTCCTCTAGTTCTTTTCTTTTCTTTTCCTCTATTTCATGTTTTCTCTTTTCTTCTTCCTCTTGTTTCCTCTTATTTTCTTCCTCATCATCATCAAAGCTAGTATATGCAATGATATTGTTGATATTGCCAACAATATTTTCTCCATAGCCTACAAAAGGATTCTCCTTTGTATACATAGTTATGTGTGTACTATCCACTTGCATGGATTCAATACCCATAACAATGTGAGGTGGTGAAAGTGCCTGTTGTGTCTCTTCTGCTTCTTCCTCTTCATTGGAAGGTGTACCTACCTCTACATATACTAGACTATCATCTTTGATCTACATTCCCACCTTAGGCACTGAGGACATGTATTTCACTATTGCCTCCTCACTTTCTTGTCTAAGTTCGTCATAATTTCCTCCCATCAAAAAAATTTCTCTTCTTTTGTTCCTTAGCAAGGGTTCAATACCCTTCAAATTTTTGTCTAATTCCTCCTTAGAACCAACATCACATAGTTTATTTATTGTTGTGATCCCCATATTTGGATCCTCTTCTAACACTCTCATTTTCCTATTAATTGACATATTGTATAGGTCTTTAGGAATCTTATTTTGTATATTCTCAAATTTCTTATTCCTCAATATCATATTCCTTATAATACCATTCTCTAACTACCTTCTATCCATTTTTCTATACATACTATAACATTTATTCAACTGTACAAACTATCATCATTTATTATCTACAAGTTTATATTTCCTACCTTGGGTTTCCAAGCTCTTTTCCCACTTGATATTCTTCCTTCATGTGCATCTTTTTCAATAGGTTTTTCTCCAACTTCATCCTTATAACACTCTAAACTACTTATCTGCATTATTTTCTTCCTCTTTCCTAGTCTGTTGGTGGTCTATTTGACCCTTTTCTTGGCTTGTGGTGCAGGTTCTTGCTTAACCTTCACCAATATTTTAGACTTCCTCTACACAGTAGGTGCTTCCATCTCTATCTGCCTCCTAGGCTGTTCAAACCTTACTCTTATTGGTTGTACGTGCGCAACTACTGCATAAGGTGCAATAGGGGCTTGCGCACAAGTTTATGCCACTATTACATCTTCTGAATATCCTACTACAACAATGGGAGTTGCTTCCAATACTTCAATTTGTCCATTGGCCTTCATCTCTAGTGAAATTCCTTTTATTTCATTGAATACTTCCCTTGTCATGCTAGATTCTTTAAGGATAGAATCGATCTCTTTTTCAACCTTTTTCTTTCTTTCTTTACTATGTAGTTCTGACTGAACTATTCTTGATCTTTCCTCATAAGTTCCCCATCTAGGGCACTCTATGTCCTACTCTAATTAGAGTATGATTAGCACATACCCTTCTATGAGCTTTGTGCTCATCTCATAACCCATAGCTTCTATAAATTTGACTCTAGGAATCACTACTTCCATGTAGGTGTTGTCTATCTCTACCATGAAGCATATTTCTTCTTTGTACTTCTCTACCATAGAAGGAGATATTATATACCTCTTTTTCATCTTAGATTGGAAACTCTTCATCATTCTGTAAATGTCAACATCTTTGACATTCTTAGGCTTGGATCTATAGCATCGAGTCACCAATTTCATTGTGCACTTGCTGCTATCCCAATTTATCAATCTAGGAAACTTCCTTGTAACATAGAATAATAAGTGAGTCAATAAGGACTCAAATCTAAAAATTGCACTCTTACTTTTCTTGATCTTTGCAATGTTCTCCAATAGTTGTAATTTGATCATCTCACATAGGTTAACCTTCCTTCCTTTAAATGTCATTATATAGGCCACATTTAGAAATCCAGGTGGTACTGAGTTAACCCTTGATCCATGGTTCAACTTGTTTCCTAATATCTTAGTTAACAACTTTACTCCTTTAACTTGAATGGGTTCAATCTTCATGTTCCTCTTGTCAAACTTCATCTTCAGGTTTGTCTAAATCATTTTTCTAACACTCTTCTCATTAATAGGATTGCATCCTTCATTGCTCAATCATGTGATCTTGTGAATTAGGTCATTGTCTATAACAATTTGTGCATCACCTAACTAGAATATATCATCATGTACCCTACTCAATATGATTCGGGTCCATTCATGATTGTCAAACTTCATATAAAACATATACTTTACTAGACTTAGTTCATCTAGGTGCGCATACTCACACTTCAAGGATAAATAATTGTTACACATAACTCCTAAGTCTTTATGAATTTCATCATCGCCAATGCTCTCAATCTTATAGTGAATTTAACTTTTGATATCTTTGACATGCAACACATTTTTTGAAACTTTCAAAAATGCACCCAACGGATCATCCAAAAGAGAAAAAAATGGATATTTCTAGAACTCATATCTTAGTCTATCACTTACATCATACACAATCTAACTACCCATTTATCTTGTAACTATTAATACTAAAAAATTGATTTCAACACTTCGTAAAATACCTTGAATTCACAATTTAGGCTTCTACAACTTTTGGCTTCTCAAACTTCACTTCGCACTTCAATTCATTGTCAAATATCTCTTTAATTCACTCAAGACACTTTGCATAAAAAAATGGTACACTAATATCTTGCTTGTGATCCTTAAATCATTTCAAATTAGACTGCACATTAAATGTGTATCTACCACAAATTCAAATATTGTCTTTATTTACCAGTGACCTTATTTTCACAATTCCCTCTTACTGCAATCACATCTAGACTTTCGCACTTGACCATAGCTTCCTCTTTATGTCTTCTATCTACTAATAATCAAACAACCTCCAAGTCACTCTCTAACATCAGTCCCAACCAACTGATGCTCTGTCTCTGCTAGTACTTCTTAATTCAGGTAGGATGAGCCACAAACAATCTATGACTTCAACTTCCAATCAGGTGCATCAAAGTATTATTCTTCCAATGTTGTTTGATTACAATCTAGATTACAAGCTTTCACAAATTCTTCCTTGAAATCATCAGCATGTTTCTTAACTACTTCTCTTTGATTGTTGTCACTTCCATTTCATTCCTTCTATTATTTCTATTGTTGATCCTTCTGTGATTAGGATTTTTGTTAAAGTTCCTTCTATCCATTCTACAGAATCTTTTTGTGTGTCCAAATTTATTGCAGAACTAACATACAAGTCCATTTCTCCTTTGATTAGTTCCATTCTAACTTTTAGGTGCTCTACAATTCCTTACAATATTTCCAAGATTGTTAAACTTGTAACAAACTACTTTCTCTCACCATTAGGTCTCTCTCCATCATTAAATCTACTCTGGGATCTACCTCTTCCATTGCCTATAGGGTTAGTATTCCTAAACATTCTACTATTCCTATTATTACCATCAAATTTAGGTTTCTAATACTCTATTGCTTTATGTCCATAACCATGAGAATTATAAGAATAGAAATTAGTAATAGGTTTAAAAGACCTACCTGTGCAATCTCTCTTCATATGTCCAACTTCATTGCATATGAAACATCTACCTCTAAACTCATGTCTAACTTCTTTGGATGAATAATCTTTCTTAGGTTCGTCAACTTTCTCTATTTTCTTAGGTTCTTCAAATTTCTCAAATAGATTAACTATCTCAACTTCTTTAGATCACTAGATCATATTCTAGTTAGTTTTCTTATGGGTTTCTTCAATAGGATATGGATCTTTCCTAATCTCAACTTTCTTTGATGACTTTTTGTAATGAAATAACTTCCACAATAGAAGAAATAATATAAAATATTATATAAATACTTGATAATAACTTAGAGTAATAGGCCACTTTGAGGGGACAACCTCCAAATATCTCCAATGAGAATACACTTCATTATATGATGTTGAAATAAGACTCACAACCTTCTATATATACCTAATTATTCTTAGGTTGAATAGACACAACCCTACATAACATCTAGGCTGACCTACCTACCTAAATAATAATATAATAATGATAACATGAATTAATTAAGGATTAGGATATCCACAAGTTGAATATTCATAACCTTATATACACTTATATTAAGGGTGTAGCATGCCCCCTCTCTTAAAATAAGCATTGTCCTCAATGATAATCAAGTGTGGATTCTTTTGAATGAACTCCTCATACTCTCATGTGGCCTCTTCAACTAGTAAATTCTTCCATTGGATGAGATACTAGGTGAGGGTTCTATTCCTTAGCTTCTTCGTACATGTTTGAAGAATTCAATGTGGTTCCAAAATTATTCTTCCTTCTTCATCAAGCTCTACTAGTATTGTTTGAGTAGGAATATTCTGCCCAATTACCTTCTTCAAATAAGAAACATAAAAAATTGGATGTATCTTTGTTGTTGGTGGCAACTCTAGCTTGTAGGAAACACTACCAATCTTTTGCATGATTTGGTATGGTCCATAATATAGTGGAGAGAACCTATAATTCTTTTTTTGTTTCTTCATTGAGATTTGTTTATAAGGCTGCAATTTTAAGAAGACCCAATCCCCAACTTCAAAATTTATTTCACTACGATGTTGGTCTGCTTATTGTTTCATTCGATTTTGTGCCATAGCTAAATTATCCTTGAGTCATGAAAGTACCTATTGTTGATGAAGCAAGTGCTCCTCTACTGCCTAAACTCTTGGTGACACCTTTAATGATGATGTGATGGAAGGAGGATGATATCCATAAAGTGCCAAAAATGGAGACATTTTTGATGAGCTATGAAAAGAAGTATTGTATCACCATTCTACAAGAGGTAGCCAATCTACCCATTGAGATTGTTTCTTTGAAGTGAAAAAATATAGATATCCTTCCAAACATTTATTAACAACCTCAATTTTTTCATCTGATTGACGATGGTATAAAGAACTATGAGCCAATTGAGTACCCAAACATGAGAATAAATCTTTCCAAAAGTGACTAGTAAAGATAGGATCATGAACACTAACAATAACTTTTGGTGTACCATGTAGCTTTTGGATATTCTCTAAGAAAACTTTTTCCACTATACTTGCTGTAAAAAGATGTGATTGTTGGAAATGATTGAAAAGATCATGAGGGAGATTGTTGGAAATGATTGAAGAGATCATACATAAATAGTAATGGAACTGGTAAAGAATGTTCTCAATCATTGTTTTGTCATTGATGTCAAACTTGCTACTTGTAGGAATGACAATTTCTTTAGTGATCCAAATACTATCAATTGGTTGATTGACAAGGAGGAGGCAATCAATAAGATGTAACTAGAACACCTAGAGAAAGGTTGAAGTTATGATATTGTAATGAAGTAGAAGGATCAGCGAAGCCATTGATGAAAAAGTGTATTGATGACACACTCTAAGACATAGAGAATGGGCACATTGAAACATATCAAAGATGTAAGGTTTTAGCTAAGTCATTTGTAAAGCCTAACTAAGTTCATTAGAAAGAGAGAGCTGAGCAAGCTAGTAAGTTCCAAACAGATACCTAGTTGAAGTTGAGAAAGTTCAACTTCAGCAAGTGTCGAGAAGATACAAGTGTCAAGCAGAAACAAGTGTCGAGCAAGAAACAAGTGCTGAGAAGAAACAAGTGTCGAGTAGATACAAGTATCGAGCAAGAAATAAGTGCCAAGAAAATACAAGTGATGAGTAACACAGAGGTGTCGAGCATCAGTAAACCAATAGTGCCGAGTTGCTGCATTATTTCAAAAATTGAAGATTCGTCAGATCTAAGCCGACAAGGTTGTTATCTTGAACTATGTAAATTAAATAGAAGATAATAATGATGAGCTAGTGGCACAAAACACCATGTAGAAAAGTTTTGGAGAATACAACTGGACTCTAGATGAAGTTTCTAGATAAGAGGAAGAAATGGGGTAGATACATTGTATTCTACCTAATCCATTTGAAACCCTAAAATTGGAAAGAGAGAATCGAGTGGCAAAGACAATCCAAATTTCTATTTAAGGAGTCATAAGGTCACGAAGAAAAAAAAAAGAGAAGAGGAGGTCAAGCATGAAAGCATAAAGTGCTGAAGGAGGTGCTAAGGAGTAAGAAATAACAGTTACTTTGCTTCAATAGATGACCACAGATATGGTTTCATTGGTATGATGAGTAAGAAGAATTAAGGAGGTGAAGCTTGAGATGACAAGCTGTCAGAGCTGAAGTGATCAAAGCCAAGCAAAAGGACTAAACTGAAGTGTGATCTAAAATCTGCAAAATATGTTGTAAGTTGTATTAGATCAACAAGCCATTATTGTTACTTTCTAGCAATTGTAACAGATAGTTTAAATCCTATGGACTTAGGTTGGTTTAATAGCCATGTTGTAAATCCTTTAACAGGGTGACGTTCCAAGTGAATGTTATAAAGTCCTTTGATCAGGCCCATTCCTAACAGCATAGTGAAATCCTCTAACAAGGTCACATTTAATAGTGTGTTGTAAGTCTTTAACAGGGCAGGCTTTTAATAGGGCATCACTTTAGAAGAGTGAGAATTAAGTAGCATTTTACTGGTGATTTTTTCCAAATTGGGTTTCCACGTAAATCACTATGTGATGTGTTAATTTTGCATGTTTTATCTTTGCATATTGATTTACTGTAATTTTCTAGGATGATTGATTTAAGCTTAGATGGATGAAAAGTTTATGGATTCACTATAATTTGTGAAAAAGTATTATTAGGGCATTTGGACCTTGGATAACTGATTCACCCCCCCCCCCCCCCCTCCTCTCAGTTATTCTAAAGAATTCTAACAATTGGTATTAGAGCCAAACTGTTGATTCAGTTTAAAGGGACTATAAGAAAAAAATATCAAAATTCCTAAGAGAGAAGTTCTCAAGCTCAACAAAGACAACTTTGTTGCATAGAAAAGTTTGATGAGGCTACATCTTGGATCCATAGGAGATTATGCCCAAAATTCAATTGTTACTAAACATGTTGATCCAACTGGTACTCTTACTATAGAAGAGTTGAAAAATAAATAGGAACACAATTAGACAATGTTGGAGATTGCTTCTGCACTCAACTATGCTAAATTTGATGATATCAAAGGATGTGACACCACATTCAAAATGTGGAAAGCCCTATTAGACATCTATGGAGGAGATCAGAATGTCCAAAGAGAAAAAAGAGAAAGCCTCAGAGGAAAGTTTGATCATATGAAAATGGAGGAAAGTGAGCATGTTGCTCAGTATGGCGCTAGAATAAAGGAAGTGGTAAGTGCAATAAGATGTTTGAGTGGTCAATTAGATGAAGATACTATTAATAGTAAGTTCTTCAGAACCTTGCTCCCTATCTATTCTATTAGAGTATCAGCAATACAAGAACTGAGATGTGTGCCAAGAAACAATCTAAGTTTTGAAGGTATAGTGGGAAGACTGACTGCATTTGAGTTATCCAACTTTGATAACTACAGACCTGAGAATGTTGAGTCTGCTTTCAAGGCCAAGCTATCACTGAAAGATGTTGAATAGGTGAAATCAAAGAAAGGAAGAAAAATGAAATATGTATCCAGTGACAGTAGCACTAATGAGGAAGATGTGGAGCAATTGGAAGCATTGCTAGCTAGAAGATTTCACAGAGGCAAAGGAAAATTCAAAGGTAAGATGCCTATCATTTGTTTCAATTGCAATGAAGTAGGACATATTGCTACAAGGTGTACACAGAAAAAGGATTACAAGGAAGGCAACAAGTACAAATATAGAAGAGAAGATGATAAGAAAGATTACAAAGACAAAGGCAAGAAGTGTTATATTACTGAAGAGAATTATGATGATAATGATGATGAAGTTGTTTATGTAGCCATGAAGGATCAGTCTAATGAAGAAGAACCTACAGCACTGGTAACATGTATGAACAAAAATGACAGATGGATCATAGATAGTGGATGCTCACATCACATGACAGGAGACAAAAGTAAGTTTGTTAACTTTACTCAGTATGATGGAAATAGTGTTAGATTTGGTAATGATGTTCAATGTCAAATAAAAGGAAAAGGCTCCATTAAGCTCACAGAACAAATTTCATGTGATAATGCATACTATGTTGAAGGATTAAACTACAATTTGTTGAGTGTCTCACAATTAGGCAATGTAGGATGCAAAGTAGAATTTGGAAACAGAACTACAAAAATCTATGGTACTGATGGTAAATTGATAGGAAAAGGAGATCAAATAAGAAGTAATCTATTTTACCTTGGTATGGATGATGTTTCTTGTTTTGTTGCAAAATTTGATGATGAATGGTTATGGCATAAAAGGCTATGTCATGTCAACTTTGACAATCTGGTCAATCTCAATAAAATGAAGAAAGTCAAAGGTTTACCAAAATTGAAGAAACCTGATAATATCATGTGCAAACAATATCAGCTAGGAAAGAAGACAAAGTCAAGTTTCAAAAGTAAAAACCATACATCTAAAGAAGTACTTGAGTTAGTTCATACTGACTTATGTGGTCCAATGGAAGTAGAAAGCTATAAAAGAGATAAATACATAATGTTGTTTGTTGATGACTATTCCAGAATGATGACTGTTATGTTCTTAAAGAAAAAATTTGATGCTTTTCAAATGTTTAAGTGGTATGTGGCTAGAGTTGAAAAGGAAACAGGAAAAAGTTTGAAATGCTTGAGATCAGACAGAGGTGGTGAATTCACATCAAATGAATTTGAGATATTTTGTAATGACAAAGGAATCAAAGGACAAACGTCAGCTCCTAGAACTCCCCCACAGAATGAAATTGCTGAGAGAAGAAATAGATCTGTGCTTGACTGTGCCAGAATATTAATGATGGAAAAGACTGTTGCTCTAAAATATTGGAGAGAAGCTGTAAGTGTAGCTGTTCATACACTGAACCGAGTACAAGTTGAGAAAGGTACTAATACAACACCTTTTGAATTATGATATGGTCACTCACCCAATGTACAACATTTTAAAGTATTTGGTTGCAAATTCTTTATCCTTAAAGATGCTAGAAATGGAAAATTTGATGCAAAAAGTGATGAAGATATATTCCTTGGTTACTCTACTAGAAGTAAGGCATACAAGTGTTTGAATACTAACACTAACAAAATTGTCGAAAGTGAAAATGTAAACTTTGATGAGCATACAGAAGTCCAAGCTGAAGCACCAAAGAGAATGAACGAATACAAAACCTTTGTGTATTCTTATGAAGGAATGCCTATTGACGAGGATGCTGTCAATCAAATTGGGATTCAACAAAAAATTTTAGTTTCAGTCGAGTCACAACCAATGAATGTCGAGTTACATTCAAAAGTTGAGTTACAGAATGAAAGAAATGTATAATCTAATCGTGAAGTCAGTACACATGAAAAAAATGAGGAACAATCTGACAACTCAGTGCATAGTGACCCTGAATTTGAAAGATCAGACATGGAAACAAGGACAAAATCAAGATTATCCAAATATGTAAAAAGATATCACCCTGATGAACAGATAATTGGTGACAAAGATGCAAGACCAATGACAAGGAATAGACTAAGACATGAATCATATTTGATCAAAAAATCTAAACCTAAGACAGTATATGGTGCATTACAAGATGATGACTCGTATAAAGCTATGGAAGAAGAGATTGATCAAATAAAGAAGAACAAAACCTAGAGTTTGGTTCCCAGACCAGTTGACAAGAATGTGATTGGCACCAATTGGGTATTCAAAAACAAGTTACATTAGAATGGCAAGATTACTAGAAAAAAAGCTAGACTAGTATGCAAGGGTTATGCTCAAGAAGAAGGATTAGACTATGGGGAAATATTCGCCCCTATTGCTAGAATGGAAGGAGTAAGAACTTTACTTGCATATGCTGCATATAAAGGTTTTAAAGTCTATCAGTTGGATGTAAAATTTTCTTTTTTAAATGGTATACTAGAAGAAGAAGTCTATATTGAACAACCAGAGGGATTTGTTGATGAGAACAACAGGGATATGGTTTGTAAATTACATAAAGCACTCTATGGTCTGAAACAAGCACCCAAAGCATGGTATGAGAGACTTCACAAGTATCTAGAGCAAATAAGATTTGAAAGAACTTGTTAGAAAGGTTAATCTTTCCTTGGATGTATTAATTGGGATATTCCAAGGATCCCTAAATGTAGTTTGTCCTATTGTACACATGTGGAGGACATGTCATTGTTTGTCCTTTATTCCACATGTAAGGACAACTCTTTTTTATTCCTTTATTTAGTTTATCCTCCTTAAGAGGATTGTGACACTTTGCACACACCTATTATGAATGTGGCATTCATAGAAATGGGAGTTACAGATGCAACTCCTTTCTCATCTCTATATAAGAGATGCTCCTCCTTCTTTCTTCTTCACTCTTATCACTTTGATGTTATTGTATTGAGCTATTTTGCTCCAAAACTCTCCCTCTCTCTTCTTTAGGCATTTTCCTTCATTCATAATACTCACAAGGGGTTTTCTTTTCTTTCCCCTTATAAATCCTTGTCTCCATTGTTGAACCATCTTGGTGTATGCTCTTGGATTTTGCTTATCTTATGGTAACATTGTTTAACACTTAACTTACTTGGATTGTTTCTCGTTCCTTGCTCAATATTTTTATTTCCTACATGGTATCAGAGCTTGGCTATCTAATCCTTGTTTTAAGTTTTGTGTTGAAGGTTGCCATTCATTAGAGCACACCTTATTTGGAGACGTCATTAAGAGAAGAAGTTGGTGTTGCAATTTTCTGCTCATTCTAACATATTTTGTGTGCAAATTTTAGTGTATCATTTTTTATCATTGCTTACTAACCCTCTTTGGAAGGCTTGCCACCAAAAGGTTTTTTCTATAAAAATTTCAAATTTTTTTTTCTTGTTTTGGAAGGCGAGCCGCCAAAACAAGAAATATTATTTCATATTACTCATTTATTATAAAGTTGTGCATTTCCTTTTTTTTTTAATTATTTCTCTAATATTATTATTGTAGGGTATTCTTAAATATCCTAAGTGTTACTTTTTAATCCTTCATACAAAAGGTTCATTCAACCTCTTTATAGTTTTTTTAAAATTTAACTTATATTTTAATCATTAGCTTTTGAAATATACATTATATTTTCTTTAAAATTTAAAACTTTATTCTAAAAATTTATCTCTTTTAGAAAGCAAATCTATGAGATTTTAAAAATATATATTCCAATACTTTCCCTCACTTCATTAAGTTTTTTTCAGTATCTTCACTTAAATCGATTGTTCTTTCTAAATAAGATCTTATTCTTCTTACTTTTAAAGGAAACTCTAATTAGAAACCCTAATTAGATATTATTGCATGCATTTTTCTTCCCTGAATGCCTTTCAAAGATGCAAGAATTCCAAAAACTTGCAAAATCCTTGAGCGCCTTCTACTAGCTGCCTATTTTTTCTTAACGTCTCCTCTTCCTGCAAGCCACGCAGTCTTTCTCTCCGCGATTCCCTCGTACAGGCTCGGCAAGCTGATCACAAATTGTAGCAAAGAGATCACCAACTGCCTTGTATCTGAGAGCGACAAGCTTCGTTATGCAATTACTAAAACCCTAGGTTCAATTCTCGCCCGGGACGATCTTGTAACTCTTTGTGACCATTTTCGCACAGATCCAGTTGGATCTTCGCTCAAACGATGGTCTTCGTCATTTGAAGCACAGTCTTATTGCTTCCAAGACGTTTTTTTTTCTTCTTGCTTCCTTCCATTTCAATATTCAGGATTAAGGAGCCCGACTCCTCCAAATTTTGAGAAATACCTTGTAGGTGTTGAATAATATACATCAAACCATTTCTACGACTCGATTATAATATCTGGTGATTTTGATACTTCATTTCGGTATCGAACCATCCGGTAGGTGGGTGAGGTCCAACTTCTTGCTCTCAATCTTCATCTTCTTCATCTTGATCTTGTTAGGGTATCTTTTTTTTCAAAGTAAGACATTTTTTTTAGGTTGTTTTAATTTCTTAGTTGTGTTGAGGAATATTGTTTATTTTTAGCATTCCTGAGTTGATGCATGTGATGCTTTTTAAATACGTGTCACTCTCATTATCATTTCTCCTGTATATACAGTTTTTAACGTTGTTTCAAGTGTTGCATCTTAAACGTTTTGGGTGCTATTTTTATCACATAGCCTTTTACGTTATCATTAGAAGCGTTTGAAATTTCGTTTCCTTCTTGCATGCAACTCTGTTGCATTCCATCATTGTTTTTATTTGGCATATTATTAATATAGGCATCCTAAATATAGAGAATTAGATTCGTTGTCTTTTTTAGGCTATTATCATCCTAATAACGCTTTTGCAGGATTCTTTTCCAGGTTTATCCTTGTACTAATGTTTGGTTGCAGAATTATTATTTTTGTTGTTCGGTTCCATCATCACTTTTTTTCAAAGTCATATTTCTATTAGGGGGGGCATTTTTATTTATAAAAATGTCAACCTTAATTCCAGAAATAAAACTTAGTTATTCTAATTATCATTCCTGGAAAACACATATCTCATTCATTTTTCGTTTTAAACACCTCTTCGAAATAGCCACTGATCCTTCTCTTGAACCTGGATCAGGGGCTACCCAAGATGAAAAAGATACTTGGAAATCTAAAAATGAAGAAGCTTTAGGTTTAATTGGTATTTCCATTATTCCAGATTTATATGTGTTAATTGCTCACTGTTCTAAAGCTCATGATGCATGGTCCATCTTGCAAACCAAGTATGACAGTGGAGATGAATACCGCAAAATACAGTTGCAGGATCAACTTGAAGATCTCAGGTATGCAGATTTTAAGAATATGGATGAATTTCTGTTAAAATTTGACTCTCTTAAAAGCCAAATTATTGCCTTAGGTGTTCAATTAGAGGACATTCGTTTAATTCATCTTATTCTTAAAAAGTGTCTTCCTAGACAGTTTCAACAGTTTATAACTAATATTCATGCACAGCTTGCTATTCCTACTTTAACTTCTCAGTTAACTTATGTTATTTTTCAAACTTTATTAAGACAGGAAGAAGCTAAGCTAATTCAGTTTGGTACCCTTAAATCAACTGAACATGCATTTGTGTCTAGAAATTCAAATAATAATTTTCATTCCAATAATAATAATAACAACAAACAATATAATACTAATTCAAATAATTCCAACAATAAATTTCATGCGAAATATAATAATAATAACAATCATCATAATAACACTCATAATACTAATAATCAAAGGAATCATTCCAATTCCAAACCTCATTGTTCTTATTGTGGCAAAGATGGTCATATTGTCAATAATTGTTTTAAAAAGCAAAATGATAAAAAACCTATGAATAATAGTAACCATAAAAAAGGTAACTCTACGGGTTCTAATTCATGTCATGCTTTTACTTGTAGCTTTAATCTTTGTAGACCTTTAGAATGGATTGTTGACAGTGGTGCATCACAACATGTAACTTCTCATAAAAAAAAAATTGATTCTTTACAACCTGATATTGCTAACATTCCTATTCAGTTAGCTAATAATCAGACTTGTAAAGTTGAAGATTTAGGTGATTTTACTATTCCTAATGGTAAATTGCATGATGTATTATATGTACCTAATTTGAAAACTAATTTGCTTTCTGTTTCACAGTTATGTCAGGACTATAAAGTTGAATTCTACAAAGATACATGTTATGTCATAGATCCTCAAACTCAAAAAGTGATTGCTCATGCTAAAATGGATAATGACAATTTTTTTTAATTCCATAAATTTTCTAGTTCACGATATTCGTTACATACTTCTATTGATTTCAATATATGGCATGAAAGACTTGGCCATTTAAATTCATATTATATTACTTTCATGCAAAAGCACAATATGGTTGATGGCTTGCCTCACATTATTCCTTCTAATATTTCCTGTATAGGTTGTATGAGTGGTAAGATGCATAGGGAGCCCTTTCCAAGTGGAAAATCATGGCGAGCAACTCATAAGTTGCATCTTGTCCATAGTGACCTTTTGGGCCCCATGGAGAATAACTCCATCCAAGGTTCTCGGTATGCACTTACCTTTGTTGATGATTTTTCTAAACGAACTTGGATCTATTTTTTGCATAGAAAGGATCAAGTTCTTGATATATTCATTGAATTTCAGTTATATGTTGAAAGGCAATATGGTTTTAAACTTAAAATTCTCAAAAATGATAATGGAAAGGAATATGTGAATAATGCTTTTCACTCTTATTTGAAATCATGTGGAATTAAACACGAGCTTACTATTCCTTATACACCACAACAAAATGATGTGGCGAAAAGAAAGCATCGAACCATTGTTGAAATGGCTAGAAGCATGTTGCATGCTAAGAATTTGCATTATAAATTTTGGGCTGAAGCCATGTTTTGTGCAACTTATATTCTTAATAGGACTCCTACCAAAGCTCTCAAGGTTATTACTCCAGAAGAGGCTTGGTCTGGTAGGAAACCTAATTTACATCATTTGCGGATTTTTGGATCTATTGCTTATGTTCATACTCCTAAACAGAAAAGGCATAAATTAGATGCTAAGTCATCTCCTTATATGTTTGTTGGTTATGATGAAAACACTAAGGGTTATCGTGTTTATGATTCCACTACTAACAAAGTTCAAGTTGCTAGAGATGTTTGTATTGCAGAAAATGGAGTCCATGACTGTTCTGCTACACATGATGCAGAATTCAGTGGCACTAAAATTGTGCTGGTGGAGGACCAACCTCCTTCTCTTAACCCTACTCCTCCTCTTAACCCTTCAACTCAAGTTCCACCTATTATTTCTACTCCTACAAGTCATGATATTCAAGTAGCTACTAATGATGCTTTTATTGCTAATGATTCTTCCACTAGTGATAATTCCATTGCAACTAAACGTAAACCTAAATGGGCTCAAAACTTAATCAATGAAGGTGATGATTACATTTCTAGATTTGGTGGAATTAAACATAGAAGGATTAATTATTGTAATTATGCTTTGATGACTACTATTATGAATTCTAACGATCCTAAGTCCTTTGATCAAGCTAACTCTCAACCTCATTGGCAGAAAGCCATGCAAGAGGAATATGATTCTTTAATAGCTAATCAAACTTGGGACTTAGTCAAGTTACCTCATGGCAAGAATATAGTTTCATGTAAATGGTTATACAAAACAAAATTGAATACTTATAATGAAATTAGTAAATTTAAGGCTAGACTAGTTGCTAGAGGTTTTTCAGAAATTGAAGGATTAGACTATAATGAAACTTTTGCTCCTGTTGCTAAAATGCCTACTATCAAATTAGTTCTTGCTTTAGCATCTAAAATGAATTGGCCCATTCATCAAATGGATGTTAAAAGTGCCTTCTTAAATGGTGATTTACATGAAGAAATCTATATGGCTCAACCTCCTGGATTTGTTAAGAAAGGTAGTGAAAATTTGGTTTGCAAATTGAACAAATCTATTTATGGTCTTAAACAATCACCTAGAGAATGGTATTCTAAAATTAATTCTTTCTTTATTTCTCAAGGTTTTGCTAGAAGTAAGAATGATCCTAATTTGTATATTAAACATACTAACGATGATATTATCATTGTTATTGTTTATGTAGATGATCTAATTCTCACTTCTAGTTCAGATGCCTTGATTTCTGATATCAAGTTTCAACTTAAACAAAAATTTCAGATGATTGATTTAGGTATCTTACATTACTTCTTAGGTATGAAAATTTTCCAAACTCCTAAGGGTATCTTTCTTTCTCAAAGCAAGTATGCTTATGATCTTTTAGAAAAATTTAAGATGAATGACTCTAACCATGTTTCAATTCCATGTGAACTAAGAACTAAATTACTGGCTGATATGAATACTCCTTTTATTGATGAAACTTTGTATAGATAGTTGGTAGGAAGTTTAAATTATTTAACTCTTACTAGACCTGATATTGCTTATAGTGTTGGTTTAGTTTCTCGATTTATGTCTAAACTTCAACAAACTCATTTTAAAGTTGCTAAACGAATCTTAAGGTACATTAAAGGAACTATTAATATGGGATTATTTTATGATGCAAATTTTGAATTTATTTTACATGGCTATACTGATTCCGATCTAGGTGGAGATCCCAATGATGGGAAATCCACTTGTGGTTATTGTTTCTTTGTTGGTTCGGGTGCAATTTCTTGGAAAAACAAAAAAGAACACTCTATTTCCCTTTGCTCCACTGAAGCTGAATACAAAGGTTGTACCAATGCAGCTAAGGAAGCTTTATGGATTAGAAGACTTCTTGAAGATTTGGGTCTACCTCAACAATCACCTACCCCTATACATTGTGACAATCAAAGTGCTATTGCCTTGGCAAAAAATCTAGTTTTTCATGCACGAACCAAACATATTTCACTTCAACATCACTTCATTCGAGAACAAGTTGAAGACAAGCAAATTACTCTTCTTTATTGTAAAGGAGAAGATCAAGTGGCCGATATTTTAACCAAACCACTTTCTAAAGAGAGATTTCAGTTCCATTGTAAAAATTTGGGTTTACAACCCGTTGATGTAAACTCCCCAAGTAAAGATTAAGGGGGGGTGTTAGAAAGGTTAATCTTTCCTTGGATGTATTAATTGGGATATTCCAAGGATCCCTAAATGTAGTTTTTCCTATTGTACACATGTGGAGGACATGTCATTGTTTGTCCTTTATTCCACATGTAAGGACGACTCTTTTTTATTCCTTTATTTAGTTTATCCTCCTTAAGAGGATTGTGACACTTTGCACACACCTATTATGAATGTGGCATTCATAGAAATGGGAGTTACAAATGCAACTCCTTTCTCATCTCTATATAAGAGTTGCTCCTCCTTCTTTCTTCTTCACTCTTATCACTTTGATGTTATTGTATTGAGCTATTTTGCTCCAACACTCTCTCTCTCTCTTCTTTATGCATTTGCCTTCATTCATAATACTCACAAGGGGTTTTCTTTGCTTTCCCCTTATAAATCCTTATCTCCATTGTTGAACCATCTTGGTGTATGCTCTTGGATTTTGTTTATCTTATGGTAACATTGTTTCACACTTAACTTACTTGTATTGTTTCTCATTCCTTGCTCAATATTATCATTTCCTACAGAACTGATGATAATAGCAACATGTACATCAAATTAGAAGAAGGTAAAGATATTATTGTATCTGAAATCTTTGTGGATGACATAATTTTTGGAGGAAAGGAAGTGCTTTGCAAAGGCTTTGCTGACAAAATGAAATATGAGTTTGAGATGTCTATGTTTGGAGAGATCAAATTTTTTGTTGGATTGCAAGTACAGCAACTAAAACATGGTATATTTGTGACACAATCAAAGTACATCAAAGAGATACTTAAAACATTTGGATTGGAGAAGTCCAAACCAATCAGCACACCAATGGAAACAGGAAATAAGCTATCCAAAAATGATGTATCAGCTGAAGTCAATCAAACAATGTACAGATCCATGATTGAAAAACTACAATATGTTGTACATAGCAGACCAGACATAGCATTAGCAGTTGGAATAGTGGCTAGATTCTCTGCTAATCCTAAAGAAAATCATCTCATAGCAGTAAAAAGAATAATGAGGTATCTCAAAGGAACTGATAACTTTGGTCTATATTACAAAAAGAATAAGAAGTTTGAGCTCAATACATATACAAATGCAGATTGGGGAGGCAACATTGATGACAGAAAAAGCACAAGTGGAGGTGCATTATTTTTAGGTAAAAGGCTAGTTACTTGGACTAGCAAGAAACAAACATGTACATCTCAGTCCACTGCAGAATCAAAATATGTGGCAGCAGCAATTAATTGCACAAACATTGTGTGGCTCACACATCTATTGAAAGGAATGAAAGAAGAGGTAACTAAACCTGTGATATTGTATTGTGATAACACAAGTGCTATAAACATATCCAAAAATCTAGTAATGCATGCAAAAATCAAGCATATTACAATCAAGTATCATTATGTCAGAGAATTAGTAGAAGACAAACAAGTGAAGTTGGAGTACATTCACACAAAGGAACAAACTGCAGATATCTTCACCAAACCATTGCCCAAGGATGCTTATGAATATCTTAGAGGCAAGTTGGGGGTAATACCTCTAACTCAAGTAGTATAAAATAACAAGGAAGCTACCCTGCATCAATAGGAATAAATCATTGAAATATCTAAAGAATGATGCAAAGGATGACAGCAAGAGTAGAAACTCCAAATTAGTCATAAGCATGGTGACAAAGGGAGAAGACATCATAGCCAAAGCTTATATTGTGTATATTAAAGATGCTACATCTTTGGCATTTATGTCAAAGAGAGAGAAATATGCAAAAAATTGATCAATACAAAGCAAGAGGGAGATATATAAGATCAGTAGTAAGGATGCAGCAATCAAGAAAGTAGCAGAAAATGTATACAATCTTGGTGGTAACTAAGTTGATCAATTGAAACATATCAAAGAAAGAGAGAGCCGAGCAAGCTAGTAAGTTTCGAACAGATTCCTAGTTGAAGCTGAGCAAGTTCAACTTCAGCAAGTGTCGAGCAGATACAAGTGTCGAGCAAATACAAGTGCCGAGCAGAAACAAGTGCCGAGAAAGAAACAAGTGTCGAGCAAAAACAAGTGCCGAGCAGATACAAGTGTCGAGCAGATACAAGTGCTGAGCAAGAAACTAGTGCCGAGTAATACAGAGCTTTCGAGCATCAGTAAACCAATAGTGTAGAGCTGCTGCATTATTTCAAAAATCAAAGATTCGTCAGATCTAAGCCGACAAGGTTGTTATCTTGAACTCTGTAAATTAAATAGAAGATAAGAATGATGAGTTGGTGGCATAGAACACCATGTAGAATGTTTTTGGAGAATACAACTAGAATCTAGACGAAGTTTCTAGATAAGAGCAAGATATGGGTTAGATACATTTTATCCTACCTAATCCATTTGAAACCCTAAAATTGGAGAGGGAGAATCGAGCGGCAAAGACAATCCAAATTTTTATTTAAGGAGTCATAAAGTCACGAAGAAAAAAAGAGAGAAGAGGAGGTCAAGCATGAAAGCATAAAGTGCTGAAGGAGGTGCTAAGGAGTAAGAAAGCACAGTTACTCTTGTAATCACCTAAAAATGGTCATCTAGACTATTAGCCCCCTTTTCAACATTTTGGCTAAATTAATTTAATCACTTACCTAAGCCAAATTGCTAATAATCAATTTATTTGATTATAACCTATAGTTTGACTATGCTATCCTAAATTCATTATTTGATTAAAAGAACATGTCCCCTTTTAATTAAATAAAAGACCCCATTCTTCTAACCCACTTAAAGTGCACACATAAAGTCTTTTTTCTATTTTGCAATTAAAAGAAAAGGCTTTGTGACTTTTGTCTTATATGACAAGTCAACTTATATTCTATTGGTTGATTTGTGTGTGCACATGGATCACTCCTCTTTTCAAATTCCACCGTTGATCATCCACCATCTTCATCTTGTTCTCTACCGTCCATACATCTTTAAAAGGGAGAGAGCTTTCCCCCTCAATCCATCCTCATCTTTTGAATATTGTTATGCTGCAGGTTTTCTAACAAGTTTCTTTGGAGCTTTGTGGAGAACTTCTATTTCTTGTCTACATTCTCTCATACCATAGCATTTTAGCTTAGATTCATGTTGCATGTTAGTTTAGCTTCTATTTTGCAATAATCTATCTGACATAGCTTAATATTTGGATTGTAACACTCTCATCCATGCTTAGAATAGCTGCACTTTTCATATTCATTCTAGTTTAATCTTTAGTTGCATTGCATTCTTGAGGAACTCCTTGGGACATTTGCATTCTTGCATCTTGTCTTTGGAACCTCCCATTGCATGGTTTACTAGCAAGAAGTACATTTTTAAGGCTTGGCTGAGAGCCTTCATGCTGAAATACTAACTCCTTGCACTCTGTGGATAGGGAGCTCTAAGTCGGCATCCAAGCATTCCAACTCATGGAATCGTTTGGATAGAAGGGTTTAGAGTGGGACACATTTCGAGTGTACATTTTTGGCGCCCACCGTGGGGCTTGAATCGAGTTCTAGCTCCATTTATTTTTATTTTTTATCTCTGATTTTTTACAGCAGCATATTGGATCTAATCAAATGCTTTTGTAGAATTATCACTTTGATTTTAAGGCCAACCCATAAGTAAATTGGTTTGAAGGTCAAAAACTTAGTTGGTTTAAAGATTTGATCATATCTTTTAAACCGCTAGGAGTTTGGTTCTAAAAAAAAAATTTCACGTTGGATATATGCTCAAAATGTCTCAGTCCGATTTTCAGAGTATTTTGACATGATTTTCGGGAGTTATGAGTTTTTCTTTGTTTTTCATAAAAAGTCATTTCTGATCGCAAATCAGCAATTTTTTTTTAAAAACTTACATTTTCAGAAATTTTTTTCAATTCTAATGGGGGTTATTTCTTTGTGTTTTTAATTTTGAAGTCGTATTAAAGATCAAAAACTCGATTTGATAAATTTGGTCTGTTTTGACAAAATTGATCTCTAGAGCGCAAATGAAAAGATTTTTTAAAATTTCTTGCATTTTTGGAAAGCTCTCTGATTTTTAATAGGGGTCTCTTATTTTCATTTTTATTTTTGGATACAAAATTATAGTAAACAAGTCCAATCTTGTTGACTAGGTCAAAATCAAAGAGTAAAAATGAGAGCATTTGTGATTAACTTGCACTCTCTTTGCATGCACTTGGTTGGAAGATAAATTGGATTTTTGAGGCAACTCACCAATTTTTATTGCAGATTTTTATGTTATTTCATACTAAATTTTGGTGCTAACAAGTTGTGATTATAGGTTGCCATCCTTATGAAAAAAAAATTGAAACATTGCATAAAAAGAACGCATGTCAAAGCTTCAAATGCGCAAGGGCTACTAACATTGTTTGTAGGGCTGCCCAAAGCATAAAAACCCAAAATTTATTGCTTTTTAGTTTTCATGTGCGGCATATACTAGTTGTTTATTTTTAGGCACATTAAAACTTACAATTGGGGATCTTTTGGTGATAGGAGAGTATGCTCTTCACCCTTGTGGTGAATCAGAAATCTTGACTTACCATTTGGTTTCAAAAGCAAGGGGTAACTAAATCTTCTTGGCATGTTTGGGAGAAAATGATTGGAATAGGAGAGTATGCTCTTCACCCTTGTGGTGAACCAGAAATCTTGACTTCCAAAATTTGATCCACTTTGTGTAGTTAGAATCCTTTAGAGGGCCTGCTCTCGGACAACCTGAGAGGAACGACCCAAGTGGGAACAAGCCGATTACCTGGCTCTTCCAACCCACTATAAACTCAAGGCTATCAAGGACACAAAACTTTGGTAGACGTAGTGTTTATCTTCGTCTAGTGTGATCGCTTATTAGATTTCGACCATAGGGAGATCACTAGGCAAGAATGCTTAAGGTACTCTTGTGATCGCGAGATCGGTTACTCATCGCAAGGTGAGGTGTCCCGTAATTGGGAGCAAGAGGAACACTATGAACGGAAGCCCTATCTAAAAACCCTAAGTTAGTAACTACCTTTTTTAGCCGCTCAACTTCTTGGTGCAAGGATTGATCCTAGTGGACTACCCAGATCACCCCAAGATTTACACTCACCATATGTGTTCCCTTGGTTATGCTTATGGCATTTCCATGACAAAGCCAATATCTCTTGTGGGAAACCACTTGGTGTGAGGCAAAGGAGCATCAAACGTGGGCCAAGTTGTTGAGTAATGAACCATGACTTCTAGGTAGATATTGCTTGATGTGTTCTCGAATGTGGTATACTTGTGAAAATCTTTTGAACATACACATGACGATAATTCTAGGGAATTATTTTGAGACGTCACATATGCTTGTATCATGCAAGGTTGCTTTGTCCCTTGCTTGATTGTTTGAAGACTACTCCATGTGTCACTATCTTTCTTGGAAAGAAATTGCTTTTGAACATCAAATTTGCTATGCTATCAACTATTGTCAAACTTTTTCAACCAAGTCAAAATATCAAGTGCAAACATTTTCTTGTGTTGCTTGCTAAGAGGAGTCTCATCATTTGACTTTTCTTTTATATGTCTCTAGTTCTTGAACATGCTTAAAGTGAATTTTTGGTCTTAGTGCTCTTGGTCTTTTTGTCTTCATGGTCTATATTTGCTTGCTAGTTATCCTTTTGCTGAAATGGTTTCCTTGATTTCTTGACTACACTCTTGGGTTAGAGAGTTGTTCACTTGTCACCCTGCTTGCTCTATCTATTTGGCTATTTGGGCATCTTGTCTGGCTATTGACTTGAGTCATTCATGTCATAAGTTTCTTGGACATATTGTTTGACAAGTCACTTTAATCTCTCTCTACTATCTTGGCAAGTGAACACTCTACCTCCTATATTTTCAACATCAAGTTATCTACTAGACTATTTTATGCTTGGCTTTGCATCTAAAACTATGGGATCTAAACCTTATGCTACCAAACTTCAACCAAATCTAGATGATCATGATATCCTCCATGTCACTAAAGATTTTCAAGATCTATATGCACAATACAAAGAACTAGAAGAGACAAATGATCTTCCTTACCTTCATCTCTCTAAGCGCATGACAGAAATGAAGTCTAAACTTGAGAAAAGGTTAGAGGAGAAGATTGCATCATTACATGAATCTTACTTAAGGTCTTTACATGAATGTGAGTCACCTTCTTTGAGGTCATCCTCTTCTTCTAGGTCTACATGCTCTACTTTAAGACATCAAATGTCTTCTTCTTCTAGATCTAAAGACCTCTTTAGAGAACAAGCAAGTGATACCTTCTTTGAGCCTATGCCAAAATTTCATGATGGACCTATCTTTGACGAAGATAATGATGAAGACATGAATGCATTCTATTCACTTGAGAAACAACCAAAGGACTCTAGACATACTTTTGAGAGAAATTTTACTCCCTTGGGGAATTCTTATGATGACATTTTGAGAACACTTCTTGGCACCAAGCTCATCATGTTGCCTAAGTCTAGCTCCTATGGAAATCCATTCTTGGATACCTATTGTGCCTATCATCAATCTAATGACCATGCTACTTCTGATTGTATAGAGCTTAAACATAAAATCCAAGATCTCATTGATGATGAGATTGTTGATCTTGGAACCTCTAGTGACTCATGTGCTGAGGATACTTCTCTTGAGCAAGATTACATTAATGATCCTATGTCTAGTAGCGGCTCTATTACATCTTCCACTTCTTCCAACACTCGTGCATGTCCCAACACTTCAAAGCTTTCCAACATGCCTCCATCAAATAAAGAACATAATGCTTTCCACATAGACTACGTGTATCCTCAAGGGCTATCTCTAAAAGAAACTCAAGCTAACCTTCATTTGGTTGCAAACCTTTTCCATGCTACCAATCCTAAACATTCTCAACCTTCATGCACTACTCCATTCACTCTTCATTCTCCCTTGTCCCTAGAAGTGGCTCCATGTCAAGAGTACTCTCAAAAAGAAAAAGCTATAAATGTCAAGAAAGATCAAGATCAAGCACCCTTTCATCTTTTTCAAGATTTTCCCCCTCCATATCCTATATCTTTTCCACCTCCTAAGTATGATGAAGATACCACTTCCATTATCTCCCTTGAGCTTACTGAAAATTATGAGAAAAGTTCTCTTCATATGCTATCCAAAGCTACTTGTCAAGATCAAAGCATCCCCTCATGTTCTATTTCTCCATATCCACTTCAAAATTGTGCTCAAGCTTCAAGTACTCCTATTAAAAATGGTGTTCCTATCAAAGGTACTCATGAGTCCATTGATGGCTTTGACCACATTGCTCACTCTAAAGATGTTGATATCCCTTTCCACTATCCCTCTCCATCTTCTAAATCTATCCTTGGTCCTTATCCATCAAAGCTAAAGCCTTCAAACCTTCCATCTATATTGGGACCTTATGTTCCATCATCTCCTACATTTTCCACTCCTAGCTCTCTTGTCATACCTCAAGATCAACAAAGACGCTCATCCTTGATGAATTATCACCCATCTATCCACCTAAACCAGTCATATCAGCCTTATTCATCCACAAATCCCAAGTCCTTTGGAAGTGAGAATAAACATAAGAATCCATTGAAAAAGAAAGATCACTATGTCTCATCTAATCGACATGTGAATGATAAGAAGGAGAATGCAAAAAAGAGACCGCAAAGGTCCACTACTCAAAGAGCTAAACCAAAGAAAATATGGGTTCCTAAATCCATCATTATACAAATGCACTCTCAAGCACCCAAAGAACGAGGAAAATCTAAAGCTATGTGGATTCCCAAGTCTCTTTTAAAAGACTTGAATATTGAAAATACTTCAAAGTTGACATTCAAGCTTCCAAAGGCTTCCATTCCATCTTCTTCCAAAAATCTTCCTAAAATTATTCCAAAGCCTTCCACTCCACTTTTTTCCAAATCTCTTCTACCACCTCATAGATCTAAACCTCAAGCTACTTCATCCATGATTCCTCCATCATTCCAATACCCTTCAAGGTGTGTGTCAATGTTGATCTTGTCCAATATTTCAACTACCCTCATGAAATCCTCTAAAGCTTACACTTACTTTCTATACATGAACTATTATCCTCCATATACTCTTCCTACTACCATTTCTTTTTCATCACCCTATCAACATCTTTGATCATACCTTTCTATGGTCTTGGCTTATCATGACTTGTCTTTCCTATAGGAGCACTATCTACATTCAAAAAGCTTGAGCTCTTTTCTAAAAATTCAAAAAAAATGAAAAAAATGAAAATGTGCCTTGGTGAAAACCACTTCTTGTGGCACCTTGGTAGCAAAAGTAAAGAGAAATAAATTTATCCTATGGTGAAAACTACTTCTTGTGGCGCCTTGGATAAGTACCATGATGAAAACTTGGCAAATAGGCATCATGCGTAATTCTTCCATCATCCATCTATCCCCTCTTCTCTCTTTGATCTTGACAATGTTGAGCTATCTTTGCATATTGGCTATCTTATCCACGAGATTTTCTATTGTGCTCTCCCATTCACTAATAGCCTCTATCTTGAGCTTTATTCTTATTGCTCTGTCCCATTGCTATCCTATCTAGTTGACCCCTTGGTCTTGATCATAATAAATGAAACATGGTTCTCATAGGTCTCTTGACATGTCTACTCTTTTGGACTACACACTTCATGCTATCTCACTTGTTGGCTTCACCACTTATCCTACATGCTATCTTTCTCATTACTTCCATTGCTTATCCAAAACATGCTTCATATGACTATTTCACCTCTTTCCCTAGCTTGGGTACTCTTGAGGAGTCAGTCCTTGAGGATCACTTTCACTTGCTTCACATTCCTTTCTCATGCATCTTTGCTTATCCATCGGCTTGTTTCTCCATCATGTCCTATACCTTGCTAGACATTGGGAGAAAATGATGTGATCTTGCTTGAGAACTAGTGATCTCTAAATTATTCTAAAAAATCCAAAAAATCATATATGATGCTGAAAAAATCTTTAAAATGAAAAAATGTCATGAAAAAATGATCATCTTAGTGAAAACCTAGCAATAGGCACTTTGGTGTATCACCAAAAAAAATTGAAAAAAGTTCTGAAAAAAAAAATTTAAAAAAAAATCTGTCAATGTGGTGAAAACCTAGAAATAGGCACTACTTGAAACCCTTGCACCTATGTCTATCAATCTCAATCATCCACTTCGCTACACATTTCCTAGCTTGGAATTGTTTCTTGTCCTTGTCTTGGGGGCATAGCTACTTAGCCTATTGAGGTATTCTTGTGCATTAGGGTTTCTTTGACAACTCACAACATAGTGTTTCTCAACACTTCCCCCACCTTGACATCAAGTGTTTTTCAACACTTTTCAGATAGTTTACCTATGGTCTCCGATGTCGCGATATTTCTCACTATCAGAATCAAGTTTGGAAGAAATGGCCAAGTGACTTACACACACACACTTTAACACTTAAACGACTGAGCTATGCTGACATTTATCTACTTTGTGTGATGTCTATGATGATTTCTTTGCCATGTGTTCCCTCCCTAATAGTCTTTCAAGGATTTCATTGACTAGAAGACTGGGGGCATGGGACATATTTTCTTGATTTCTACTTGTGGGTATACTTTTGTTTGTCTATAGTGTTGTAAGCATTCATGCTTGTCCTATTCAACACTTTGACTTATAAATTTATTATCCTTGATTGTTTTGCAAGACCGCACTCAGGGTTTATCCTGGCACTTATGCCTTGATACAGGTGTAATCTTGCTAAATTAAACTTAGGGAATCTAATCATGTAGTTATCTTGACTTACATGTCTCTGATGCTTAGATTGGATTTCCACATACCTATCTAATATCGATCATATTCATATCCTCATAGTTATACTAGTGATGGTTGTATGATCTCATGATGTCCCTAATAAATGCTCAATGATGAAATTAAGAGTCTAAATGTTATGCACTTCTTGCTGGTAAACCACTTTGCATATTAGCTTGCATTTTAGGTTCATTTTCTAGCTTAGTCTTGCATTCTTGCATATGGGGAGAGCTCTCTTTCTTCATCTTTTTGTGGACATATCAGCTAACTCCTTTCATATATTTCTTTACTTTCTTCTTGTTCATGTCTTTTCACCTTCTTAATCTTTCGCTTCATCTCTTTTCTATCTTATCATCACATTATATAAAGTTTTGACCTCTTAAATAATTTTGACGTCCTAGATTCATTTTCGGGATCAAAATCCAAATTCGAGTTAATCTTGATGGTCAAAATTGTCTTTTAAAATTCTACTTTCTTCTAAGCAATTAGTTGACCTTTTGAGGTCTAATCTCTGAATCATCACTCGGGCATCTTCATTTCTTCATGTCTTCATCATTTCTATATTTCATATCTACTTAAATTCACTATTTCATGTCTAAAATCACCTTTCTACTCATTTTGACCTTATTTTTATGCTATATCCTTCAAGGTCAACTCTAGTCAAACTGGGGCATTTTATCAGTTTTTTTATATAGTCATTCTTGGGTTCTAATCATCTATCTGTCATCTTGGACATTGCTATATTCTAATTTCTCATTTCTAGCCAATTTTTGCATCCCCTTACCTCATTTCAATTTCGATCCCGAGGGGGCAGAAATACTCTATCACTGCTTAGGAGCATTTGTTTGATCTTCTCACTTGCTCTCACTCTATCTTCTTTTCTAAGTGTTAGTATTCTTCTTGAATTCTAACATCATCTCTTCCTAGTGTTCAGTACTACTGCTATCAGGCTGTGCATTTAGGACTTGCTATCTATTTCTGCATTTCACTCTTCGGAATTAGACATCTATATCTATCATCGCCTACTTGGCTTCGATTTTCTTTGACATAATGTGTTCCCAGATCGATCACGCATTAGTCAAAGAGGGGCAAATGTAATCACCTAAAAATGGTCATCTAGACTATTAGCCCCCTTTTCAACATTTTGGCTAAATTAATTTAATCACTTACCTAAGCCAAATTGCTAATAATCAATTTATTTGATTATAACCTATAGTTTGACTATGCTATCCTAAGTTCATTATTTGATTAAAAGAACATGTCCCCTTTTAATTAAATAAAAGACCCCATTCTTTTAACCCACTTAAAGTGCACACATAAAGTCTTTTTTCTATTTTGCAATTAAAAGAAAAGGCTTTGTGACTTTTGTCTTATATGACAAGTCAACTTATATTCTATTGGTTGATTTGTGTGTGCACATGGATCACTCCTCTTTTCAAATTCCACCGTTGATCATCCACCATCTTCATCTTGATCTCTACCATCCATACATCTATAAAAGGGAGAGAGCTTTCCCCCTCAATCCATCCTCATCTTTTGAATATTGTTATGCTGCAGGTTTTCTAACAGGTTTCTTTGGAGCTTTGTGGAGAACTTCTATTTCTTGTCTACATTCTCTCATACCATAGCATTTTAGCTTAGATTCATGTTGCATGTTAGTTTAGCTTCTATTTTGCAATAATCTATCTGACATAGCTTAATATTTGGATTGTAACACTCTCATCCATGCTTAGAATAGCTGCACTTTTCATATTCATTCTAGTTTAATCTTTAGTTGCATTGCATTCTTGAGGAACTCCTTGGGACATTTGCATTCTTGCATCTTGTCTTTGGAACCTCCCATTGCATGGTTTACTAGCAAGAAGTACATTTTTAAGGCTTGGCTGAGAGCCTTCATTCTGAAATACTAACTCCTTGCACTCCGTGGATAGGGAGCTCTAAGCCGGCATCCAAGCATTCCAACTCATGGAATCGTTTGGATAGAAGGGTTTAGAGTGGGACACATTTCGAGTGTACAACTCTACTTCAATAGATGACCACATATATGGTTGTATTGGTATGATGAGTAAGAAGACTTAAGGAGGTGAAGCTTGAGATGACAAGCTGTCAGAGCTGAAGTGATCAAAGCCAAGCAAAAGGACTGAACTGAAGTGTGATCTAAAATCTGCAAAATATGTTATAAGTTGTATCAGATCAACAAGCCATTATTGTTACTTTCTAGCAATTGTAACAGATAGTTTAAATCCTATGGACTTAGGTTGGTTTAATAGCCATGTTGTAAATCCTTTAACAGGGTGACATTCCAAGTGAATGTTCTAAAGTCCTTTGATCGCGCCCATTCCTAACAGTATGGTGAAATCCTCTAACAAGGTCACATTTAATAGTGTGTTGTAAGCCTTTAACAGGGTAGGCTTTTAATAGGGCATCACTTTAGAAGAGTGAGAATTAAGTAGCATGTTACTGGTGGTTTTTCCCAAATTGGGTTTCCACATAAATCACTATGTCATGTGTTGATCTTGCATGTTTTATCTCTGCATATTGATTTACTGTAATTTACTAGGATGATTAATTTAAGCTTGGATGGATGAAAATTTTATGGATTCATTATAATTTGTGAAAAAGTATTATTAGGGCATTTGGACCTTGGATAATTGATTCACCCCCCCCCCCCCCCCTCAGTTATTCTAAAAAATTCTAACAGTGATAATGCAATGGAATGTGTATATTTAGTGAGGCGATCAACTACTACCATGATGACATTATGACCTTTAGATTTGTGAAGCCCTATGATGAAGTCCATGGATACCTCTTCCCAATGTTGGCTAGGAATAGATAAAGGTTGCAAGAGACCTAATGTCTTAATTATTTCCCCCTTATCTCTTTGACAAACCAAACATTTAACCACAAATTTTTGAACATCTCCTTTTAGCCCTTCCAAAAAAAAAAATCTTTCTTGACCCAATGCTATGTCTTCAAAAATCCTCAATGACCACCAACTGGAAACTCATGTAGCTTTGTGAGAATCTTGTGTTTAAGAGTAGAATTCTTGTAGAGATACAATCACTCTTTATACCAAAGAATGTCCCCCTTTAATCAAAACTTAATTATCAAAATTATTAGGATCACTTTTCAATTGCTGAATGAGATTACTTGTTGCAACATCGTTTTGCCACTCTACTTTGGCTTCTATCACCCAATTTTCTTGCAATATTGAAAGGGAACACAATAAGGCTTCACCTTTTTCATGTTTCATAGAAAGTTATTCAACTACAATTTGTTCCTTCCCTTTCTTGTATACAATTTCAAAGTCATATCCCAACATCTTAGTGACCCATTTTTGTTGCTTTTTTGAAGTTAGTCTTTATTCCAAAAAAAAATTTAGGCTATCATCACCTATCTTAACCTTGAAGTGTTGACCCATTAAATAAGGACTCCATTGTTTAATTGTGTGAAGGATTGCTAGCATTTCCTTCTCATAAATAGGTTTGAGTTGATTTTTACCTTTTAATTGATGACTCTCAAAAGTAATTGGTGAACCTTCTTGCATGAGAACTGCTCCTATCCCATTTCTAGAAGTATCAAATTTCACAATGAATTCCTTGGTGAAGTCTAGAGTGGTAGGCACTAGAGTTATACACATAGCCTCCTTCAATTTCTCAAATGCTACATTAGCATGTTCATTCCAGTGAAAAGAATCCTTCTTCAATAGAGTGGTGAGGGGTGCTTCTATATGACCATAATTCTTCACAAATCTTCTATAGTATCCTAATAATCCCAAGAAACCCCTTAGCTTCTTAATGATTTTTGGAATAGGCCATTGCATGATAGCCTTAATTTTGTTAGGGTCCACCTTTACTCCTTCATGTGAAACTATGTGTCCCAAATACTCCACCTCCTTAAGAGAAAAAGCACACTTGGATGGCTTAGCATAGAATTGACAATATTCAATTAATTGTAATGCTTGATCTACATGGTGCAAATATTCTTCCCAAGTTTTTCTATAAATCAATATATCATCAAAAAACATTAACACAAGCTTTCTTAAGAACCTCTTAAAAATGGAATTCATCAAACTTTGGAACGTAGATGGTGCATTGGTAAGACTGAATGACATCACCAAAAATTCACGATGATCCTCATGAGTTCATCATCTTACAAATATCTTCCTCCTTAATCTGAATTTGGTGATAACCTGATCTAAGATCTAACTTGGTAAAATGCATAGCCCCATTTAATTCATCTAGCAAATCATCAATGACCAGAATAGGAAACTTATCTTTAATGGTGTTCTTGTTGAGCACTCTATAATCTGGACACATGTGCCAAGTTCCATCCTTCTTACACACCATCACCATAGGTGAGGAGTAAGCACTTTGGCTATGCCTGATCATTCTTGCTTCTAGAATTTCCTCAACAATTTTTTCTATCTCACTTTTTTGTATGTGTGGGTACCTATAAGGCCTGATGTTTGGTGGTTGGCTCCCTAGAACTAGTTGTATGGCATGGTCATGATCCCTCTTAGGAGGAAGTCCTTTAGGCATATCTCCAAGAATTATTGAGTGATGATCAATTATTGCTTGTAAATTTGGATGAGTAAGAGCATTAGAATGAGAGACTTCTAATGAACATAGCTTGGCCACAAATCCATTTGCTCCTTTCTTAAGAAACTTTTTTTTTTGATGAGAGCTTACCGTCTATGGGGATTTTGCCTTCAACCCCCTTAGCTCCACTACCTTTTCTTTTGATTGAAATCTCATGAATAGTTCTTGGAAGTTCATCTCAATTTTTCCCAATGTAGTAAGAAATTGTACTCCCAAAACAATATCTTTAGCACCCATGGATATCGCATACATTGGGGTATCAAGTTCATAATCTCCCATGGATAATTTGATGCTATGAAACTTCCCTAAACAACTAATTGTACCCCCATATGAAATCAAAACTTGAAACTCTGGGGTTGGATATTTAAAAAAAAATTGAAGAGTTGCCAAATTTTTGTTGATGAAATTATGAGTACTACCTGAGTCGATCAACATTGTTACTTTCTGCTTCTTTAAGAAACCCACTACCTTGAGAGTTTTTGGTGCACTAAAACTTGAAAGTGCATGACAAGAAATTATTGGTTGAGAATCATGTAATTCCCCACTTGACTCCCTATCCTCCTCTAATATGGGTTCATCCTCTTCTTCCTCACTTGGACCTTCGATATAGAACAATTTATTTTCATTGTATTTATGTCCTTGACTGTATTTTCTATCACAATTGAAACACAACCCTTTTGCTCTTTCCTCCTCAATTTGTTGAAGAGTCAACCGAGTAGGTTGAGGAAGAGAAGGTGTTGAATATCCATTTTCTCTTGTCACATTAACCCCTTTCTTTATAGGAATCAAGAACTTCTCCTCTACCCTGTGTGCCAATATAAAAAGGCTCATTTACTAAGCTAGGACTAAACATGCACACCTCATGTTGAATGTGATCTTTGAGACCACCCAAGAATAAATCATTCAAGTTATCCTTTTTAATTGTATCCACTCTTAAGGATAGATTTGGAATTTTTGAATATAATCCTTAACTAATCCTGTTTGTTGAAGCTTGGCAAATTGGCTAAAGAAGTTGTCTTGCACACTATTGCTATATTGTGCTTGGAGTTCTTCTATAAAAATTGACCATGATATGGTGAGACCCTTTTTCCTCCTATTAGTACAAAGCCAATGATACCAAATGAATTGATCTGGTTCTAGATATAAGGAAGTCATTGTGACCTTTTGTCCATATGGGGTTTGATGTACCTCAAAAAAATTCTCCATTTGATTTATCCAATGTTAGAGGATTCTTTCCATCAAATTTGCGCATATCCACCTTTGGAAAAAAAATTCTAGATCCCATAGGATTATTAAAATTTGTGTCATTATTAGCCAACTTGAAGGTTTCACCTTAATTGCTTGAGAACTCTTTTGTTTCATTCATATAGGTGTTTAAAATGCTTTGTATATTTGATATATCTCCCCGTAGGTCACACATATCCCTCTTAACCTCTTCCTTGAAGTTACTTATTTCCTCATTGGTTCTGTTGTTTCTTAATCCTTATCAGAGGATTTCGCTTGTGTGGTAGCATTCTTTTTGCCTCTTGTTGGAGGCCCCGTCATGATGGAAACCAATATTTTTGAAAGAAATCACACAAATGAAATGTAAATTCTCTAATTTTTTTATGTAACTTACTAGGGCCAAGATACCTTTACTTAGAAAAAGTCCAAAAAATTATCAAATTTGTTGCCTCTAGAGAGAATTTTCCTAATTTTCTAATAATTTGCTTATTTTATCTCCAATTTCTCCAAGCTTTGAAATGTAGGCTCCTCTATTATGTATTCAAAAACCCAATACAAGTTATACTCCAATTTGGCAAGATGTGATAGATATGTAGATCTCAAAAAATTGTGTAGAAATAGTAATTCTGCAATAGTTTGCTCAAATTTGCTCCAATTCCAATGAATTTTGGCTTCTTTAATATGGTCTTCAAAAGCCCTTTAAAAATATTTGATCGCTAAGATTTCATAGTTATGCTCTTTCCAAAATTTCTCCAATGTTGAGAAAAAAATCTTGCCTCTATGGTGCCAAGATCATGCTCAGATACCACTTGTAATGAAATAACTTGCACAATAGAAAAAATAATATTAAATATTATATAAATACTTGATAATAACTAAGAGTAATAGGCCACTTTGAGGGGGAAACCTCCAAATATCTCCAATGATAACGCACTTCGCAATATGATGTTGAAATAAGACTCACAACCTTATATGTATACCTAATTATGCTTAGGTTAAATAGACACAACCCTACATAACATCTAGGCTGACCTACCTACCTAAATAATAATATAATAATGATAACATGAATTAATTAAGGATTAAGATAGCCCCAAGTTGACTATTCATAACCCTATATACATCAATATTAAGGGCGTAGCACTTTTCTCCAATAAGGTATCCAAGATATATCTTGTCATTAGAGGGTCTCTCATGAAATATTTGTTCATCAATCTTCTCATAACATGTATAAAGTTTCTCTAATTGTTGTTTTTCTTGTGTCAAATCCCCTTTTACAATAATATTGTACTTCTCCAACTCAGCATGTTCTATCTTAATAGAATCTAACTCAGATGTAATTTTACTCAGCTGGGATCCAAGGTCTACATTCTCAAATTTTAGATCAGGTTCACTCTTACTACCACTAATATTAAGACTCAACTTCAGTTCAACAATTTTCAACTCATGTTTCAAGATCTCATTATCTTTCTTGAGATTTTCTATACCATCATTATCACTAGTCTGCACAAATGATTATCATCATTATCACTAGTCTACGCAAATGATTCTTTGCCAGATTTCAAATCATCAATCTCATCTTTCAGTTTGCCAATGTACACTTTTGAATCTTTATATATATCTTTCAAGTTTCCTGTTTCTTCTATAAGAAGGTCAATCTTCTCAAGATCTACTTCTAGATTTCTCTTTAACTATTCCATATTCATAGGGATCTTACTCAAGTTGTTAAGCCTCTTCAAAGTATCGGTGCTTTGATACCAATTGTTAGAAATATATAATACTTGGGGGGGGGGGGGGCAGGGAGGGGGGAGTTTGAATCAGTATTCTAAAAACTTTTTCTCACAACTAAATAATTTTACTTACTTTATAACATACATATGAAAGTAAACCAACAACGTTGAATAGTAAATATAACCATACACATAGAGAACTCATAACACAATTATTTGTTAACTAGGGAAACCTTGGCCAAGGGAAGACCCCGATGGGGATGATACCCACAAGATGATTCACTAAACAATAGAATCCTATTAAGGATATTGACCCTATTAGGAGTCTATGAAGTACATATAGTGTCTTGAGTCCTTATTATAAAACTAGGTTTTGTTAAAAGCCTCATCCCTATTAGGAGTTGGTAGATCAATTAAAATGTATGCAAGAAGAGCCCACTACCCTAACATTCTATTATACAATTTAGTTCTTCACAAGATAGGTATACATAAAATACTTGCTTACTACTGTAACTCACACTTTCTTTGATCATACTATTACCAATTTTTACCCCCTTGTACAAATTGGTGAAACTAGTTAACCAGTCTCATGAAACTAGGGTGGCAGCTTTGTGTCTATGTTCTTAGACTGTTTATTTATTACCATGCATACTTAATAGGGATGCATCAAAACCTTAACATATCTATTATATTTCTAATTCTTCAGTCCCTAATTTCATGTTATATGCTTAACAAGTTTTAAGTTGTGATCTTGTGACTACCTTGCTTTTGCTCTACCATTGCAGTTTAAGGCCTAACTGTCATTGAGGTTGTGAGGGTGTGAAATGGTCAAGTTCATGGTTTGTGTAGCTTTGTCATGGTTTAAGATAACATTCAAAATGTAGGTTGCAAAGCCACAAAATGCTTTTGGTCACCTCTTTGTAGTTGGTTAGGGTCAACCCAGGATCAAAATGGGGATGCAATGAAAAGAATGGATTGCACAATTGTGGGAGTTAAAGGCTTAATCAGAGTTTGGGCTACGATGCAGTGATTGCTTTGATCACTCTATTGCATGATTTAATGGTCGAGTTAAAGATTAAGCTACAAGCTTGTAGAAATGGTGGGCTAGGCACGCATGAGGGGTCCTTTAGTTGTAGCTTCATAAGGGATAGCTTTGAAATAGTTATTCATCGAATGAGAGAAAATATGATGAATCGATGTGTTTTCATTGAAATGAACTTCATGTTTCAAGTCGTTACCATGCAAAAAGTCAATAGTTCAATCAGAATTGAACATTTTCTCATCATCCACTTTTTGAGTGTTCTCCATGCCTATTTAATGCATTTTTCCTCCAACCACTGTTATGGCTATCCATCTACCCAATCAAGATGATCCTAGTCATTGTTCCTGTCTCTTTAGAAACTAGATTTATATGCAAAGGCCATATTTCCTTCATGGGGATGTGCTCTAATCAAATTTCCTTTCTAATCTTTAGTTACTTCTCTCATCTACATTTTTTTCTCTACTTGGTTAGAGTTTGAACTCAGTGTAATACTTAGAGTTATGCCTAAACTCTGTAAAAGGTAGTTGAATTTAGGGGTTCCAATTTTTTTGTAAATAGTGATCCTATCATGATCTCTTAGGAGTCCTTCACACTTCTCTACATATTACTTGTAACCACTGGATGGAATATTGTTGAAATACCTTGGAAGCTTGAATAAAGGAACAGTTCAAGGCCCTTATTGTTTTCATTTTGTAGTGTAAGCCACTGATATGATATACTCTTGTCATTCATTGTCGAGTCCTTGATTTTATGTCTTAGTCTTTATCTGCAAGTGAGGTTTGGAATCTTCATATAGGGTGCAAGTTGTCACACTTTTTCTTTCTATCAAGTTTTGTTAAACTATGAATGCTATCATTCCCTTTAGCATCTTGTCTAAGGTATGTCCTTCTTGTGAAATATTTTTGTATGAATGTGTTCTGAGATCAATATTGTGCCACCCTTAACCCTTTAGGAAAGCTCCCTCAAGTCTGTTTAATAGTATTTCCATCTTAATGTTGGTTTATCACCTTAAGTTTAGTCATTTTACCTTTTATGCAAGTAATCCTTCTATGCTTTTCCCTCTCAAGTTTAATTTCATGTTTGAAGAAGCTAATAGGTGAAAGATCATAAGGAACTAACCTATAACCTAGAGATTCACTCCTAATCTTTGGTACACTCACTACCTCATGAGTATTTCCATGTTAATCGAAGTGGTTGAGTCTTAAGATATAGTCAACGCAAAACTTTTAGAGATAACATTTTGGCATGCCTAGTGGGACTAGAAAGCTGATTTTAATTTTCTCTATATTTTCTTTATTATTGATTGGTGTGTACAATAGAAAATTAACCTATTTAGAGGCAAGAAAGCATACACATCTAGTGACTCTAAGCTATGGAGAGAAAGATTAGTGCTTATGAGAAGAACACAGACAAGGAGTAGCTCTGCAAGTTTTGAATACAAGGAGTTGTCCCCACCTAGAAGGAGAGGCAGAATAGTTGAAAGTGTAACGCCCCACCATGTGACCCTATGTATGCATGAATTTGTGGGCCTCTAAACCTCACACACACTTCAACATGGTCATTACCTATGGAATCATCTTGGGATAAACATGGAGTCGTTTATCCAAGACACTCGTTAGTGCGACCTGTTGCCTTCTATCTAGAAGGATTTTTCCTATGAGCTCTCAGAACGAGATGCAGGCAACTAGACCTTTCTAGAATGAAGGATTTATGTAAATAAATATGAGTGTGCAAGTAATCTATATGATATGCAATCTATTCTATTAAACAGTAAAAATAAACTAAGCTAGATGTATGCATTCTTTAATCTAAATGATACTAAGATATTAAGAAAAAGCACATATAAAGCTATGAAAGTGAGTATTCAATCTGACAGCAATTCAATAGCATAAAAATTCAACATCTGTAATGAGTAATTAGGAATCTCTTAAATAGAATTCCTAGAATCCATCAATGGTTGAGATCAAATCAAATCGACAGTCAGGACTGAAGTCAAGATTCAATCAAATTGGAAGATTCCTAATATAGATGTAGTTAACTAACTCAAATCCTAAGTGCAAGAAATATTTAACTCAGATTCACTTTAGTGTGAGAGTGAGTGAATTAAGTCACTTCTAATTCAAGAAGTAGTTAACTAAGAATTTCTATTTTGAACTGAGAAATAGAATTTGGGAAATATATTCAATTTAATAAAATGAGATATGACCTCATAAATGCCTTTTCTATTTAATTGAATAATTACATTCAATTAATTAAAATAAGCATAGTTATTAAATTAAAAATGTTTAATTCCTTAGTACATTAGCCTTAGGAGATAATTTAATTTAATTAAAGCATAAATACTTTAAATTAAATTAAATCTCAATCAAATAGGTTTATGTGACTAATTCAAGTCAATAATTTTAGGAATTAAATAGATAGTCTAATTAATGTAGATTTAGGGTTTTATGCATTTGACACTAAGGTCAAGTAGTGAAAATAAAAACTAGAATTGCCTAGTGACATAGGACTTAGGATTGATTGAAATAGACCAGAATTGGTGATCATGGCAATGAGCCAATTTTGGTGTATTAAATTTTGCCCCTCTTTGAATGAATGTGTGAGCAACATGTTCAATTCAAAGAAAATTAGAAAGTGTAATGCACAGATTAGGAAATAAGATTGGTTCCAAAGTTGACGTTATGGAGACCAATTGATAAGCTTTCAAGGACCATCTCCAGAACAGAGCTCAATCCTAAGGAATCCAAGTAGAGCACCTAGATACCTGAATTGATAAGCATTTTATAGGTTTTCTTCATAATGAAGTTTAACCTTTAAGGACCCAAATAGAATATCTAGATACCCAAGGTTGATAACATTTTTAAGGTTTTCTTTAGAACAAAGTTTAACCTTTAAGGATCTAGACAAGACATCTAGATACCCGAGGTTGATAGCATTTTAAAGATTTTCTTTAGAATGAAGTTTAACCTTTAAGGATCCAGACAGAACATCTAGATACCTGAGGTTGATAGCATTTTAAAGGTTTTCTTTAGAACAAAGTTTAACCTTTAAGGATCCAAATAGAACATCTAGATACCTAAGGTTGATAGAATTTTAAAGGTTTTCTTCAGAAAAAAGTTTAACCTTTAAGGATCTAGACAAAAAATCTAGATACCTGAGGTTGATAGCATTTTAAAGGTTTTCTTTAGAACTAAGTTTAACCTTTAAGGATCCAGACAGAACATCTAGATACCCGAGGTTGATAGATAAGCTTTTAAAGATTATCTCTAGAATAGAGCTTAACCTTAAGGGATCCAGATAGAACACCTAGATAACTAGATTGATAAATAACAAGATTCAATCATGAATCATATAATCATCCTCAAAACAAGGCTTGATCCTTAGGAGTCAAGATTTAGACTATCCCAATACCTGTCCATCGAACTCTGATAAGAACTACTATAAAGTGTGATCAACTGATGACAAGATGAAATAGATGACAAAGATGTTAGATAGAGGGGAATAAGATGCCCCTAGTGATGAGATTCCCTGAATGGTGAGGACATAAGATGGGAACAAAATGCCCTGAGCAATGAAGATTCAGATTGATTTGGAATTCCAGTTCAATGTGTAATCATCCTGCCCCCTCGGGAGTGAAATTGAAAGATGACACACCAAAAATATGATGTAAGTAGTATGTGGAGAGATATAGAAGAAATGAAAGATTCAACAAAATTTAGAAGAGATTAGAACGGTTAGAAGAAAAATTGGAGCCAATTTAGCATGATTTGAAGGTCCAGAAGACCAAGTTTGACCAAAAGTTGACCAAAATTGATTATAGTTGACTTGAGTTGACTTTTTTTGAAATAAATTATGAAAACATGATGAATTTTGAGTTGAAAAGATTCCAAGAATCAAAAAGTATCAAAAAAATTTAGATTGCACAAGCATTCGATCGTGTCAGTCCCACAATTTTAATATGTATTTTTGAGCTGCTTGAGTGTGTCAACTTTTGAATTTGATCCCGAAAATGGATTCAAGATGATCAAATTAGCTAGGGGGTGATTTTCATGCAAATCAGAGCACTTTGAAAAATTAGCTCATAACCTATATAAGGGCCCAAAGGGTCATTTTCAAATCATTTGTAGGTTTTTGTACGATTTCATCCTTTTGAGCACTACCGATGACATAGCTAGCCAGCGGACTACAGACCTCTGATGAGTGATCGATAATCTTTCCTTGCATTTAATTTTTTATGCATTTTAAGGTAGTTTTAGCAAAAATTTTAGCATGTTTTTAGGTTTGGTCAATCAATTCTTGTGTGGGACTGTCCTTCCTCACGTGAAGCTAGTCTTTTCTCGCATGAACATCCACCATCTTGGTGTTTCTTCATGCACGCTGATGGGAAATCTCGCACGGGAGATACCCACCTCTCGTGAAAGATGCATAGGATTTTGGGCATTGTTCACTCATATTCTTGTCACCTCTTGTGTAAGATTGTGTTCCTTTATGTGAGGACTTGATTTCTTGCACGAAGATGCAAAATCTTGTGCAAAGAAATGAATTCTCGCGCAAAGAAATGCATTCTTGCATGAAAATTTGGCATTACATGTGAATTTAAACTTGTATTTTTGATTTTTTAGCCTTGAATTTGCATTCATTTTGTCATCATTTTGACTTGCCGAGTGAGTACTAACCACTTGCGTGTTGTTTTTGTCCATGTGTGCAGGATGTCTTCGATGATGTCAAGTTTAGGTCCCACTATCCACCATATGGAGCTCTGTTGTAGAGCCTTGACAATGCAGACATGGCCCACATAGACAGATTAGGTCTTACCTCTCTATGTCAAATCCCAAAAGTGTTGGTGAATCATGGCCTCTTGACAACACTGGTGGAGCATTTCCATTTGGAAATGAACATTTTCCACTTGCCCTAGGGAGAGATGACTGTGACTCTCGAGGATATATATAGGATACTGCAAATCCCTTTTCATAGATCAAGAGTGGTATACGACACAGTGCCCCAATTAGGCACAAAGGCACTGAGGGCCATATTCCAAAGAGAGTTGGTGATAGGGTGAGCCATCACATGGGATGAGCTCATCCACACATATGGCCTGATGCACAAGTTGGCTTCAGTGTTAGCCATTTTCATCAGCTACTTCCTAGTGCCAGACAGAAGATAGCATGGACTAGAGTGTGGGTGGGGGGCTATGTTGTAGAGCATGCTCGACTCACCCAAGCGGTTTGGATGGGGCTAGTGCATGCTCACCCATAAGTTTTATGAGATGCATGAGATTGTCTACCATGGGCAGAGGAGCATGGTCATTGGTGTTTATGTGCTATAGATCTAGGCCTAGGAGCACCTTCTTATGTGTAGACCAATTTTTGAGAATAGTCAAGAGCCCATGGAGCCCTACATATGCAAATATAGACGGCACCTTACCCAGGTAGGTCTGGGTAAGATAGAGCATTAGAGGACCTATCTCGATGACCTAGTCTTTGTCATATGGCAGCCCTAGAGAGATACTAAGGATTGGGATGACGCTATGAGGGAGCTGAGTTGGATGTTCTCCTCGCGGCCACTGTTAGGCAGGGCCACACATATTATTGAGAGATTCCTCATCACACAAGTGTGGAGACAGTATGACTGGCCCTAAGATATGTTACAGGAGTACTGCACATATGCCAGATTGGCTCGAGACTTAAAGTAGGGTTGGTCGATGAGGTTAGATCCTAGGCAATCCATGATTGATGTGTGCAACCTAGTTGCGACACAATGGGATTACCTCCCTGAGGTATCAGATGCAAGGATGATGCTTGCATACCTAGCATACTTCATTAGCCACCACTTCCCATGTTTCACAGATCCTTTGGGGATGGTAGCACAAGCACCTCAGTAGGCACCTCAATAATAGGTACCTCAAAGTCCACCATCGTAGGTGTGATAGAGGGTTCGATAGGTAAAAATTCCCCCACATCAGAAGGGGTCTGATCTAGGTGCAGGTGGTAGCAGTGGGTAGTAGAGCCAATGACAGAGGCCATGGGTGGAGGAGCAGGCACCTGAGCAATAGCCCAAGATGCTCAACGAGGAGATGTAGGAGTAGCCTACTACTAGGCCTCAAGATGCCTTGAGGAGGGTGAGGGGGAGGATTAGGTAGGCCTCTCAATAGTTGGGAGAGCTATAGATTTAGGTGGTAGTGAGGGACACATAGATTACAAAGAGGGATCATGAGATCTAGAGGCTGCAAGAGTAGGTATAGGCAGCCGAGTTGAGGGTGAAGATGCTACAGGATAAGGTGAGACTGCAGTCGGCCTGATCAACCTACTACTTCACAGCTTATTTGATGGCAGTGTCTGATGAGGCTCAATAGGTGCCTCACTTTTCACAGTATGCATGAGACTCTGGAGGTGCATGCCCACCAGCCAGACCAGACATGTCGCCCCCTTCTCCTCCTCTAGGAGGTGATGGTGTGGGTCAAAGTTAGATATATGATGCTTTTACCTTTGGTTTTGATTATGGCTATGTATTGATTGGTGTACCAGCACCATTTTGTACCATTTTTTATCAATAGTACTCGAGTAGCTCTCATTTTTGTGCTAACACATTCTTCGATATATATATATGAGATTTTGGAGCAAAGTATCATTATGTATATGTCATTTTCATTATCTGTCTTTTGCTTTTGATATACATGAGATGTTTTATGCTTGTGATTATGAAATGCAAATGTGATGTTGATGTATGAATGCATGTTTAATTTGAGGTGTTCATGTAGGTGAGATGGATTTATGGAGTTATGTATGAAATGCATAGGTAAATGGACTGACATCTCATGTAGTGTTCCATTTTTTTGCTTGGCAGTGACAAGTATCTCAGCGAGGAGCGTGAGGGGAAGAACCAAAGGATAAAATTCTTGTGCAATCATGAAGAATCATGATATGTTAAGGAAACCAAGAATCCCTCATTACAAAAGACAAAAGTAGATTTTCCATTGAATCATATGCTGAACAAAGTAATGAAATCTTATGTGATATGCAACCCTAAACTAGATCAACCCTAGGTCTAGTTACCAAGTCTTGACATTTTATCATCACTGAGCATAGGACAAAATCTCATAGGTCATACAATTCCCACTGACATTGCAATCATGGAAATATGTTTGTTGAGATGAAATGTAAGCATTCAAGGCACAAGAAGCTAGAATGACCAGAACATTCATCCCTTTTGATATAGCAAGTTAACATAAGCATCAAAACATAAATGTTAGGATGACTAGAATGCTGCTTGCATAGCAAACACACCAAACACACAAGAGATCCATCTTATGCTAAGTATTTAGTATGTCCTTTGTCCACAATGACCCTTGCATTCATAACCTAAGAAAAAAGTGTGCTAGATATACTTGCAGTGACCTATACGTTCACTTAATAGGATGAGTATTAGTATGTACTATAGCATGAAGAGTTCAGTCCAACAGACAAGGAGAATAACCAGCATTATTGATCTATCCATATAAAAGGAGTTGCGGTAGACCTAGCCATCCAATACGAGATGGAGGCTCTTATAGTCGACACCCCTTTTATAGGAATATGTCAACTTATTGGAACTAAATCACAAGCAGAAAACAAAGAAAAGATCATTCCCCCAGTCATTACTTCTCTAGTCAGAAATGACATCATTGAGTTGCTCAAGGAGATAGGATAAAAGAAAAAAGCAAAAAAAAAAAAAAAAATGCTCAGCATATCCAAACAAGTATGTCATTTTGAGTTCAATGTGTTTGGGATTGATGTCAAGTGTCAATGTCCAGAACATAGATGAAAGCAATCTCTCCAGTAGGGTGACACTGGTAGACAAACGCATTCAGAACAACTAGTGACTGATGCCAAGGAGGAATCTTTGAGGTGAAGAACCTAAGAGAACCAAATGATAGTAGATAGACACAGTCAGAATGACTAGTGATTGATGCAAGAGAGATCTTACATAAAATAATTCTGAGACCATGACACAAGTAATAGTAGGCAAACGTAGTTGAGAACAACTGGTGACTGTTGCACAAGAGATTCTATGAGGAGAATCTCAAAAAGAGTGACAGTAGGCAGATGCAGCTAAAACAACTGGTGACTATCACGTGAGAGATTCTATGAGGAGAATATTGATAGGTAGTGAAACTAAAGAGGAACACCCTCGAGTTGTGAGAAGACTCAATCCATGGATACATGAGCAAAAGAAGCAAACTAAAGAAGGAAAGTAACTGTACAGGAAGCCAAAAGATGCACTGCAAGATGAAGAATTGGGAACATGAGGTGCCTATTTACCAAGTTTTCACCTTCTTGGTAGAGCTTTCATTTTTTTTGCTACCATGATGCCTATTTCTATGTTTTCACCAATGGCACTTTTCTTGTTTTTCAATTTTTTGTATTTTTTTCTTTTTGATTTTTTTTGTATTTTTTTGGATTTTTCAATTTTTTTAGTATTACCAAGGCGCCTATTGCTAGGTTTTCACCAAGGTGACATTTTTTTAGGACTTTTTTAATTTTTAGGAATTTTTTCAGAAGATTTAAATATGTACAAAGAGCTGCTGAGATCAGATCAACTGTAAAACCACTTTAGTTGGAGAGTGTTAACAAGTTCCTTGAGCACTTCTCCCTCAATTGTAGAAAGCTGGTAAGCACTAGATCCATACACGGTAGTAATGATGTAAGGACCAAGCTAGTTTGGTTCAAACTTCCCTTTTTGGACTTGTTGTTGATTCTTAGGGTTCTCTCTCAGGACGAGATCACCCAATTGGAAGTCACATGGCCTAACTTTCCGATTGTAGCTTCTTGACATTCACTGTTGATAAGCTTGTAGATGATCACACACCACTTATCAACATTCATCTAGTAGCACTACTTTTTGAAGCCTAGCTATCCTATAATCTTCATCAGTAATAAGGCATTTCATAGAGATTCTCAAGGTAAGAATCTTGACCTCTATTGGAAGCACATCATTCACTCCATAAACCAAAGTAAAGGGTGGTGTACCCATTGGAGTCTTGATGCTTGTCCTATATACCCACAAGGCTAGATTAATCTAGAGATACCAGTCCCTCCTAGATTTGCTGACTATATGATGGAGGATCTTGAGGATTTCCTTATTGGATGCCTCGGCCTGGCCATTATCCTGGGGGTAATAGATAGAAGACTAGTGTTGTGTGATTTTGAATTGCTTGCATAGTTCCTTGAGGTCTTTATTTTTGAACTATCCTCCATTGTCAATAATGATATACCTATAGATGATGTATTTTGTGATAAAAAGAACTACATTTTTTCCATTTGCTATTGCGAGAGGTACTGCCTCTACCCACTTCATGAAGTAGTTTGTAGCTATAATAAAAAACTTATGTCCATTAGAAGAAGTTCGGTAAATCTAACCCACCAAGTCGAAGGCCCATTGTTGAAATGGCCACATTGTAGTAGATGGAATCAGCTCCCTGGCTAGAGCATGAATCAAATTCCAATGGAGTTGGCACTTCTTGTAGGACTTAGCATACTTGATCGCCTCTTGCTCCATTTTAGGCCAATAGTAACGAGCTCTAATGAGTTTGTGAGCTAGTGTCAAGCCATTTGAGTGGGATCCACAAATGCCCTCGTGAATGTTAATTAATGTGCATTTGGACTCTTCAAGTTCTAAACACCTAAGGGGAGTTCCATCAAGACCTCTCCTAAATAGATCGTCAGCAATAATGACATACCGTGAACCATTAGGGATTAGGTAACATTTCTCATTTTGGGTTAGACATTCCAGAATGGTTTGGTTACAAAGATAGGAATAGATATGATGGTAGCGAGATGAGTCTTTTCCTACAATAGAATAGATCATCCTAGAATCAAGGGTTTCATAGGCTGGGTAGTGTAACGCCTCCACCAGGAACTCATGTCAAAGATCATTTTCAGGCATCTGTAGCAAGGAGACCAAAGTAGCCATAGAATCATCAACTTTATTATCTGCTTGAGGAATTTGTTGGAAGGTGATGTGTGTAAAATACATCTTTAGGTCATCAACCATGCATTTGTAAGGAAATAATTTCTCATCCTTTGTTTGATACACATCATTAACCTAGTTGATTACGAGCTGAGAAACCCCAAAGATGTCTGACTCATCCACTCTCCATTCAACTGCAATCTTCATGCCATTAATCAAAGCCTCGTATTCAGAAATGTTGTTCCTACAAGGAAACATAATCTTGTATGCTTTGGGTAATGAATATTTTTTGGCATTATGAAGAGTAATCTAGCACCAAATCCCTATTGTGTGAAGGACCCATCGAAGAACATAACCCATGTTTGGTGTGTGAGCATCAAAATGGACTCATAAGGGAAATCAATGTTCATTAGGAGAAGACTCTACATAGGTGCATCTACTAGCTGATCTACAATTGTCTATCCCTTGATAGCCTTTTGTTCAACATATTGAATTTCAAACTCACTAAGTATCATAACTCACTTAGCCAATCTTCCTGTGAGAGCTGCCTTACAAAGCAAGTACTTTAGTGGATCTATTTTAGCTACTAGCCACATAGTGTGCGCAAGCATGTAGTGTCTCAACTTCTGGGAAGCAAAGACAACTGCCAAGAAAGCTTTCTCAATGATGTTGTAGTTCCTGTTATTAGAGATCAATGTGTGACTCAAGTAGTAAATAGCTCTCTCCTTTTTATCGTTGTCCTCTTGAGCTAATAAGATTCCTAGAGATGTTTCAGTTGCTAAAATGTACAAAATAAAAGGCTTCCCATAGATACGAGGCATCAGGATTGGTGGATTGGCAAGATATATTTTGATTTGCATTAAGCTTTGCTCACAATCTTGACTCCAGTTGAATTTGACACCCATATTTAAAGTCTTTGTAAAGGTTGTGATCTATTCGCCAACTATGAGATGAACCTGGGAATAGATTGGAGTCTTCCTTGTAGACCTCTCATCTGGCTAATTTTTTGAGGTGGAGGCATATCCTTAATTGCTTGAACTTTCTTCAAATCCACCTCAATTCCTTTCATAGACATGATGTATCTGAATAACTTTCTTGATGTGATGCCAAATGTGCATTTCTTTGGATTGAGCCTAAGACTAATTTTTTCCATGCGATCTAGGATGGGTCCCAAATCTTGTAGATGAGTATTGCATTTTGTGCTTTTGACCAAGGTATCATCCATGTAGGCCTCCATGGTCTTATGCATCATGTCATGGAAAATTATAGTTACTGCTCTTTGATAGGTCGTACCAACATTTTTCAAGCTGAATGGCACCACATTCCAATAGAAGGTTCCCTAGACACATGTGAAAGTAGTCTTTTTCTGATCTTCTGGTGCAGTTTTTATCTAATTATAACCAAAAAATTGATCCACGAGTGAGTACATCTCATATCCTGCTATCATGTCCACTATCATATCAATGTTGGGAAGTGGAAAATCATCCTTAGGACATGCTAAGTTGAGATCACGGAAGTCAATACAAACTCTAATAGAGTTATCATGCTTGGAGACTAGAATAATGTTGGTTATCCACTTAGCATAATCAATTGCATGGATGAATCCTACTTTTAGAAGTTTCTCCAATTCTGCTTTGACGAGCAATGCAACATGAGGATGCATTTTCCAAAGTTTATGTTTAATTGGTTTAATACCTAGTGCAATGGACAAATGATGCATAATGAGATCAGGGTCTAGTCCTGGCATGTCAAAATATTTCCAAGCAAAATTTTTCTTCTTCTCTCAAAAAAAAGTAATGAATTCTTCCTTTTCTTTAGGAGACAATGATTGTGCCAGATGTATCATATGTGGATGTTCTTCTGTACCCAGGTTGATTGGTTGTGTTGACTCTATCAACACCAATGATCTCTCTTGAAAGTGACTTGGAGGTTCATCAAATATCTCATCCGCAGGTGCCTCAGAGAGGTTTTCACCCTTGGATACGTCTTTTGTTTTTACTTTTTTGGGTTTTGACACTGTCACAATGTGGTTTTCACCATCAGACCTTTTGCATTTTTTCTTTTTAATTATATGACTGAGATATTTGATGTCATGTTTAGTCATGTTTATGCTCTGCTCACTGGTGGAAGATGTTATAGTTTTGGCAGTGTTTAGGTAGTAGGCGAGAGCATAGTCATTTTGGAATGTGGGGACTTCACTAGATGCATTAGGGTTCCTGTCTATAAGCTTAGGATGTGTGAGTAAAAGAGTAGTGATGGGTTCAATTGAATTCACATTGTAGTCATTAAGTGCTCGGACCAGCAATTCAAGACCTATAGTGACTTTGTCCACAAGTGTGTTCGAATGCCTTTGAGTACGAACATCAACAATTGATGACTCTAGGACACTAGTTGGATCAGACCTATCTGACCCAACCCTAGACATTTCACCCACCTCAAGTTGGTCTTCATAGACATGAACTTGGTCAATGTCTTTATCAGTAGTCACTTCTGAAAGAGAGTCAAACTCATATTCCTTAGAATCAGTGCTACATGGTAAGAGGCTATAGAATTCCTTGATAGTGATAGGGACATACTCACCTTCATCATCTGAATTTTTTCACAAGTACTCAACATATAACATCTGACTAGACTCTCCCCTATCTGAATGAGCTCTAGGTGGATTAGTATTGTCCTCAAAAGAATCACTGGTATCATCCATAGTGCTAACACATGTCACAAAGTCATATGGTTCAGTAAAGAATTTAGCCAGATTGTGAGGAATAAGGATAAGGATCCTCATAATCAGATTGGTCATATTGAGTATCTGACTCAGCTTGTGACTCATTTTTGGATGAACTCTCAAGTTTTGGTATGAATTTGTTAGCTCCCAAATGGAAGGGAGCCTTCTTAAATCCTAGACCAGATGTATCTCTATTTCTTCAAGCTATTACCTTGATAGGATCAACTAGGCCGTTGTTATTGTACCCAATAGGGCCAGTGCCCTTATAGCCAAAATGCTTCATGAGTCTAAGACCAGGCCCATATTTCTCAGGAGTGATCTCTTGAGCTTTCTCTATTAGGTCTACTGGAGTCTTTTCTTTGTAAAGCCATGTAGCAATGACTCTATTTTTGCTTTCATCCTCTAAGGGAACTATAGCCTTGACAAAAGTATCATTATATTTGGTTTGAGGTGTCAACACAAACAGCTTCTCTTCCTCTGAGGGTCTCCCATAATGACGAGGAGACTTAGGAAGAGATGTTAATGACAACACTGGTTCAATATGATACTCCCTCGTGCTAGTTTCTTTCAACTTGAATGACTGCTCAATTTGTTTCAGCTTGTTGTCGTGATAATCAATAGATTCCCTATTAGCAGGGATGAAATTTTTAGTATCTTTGAGCATATTGCAGGTATAGCTAGTAGTGGCAGGAATAGTGACTTCAGAGCCATGAAACAAGAATTTGATACATTGGTGATATGTGGATGGCACAGTACACATCTCATGTATCCATGGTAATCATAGTAGAATGTTATAAGCCAAGGGAATGTCAAGCACTTAACAGGTGACATCCCTTTCTACAAGATTGATGTGAAGGGGTAAGACCACAAGACCTAGAGACTTTCGTTCAACTTTGTCATACACTTTGATAGTGATCTTGCGGTGAGGATCAATAGAGTCCTCAGAATAATTCAATTGTCTAAGCAAAGAAGTAGAGATAATTTTCAACCCAATGCCATTATCAATGAGTACCCGACGAACACATCTCTGATGTATCATGACCTCAATGTGTAGAGGTTGATTGTGTGGGTGACTCAATGAGTTGTCATCCTCCTTAGAGAAGGGCATAAAGTAAGGTGAGGTTAGGTGACCTACCATGGATTGAAATTGCTCAAGATCAAGATCTTGAAGAACATTTACCTTAGTGAGGGCTTTGTCCAAAATTTTCCTATGAGTAGGTGAGATTTTAAGCAGCTCAAAGATGGAGATTTGAGCATTAGTTCATTTTAATTGATCGAGAACACTATAGCTAGTTTCTGCTGAATTGGTTGTAAGTTTTGCACCTTTGCCAGATGGACCAACAAGGTTTTTATCTTTATGTTGTTCAAGATCAGGAGTAGAAGGTGCAGGGCCTTTGAGCACCAACTTTGTGCAAGAACATGTAACAACATTAGTACAGTGTTGTGAAGGTGTGTTGTCTATTGTGTTGGAAGTAGGACCTCTCAAGACAACTGGTGTCTTGGGTTTATCATTATCTTGCTTGCCCTTAATGGTAATGATGTCACAGTATTCAAAACCTATACATTCAACCATATTGATTATCTCATCATCTTTGTTAGAATACATGTAGTTGACCTTGTTGTTCAATTTTGGTTTTAAAATTTCCCCCTTTTCATACGCCAGGAAGGGCTCTTTGAAGGCCTTGTGATCTGAGTTCTTGTTATGTCCATCTACCACAATGTCAACAACATCAATGATGTCCTATACTTTGTGATACAAATTTATGCAGTTACTAGTTTTGTGTCTCTTATTCTGGTGGTACTCATAGAACGTAGTTTCATTCCACCATGGTGGATGTGGTTGGGGATCATAAGGGCGAGAGTTTTCCAATGGTGAAATGAGCTTGTTTTGTAACAAGGTTTTGTAAACCACATCCAAAGGTTCACCCAAGGGTGTATACTCTTGCTTAGGGTGTGTGGCCCATAAGTTTCTTGGTTTGTTCCGAGATGTCTTATTGTCAAGAGGAGGTTTCTTAGCATTTTTGGCCATGTTGAGAACATCTGTGAGATTAAGGGCTACCTTAGCAGGTTTAGGTGTGACATTGTGAATGACCCCATCATGTACAATTTCTTGGTTCTTGTTGACATACTTGGTTTTTTCCTTGTTGAAGGTGGAGCCTTGTTTTGTGTCCTTCTAAAGAGTGAGTTCACCCTTCTTAACCATAAATTCCTCTATGTAGATGGCCTATGTGATCATGTCTTCAAAGGTATGTGGACCTTGAAGTTGGAATCTATATCTGAAAATAGGTAGGAGATTATTAGTGAAAATGTCAAGCTTTTCCATTTCTAAAATCTTGCCTGAATATTTAGTGTACAATTGTCTCCACCTTTTGAGGAATGTGAGGAAGGGCTGACCAACCTTCTACTTAAGGTTACATAAATCTTGAATATTAACAAGATGTTGAATGTTATGAGAATACTACTAGACAAACAAGTTAGCTATTTTATCAAACATTTTGATACTAGGAGGCACGTGTGAGAACCACTCCAAATCTTGACCACTTAGACTTCTGGGGAATAAATGCATGAGATATGTCTGGTTATGCATAAACTCCATGGACAAGGCACTGAATTCTTGCAATTGATCTTGGGGATCAGAGGTTCCAAAGTATTTGTCATACTTAGGTAGTTCTACTCCTCTCGAGAAAGGAGGCATGTCTATGCTCTTGTCAAATGGAAATGGACAAAGAGTGTCTAAGGTGTATGTTTTAGCGGGTTTGTCTTTCTCACACATCATCTGAGCCAGTCGGTCTTGCATGATTTTCAATTTTTTTGAAGTTTGGAAGTCTCAATTTTCTCTTCAGGTGTGATGATGGTTTCCACATTGAAATTAGAGGGTAGCTTACCTCCCTTTTGGGCAAGTTTGAGAAAATACTTTTCTTTCTCTTCGCTGAGGAGGATTTCCATGACATTTTGAAAGTTGTTATCTTTTCAACACTTTGCTATGTGTTCAAGAAATATTTCCACCTCTTCCTATTCCTCATCTATGTCATGGTCTTTATCTTTGTCATTCCTAAGTGGCTCCTTATGTCTGTTGTGACTACCATGTTCAGGTTCGTGATCAGCCATTGTAGGAATGTGTTCAGTTTCAGTATGTTGTGATTGGAAAGATCCTTTAAAAAGGAATTCAAAAATTTTGTTCAGAGATATGGGACCTTTTCTAGCCTTAGGATCCTCTTGATACAAAGGGTTCATGGTTTGTTGTAAGTTTATGGAGAATATTCGTTGGACTTGAGGTGACCTGACAGGCAAGAGAGATTATGAAGATCCCTCACTAGATGAACTAGATGCAAACTATTTATAAAATGGAAGGTGACCTCTACTATGATTATGACCCCTAACACGACCTTGCCTAAGTCTAAAAGGATAAAACATGTTGCTACTTCTTGTTACGACAGTCATAGACAAGGACAAAAAGCATGAACCAAGACAAGAATCACACTAAAGTGTAGTCTCAAAAAGTAAAAGAAATGTATACTAAGGCACAAGTAGTTTGAGTGAAGGCTAGAATAGCCAAGGATTATGACTACCGTGACATAGATTATAACAAACACTAGGAAATAGAATCAAGACAAGAAGAGATGAGACTAGTTAAAGTGTAGATCACAAGTCATCAGTTAAGCAAAATGTCACTATTTGGGACTGTTTATAGACAGAGAAGAGACAACTCGATGCAAGAAATAGTCTAGATGCAGATCGTAAGTTGTTCAAACAAGGTAATTTGATAGATTTGATTCAAGTTCTCGTGCGAAGATCCTCTGGGAGGCACACGAGAAAGTTCACAGGATGGTGCAAAATCTCAAAACAATAATAAAAACTTGCACGAGAATGTGCTCCAGGCCGCATGAAGAAATGAAAGGTTTGACAAAACATAGCTAGCAAGATCTTGCATGGAGATAAGCAAGTTCTCACATGAAGACCTTGAAAAACACGTGTGAAGAAGTGAAAGGATAAATGGGCTCGCGCAAAATTTTGCAAAACTATGTGCAAAATCTTGACACTGGATAGATAGTAGAATTGGATTTTGAAGAGATTTTGACAGTTTTGGACTATTTTGAGTAGATTGAAGGTTTGTTTGATAGATAACAAACAAATTGTAGGGTCAATTTCCAAATTTGTGAAAGTGACATTGAGTTTCAAACAAGACAAAGTTTTTTCAATAGGACACAGGAAGCAATCAGTAGTTGAATACAATCCAACTGAGGGCAAAGCAACCCAGAGGGATGGGGGGAGTCTTGACTTTCAGTTTTTTTATGTAGGTCTGGACATGTTTAGGACTCGATAACAAATATGCTTTATCCCTAGACATAGAAAATGGTAGAGAAGGAAAAACCTTTGTCCCACAACTTATGCGCATGCGTGCACCTCACACAACTATGTCACCCCCTAGAGGGTGCCTGTGCTTTTGGTTTATTCAAAGGGCTCAATAACATATACGCTGAGTGAACACCCTTGTGGTAGGGGTCAAGTATGTATACCACCTTCCAATGCCTAGTAGCATGCCTATGGTAAGTTCTACAGGAGAGATTCTTCCCCCTCGTTGGACAAAGATTATGCCTCCTTTCAGAGGTGAACCGAGTAGCTTTTTACTTGGCTTCTATTCATATTAATCCCTAGTGACTCTACAAGTGAAGTTGAGACTAGCAACCCACACCAACATCTGAGAATGCACACACTTGCTTAGCAAGACTGGGGCCGGTGCTAGCTAGTGCAACAAACAAAGCTTCCCCTTGATAAGTGATATCAAGAATCAAGGGAAAGAAATTAATCCGGCTTTGGAGTCATTCACTCTACAAAGCATCTTGATTATAGTAAGTTGGAATCTTTGGCTAAAGGAGTGTGCTCACTTGGATCATTCCCAAAGGTTGAATCACTCTGATAGGCCCTCTAAAGGATTGACTTGGATTGGTGGTTCAAACATAAGGGTCAAAGTTTTTGATTTCCCCCAAGGGGAAAGAGCATACTCCTCTACCTTAGTTTCTCACCCAAACACATAGAACACATTAATTACTGACTTAGCTTAATCAATCTAGACTCATCCTTCCTAAAGATTTTGATCCCCTTGAAAGGAAACCATCATCTCATCATAGAAAAGGATTAGCACTAGAGAACCACTAAGCTTCTTTCCTCCCTCAGAATGTCATCTTTTAGAAGCGTCTAGCTTTTTGATTCACTCTTGGTCATGACCTCCAAGTGATAAAGACCATAATCCCCTATTCTTCTATCTTGTACCCTAAGAAGTTCACAAGCCCTAATTAGACTATGTTTAGAAAGTAGGAAAGAAGACACATTTTTTAGTGGGTTTTAATGTTGTTCTTTGATAAATGTATCTTCCACAATCATCCTGCAAACAAACGGTCAGTTCATGTTTGGAGAGTTTGTATAGGGAATCTTTTTCAAACGTCCTAAAAATAACTGTTAAGCTATAGAGAACCAAAAAAATAGAATAATGATGCTTTAGAGAAAAACATGTCAGTAAAAATTAATGAACAGCATGGTGAAAAATGACAAATTAACTGGGTTGTTTTAAAACTTCGTGTGAAATCTTGCGCATGCCCATGCGAGATCTTTCACCAACCCGCATGAGAAAATGAGGTGCAACGCAAAGACTTGCGCAATAGGGAACTTTTTCACATGAGAAAGTGGAGAGCAACATGCGAGACTTTCAAATCTTCATGTGAAAATGAAATTTCTCACATGAAAATTCAGAAATTTGTACAAACTAGTACGACAAAGAAATGAAAATGACAGAAATTTAGATGAATGAGGCCAGAAATTTTATTTTTCTCGGCCCCACGGTAGGCTCCAGAAATGTATGCATGAATTTGTGGGCCTTTGAACCTCACACATACTTCAATGTAATCATTACCTGCAGAATCATCCTGGGATAAACATGGAGTCGTTTATCCAAGACACCCGACAGTGTGACCCATTGCCTTCTATCTAGAAGAATTTTTCCTATGAGCTCTCAGAACGAGATGCAAGCAACCAGACCATTCTAGAATGAAGGATTTATGCAAAGAAATATGAGTGTGCAAGTAATCTATATGATATGCAATCTATTCTATTAAAAAGTAAAAATAAACTAAGCTAGATGTATGCATTCTTTAATCTAAATGATACTAAGATATTAAGAAAAAGCACATATAAAGCTATGAAAGTGAGTATTCAATCTTACAGCAGTTCAATAGCATAAAAATTCAACCTCTATAATGATGAATTAGGAGTCTCTTAAATAGAATTCTTGGAATCCATCAATGGTTGAGATCAACTTAGATTGACAGTCAAGACTGAAGCCAAGATTTAGTCAAAGTGGAAGATTCCCAATATAGATGTAGTTAACTGACTCATATCCTGAGTGCAAAAAATAGTTAACTCAAATTCACTTTAGTGTTAGAGTGAGTGAATTATGTCACTTCTAATTTGAGAAGTAGTTAACTAAGAATTTGCATTTTGAACTGAGAAATAGAATTTGGGAAAGATATTCAATTTAATAAAATGACATATGACCTCATAAATGCCTTTTCTATTTAATTGAATAATTGCATTCAATTAATTAAAATAAGCATAGTTATTAAATTAAATATGTTTAATTCCTTAGTACATTAGCCTTAGGAGATAATCTAATTTAATTAAAGCATAAATACTTTAAATTAAATTAAATCTCAATCAAATAGGTTTATGTGACTAATCTGATTAATGCAAATTTAGAGTTTTCTGCATTTGACACTTAGGTCAAATAGCAAAAATCAGAACTAGAATTGCCTAGTGACATAGGACTTAGGATTGATTGAAATAGACTAGAATTGGTGATCATGGCAATGAACCAATTTTGGTATATTACACCCTAAAGAAGTTAACCTAAAGTTTCACTAAGTTTGACAAACATTTTTTTAAGTTAAAGATAATAACTTAATAACAACAGTTATAACATAGGGGAAGCAATTAACATTCACATAAATACATACCATAAAACAAAGTACAATTCTTAAGGGTCCCATAACGTTGAATTACATTTAAATTTAATTAATAATAAACTTAATATATAATAAATTCACATCAAATAATAATATACTAGTATGAATCCATTTAAATAATATACAATTATATATGATGCCACTTGGCAATAAATAGAATGCACAATCATCCACTGTATAGGTCATAGGGTATGAAAGGCTAAAATAATATACATCATGAAATAAATTACATCATCTCTTAAGATCTTATGAAATCAAATACAATACAATAGTACAACCATCCATCATAGAAATACAAGAATGGATAGAAAGAAACATCTGCACAAACACATCCAACAATGACATTTGATGGTCGGATCTCAAAGGTATAAGAAAAAGCACTACCATATGACCTCGTGGAACTCAAAAAAGTCCATTCCCACTATGCTAAGGAGATAGTCTCAAGTCCCAAATAGGATAACAAACTCAACAATCAAATCTAACATCTAGGTTCAAGGAACCACCTGAAAGTAATCTAACTCAAAGGTACCACGACACAAGTATTAGCTAATCCTAGAGGCAACACAAACACGTAGGAAATCTACTATGCAAGCAAGCAAGTGTCACCACATGAATCAATGCTAGAGTTACCCTGGCAGTCTAACTTGACCTTGGCCCCCTAGTGACTCTATGCGGCACTAGCATCCTTTCGTATTGACAAGGCATACTAATGATGCATGGTCGCAACCAAGCATCCTCTCTACTCCCATCCTACTTTGTGCTAGCACTTGAGGCATGGGTGAGGAAATACAAAGACTCTTATTAGGTTCATTTTATTTCCATTTTGTGTAATATTTTCACTTATTAAATAGCTTACAATGGTTTACCCTGGCAACCACTTTGGGCCCCAGCCTCCATTACAAGCCACTTTTCGACATGACATATAGATAACCTACCCTAAGCTTAGTAAAATCAAAAAATCACAAAAGACCACATACCATACATTAGTTCTTAAACAAGCAACTGACAAGTATTGAAAAACACTGATCATAATCACAGATTCCACCAATACGATCATCCTAATAGGACTGATCCCAAATTCAAGTATACATAGACCAATCCATGTCATAACATGACATCACCAAAAATAAATCATACAAACACCTCAGCCCTATAAAGTGACTAGAAAGCAATCCAAATACAAATAATCAAAGACTCAAAGGTTATATCAAATAGGTCACACCATTCACCTCAGTTTCAAACAAGAATATTGGAAAGCAATAACAATCAATGCATTAGTACATCTCATAGAGAATACCAGACACATTACCATGGTTGAGTATAAAGGATTAAGATCAAAACATCATCATGACATCACAAAACAAAACAAAACTCTCGAGCCTCTAGTAAACATCCTAACTAGCCAAAGCTTAGTCAAACCCGAAAACCCCAAGACTAGTAAATCACACATTACATAAAGTGCATTAAAAAGTGAATTTCATAATTCATTAGGTTTTGAAAACCCTAAAGTTCAATATTTACTAAAAGTTTTAAAATTAGATCACAAACAATTCTATAATGGAAATCAATTTTGTCAAACAAGAGTTTCAACCCAAAGAACTTCTGAAAATAGAAACACAATAAACACGAAGAAGACAAGAATTCGAAGAATGAGCAACTACAACACAAACCCACAAGATCCTACTTGGATCTGATGCTAAAATAATGAATGCACAAACACGCAAGAATCTTCATTTTCCTTCGAAAACCCTATTTTCAAAAATTGGCTCCTCCAAACCTGTCTCTAGAAATGAGCTCTAATTTCCTTAATAAAGAGTTTTTCTCTCAAATCAAGACTTTGATCATGCAATCATGCGAAAACCCTTTGTCTTTAATTACTATATTTTAATTTTCATGCACACACTTTATGCAATTTAATTAAAATAAACTTTATTAAATTAAAGCTTTCTCTCCCTTATTAAATAATGTGACGTTTTAAATATAATATTTATTAATTTAACTAATAATATTATATAGAGTTTATTAAAAATAAAACTCCTAAATAAATTATTATTAAATTAAATAAATATAAATACATCTAAATTAGAACTTTAATCAAATCTTTTAAATTTAATTCTTTCATGCACAGTTAAAGAAATTTTTAATTAAAATATTCTTTTATATTTTCTTTTCCTCCACTTATTAATTAGTGTAAGCACTATTTAAAGCATAGTTTATAATTTAAATTAATAAGAATAATTAAAGCTCATTATTTAAATTCAACTCTAATTTAATAATTATTAATTAAATAATCATAATAAAACAATATTAAATCTTTAATCTTTTAATATTTTAATTATATTTTTATCCAACTTCTTAAATTAGACTTTTAAAATAAATATTTTAAACTAAAGTACATATTTAATTAATTTCTAATTAATTAAATAACATCATATTCTAATCTTTCTTTAACCAATTTTCTAAATTTAGACCTCTAATTTTAGACTTTAAAATTTAGACTTCTAATTTTAGACTTTTTATTTAAAGCATAAATTTAATTAGTTTTAATTAATCAAATATTCACATATTTAAATATTTTCTTTTTAATCAAATAATATTTATTACTCAAAGAATAATATTATTTATAGTTTATTATTAAAATAAAACTCTTAAATAATAATTATTAAATTAAATAAATATAAATATGTTAAAATTAGAACTTTAATTTAATCTTTTAAATATAATTCTTTTATTTAATTAATTTTTCAATTAATTAAATATAATTAAAGATTGAATTTTCTGTATACAATTTTCATGCAACAACTTTATGCAATTTAAATTTAAATATCTGTATTAAATTAATTTAAATTAAAATATCTTTAATAAATTAATGTTCTTTCTCACTTTAATTAATCATGAGATGTTTTTAATATAATATTTATTAAATTAACTAATAATATTATTTAGAGTTTATTAATAAAAATAAAACTCTTAAATATATTATTATTAAATTAAATAACTATAAATATGCCAAAATTAGAACTATAACTTTATCTTTAAATTTTATTCATTTATTTAAGTAATTCAGAAGATATTTTCAATAAAATATTTATTAACTTAATTAATAACATTATTTAGAGTTAGTATTAAAATAAAACTCCTAAATAATTATCATTAAATTAAATATATATATATATATATATATATATATATATGTGTGTGTGTGTCAAAAATAGAACTTTAATAAAATCTTTAAATTTAATTCTTTTATTTAATTAATTTCTCAATTAATTAAATATAATTAAATATCAAATTTCTTTATAAAATTTTTATTAAATTAAATCATTAAATTATCTTTTGATTTGATTTAATTATAATAGAAAATCACCACATACCCACAAAACCAAAAATGACAACTCAACTGAAGGCAAAGAACACAATCAAACTCCAAGGTCAAAATCACAAATTCAAGTCACTTGATGAATTTAGATGGGTAAAATAACTCAGATACTTGTCCTATTTTCTAAGACAATTGGCTTAGGGTTTAGGATTTGGACTCAAGAGTCATCTCCCCACTTATACCATTCAAATACTACGATAGGGTACGCTCATCCAGGCAATTCAAGGAAGTCGATACTTGGTACCTGCAATCTACATAAAATCTATGCATGTATAAATACAATATTCTAGACTAAACAGGCAATGGCAGGAAGTGGTTCATCTTGTAGATCTCGACTAGCAGGTGACTATGACTCCTTTCCTCAAGCACATCAAAAATGTCAAACATAAAAAAAGCATAGACACACACCATACACATGCAAGTATGGGGTAAGTATCCCTAGAAACCACATAAAAATTATTCGTCTAACTAACATCATTCAATAATTGAAATAACTGGCACTAAGTACCTCAACATATATATATCAACTGAATATGAAATACAGCTAATCAATTCTAGTAATCTAGCACCACTAATCATAAAACATAATAATAGAACAGGCCTAAAAGAATCTAGTCAAAACAAATTAGAAAAGTCAAGTAGGGGTAGGCATTACATCCACTCCCCCTAGACCTAGGCTTACTTCTGGAAGCCTACTACAATGACTAAGGTAACTAAAAGTCAAAGAGTATTGTCTATAATGTCAAACAAAAAGCTCATTTAAGAAACTAATACAAATAAGTTAACTATGTATACACCTCCAGTCACTTAGAGCAATATGATTCTAGTTTAATAATAAACCGAAAGCCATATTGATCCAACATTCATCTTTTTAACAAATGTTGAAATAGATCCCCTAAAATACTCCAAACAAAAGATCAACATCTCTAAATCCATTGGAAAACATAAAATTATAATGTATAGACATAAATCAAAAGTCAAGAACGTAAATGTTATGAGTTTTCAAGTTTCATGTTAATAAAGTTCCACTACTTATAATTTTTTTTAGTTCAAACTGTTTAGGTTCAAGTTTGTAACTCTACCAAAAAAATCCAAACAAGAATAACATAATGTTTGTAAAAAAAATCAAAGGCATACTATCTTAAAGCATAATCATAAGAAAGTATGTTTGAAATCCAACTCACAAGTTTTGCCTTTTTCTATGTTTGAAGTATCAAGTCTAAAGTTTCAAGTTTCAAGTGTTCAAGTTTGAAGTTTCCAAGTGTTAAAGTTGCAAAAGATACATAACACTATTTACATTACATTTTAGTTTGAAGTTCAAGTTTGTAAAAGATACATATAACAGTTCAAGTTTCAATTTTGGTTAACTAGTTGAAGTGTTCAAGTTTGTAATAAATACATATCATAGATTAGGTTTTGTTTCAATTCAACTAGTTGTTCCAATATACCCAAAGCTCCCAATGTAGAAAGTCAGGATCTAATACCAGATGTAACACCTCGCAATGTGACCCAAAAGAAGTTAACCTAAAGTTTCACTAAGTTTGACAATCATTTTATTTTAAGATAAATATAATAACTTAACAACAATAGTTATAACACAGCGGAAGCAATTAATATTCACATAAACACATATCATAAAACAAAGTACAATTATTAAGGGTTCCAAGATGTTGAATCACATTTAAATTTAATTACTAATAAAGCTAATATATAATAAATCAACATCAAATAATAATATACCAGTATGAATCCATTTAAATAATATACAATTATATATGATGCCACTTGGCAATAAATAGAATGCACAATCATCCATTGTATAGGTCACAGGGTATGAAAGGCTGAAATAATATACATCATGAAATAAATTACATCATCTCTTAAGATCTTATGAAATCAAATACAATACAATAGTGCAACCATCCATCATAGAAATACGAGAACAAATAGAAAGGAACATCTGCACAAACACATCTAGCAGCGACAGTTGAGAGTCGGATCTCAATGGTATAAGAAAAAGAACTACCACCTGACCTCGTGGAACCCAAAAAAGTCCACTCCCACCGCGTTGAGGAGATAGTCTCAAGTCTCAAATAGAATAACAAACTCAACAATCAAATTTAACATTTAGGTTCAAGGAATCACCTAAAAGAAATCTAACTCAAAGATACCAAGACACAAATATCAACTAATCCCAGAGGCAACACAGCGTGTAGGAAATCTACTATACAAGTGGGCAAGTTTCATCACACAAATCAATGCTAGAGTTACCCTAGTAGTCTAACTTGACCCCTAGTGACTCTATGCGGCACTAATATCCTTTTGTACTAACAAGGCATACTAACGATGCATGGTCGCAACCAAGCATCCTCTCTACTCCCATCCTAGTCTATGCTAGCACTTGAGGCATAGGCGAGGAAATAAAAAGACTCTTAGGGTAGATTATCTATATGTCATGTAGAGAAGTGGCTTGCAATAGAGGTCAGGGCCCAAAGTGGCTGCCAGGGTAACCCATTCTAAGTTTTTTAATAAGTAAAAATATTACACTAAATGGGAATAAAATATACCTAATAAGAGTCTTTGTATTTCCTTGCCCATGCCTTGAGTGCTAGCAAAGACTAGGATGGGAGTAGAGAGAACGCTTGGTTGTGACCATGCATCATTAGTATGCCTTGTTAGTATGATAGGATAGTAGTGCCGCACAGAGTCAGTAGGGGGTCAGGGTCAAGTTAGACTGCCAGGGTAACTCTGGCATTGATTTGTGTGATGACACTTTTCTGCTTTCATAGTAGATTTCCTATGTGTCTGTGTTTCCTTTAGGATTAGTTGATACTTGTGTCTTGGTACCTTTGAGTTAGATTACTTTCAGGTGATTCCTTGAACCTAGATGTTAGATTTGATTGTTGAGTTTGTTATCCTATTTGGGACTTGAGACTATCTCCTCAGCATGGTGGGAATGGACCTTTTTGGGTTCCACAAGGTTGGGTGGTAGTGTTTTTTCTTATACCATTGAGATCTGATTGTTAGATACCGATGTTGGATGTGTTTGTGTAGATGTTCCTTTCTATCTATTCTTGTATTTCTATGATGGATGGTTTTACTATTATATTGTATTTGATTTCATAAGATCTTAAGAGATGATGTAATTTATTTCATGATGTATAGTATTTCAGCCTTTCATACCCTGTGACCTGTACAGTGGATGATTGTGCATTCTATTTATTGCCAAGTGGCATCATATATAGTTGTATATTATTTAAATGGATTCATACTAGTATATTATTATTTGATGTGGATTTATTATATATTAGATTTATTATTAATTAAATTTAAATGTGATTCAACATCATGGGACCCTTAAGAATTGTACTCTATTTTATGGTATGTGTTTATGTAAATGTTAATTGCTTCTGCTATGTTATAATTGTTATTGCTAAGTTATTATCTTTAACTTTTTTTTTTAAATGTTTGTCAAACTTAGTGAAACTTTGGGTTAACTTCTTTTGGGTCACATGGTGGGGCATTACTAAAAGAGTCCAAGAGGCCCTCATTCATACAAGGAAGGATCGATCCACTCCTTCACTAGTGAGTCCTATCATTATGGTAAGACAAGTAACTATTCTAAGGAGGAGAATTTTTCAAGTGCCAATGGCAAGGCAATATGCTTTCATTTCCTTCAATTAGGGAAGTCCACTAGATTTTTCTCAACACCACAATATCCCTCTAGCTACATTGAAAAGTTTACCAGACTTCCCTAGAGAAGGCCAAACAATAGCTTTTGAGCATGTCAAGGATGTTGCAACATTGTGCAGTGTGTGTCATGTTACTGAAGAGGATGTTGTTGTGAAGTTGCTTGCAACCTATTTCAAAGGAAAAGCTCTACAGTGGTTTCAAAGCCTCGTTGTGGGGTCAATTAATTTTTGGGATACATTAGGATATGCTTTGAGTAGATAGTTTAAAGATAGGCCAAATTATTTTTCCTCGGTGGAGCAATTGACTACTATAAAAAGGCCCCCCCAAGAACAGATGACTAATTTCAAGATGAGATTCCAAAGGACTTGGACTAGAATTTTAGTCTAGGTTGAGCCCTCTATAGAGCATGCCTTCTTGTATTATCTAAAGAGCCTAAACAGTAATATATCATTCTTAATCCAGACCATGGGAGGAATCTCATTACCACAATCATATGATTTAGTTGTAAGGGCAGAAAATTTCCTAATTCAGGCTGGAAAAATAGCACCAAGACCCCCAATGCCTATTTTCCCAGATATTCAGTCAAAGATACCACTAGCCATTCCTCCTCTCACACGATTACCTACTATTCCAACCTTACAAATTTCTACAACAAGTAGTTTAGCTACTATAGGACCATCATAGCAATTACAAGAGATTAAAAGTAGTTAGCAAAAAATGGAGAACATCTTGCAAACTATAGGAAACAAGTTGGTAAGCATCAAGAACAAACAATACCAAAACATAATCAAGGAGGAAACCCATACTACCAACAAAATATAGGGGGATCACAACACAAAATCAAGGTGCAAGGCCACCCTATCAGAGTAATTATCAAGGGAACATACTAAATCTGAACCCAAAGCCTTTTTAAACATATGGACCAGCACCTTTGAATGCTGTCAGAGACAAGGTACCAACTCAAAATAATCTAGTTGTTGAATATGAATGGTGTTATCCATGTAACCAGTCATATAATTAGGAAACATGTTCCAATGGGATCATCATTCAAGCATTGATGGTCCAAAGTGCTACAAGTGCATAACCATGGTCTAGCTGACACTACTTTCATGAATTGGCAAAGAGAATAATTTTGTGGAGTGAATAGTGATGCACCAATTGCAGCTCATACTAGAGCAGAGAAGAGAGTTTTGGAAGCAAAGAAAGCTTCAAGTAAAGGAAAGGAGCTTGCAATCCATGAGACACCACCCACCCAAACACGTGTCACAGAGTAATCCTACAAAGCCAGCTAAAGAGCAACCTTAACCATCAAATTAGGCTAAAGTCAAGGCACACCCCCAGGCAATTCCAGCTATTCCTTATAACATAGTGGACAACATGAAAAATATGAATGTCACAATTTCCATGTGGAATTCACTGGCTATCTCAAGGCAGGCTGATTTGTTGAAGAGGGCTCTATCTAAGGAGAAGAATCATGCTTTGATGGCTGATGAGACCCCCAAGATGGTCTTGACCAATACTTCTCTAGAGGTCACTTCTACCAAAAGAAATGGTGTTCAAGGTAAGAATGTGAAACCACCTCCATTTTATGTATCTTTGATCATTGGAGATAAGTTAGTGCATAATTGTATGGTAGATAGTGGAGTTACTAATTCTGTAATGCCAAAGAAGATAGTTGATCAGCTAGGTTTGGTTAATCAACCTTTAGAGAAGGGGGTAGTGCAGTAAGATGGTTCCACTGTAAACACCTTAGGAGTCATCAAAGATGTTAGTTTGACTCTCCATGCATGTCTCAACTTCTCCATTCCCCAAGATATTTTTGTAATTGACCTTCCTCCAAAGATGGTTGCACTGTAAACACCTTAGGAGTCATCAAAGATGTTAGTTTGACTCTACATGCATGTCTCAACTTCTCCATTCCCCAAGATATTTTTGTAATTGACCTTCCTCCATACTTTTCCCCTTTTTTGTCAAGAGATTTCATAGCAAAAATAGTAGAATATCTTTCCTCAAATTGGTCACATATGTTGTTCAGAACCCGTTATGGGACCAAAGTGACTATCAAGTTAGAAGGACTTGCGAAGAACCATATTGAGACATATATACCCAATGTGAGAAATTGATAATTATGTTGCACTTGATCAAAATGAAAGCCCCAACCTCTTAGAAACAAACACCCAAGTAGAGAACATTCTTAATATACTTCTTGATGAGTGGGAAGCATAAGGGGTATTGAGAGGTCAAGATAACACCATTTTGGATGCCATTTTGGGAAATTATGTATTCCAAGAGGCTGGTGTAGTTATCCAAAACCTTATAAAAAATTCCCATGAACTTGATAATGAACAAGATAAGGTTTGGGAGTTGTACTTTGATGGCTCTAGAAGAAAGAATGGTTCAGGTGGAGGAGCCATATAGGTATCCCCTCAAGGAGATAAGTACTATACAGCTTTTTATTTCAGCTTCTCCTACACAAATAACACAGTTGAATGTGAAGGCTTAGTTCAAGGTCTTGATTGGGCTAGAATGAGAGGTGTCAAGTGCTTAAAAGTATTTGGGGATAGTGAATTAATTGTCAATAAAGTTAGAGGGCTACATATGACCAAGAATGACACCCTAAGGAACTACAAGCATAGTGTTTGGGATGAAATTGAAAATTTTGATGCATTTAACCTTATTGTCATCCCTAGAAAATCGAATCATCATGTTGATAGGCTGGCTATTGAGGAGCACAATGTGCTATAGCTGATAATGTTAATGAGGAAAATGTACAAAAACATATCAAAGTGGTATTCAAGCCTTTCATACCTAATAACGATGTTAAGTGGAAAGTGTTTGGCAATGATGAGAAAATTCTAAGTTTCTTGCTTGAAGAAGATGCATTTTGAGCATCCAACCAATATAATCTAGAGCAACAATATGTTGACCAAATTATATAGCTAAATTCAAATAAGCTTCCTAAAGGATTGGTTACCCTTGAATCCATCTTCAACACCAATGGTCAAGTCAGAAAGAAACAAACCAACTTGCTTGTCCAACAAGATCATTATGATGATCTTGTGATTACAGAGGGGAAAGCTTAAAGTTTGGAAAAGTAGTAGTTGTTGAAGAGAGGCAATCCTTTGTCCAGCTTTTCCAAGAATTTAATGATATCTTTGCATGGGAATTCTCATATCTTAAGGGATTTGATCCATAACTTGCTCAATACACCATTCATTTAGAGCTAAACTCCAAGCCTGTCAGACAGAAATAGAGACCAGTCAACCCAAAGCTTAAACCTTTAATACAAAAGGAAGTGTTCAAACTTATTGGGAGTGAAATAATTTTTCCTATCAAACATACCAACTGGGTCTCAAACCTTGTTCCAGTTAGAAAAAAGAATGGGGAAATAAGGTTGTGTGTTGATTTCAAGGTTCTCAACATAGCATCATTGAAGGATCATCACCCTTTGTCATCCATGGAGCAAATACTCCAATTTGCTTATGGTTCAGAGTGCTTTTTGCTCCTGGATGGCTACTCAAGATATAACAAAGTTTTGGTTACGGATGAAGACTAGTATAAGACTACATTTACCACTAAATGGGGTACAATGGTGTACAGGAGGATGCCTTTTGGTTTATCCAATGTAGGGAAAACATTCCAACAGGAAATGGTTTAATGCCCCACCCAAAGATCCTTGGAACAAGGATTCAATTCAAGCCAAGATTTTTTTTTTTACAAGTATGAATGCACATGACAACATTATACAGGGATCACATAGATCATAATGGAAGACTTTGCCACAATCCTAGTAACCAACGAATCTCCAAATGCTTCTACCAAATAGACACACACAAATAAAGGGCAACAACGACCACACACATGATGAGGGCTCAAAGAAATGACCACTCATCAACAAAACACCATGCTAGGCTAAATGAAAAATCTTGAAATTTGGCTAAGTCTAAAATCTTGAAGCCTTGAAATTTCCTAGAATCTTTATCTTATCTCAGAGAGGTCTGAAACCTATCTCAAAAGACTTGTCGCATATATTAAACAATATATTTTAAATCCCTAAGAAAGACTTTTTTGAACTGGAATTGTGTGAAAACCAATAAGGTGTCACAAACCAACTTTCAAAACTTCATCAACCAAGCCTAACTACTCCCCATTTCTCATGCAAGGAAGTGCACTGGTCTTGAGTTTCATGCAAGACTTTGCATTACTACACATGAGAAAGTGCATTTCTTCGCATGAGGCTCTACATGACTCCATGTGAGGATTCACACCAAACCACATGAGGATTCATAGCATACCACATGAGACTTTTTTTCCCTCTATGAGGAAGCACATTCTCACTCGAGGAAGTACATTCTCACGCAAGGAAACCCAACAATGCAACAGAAGGACAAGACTAAAAATCATAAAAACATGAAAACCTCCACATCGAGGAGTACTGGATCCATGTAAATTGAGGAATGAACACTCAAGTGCATAAAAAATAAGAAAGAGGAACATCTATCCATCTAAACCATAACAGTAAAGGTTGTACTGAAAGAAACATCACATTGAATATAAGTAACATCACAATGTACAGAAATAAGATTGCAATAACTGAACAACCAAACTAAGTACACGGTTCCTCCCAACCATTAATAGCATCATAATACCATCGTGGATCCTAGCCATCCCCCACATGTAACATCCCAAGCCACTGATTAGATCGTTGGTACTGTCATAATAGGGACATCACTACTAAACATGCTACAACATAAGCATAAGAAAATCTAACATGCTAGAAGTAAAGCATAAGATAATTCTACAAGTATATAACATCACCTATCACATGTTAATCATCAAAGTAAGGAAATGAGTCAATAAATAACATCATCTAAACATGATATACAAGCATCTCAATGAAAGCATAAATCATAAGAAAGCAAATTCCAGAACCTAAAGCATCAAGTGAAAACATCCAGCAATGGTCACACTAGGATAAAAGACTGTCTTTAGACACCAATCCCTAGTAGTGGTGTAGATAGCTATGCCTCCCAACCACATGGCACCCATAGGTCCACACCTATCATGCTAATGGAGATAATGATCCAACCACAAACACATAAAGCAAACATCCAAGGCTATCACTCACACCAAACAGTAATGATGACTTACTCCAAGACATCATTCATGAACTACAGGTCCTAGTTAGACACTCAATAGGCTACTAAGTAGGGGCTGACATCATGAAGAGTCACTTGGCATTGACAAGCCCAAGCTCAAATTTTTGCAGACTCAACTTCCCAACAGAAGGCTCTCACACTGAAGCATTGTTTTATTATCTTAAATTTTATTGCCATTCACACATTTTATTTAGTTATCACTTACTTAAAACTTCCTCTACCAACCCTATGGCATCATGACACTAGGCTGCGACATAGAATCCCCCTCCATATGCTTCCCTACCCTACCCATGCTCATCCAAAAATGAGTGCATGTAGGCATGCAAATTCACAACCCAACCCCAATGATCATAACTTTTGTCAAGTTACAGAAGATTGGGCCTCACAAGTCACCCAACAAATGTACAAGCACGTACTCGTGTGTGGTGCACCACCATCAAAAAGATCATAACACAATGACTAGATGATAAAATAAGAAAAAATATCACTAAACCAAAAAAAAACTCAAAAGGATGGATTCTACACAAATCCCAAGACAATAAAACCATACATCATGAAATCACATGACCAACCTCAATCTAGAAGCATGGATTCTAGACAAATCCCAATGATGCAACAAGACCAAACATCATGAACTCACTCAACCGGCCCCAATCTAGGAGCATGGATTCTACACGAATCCTAGTATCCACGAAACAAGAAAAAAGGTCCAAGAGAAACCATAACAACAGTATAAAATCACTCAACTGAACACAAAGTCAGGAGTACGGATGTGACACATATCCCAATGCAAATAAAAAAGTGTAAAAAATGTCTAACTAATATCCAAATGGATAATCCAAGTCCACGACCCAACTCGTGCCAAGAAAATAGGGCAAAACACAAAATGAGGTAACAACCCCAAATTTTGGAAAATTTTTGAAATTAAAATCCATTTGGCCTTTGGGTACAAAAACCCAAAAAATTCAAAAATAAATAAGTTCAGACACCATATGAAAAAATGGCTAGCATAACAGTGCAAACCCTCAAACCTTCATCTTGAAAATAGGAAAATTGTTCATACTCGACCAATTGGGCAGAACTAGCAAACAAAATCAGAGGGGAACACTAGTTCTCAACCTCTAGCCAAACGGCTACCAAAAACAAAAGCAAAAACAGAGTAGAAAAAATAAAAAGGGAGAGCCCTACCTCACAAGCAAAATGTCAAAATAGGAATCTGAACTAGAAAACAAAAAGCCTACAGAAGTAGTTGAAAATTGCAACAATCCAAGGTCTTCCCGAGCTAGATCTAATCAGCTTAACCTCACGATGATCCCACGCGCATAGCTCCCACAACAAACAAAATAGTAAATCCTCATGAAGATAATTTTAGGTTTACTCTCAAACTTTCTAATTTGAAAGTGAGAAGTGAGGAATTAAATTCCTTTTTGGATATTTATTCACTTTTCAAGTAAATAATCGATTAGGGCAAATAACCAGCCAACCTAGTTAAACCCCAAATCGACCCAAACAAAAATAGGCTAGTCCTAGAAATAAGAATTCATCTATGGAAAATCTAACATAAATTAAAATAAATCAATTAAAAAACTCAAAAATCCAAAAACACAAAAATTTCCTTAACAACTTTCGCGACGATGTGAAACTCTAAATGCACAGACACGCTCACTAGTCTAATCACATAATGCAAATGAATTCAGATTTAATAACCACCAAAAAGTTTAATTTAATCATTTAATTAAGAATACATTGACCATATAGGGATGACATTGGTAAAATATGAATAGCTAAATCACTAACTCCATGTGCCACTGCCAAGGATATAAATCTTGCACACTAAAAAGCACGATCAAGTCCAATTGCATATAATAACATAGCCAAAGTAATAAATGTATTAAATGACTAATTTAACCCTTTATACAATTATACTGAAGTAATCTATTTACATCACAGATGTTCACATAAAGAAAAATAATGTAGGAATGAAGTAAATAACCATAGCATTAAATCCATCACCTAACATTATCAGAGATATGTCCAAATATTGGATAACCAGATATCATCATAAAACACACTGTCATCTCAAAATGGCATCATCATGCAATATGATCAACTAAAAAATATAGTAGTCTAACATCTGTGATATTGAAATCAAAGTATAAAATTTGACCCTCAAGTCATCTCAAATGTACAACACAACATGAGTAAGAAGTATCTCTCAGATCAAAATAAAACAAAGTAAATATTCGCAACACAAAACCAATGAATCCAACATGGACAATCCATTTCTAATGATTTAATTATTTAATAAAGATAGTTTACACAACATTAAAAAGGAACTTAAAACACAAAAGTGAACAGTATCAGAAACATGACTAACCACTGCCATAGAAACCTAGTCCAATGTAGCACGGTAATAGTACATAGTGCAATCTCTACACACATCTCAGGGTAATCATGAAACAACATCATGATACCACATTGATCTTGGTAACCACTAGCACAAGCCTTAGTAAACTATAAATCACATCATAATCTCAGAAATCAGCCAAAACATAATCAAAGCAACTGATACAGAACATAAATCTAAATCACCTCAATGGTGTAGATCACTCATGGTCCCAATCACAATCCATCCCAATGAAAGATCAAGAAGGTTGCATCCATCAGGATGACTTACAAAAGTAAAATGGGAGAGGCACTACAAATGGACATGGCTTTTCATAATCTGATGTACAAGTTCATGCTGGTCTACTTGGATGATATCATAATTTATTCAAAAGTTTTCACATATCATATTGGTCATCTTACGTAGATTTTTCAAAGATGCAGGTAGTTTTGTATATCCCTTAACCCTAAGAAGTGTGTATTTCTTGTGAATGAAGGTAAGCTATTAGGTTATGTGGTGTCCAAATAGGGTATAAGAGTAGACCCAGAGTGAGTTGTATGTATCTTGGAGATACCCTTATCTCACCATAAGAGAGGTCTTCAAAGCTTCATAGGAAGGATAAATTTTTTTAGACGCTTCCTACCTAACATAACTACTCTATTGAAGCCACTGACAATAATGTTAATAAAGAATGTAGTCTTCAACTAGACTAAGGAGGGGAGGAGAAACTTTCAAGCAATAAAGGAGGCCTTAGCATCAACACCAACACTAGTAAGCCTTGATTTTAAGAAGGACTTCATATTGTATACCTATGGCAGCTATGATGTCATTTCTGCAATCTTGGTGTAGCAAAATTCAAAGGGTTTTGAACAGCCTATTTCTTTCTTTAGCAAAGGGTTGGAAGACTATGAGCAGAGATATAGCTTTGTCGAGAAGCATGTCTTGGCTATCATAAAAGGTTTGAAGAAATTTTGGCATATGTTATCTCATTGCAAGGTACATATCATGGTAGCCCACCCTAGTGTCAAAGAGTACTTACTCAATAAGGACCTGGATGAAAAGAGAGTTGGTTGGATAACCAAAGTAATAGAATATGACATGGACTTCCAAGTTACCAAACTAGTTAGAGGGAAGGGTCTTTGTGCACAGATTGCTAATGTAACTATCACAAAAGATAAGGAAAGAGCAGAAATAGCTCTAGTCATCCATGGATCAGATACAAATGACAAGTCAACAAGCTAGATGAAAGAGATCACTCACTTTCTACAAACTGGAGAATGCCCACCCAATTTTGACAAAGCCAAAAGAAGGTACTTTAGACTTCAATCTGTGCCTTATATATTGATCGACAACATTTTTTTCAAGAAGGATCACAAAGGTATGTTGTTAAGGTGTGTAGATGATGATTAGTTCAACAAGATTCTATTTGAGTTTCATGATGGACCTTCAGGATGTCACTATTCTCCTAGGAAAATAACATTTAAAATAATGAGAGTTGGCTATTATTGGCCAAGCTTGTTTAAGGATGCATATGATTTCGTGAGGAAATGTGTAAAATGTGCCATGTTCACTAGAAAGGAAAGGTTGTCAGCTTTTCCATTATAGCCCATTCAGGTACAAGAACTCTTTATGAAATGGGGAATAGATTTCATTAGAGCAATAAATCTACCCTCAAGTGCATGGCATAAGTGGGTTCTAACTGCTACAAACTATTTTACCCATTGGATAGAAGCAATAATTTTAAAGGAGGCTAAAGAATCAGTTGTGCTCAGCTTCTATGAAGATATTATTTGCATATTTGGAGTACCTGATTCTATCATATTAGATAATTCCTTTATTTTTACAAGGTTAAGAATAAGTAATTGGGTAGTAAAGAATGGAATTTACCTTAACACTTCTTCCAATTATTATTCTCAAGGGAATGGATTGGGAAAATCCACCAATAAAAATCTAATAAGGATTATTAAAAGGACCTTGCAAGACAATCAGTGAGACTGGCATTTAAAGTTAAAGACTACTTTATGGGCCAATAGGATCACCCTTGAAAGAGTGATTGGAAATTCTCCTTACATGTTGGTGTATGTGACAGAAGCAAGACTATCAATATCTACTGAACTACTAGCATTGGATCTTGCTAGCCAGTTAGTCTTGTTTGAGCCTAGTGACCCTATGGCAGTAAGATACACCTAGCTTATGGTGTTGGAAGAAATCAAAAACAAATCCATGCAAACCATGGAGTATCAACCATTGCAAACTACTAGGTTATTTGATAAAAAGGCCATGTCAAGAGATTTTAAGGTTGGAGATCTATTGCTCAAATAGGATGAATTCAAGAGCAAGCCTGGTAAACATTCCAAGTTTGATGCTTTCTGGAGTGGTTCATTCATCATCCTAGAATCCAAAGAGCACAATGTATTCCATCTTTTAATAATTAATGGAGATATTCTACCTATCTCAGTGAATGGGATACACCCCAAGCCTTGTTTTGAGGTATGATCAGCTAACTCCTTGTATATGATTTGTGTTTTCAATAAGTGTTGCTGCACCAGTTTCTTGCTTTGTATTTCCTAAGTGTTGTTCCAACACAAACTTGTTTTAGTCAGTTTGTCCTATTTTCCCTAAAGAGTTCCCAAGCTTTTGAGAGATGAATGAAATAGCTATCCAGATTCTACACCCCTGAACAGATTCTATAGCCCAATGGATTGTCTACGACTACTAATCTGATGTCTAGCAGGTAGCCATTTAGCAAAAATCACCAAAATGTTACCAATTTTTACCCCCTTGTACAAATTTGTAGAACTAGTTGACCAGTCTCTTGAAAATAGGGTGGCTATTGTACCTATGTCTGTAGACTATTTATTTATTACCATGCATACTTAATAGGGATGCATCAAAACCTTAGCATATCTTTTATATTCCTAAGTCTTTAGTCCCTAATTTCATGTTAAACGATTAACAAGGTTTAATTTGCTATCTTGTGACTACCTTGCCTTCTCTCTGTCACTACAATATAAGGCCTAACTATCATTGAGGTCACAATGGTGCAAAATGGTCAAGTTCATGGTTTGCACAGCTTTTTGCAATTTAAGATAACTTTAAAATGTAGGTTGCAAAGTTGTGAAATGCTTTTGGTCACTTCTCTGTAGGTGGTTAGGGTCAACCCAGGATCAAAATGGTGATGCAGGAAAAAGAATGGATTGCACAATCGCAAAATTTAAAGGCTTAATCAGAGTTTGGACGATGATGCAACATTTTCTTTGATCACTCAATCACGTGAGTTAATAGTCGAGTTAAAGATTTAGTTGTGAGCTTGTGCAAATGGTGGGTTAGGTGCACATGAGGGATCCTTCAGTCATAGCTTCACAAGGGCTAGCTTCAAAAGAGTTATTCATCAAATGAGAGAAAATCTGATGAATCAATGTGTTTCCATCGAAATGAGCTTCATGTTTCAAGTTGCGACTGTGCAAAAAGTCAATAGTTCAATTAGAATTCAATATTTTTGTATCTTCATGAGTGGTTAAGTGTCAACCAAAGTTTAGACTCTAATGCAGTAATTTCTTTGATCGCTCTCTCACAAGGTTAAACATCAAGGTTAATATTTTAGTTGCAACCATGCAAAAACGAAACACATGCGGTCAAGTTCTTGGTGATTGTGGGGTCACGAGCATTTAAGGTCACATTCAGTAAGGGTTGTAAGGTTGCAATGACATCTAGCAATCAAGTCTAATGGTTTGCACAACATTTTATGGTCAATGGGCAGTTAAGCTTTTCAAGTTGCTAGGTTGCATTACAGTCAAAATTCAAGTTGCGAATGTGCGAGGAGTCCATCTATAGTTAAAGGTTTATGCCTTTTCATCTTCACTAGGAGTTAATTTTAAACCATGATTAGGGAAAAGATGGTGTGAATGCTTTTTTTCATGTTTGCAAGGTTGTTGATGAGTTAAGGAGGCAGGTTGTGATGATGCAAACAACAATCAAGTAGTTAAGTTTACAAAAATTTGCAACATCACAAGGGATAGAGATGCTAAGTCTTAAAAAACTACAACGGTGTGAGAAAGATAATTGATGGTTTTCATAGGTTCATGATGTTCAAAGAGCTAAGATGAAGATAAGCTACAAAGCAATGATCACACATAAAGATAGGCTTCGTGGTTTTGCATGAGTAAATAGCTAAAGAAAAGAATATATTGTGAAGCTGCAAAACAAGGTAGTCAGTACATCAATAGATAAAGGAAGATTGGAAAGATGGAAAAAGACTTCAAGGGCATTAGGCCACATGGAAAATATAGATGGTTTAATCCTATTGACCAATGACATGGCTGATTTGGCATGATCAAGAATGTAGAGCCAGTGACTCTTTAATGGCAAGCAGGTCCTTGATTTCTTGTAGCTACTTTCTAGGTGTTCTCCATGCCTATTTAATGCATTGTTCCTCCAGCCAATACTATGGCTGTCCATCTACCCAATAAAGATGATCTTAGTTGTCATTATTGTCTCTTCAAAAATCATATTTCTATGCAAAGGCCATATTTCCTGCATGTGGATGTGCTCTGATTGGATTTCCTTTATAATCTTCAGTTATTGCTCTCATCTACATTTTCAAGTCTACTTGATTAGAGTTTGAACTCAATGTAATAATCAGAGTTATGCCTAAACTCTATAAAAGGTAGTTGTAACCATGTTTTACAAGTTCTAGTTTTTTCACAAAAAGTGACCCTGTCATGATCTCTTAGGAGTCCTTCACACTTCTCTACATATTACTTGTAACCACTAGATAGAATGTTTTTGAAATACCTTGGAAACTTAAATAAAGGAATAGTTCAAGGCCCTTATTGTGTTCATTTTGTAGTGTAAGTGATTGATCTCATATACTCTTGTGATTCATTATCGAGTCACTGATTTTGTATCTCAGACTTTATCAGCAAGTGATGTTTGGAATCTTCATATAAGTTACAAGTCGTGAAACTTTTTCTTTCTGTCAAGTTTTGTTAAACTGTGAATCCTATCATTCCCTTTAGCATCTTTTCTAAAGTCTATCCTTCTTGTGAAATATTTATGTATGAATGTGTTTTAAGATCAACATTTGTGCCATCCTTAACCCTTTAGGAAAGCTCCCTTGGGTCTGTTCAACAATATTAAAATCTTAATGTTGGTGTATCACCTTAAGTTCAATCATTTTACCTTTTATGCAAGTAATCCTTATATCCCTTTCCCTCTCAAGTTGAATTCCATGTTTGAAAAATAAAATAGGTGAAACATGATAAGGAACCAGCCTATAATCCAAATATTCACTCCTAACCTTTGGTACACCCACTACCTCAGGAGTGTTTTCATGTTACTCGAAGTTCCTAAGTCTTAAGATCTAGTCAAGGTGCAACTTTTAGAGATAACACATACATCAAATCTCACATCACATAAAGCTTGCATATCATTCAATATCTATGTGCAATAGGTCACATCACTTGCTTATCACATCATTTCTTCACAATAACTATGCAATATAAGATCTTTACTTATATCTTGCACATTCATAAATTACCACTCAGACATCTTTCATGTCTTCACATGCTTGAAATAATATAAAATAACTTATGGATTATTATCCACATAGTTGGCTCATCATGACTTAGTAATTATTTGGTAACCAAAGTAATTCCTCAATCCATATAACTCAGTTTATTGATATGCTATGTTCTTCCCCGTTAAATACCTACATTGATATTTTAATCATAATGCATGTCATACTATCTGTACACATATGTGCAATGGTACACATCAGCATGACATTGTTATGATCTTCCCTTAACTGCACATGAGCTAACTCTCAATGATTTGTCCATACACTTAACATATGTTCTCTATCCTGCTGCAAACTATCTAACATAGACAATTTTCTTACTCTAAATGCATAAGTGAAATGTTGATTATATGTTTCCATAAATGACAACCATCAAGACATCTATCTAACCATATTTCCAACAATAAGTACATCATCTTGTGGGTACCATCTCCATCGAGGTTTTTCCTTTGATCAAGGGTTTCCCTAGTTAACATATATGGTGTTATTGTGCATGAGTTTATTGCTATGGTTTATGTTTATGTTATTCAATTGGTTAAGGATTATTAAGGTTGATAATTGTGATAATAGTTATATAACTGATTCACCTCCCCCCCCCCCCCCCCAAAAAAAATTATATTAGTGGACTATATATTCTAACAATTGGTATCAAAGCATCAGGTGCTTGAAGAGAAAGCCTAATAGCTTTGGAAGATTGATAGTGAATCTTTTCAGAAAGGATTGTCCTAGATTTGATGGGGCCAACTATGACAGTTGGAAGGAGAAGATGAAGACTTATTTATTGTGTGTGGGTCTAGGTTATTGGATCTTGAAAAAGAGTGATAAGATGATTGTGGAAGAAGAAAATCTTGAGGAATGTAGTGAGGCAGAAAGAGACTTGTTCATGTGTAACATGAAAGCTAGCGAAGTACTACTCTTAGCTCTTCCTAAGAATGAGTACAGTCAGGTAAAGTCACTTAGAACATCTTATGAAATTTGGAAAGAATTAGAAAATACTTTTGAAGGTGATACACATGCAAAAAGAATGAGATTACAGAATTGGATATGTGCATTTCAAGATGGTAAGATGGTGGAAGATGAATCTATAATAAGTTATATTGGTAGAATATTAGGAATTGTTGTAGGAATTTTGTCTCTTGGTGGAACTAAAGAAGATTATGAGGTTATATGGAAGATCTTGAAAAGCTTGACACCACCATTTAAGCAAGTAGTTCAGATGATCCAGCTAGTAATGTCCTGCACTAAAGATTTCACAAAGGAAACATTGCTTGGAAGATTAGAGTCTACAAAATTAAATCTAAGATAGTCTAGAGATCTAGCCAAAGTTGAATCAGCTTTTAGTGCCCTAAATATTTGACCTAATCTATCAAAGAGTGCGAACACAAGAGGATATTTTGTCAGTAGCAATAGATCTGATGAGAACAGAAAGACTGAGGAAGGTGTAGCCCAACTTGTGAGAAGAGAAAAAGATGGTAAGAAAATCTTTAAATGTTGGACTTTTAATGAATTTGGTCATTATGCATCTAAATGTCCTGAAAGAGAGAAAAAGTATAAGGGAATTTTGAAACCTAGAAGAGATAAAGATTGTTTGTATGCCAATGAAGATAAAGAATCTGATGATAAAGGTCAAAGTGAAAGTGATGATGAATTAGGATTTGTGGCTATCAAGGAAGATGATCTTGATAGAGAAATTAGAGAAGAAAGAGCTCTAGTTACCCAAGTTGAAAAGAAATATAATTTGATAATTGATAGTGGATGTTCACACCACATGACTAGTGATATGAGTAAGTTTTTTATATTCAAAAATCATGATGGAGGTATTGTTAGAGTTGGTATCAATGTAGCCTATCATATAATAGAGATTGGATCCATTACTCTTGATGATAAAACTAATATTGATGATGTTTATTTTGTTGATTGTTTAAAGTATAAATTGTTGAGTGTTGGGTAGTTGGTAGACAAGGGATATTAGTTGAATTTCATAGAGAAGACTTGCATTATCAAAGACAGATATGGTAAGCTGATTGGAATTGGAACTAGATCTAGAGGTAATGTATTTCAGTTGAATCCTACGGAAATGACATGTTTGGTAGAACAATTTGATAACAATTGGTTGTGGCATAGAATATTTTGTCATATAAACTTTGATAATATTGTGAAGGTTAGTAGGACATTTGTAGTAAGAGATCTACCTAAGATAATTAAGCCTACTAATGTTGTTTGCAAAGAATGTATTTTGGGTAAGAAGAGGAAAGTATCATTTCCTAGTAAGAAGTTCACTACCATAGAGAAGTTGGAGATTGTTCACACTGATCTGAGTGGTCCTTTAAGAACCAGAGGATTCTATGGTGAAAGGTATTTTATGATTTTTGTTGAAATTTTCACTAGAATGACGTGGGTAGCATTTCTTAAAGAGAAGTTTGAAGCTTTGGAGAAGTTTAAGATATTTAAGGATAGATTTGAGAATGAATCTAGTGTTAAGATAAAGTGTTTGGGATCATATAGAGGAGGAGAGTTCACCTCTAGAGAGTTTAACATCTTTTTTGAAGAGAATAGAATCAAAAGACAACTATCTTCACCTAGAACACCTGAGAAAAATGGGATTGCAGAAAGAAGAAATAAGTCAGTAACAGAGGCAACAAGAGCGATGTTGTTTGAGAATGATGTTTCCAAGAATTTTGGAGAGAAGCAGTCAATATTGCAGTATATACTCTGAATAGAGTGCAAATCAGAAAATGTATGAGCAAGACACCCTATGAAATATGGTTTTGTCATTCACCATCAGTTAAATATTTTAGAATATTTGGAAGTAAATGTTAAATAAAGAGAGATTATGATATGAATAAGTTTGATCCTAGAATTGATGAAGGTATGTTTCTTGGTAATTCATTGAAAAGTAAGGCATATAGATGTTTCAACTATAGAACTAAGAAAATAGTTGAATGCACCAATGTAAGGATTGATGAAAAGTTTAAAAACCAAATAAAAGATGGTAGATTATAATTCAGATGAAGAAGAAGATAATTTTGGAACTATTAGACAGAATGTTGAAGTTTTCTTTGAGACTAACAATGACTTGTAGAATGATGTGTAAATTGTTGAGCAAAGAGAAGAAAAGAGTTCAAGGACTGAGAGAAGAGATAAGGGACTGAGAGAAGAGATAAGAGTTGAGGTAGAAACTCTTATATCAACCAAAATTATGTCAAAGAATCACCCACCAGAGAAGATATTGGAAGCAAAGATAGAAGTGTGATGACAAGGAACAAAGTAAATGAGAAATGAGGAATTATGTCCGATTTCTCAGGTTGAGCCTAAAAGCATAGATGAAGCATGTAAGGATGATCATTGGGTTCAAACAATGAAAGAAGAATTGGATCATACTGTGGAGAATGAGACATGGGAATTAGTTCCTAGACCTAAAGAAAAGAATGTAATACGAACCAAATGGGTATTCAGAAACAAGATGAATAAACAAGGAGAAGTTGTGAGAAACAAGGCTAGACTTGTTTCCAAAGGGTATTCACAGCAAGAAGAAATAGATTATGAGGAGACGTATGCACTTTTAGCAAGAATGGAAGCAGTAAAGATGTTCTTGGCATATGTAGAAAATAATAAATTCAAGGTATATCAAATGAATGTTAAATTAACCTTCCTAAATGAAGAATTGGAAGAAGAATTTTATATTGAGTAGCTTGAAGGATTTTCTTTGACAAAAGAAAAGGATATGGTATGCAAATTGAAGAAATCTCTATATGGTCTAAAGCAAGCACCTAGAATCTAGTATGCAAGGTTGGAAAAGCATTTGGCAAGGCTTGGATTTGCTAAAGGTATGAAAAATAGTAATTTGAATTTGAAATAAATAGAGAATGGTTTGCTAATAATAGTAATATTTGTTGATGACATCATATTTGGAGGTAACGATGAAGCTAGTAATAAGTTTGTCGATGAGATGAAGAATGAATTTGAAATGAACACGATAGGAGAAATGAAGTTTTTTCTAGGATTACAAATTATGCAAAACAGTTTTGGTATTTTCATTTCACAAGCTAAGTATCTAAAAGACTTGTTGAAGAGGTTTGGATTAGAAGCTTGTAAACCTATTGGTACACCTATGATAACTAGTCACAAGTTATCTAGCAAGGATGAGACACCTACAATTGAGCAGAAGAAGTACAAATCCATGATTAGAGGATTACAATATCTGACTCACACTAAACTAGATATAGAAAATGTTTTTGGGATTGCAAAAAGATTTCAAGCCAATCCTAAGTATCACTATGCAGTAGTAAAGAGAATATTCAAATATTTGAAGGGAACATCTGATTATGAAATTTGGTATGATAGATCAAGTGATTTCACTTTATGTGCCTATACTGATGCAGATTGGGCAAGTAGTATGGATAACAAAAAGAGCACCAATGGTGGAGCATGCTTTCTTGGAGGAAGATTGGTTTCTTGGCTAAGCAAGAAACAAGATTACATTTCTGAGAGTACAACGGAGACAAAATATGTTGTAGCAATAAATAACTGTAACCAAGTTATGTGGATGAAGCAAATATTGAAGGATATCAAGATTGAGTTTTTTGAACCTATTATCATTTACTATGATAACACAAACACAGTGAGTATATCTAAGAAACTTTTATTGCATTCTAAGACTAAGCATATATCTATTAAGTATCATGTTTTGAGAGAAAAGGTAGAAGAAAATGAGATTAGATTGGAGTATGTGAGTACTAAAGATCATATTGTAGGTATCTTTATGAAGCCTTTGCCTAAAGATACATTTGAGCACTTGAGAGATATGCTAAGGGTTATTCCTCTAACTACTTTAGAGTAGATGATGTAGAGAGTGCATCATTTCAGTGGTATAGAGCACAATTGTTGGACTAGACTGAATGTCGATGCTTCCTATATGGGGGAGTATCTGTGATATGTTGAGCCATTGAGGACTCTTGGTATTTGGTATTTGGTATTAAACAATGTCTTTGGACACTTGAGTTGTTTGAAGAGTTGGATCGAGCAGAGTAACCATTGGTATGTAATATTGAGACCTTTGACACTGATATCAATTAGGGAGAGATATGTACATGAAAAACATCCTCTGGTTGAAAGGGGGAGAGAATATGAGAAACACCTATTGAGATGCCAATGGCGGAGAGACATCTATTAGGGAGATTTAGAAAGATTCATGTAAGTGAGAAGGAGGAATATCTCTATGGGGGAGATATGCAGCTCGAAGGTATTTTGAGTTGTTTACTATGAATAATTGTTGTTGATCCTAAAGAAGATGAGAAGTAGCAATAACTAAAAAGTATTCTTTGGTATTCTTGGAACTTATATACTTCTCATCTATGTTGCTATCAATACCAAAGGGGGAGATTGTTAGTATGAATGTTGATGATACTACTTTGGGGGAGTATCCTAAGCATTGGAGAGTATTGACATGTTGCATTCATGATTGTGTTTGTCATTGATGACAACATAATATAAGTCTATGAAGAGTTCATGAGTAACATATAGAGGTTTTATTGGTACAGATAATAGTTTGATTGTTTGGTGATGCATAGTTAAGGACGTTCTAGAAAATGTCCTAATGAAGTGATTAAGTGTGCAGAGTCTAAGTCAACGATGTACAATAGTTATATTTGATTTAATGAGAGTGGTATAGAAATAGAGCATTAGAGAACATCATTCTGATGTTTAATTTTTATCTTACATCTAAGATGTAATGAAGAGTTGCATAGTCAACCAGTGACAAAGGATAGTCAGGTAGTGATGTCAGCAAGTGCACAAGCCCTGAAGGCACACGTGTGAAGTTTTCTATTAGACTATTAGTCAATAGTGCTATTATAACTATAATTAATTAATTATCTTATTATAATTAATTGGAAAATCCTTAAAGCTGACTCAAGGAATTATTATGAAGATATAGTATAAAGGAAAGATTTTTTCCTTGATTGTAAAAGGTATCAAGTATTTATTGTATTTGCAAAGTGCAATAAGGAGTAGAGTGTTGATTGAATGCGTGTAAGCAATCCAAGGGATTATTGGACATGAGATTGGTGATTTGGTTGCAAGATCAAAAGGAGTAGAAGTCCAGTTGACAGGATAGAGATAGAGTAAGGAAGTACATTCCATATCTATTATTCTACAAGGAATAATACAGAGATTATTTGTACAGTGGGTTCATTGGTCTTTCCCTGAAGTTGTTTGGATAGCGGGTCCAATTGTCTTCCACAACTCCTAACAAGGTTGGGATCTCCTAATAGGGATTCAAAGTCTCCTAACAAGGACTCATATATACTAAATGTATTCATAGAATCGTAACAGAGTTCATCCTCTAACAAGGAACATTTATATAAGTACATCATCTTGTGGGTACCATCCCCACCATGGTTTTCCCTCTAATCAAGGGTTTCCCTAGTTACCATATCTGGTGTTATTGTGCATGATTTTACTGCTATGGTTTATGTTTATGTTATTCACATGGTTAAGGATTATTAAGGTTGATAATTTTGATAATAGTTGTATAACTGATTCACACCCCCCCCCCCCCCCCTCTCATTTATATGAGTGGACTATATATTCTAACAAAACATAGTCAAGTCAGCTTGAATTCAAATTAAAATAATTAATATTCATCCCTTCAGTTGGCTAGAACTAACAAATTAATTCATTAAACTCAATATGCCAGAACAATAAAATCCTTTGTTAGCAGATCCTACTCAGCAGACACTAACTCAAAATAAATTTTTTCATGCTAATCAAGTGAGCTCAATTAACACTGCATCCTGAGCTAATTTTCTTTGGCAATTGAGTGAGCTCGGTTAACATTGGTTTCATGCCAACTTTCCTTAGTCTCCCAAGTGAACTCAGTAGACACTGTCTTCTATGAATTCTCTTTAGTAATTGATTGATCTTAGTTAACATGCATTACTTTCCATCTTTCCTTTGTCTCTTGAGTGAGCACGGTAGACATTGTCTTCCTAAATTTGGTTTACACTGGAATACTTGGCAGATACTAAAAATTGTCTTCATCGCCCGAGTGAGCTCAGTAGACATTGAGTGGTAAACATATGATATTTTGTGTAACATCAAAGACAATATACAATTGATCAATTTTTTTTAACAAAAATATCTTGAAAAAATGATGATCTTAGTGAAAATATAGCAATAGGCACTTTGATGTATCACCAAAAAAAATTTGGCCAAGTGGTGAAAACCTTGGAACATGTGCTACTTGAGACCCTTGCACCTATGTCTATCAATCTTGCTTTTCACTTATGACCATTCATCTCATATTAATTTTGATTTTCCTATCTTAGAACTACCTTTCATCTAGGTCTAAGAGGCATGAACTGTATATCTTATCAGGGTCTCCTTGTTATGTAAGTGTATCGTTTGTAGCTTGCTAAGCAATGTTTTCAACACTTTTCCTTGACATTGAGTGTTTCTCAATAGTTATCAGATACTTTAGCTATAGTATAGGATGTTATAATACTTATCATTGATAGAACATGAGTCCTAAAGAGATACTCATGTGACTTCCACACACACACTTAAACTAAAAATTGGTTGAGACTGATTGAGTTATTTTACTTTGTGTGTTGGCTATGAGGTAGAAGTACAAAGTTGTATCACCTTTCAGGCTAACTAATCTGAATGACTAAATTTGAGTATTTCTATCTAAAAATCAATTTTTTTCAAAGATATGATCTATATAAATTCATTCTAGCTAATTTATATATGGTATCACACTTTTCCAATTGGAAAGGTCTATTAAATTAATTGGTTTATACTAGTTTTAATCCAGTTACTAAAGAAATATAATTATTTCAAAAAACTGACATTTCAATAACTCTTACAATTTTTTATGATATATTTTTAATAGCTTAGAAACACCATTTTATAGAGCCCAAAGTCAAGAATATTCTCAAATAGAGTTTATAGTGTTTTAATTGGATATAGTATATTATAATTAAAAAATTCTACAAGCATGTATTTTAACACTCGAAAAGATGTCAATTTTGAGAAAGAAAAAAATAGTAAATCATATCATAAAAATTTAAAACTTATATAAAATTCTATAAGAGAGAGTCCTCTTCTAGAATGTATAATTTTTATTCTGGTTAGAATATATTTGTTTTGAAAAATGTGGTGGGAGATAAAAACTATCAATTTCAGGTGAGTTGAACTTTAAATGATTATAAAAGTGAAAATATAAGTCTAGAGACAATTTTTATTTTTGAATGTTCTAGATATATATGCTATCTATAACATAGTTTGAGAAAATATATGCTATCTATAACGCTGATTTACCCCCCAGCCCCACTACGCCCACCTCCCCCCTGGAGATCCCCATTTCGCCCCCAGAAGAGATGATAGAAATTATGGTTGAAAAGGGAGGGGAGGCCATCAAGAAAAATAAGAGAAGAGCCTGGTGAAATTTCAATATGGATAGTGTTAGTATGGGCATTGTTAGAGAACCTGCTAAAATCCAGGTTTTGGGGGATCTCGACAGTAGCACCCACTATGATGAGCTCCTTGACCCGACTCTTCTGGTTCTCGCTAACAATGCCCGTGAAACGAGTTTCAACTTCCTCAACAATGCAAAGAACAGTCTGATTGACAATTTTTGCTCCATTAAGTGGTTTTTTTAGGAAATTGAGACTCTGAAGGACAAGTCCAACCAGACCAACAACAGGGGGGAAGTCAAGGACCATGAGGCCAAAGGCAATAAAGACCAGGTGGACAGCCAGGAAAAAGACAGAAGCAAGGACCCCAGTGACAATCAGGAGGACAGAATCACCCGGCTCGAGCAGAAGGTCCAAAGGCTAGATTCCGTCCACCAGGTTGTGACTAAATAGATTGTGGATACCCTCCATACCTTGAATGAAAACATTGTAAATCTGGGGGACTATCTGACCAATGTCGGTCTTATGGGGAACATGGAGCAGAGTACAGAGCACGGAACCAGTCGGGAGGATCCTCAGAATGAGACTGGAATCCAGGAAAGCCAGGGGGACCAGATGCATTTCCCCCCCACGATCTAGGAGGAAGAGGCCATCAAAAAGGAAAGTGACGCTACAGAAATCCTGCAGGCAATGGAGAAGAAGGGACACTAGTCTACTCACCAGGCTCTGTTCCTGGCCTTTGTTTCCCTGGCTTTGGGCCTTTTTGTTTCTGGCCTTTTGAGGTTGTTTTTGTTTTTTTTGACTTTTATGCTTTAAGTTGTTTAATGTTGTAAAACTTTGGGTTTCAGGATCCCTATAAAACCTATTTTCCAAATCAAAAACATAGTTTGAGATCAAAGGGAAATAAGTTTATTTCCATATAGTTTTGTGGTGGGAACTGGACCCCTAATTTTCAGTATTTTTCAACAACTAAAAAATTATCTATATAAATTATGAAAATATATCAATTATTAATCCAAATAATTGTTAAAAATTATAATCCTAAACTTGATCAATTTCTACACATTTCATTAGTTTACTTCATTTTCAAATTCTAAATAATAATATCTATTTTATATCATTGAAGGTGAATAGTTGTACTTTTGTTAGCCTTTTCCTTCACAAAAGGGTGACACAGGTTTTTGCTTTGGCCTTATGACAATTTCTTTATTTAGTGTTCCCTTCCTAATAGTCTCTCAAGGATGTCATGGACTAGAGGACTAGGGGCATGGGACATGTTTTCTTTTTCTTTTTTCTTCTTGTGGGTGTACTTTTTCAATCTTAGGTATCTTGAGAATCTTTCTTGACCCCCTTGATACTCAGGATCCATGATGTAGCATCCTTGTCTATTTTCACAAGGGTGTGCTTACAGCTATCTTGATATTCTATATCTCAATGCGAGTACAATCTTGCTACACTAAAACTAGGGAATCTAATTGCACTAGTCATCTTGTCCTGTATGTCTTTGATGCATAGGTTGAGTTCCCACATATCTATCTGATATAGATCATATTCATATCCTCATAGTTATACTTGTGAGGATTGTATGATCTTCCAATGTCCCTCACAAGGCTTGATGATGAAAACTAGGGTTTACCTATGCAACCCTTGCAATTGCATCTTTTCATACCAATATGCATCCTAGGGTTCATTCTAGTTTATCTTTTGCATTTTAAATGTTGAGAAAACTATCTCAATCATGTCTTTTGATCTTTTTCGGTCTTATCCACTTAACTCTTCTTTTCCTAACATCACAAGGGGATTATCTCATAATCATACCTAATCTATCCAAGTGCTAAATTTTAAATCATTAGTCTATATCATCATATAGAGATAAATATATGAGAGAGATCCATCCATACATTCATGAGAATATAAACATAAAGATGAGCATACATAAACATGAGAATAGATATCAACATCACATGAAAACATAAACTTAAGTGCTAAAACATAGAGACATTTATTAAATGAACATGTAAAGAAAGAGACAAGTGCACGATGCTACAACTAAATCTAGAATCTCTTATATTTAATCATGCAATATTTAGTATAAATCCAACATGAGTATAAAATTAGGCTACCTATCTCTCAAAATGATACATAAAAATTATTGCAAGGACATAAACCTACACTAGACCTAGACCATAGGACTAAATCCCTCCCCATATGTGGTATGTCATTGTAGTGGGGGTGCCTATTTCCTATTTGATTATTGTACTACTCCATCTGACCTCACTTCTCTCTCTGAATAGAAAGGCACCCGCTGCCACCTGCTGCCCTACTAGCACTGCAACTATGTAGACACCCTGGTAATATGCTTCCCAGGCTCACTATCACTTCACCTCCCATCTAGTCTCTATTAGATCCTCTCCTAAAGCATACTCTTAGAGGTATCTCTCTACTCTCACATCAAATATTCATTGGTCTCACACATCTATAATGGTGCTCAATTGCTAGATCTCTACCTCCAAAGACTGAACCCATGACTCCCATTGATCCTTTCCTCCACCTGTAATGGGTTTCTCATGTCTTTTTCCTCTATCCCTCTCCTACTCCACTCAAGGCCATCTAACCAATATGTCCTCATCTTCTTCCTCCTCTACATATACTCTCCTCGTTGACCTCATTTGGCTACTAGATGGACCCCTAGAGTTACTAGCTCTTTCCCTCCCTTTGCCACCCCTCCCTCTATCCCATTTGTCTCCTTCATCTCCCCATCTCCATCATCACCTCCCTAACCATCATACTCTAGAAGGGTCCCTAGAACTATAAAATGAGGGAAAGGTCATGTTCTCATCTCTTGGGAGTAGTCACTTGAGACCCCTATATCTACTATGTTGAGAGGCAATCCCAGGTTGTCCTCTATAAACCCTGTGTCTCTTGAAGACACACCACGTAATCTAACCTAGGTAGCCAAACCATGTCCTCCTCCTCTTGAACCTACAAATAAGTCATGGTCTTTGTAGGGTCCCTCTATCTATGCCCAAACTCTATCCATACATGACTGATCACAAAGCGCTCTACTATCCTAGCATGCATCACTACTAGAGGTCAACTAGAAAACATATACCTGAGCTCATCTAGTGCCTCATGCCATCCCTTGAATCCTACATAGGGTCCACTCAAATGTAGTCAGCTCATCCAACACATGCTAGTAGTAAGTCACATCCCTGTTGTGAAGTTGTTCTATGAATCCTCAGTATTTGTAGATATAAGGGAATCCCCTGTCTTTCTATTTTTCTCTTGGATAGATCATTGTGATGTGATCCCATACCCACACTAATGCCATAATTACTTCACAAGCCCATGTCCTCCCCTCCCTACATACAATATCATGGAGCTTACGGTAAATGTCTACCAGTATAGTAGGACCCCATATCATCTGCCTCGGCCTCCCTAGCAGATGACTCAGTAATCTACCCCATCCACACAAGAAGCCCCTCTAGCTTGTATATATGATCAAGGTTCATGCAATAAATGAGCACACAATGCATGCCACTAGGTACTCATCTCCATAATATTCTATAAGCTTCCCCTAGCCTATGTGCCTATCAAAGATAATCACATCTTTGAATTTCCTCTACAGTGCCACTCGACCATCTCTAGGGTTCTTGTTGTAGTGAACTTATGACACAGAAGCTCATGTCAACATCCATATCAAAAGATGATGTAAAAGATGACTAGTGACTATTCTCAATTCTACTCACTAGATCACTATGACATGGAACTTGTAGCGTGTGATACACATCCTTTAATGTGATCATGACCTCTCCTATAGGTAGGTGAAAGATGTTATGCTCACCATGCCACCTCTTGGCCAATGCTATCAACAACACATGGTTTTCCTATATATGGGGCAACTGCAACAAACTGGCAAAACTCATGGATCTAAGTGTGGCTCTCTTGACATCATCCAATTGCAATACAAGTCTCAATCCAACTACCTTAGGTCCCCTAATATTAAGGGATGGGAATAGCTCATGCATAGGCAAAATGCACAAAAATGTTAGCATATGTCAAATGAGAATCAAAATGAAACTAAGTACATTATAACTTAGCTGCTAAAGCAAGAAAATAACTTGCAAACATGATGTTTAATAGAAAAATGGCATAAAATTCTTAAGCAAGTTAAACAATTATGATGTGATACTTTGTTCTATAGTCATATGATACATTCTTCTCATGTGATACTTCGCACACTATTGCACAATAGATGGGTGGGGTAAATAATACGAAACTATACATAATGGTCATGCGCTACAATGTCATTACTAGAAGTATCAGATGTGTTCATAATTGTAGTGTGATAATTTCTAAATTATTGCATGATATTTTATTGTAAACCTATCAAACCTAAGAAAAATGCACCAAAATGCTCATAAAATCACTCAACATACTCAAGGTATCGAACACTTACCGATGGGTCATATTGTGGAGGCCAGTTGTGTAGCTGACGACACTCAAATCAGTGCCTATGGGTTGGCACTCCTCCCTGGCCTTCACTTTCTCTCTCTAATGCTCTAAGCTCTAAAAATCAAGTAATACAAATGATTTGAAAATGACCTGTTGGGCCCCTTTTATACCCTTTTGACCACTTTTGACCTAATTTTTGAGCTCCTTAGATTTGAGTGAAAATTGCACCCCTACCTGATTTCAACTCCCTAGATCCATTTTTGGGATTGAAATTAAAATATGAGTTCATCTTGAGGGTCAAAATTGTATTTAAAAATTCTTCCTTCTTCTACGCAGTTGGCTAACCTTTTGAGGCCTAAATTTTTTAATCTTGTTGGAGCATCATTATTTCCTCATTTATTCATCATTTATACTCTCCTCCACTTCTCTTTCTCATTCATATTTACTTCATTTCATCTTTCTTCTTGCTTTGACCTAATTATGATGTTTTATCTTTTTGGTCAAACATAGTTAAATTGGGGCATATTTTCACTGCTCGGTCATCATTCTTTGGTCCTCATCGATCATCTATCATCTTGGACCTTATTTATCTCAATTTGATCAAATTTATCTCATTTATGTCTCTCCTCTATTCTATTTTTATTTTTATCTTGAGGGGGTAGGAATATTATACCATTTCTACAAATTGCTTCTCTATGGCTATCTATCTATTTCTCAAGAGCATATGCTTGACCTTTCCATTTTATCTTGATCTATCTTCTTTCTTTGCTTGACATATTATCTATTTCATTTTCCTTGTTCTCATTTTTTCTGCTAACTAACTGTGATTCAAGATTTCCTATCTCTATTTCCTTCATTCTTCAGAGTCAAATCTTTGTATCTCCTACTTTCTTTCTATCTTCACTCTTTGATGTAATATGTTTCCATATTGATCACACATTAGTCAAAGAGGGAAAAATATAATCACTCAAAAATTTTCATCAAGACTATGAGCCCCCTTTCTAGCATTTTTACTTAATTTATTAATTGTTCATCATTGATCAAATGATCATTTTTCTATCTATTGAATTATAACCTATGGTTTGACAACTATATCCTAAGTTCCTATTTAATTAAAAGAAAATTTTCCCATTTGATTAAATAAAGTTGCCAAAATTCCATTATCTAAAGGGTGCACACATAAAGAATTATTCTCACTTCAAAAAACAAAATAAAAGGCTTTTTATCTCACATGAGGGACAATAGTCTACCCTTTATTATGATTGGTTGAAATGCTTGTGCACACTAATCATTCAACATGCATTTTCCATCCTTGATTAGATCTCTCTTTCCTCATGATCTCTATCATTTGTTTCCTTGTAAAAGGGAGAGCTCTCTCCTCATTCTCATATCCCATGCTTTGAACTAACATTATGTTGTAGGATTTCTAGGCACCTCTTCAAGCTCTTGGAGAACTTATGACATCATTTCACCCACATTTACATTTTATAGTAGCATTAGGAATTATTTTCATTAGTTTAGTTCCTTTTCATGCTTTATACTAACTCATCAGGCTTAAATAGGGGAATTGGTAACACTCTCATACTTTTTAGTTTAGCTTTTATTCGATATTCATTTAGATTTAGTTTTCATTTTCATTGCATTGCATGTTGATTATTGGATACTATCATTGTTTCTCTTATCTTTGAATCTCACATTCTATGGTGCACCTTGCAAGGGGCTACATAACTAGGCTTATTTGAGAACCATAACACTTCTATTTGCACCTTTTTTCACATCATAGAAAGGGAGCACTAAGTTACCATTTAAGGTTCCTAAGCTATTGGATCCCTTGGTTAGAATGAATTAGAAAGTATAGCCCTTTAACTATACATGAATGACCCAGGAAAATATTGAGTATCTCTAGCTTTCAAAGACCATAAGTGCACATCACATTTTCCAAGCTAGGCTTGCAAAAAGTTTGTCCATTTTATCCTTGTGTATAAAATTTGAAACAAACATAGAAGGAATGAGTTTTTAGTGCACACAATTCACAATTAATAAATCAAACTTACTCTTGGAGACTTTGTTGTATACATAAAAATGACAAGAATAAGACAATGATCATATTTATTTTCTTCCATATTTTAGTTTACATTTGTTAACAAGAGCTCTGGTGAGAAGGAGTCCCTTCATTTTGTGATTGCTAGAACAAAGAGTCAAAGGAGAATTATCATCACAAGTAAGAGATATGCTTAAACAATTGCCAGTGGTGCTTATACCTTTTCAAAATCCCAATAAGATGCGACTATTACATTAGGGTCAGTCACAGGCAATGACTGCCACTAGGAAGGGAAGGGAAGTTTTATTTGCATATAAACATATTATACAATGATATTTGTGCATGATATTACATAAATATAACATATTATCTACATAAATATAATATATTTGTATTCTTGGACTACTCCATTGTATTTGTTGTCTCCTGATTTGAAAGGGTTTGAATTACCTTTTTGGAAAGAGGAAGATACCTAGGAGTTAGTTGCAAACCATGATGAGTATATCCAATAAAACCAAAAGGAAAAACTATAAAGATAATACAGTCTTCTCACCTTCGAATTTTACAAGATTCGGGTAGGTATACCTAGGATTACCCAATGTTTTCTCTCTCTATAACTTTGGAACATTAATCTTCATTAAAATAGAAGGTGACTATTGACACAAAATTTTGCACCCTTGCTTGAGGTATGACCCTCAAGCAATCTTTTGTAACATGGAAACAACCTCCAAGTGTGGTAATTGTGCTTTGAGGTCGAATCTCTGGAGAAGGTCAACTTCCTTACAATTGGGATGCACCTAAACTACTGCTAGGAAGGAAAAGGGAGAAGGAAATTAAAATTAAAAGAAGGGGAAAGTGGGGTGATATACTGAGATAGAATTTGGTTACAATCTCTTCCTATTAATACACATAACACCAATAAAACATCCAAACATACACATTTCTTAACCTTGTGCCATCCCAGATACATCCATGAAGGTTATAACTTAGCATATATTGTTGGGAAGACTATTCATGGCACAACAACTACCAACTAGGGAATACAACATGTAAGATAAGAATAGAGACAAGAGTCACCCAACATAAGGCATAAATTTGCACAAGATTGTTGAATTTAGGAATAGGTAAACTAAGAGCTTTCATTAATGCATGGTAAAACAAGAAATTATAGTTGCAAAGAATAAACAGCTACAAGAGAGCCTTAGAAGAACCCTTTGAAAGATATTTACAGTTGCCTTTATAGATCAGGCATAACTCTAATTTAAACATGAAGTTTGAAAACCAACCATTGGAGTTAAGAGTTGTAGAAAGAAATAAATGAAAAATCAAAACAAAATCTGAACATAAAATCAACTTTTTCGTAGAAGTGATAGGAAGAAACCAAAATCAATGCACCCAGCCATAAGAGACCAAATACCCAAAGATCTGATTATCAAAAGCATTAAAGAGGCATGGAGATGCATTGGCATCGTGGAACAAGGCCTTAGATGTCATTCTATAATAAAGGAATAGTCCTTGTCACGTTTCATGGCCACAACAAATGAATTCGTACTGCTGTCAAAAAAATGCAAGGTGAGATAACACGAGATGTTAATACCCACCACAAAAAATACAGAGTTGACCTACATGGAATAAATCTAATTTTCCCCAAAAGGCTGAACCTTTGATGAAGATCTTCAATTTGAATATGGACTTCCTAGATGTTGTGAAAATATCCTCAATAAATGATTAAAACACAACCATAGATCTAGATATTCTTTATATCAAACAAATAACTAAGATGCATTCAATAAATCTTCAAAGACGTGTCTGGATCTCATCGCCATTACATCTTCACAAGAGACCCAAGAAATGATTTGAAAATACAAGCACCATTGGATCAAAAGAAACCCAAAACAAGAAGAATCTGCCATGTGGCATAGCTCTGACGGTTAGCACATTTCCCAATGCATGGTTGTTCGCAATTTTGTGGAAGCTAAAAGCAAGAATTTTTGAAATGGAAAAAATGGGATAACAAGTAAGTTTTCCCACCACCACATGGCACAAACCCATTGGTCAAAAAATCAATTTTTCAATTTTGCAGAAGCAAGAAAAGCCACTTTCCAGAATAGAGAATTTTGTTGTTTCATAAAGGAAAAAAGGTAAGCCTTCCAAAATAGATAAATTCACTATTTTAGAAAGGAAATGAAAGCACCTCTCTGATAAAGAAAAAAATTTAACATGAAACATTGACTCCTACAGATGCGCATCTTAACCCACGACTCAAAAAAAGAGGAAGCTGAGTTCACTCGGTCAAGGAACAAACTGAGCTAGCAACTAAGTCACTCAGGAGAAGAGTAAACCAAGCTAACTTGGTCAACAAAGAACCCAAGCTAACTTAGTTAAAGAAGGAACCAAACTAACAAAAATATTTAGCTACCAACTTTAGCATGTTAACCCAAAACAAAGAATCTAGTTCATTACAGATCTCTTAGATCAATTATCAATGATGGGTTGAATGGGAGCAAAAATGGCCAACATTCTTCATGACTCAACAGGATGCTTTCTTGCTAAGAATAGATCAATGGCCTTAATAAATCCATTGGGAATGGAGTTACCAAAGATAAATGATGTATTTTCCCACCTACAACTTCACAAAATCTGCAACCAACAAAAACAAAAATGTCTCCAGGGAGCTCCAAAAACCTGCAAAGAGCTCCGAAAAGTTGTGCGCACACACTTCTTGGAAAGCTAAAAAACTACTCTACTATGTAAAAACATTTAAAATACACCAAGATCAAACAAATCCATTAACTGGCTTGTTGAAGAAGCTTCCCTTCCTCACAAGCTAATTTCTCTTTCCATGCATGTGGGCAGGTGAAAATATCAACAAGCATAAAAAACATGTTGTTGCATGGAACACCTCTTTCCCAATGCTAATAAAAATAAAGCTCTCTGGTACTAGGACACTATCTTCATGAGAAAAACATGCTTTCTCTTCCTTTTAATCTTCACCCTCATGCTCAAGAGTGAGCATAATCAGGGGCAACTTGTAGATTTTTTGCAAAGCTAGATGCCTGATGGGGCATCCTCTTTATGGCACTTGGTCTAAGAAACCAACCTTGACCATATTGTTGTGCTCTATAAACTTGGCATCTTTCTGGTTTGGAAGTGGCTCCTCCTCTTGTGGAGAAATAATCTCCACCTTGTCTTTGTGTTTTTTATGAACCACCTCCTCAGGAGCTACCAGTATGGTGTGAGTCTCCTCTTGTTGTTGTTGTAGGACATGCTCCTCATATATAGGAGATGATCTATGGAAGAGAAGATAGCATCAAAATCATCCAAAAGGTCATCCTCATCATTGATCTCCTCCATCATAGCTGCAATAATATGCATAGGTTGATGGGAAACCTCATGCATATCATCATGTTCCTCCTCAAGGATAAAGCTATCTTTGGGATCCTTTTTCCATCCTCCATATCATAGAGGATTGTTTTCTATAAAAAATGATCTTTTTCCTTCTTTAATAGCAGATCCTCATTCACTTGTAAAGGCTCAAAAGTCATGACTTGTTCCTCAAAAGAAGGAACAACCTTTTCTTCTTCTTCTTCTTCTTCCTCAACAAAGGAGGGAAGCTCTTCAAATGAGAGGATTGAATCTTCTTCCTTCTTTTCAACAACTACCTCCTTGTCCCCCTCAACAGGATATAACTCCTCCCTTTTTTGTTCTATTTGCTTCATTTCATTCTCCCAAAATTCCAAGTTTGGACCATCAAGAGTCCATACGACTGGTCCACCCTCAAAGAGTGAAATGGTAATGGTTATGGAAGGCTCATGGGGCCATCTTTTTTGCACATGGAGTGGAGAATTTATAGTAGCAGGCTCTTGTAATGGAGCAAGCTTCTTGAAGCTTGGGATTACATATTTTAGAGAAGGGTTTGCCCCTACTTCCTTGGTCTAAAAATGAGCTAACTAGAGCCTCATTTCCTCTTCTTTTGTTGTAGCAACCTACCTTGCAAGATTTTCCTCAAAATGCCTTTGTTTGTCCCTCTCTTCTTCTTGCTATTGGAAATAGTTCTAGTATGTCATCTCCTCATATTGTCTCTCTATCTCTTTCCACCTTGCAATCTTATCAAGCTGCTTATCCCAGGCTAGAAACTTCTCATTATGCTCTTGAAGCCTTAAATCCACCTGCTTTCTCTATTCCATTGTTTGCACTTAGAGTCCCAACAAATTATCACCCATCTTAGCCATCATAGCTTCAATGGTCTTTATTTTTTTCATTTGGAGGTGTTGAGTTTAATGGGGTAGGGGTAGGAGGGTAGTAATAATTTTGAGTAGGTTGGCTATAAAAAACTTGGGGTTGAGATTGAAAATGGCAATATGAGGGCTAAAGAATAGCATTGTCATGATATGGAGAGGAATAGTAGCTATTTCTATGAAATGGGTCCATGGTTAGAGCTTCATAAAAGCTACAATTTCATAGAAAACTTTGAAAATCATAAAAGATCAAGAATGATCTTTACATACCAACAATGTTTCATCTTGAAACTAATATATGTGCACTAGAGTCACCCTGGTGTTTGATTGAATGCCTCCAAAGGCTGATGGCATTGAGTAAAAAACCCAATTTCTTAATGAATCAAGATTGTATTGGATTCCAGTAGACTTGAGTAGCTGAAATTGTTTATCCCACCAGGCATGCCAAAAACTATGGTATCACTAGTGGAGGTTCTAAAAATTGATTTGAATCTTTTAATGTTTGTCCCACTGAGTGTGCCAAAAATTGTTGACACAAAATTCTACACCCTTGCTTTAGGTATGACCCTTAAGAGACCTTTTGTAACATGGAAATGACCTCCAAGTGTGAGACTTGCACTTTGAGGTCGAATCTTCAAAAAAGGCTAACTTCCTTACAATCGGGATGCACCTGATGCAAAGGATAAGAAAGAAGGAAATTGAAATTAAAAGCAAAAGGGGAAAGGGGGATGATGCACTAAGATAGAATGTGGTTACAATCTCTACCTATTAATACACATAACACCAATAAAACATCCAAACATATACATTTCCTAACCTTGTGCCATCCCAAATACATGCATGAAGGTTATAACTTAATAAATGTTGCAGGAAAGACTATTCATGAGGTAACAACTACCATCTATGGAACGCAATATGTTAGATAAGAATAGAGACAAGAGTCACCCAACACAAGAAAAAAATTTGCATAAGATCGCTAAATGTAGGAAAAGGTAAAACAAAAAATTATAGTTGCAGAGCATAAGCAGCTGCAAGAGAACCAAAGAAGAACCCTTTGAAAGAGATTTACAACTACCTTTATAGATCAGGCATAACTCAGATTTTAAACATGAAGTTTGAACCCCAAACATTGGAGTTAAAAGTTGCATAAAGAAATAAATGAAAAATCAAAAGGAAATCTAATCATAAAATCAACTTTTCCATAGAACTGACAGGAAGAAACCAAAATCAATGCACCTAACCATAAGAAACCAAATCTCCAAAGATTCAATCATTATAAGCATTGAAGAGGCATAGAGATAGATTGGCATCATGGAACAAGGCCCTAAATTTCATTTTTCAATAAAGGAATAATCCTTGTTACATGTCATGGGTGCAAAAAATGACTTTGTGTCGCTATTAAAAAAAATGTGGGGTGGGATAACATGAGATGTTAACTCACCATGAAAAATGCATAATTGACCTGCATGGAATACATCTTATTTTCCCCAAAATGATGAATTGTCAATGAATATCTTCCATTTGAATATGGATGGCCCAGATGCTGGAAAAATCTCCTCAACAAATGATTAAAACATAACCATAGATCTAGATCTTCTTTATATCAAACGGACGATTGAGATGCATTCAAGAAATATTCAAAGATGCATCTAGATCTGACAGCCATCGCATCTTCACAAAAGGCACAACCAATGATGCAAAAATATGAGCACTATTGGATCAAAAGAAACCCAGCACAAGAAGAATCTTCCACATGGCACAAATCTGACAGTTAGCACATTCTCCAATGCACAGTGGAAGAGGTAGCAACGATTTCATAATTTTGTAGAAGCAAAAAGTGAGACTTTTTGAAAGTAAAAAAATAGGATAACACAAAAGTTTTCCCACTACCATGTGGCTTAAACCCATTGGTTGCAAAATCAATTTTTCTATTTCTCAAAAGTAAGAAAAGCCGCTTTCTGAAACAGAAAATTTCATTGTTTTAGAAAGGTAAAAAGGTAAGCCTTCCAAAATAGAGATATTTTCCATTTTCGAAAGGGCATGAAAGTGCCTCTCCAAAATAACAAAAATGGTTAACACAAAATGTTAACCCTGGCAGAAGCGCGTGTTAACCCATGAATCAGCAAAAGAGGAAACTGAGTTCACTTAGTCAAGGAAAAAACCAAGCCAACAACTGAGTCACTTGGGCGAAGAGTAGACTAAGCTAACTCAATCAATGAAGAACCTAAGCTAACTTAGTTAAAGAAGGAACCAAGCTAACATGAAATATTAGCCGCCAACTTTAGTGTGTTAACCCAAAACAAAGAATCCAACCCATTGAAGATTTCTCAAATCAGTTATCAATGATGGGATGAATGGCGGCAAAAATGGTCAACAGTGACCTTTGAATCTTCTAACTTAGAGACAAAAAAGGTACATATGATAGCTAATCTTTCCTCCCTAGTATTTCCTAAGTCAAGTATAGGCCAAATCATTCAAATCTACAAAACAACATGAAATATAAAAGTTATGATTAAGAGATTTTATCAATGTGCACCCTTTCGTGCCCATTCAAAATTCGATATGACCAGTGCTTTATCTATTGGGTTCCAATTTACACATATGACTCCATATCCTATGATTTATTCTCATATCTTATAAGTGAAATCAATATATGATTAAATCTCATACTTATCATAATATTTTTGTAAAACCCTATGATCTTATCACACCATCTCAAGCAATTACTTAACCCATCAAATTAAAAACAAGATGCAATTTGAGATATAATTTAGAATGAATTACAACTAAAAATTCATTTGAACTTGATGTCAAATTTAGAAGATCAAAGAATAAAACACAAAGAGGAAATATCCATATAGTATAACTCCATTGACCCTTCAGTTTATATTAACTTTGCTTGAAAATTATACATATGTGTTCAGATCTATAACTCCAGAAGGCCAAAAGAATTAAACAATCGCTATGTATTTTCTTTCGTTCATTGACAACATAAAATTGAATACACATAGATTTGGACCGACTTAGAATGAAATTAATTTTTTAAAATGATCAGGCCAATTAAAAACAGTAATCTCATTTTCCTTTGCAGCAATATCCTTCCACTTCACCTTCAATTGTTTTATTTCAAATTTGAAAGGGTTAGAAAATGTCTCTGCTCCACACTTCTTCTGAATAGAATATTGTCATCATTTTTTTATTATATATCATTCACCCTAACATTAAGAACAACACTTAATTCTCCTTCACCATTATTAAGAACAACACTTATTGTCATCATTTTTGTATTATATCATTCACCCTAACATTAAGAACATCAAGGTCAAAAAGCTTTATTTACATACTTAGATAAGTAAACCTTTCTCTACAATAAATCCCTATTGACATAAAACTCTAAAAAAAATTCCACCTAATTATATGTTTTCTCAATTAACTCATCTGTCTGTGAATAATCTTTGGTTATTATATAAATCTTACTTAATGTAATGCCCCACCAGGAGATCCTTGGAACAAGGATTGAATTCAAACCAAGATTTTATTTTATTTTACAAGTATGAATGCACATGAAAACATCATACAGGGATCACAAAGATTGCAATGGAAGACTTCATCAACAATCTAAGCAACCAACGAATCTCCAAATGCCACTACCAAACAAAATGACAAACCATGGAGGAATGTAAACAATTCCAAATCTGAAACATTATGAATTTGAAATGAAATTCCAAGGTATTTGAGAACAACATAAAGGGTATCCAAAAAACCTTTGAAAAAATCCCAGTCAAACTAAAAAGTGTTTTCTATCAGCTCAGATAGGCTTTTCCAAAACCTAGGTGATACTTTAAATTAGCATAGTACGATACTTTCTAGTATTGTACGACCTTTCTGAAGAAGGTGTGTGATACAATCAGGGTTTGGGCGACACTTCTCACGAAGGCATGTGATTCTTTACTAGTATTATATGACCTTTCTCCAAGAGGCATGTGATATAATAGAGTGTCACACAATAGAGTTTACATGAGCGTGCAATACTTTCCAATATTGTACGATTCTTCTCCTTTGAGCATGTGATACTTTAATGTATCACCCAATGTTGATGCATGGTCTCCTAGTAAAAGAAAGAATTACTCCAAGGACCAAAACAAGGGATAAAACAAGAAATCAAATCTCCACACCGAGGAGTATTGGGTCCATAGTCGAGGCAAAGATACTTGAAACAATAGCTACAAGATGGAAATTGCATCTAACCATCTAACATAGCAGTGAAGGGAAAGTACAAAAGGTAACATTGCAGTGTACTAAAACAACATCACAATAAACAAAAATAACATCACAATAAAAAAAAAACCAAACTAAGTACACGGTTCCTCCCATCCGTAATAGCATCATAAGACCATCATGGGTCCTAGCCATCCTCTACGCATAACATCCCAAACTACCGCCTAGATTGTCAATGATATCTTATGAGGTCGTCACTACTAAAATGTGCTACAACATAAGGATAAGGAAATATAACATGCTAGAAGTAAAGCATAAGATAATCCAATAAATCAACCACATCATCTATCGTGTGTTAAACATCATACGAATAGAAAACCTAACATGCTAAACCAATAAGAAAAAGATATGCCAATGAAGCAATTCACATCATCTAATTATATGCTAAACATCATAATATAGGAATGCCTCAAATAAACTAGCATCATCTAAACATGATATCCAAGAATTCCAATGAAAGCATAAATCATAAAAAAGCATACTCTGGAACCCAAAGTATTAAGTGAAAACATCCAACAACAGTCACACTAGGATGAAAGATTGTCTTTGTACACCGGTCCCCAACAATGGTATAGGTAGCTACACCTCCCAACCATGTGAAGCTCGTAGGTTCACTCTCGCCATACTAATGAAGATAATAATCCAACCACAAACACACATAAAGAAAATGTTCGTGGCTAACACTCACGCCAAACAATATGATGACTAAAACCAAGATCATGAAACAATGCAAGCACAACAGGTCCTGGTCAGACACTCAATGGGATACTAAGTAGAGGCTGACATCATGGGGAGTTGCTTGGCATCGACAAGCCCAAGCTCAGTATCGTGTGGACTCCACTTCCCAACGGAAGGCTCTTGCATTTGAAACAATTTTATTATCTTAGTTTTATTATCCCTCACACATTTTAATTTAGTTACCACTTGATTAGAACTTCCTCTGCCAACCTCTAGGCACAGTGATCACCAAGCTGTGAGATAGAAGCCCCCTCCATATGCTACCTTACCCTACTCATTCTTATCCAATGATGAGTGCCCGTAGGCATGCATATTCCCAACCCAACCCCAAATGATCATAACTCCACTGAAGTACAAATGGGAGATCGGGTCTCACAAGTCACCTGGAAAATGTACGTGCACATACTCATGTGTGGTGCACCACCATCATGATGATCATAGCATAAGGACTGATGAGAACACAAGAAAAATATCACTCAACTGAAAAAAAACTCAAGAGGATGGATTCTACATGAATCCCAAAGAATAATAAAACCATACATCATGAAATCACTCAACCGACCTAAATCTGGGAGTATGGATTCTACATGAATCCTAATGATGCAACAAGACCAAACATCATGAACTCACTCAACTAGCCTCAATCTAGGAGTATAGATTCTACAAGAATCATGTTGTCTATGGAAAGACAAGGATCCAAAAGAAACAATATCACGAAGTATAAAATCACTCAACCGAAAACAAAGTTGGGAGTACATGTGTGGCATGCATCCCAAAGAAAACATAGAAGTGCTATAATGGTCTAATTGACATCCAAATGGATGATCTAGGTCCACGACCAAACTCATGCCAAGAAAACTTAAGAAAATAGGGCGGTATGCAAAACGAGGTAAAAACCTCAAAAATTAGAAAACTTTGAAATTAAAACCCATTTGGTCTTTGGGCACAAAAACCTTGAAAATCCAATAAAATTTGGGTTCAGACATCATATGAAAAAATGGCCAGAATAATGGAGAAAAACTCTAAACTCCCATCCTGAAAATAGAGAAAATGTTCATACCCAACCAACCGAGCAGAACTAACAAATAGAAACAAAGGGGAACACTAGTTCTCAGCCTCCTAAAAAATGGCTACAAAAACCAAAAGTTGAATGGAATAGAAATGATAAAATGGGAGAGCCCTACCTCACAGCCAAAAGGGGCAAAATGGGAATCTAAACCATAAAATAAAAACCTTACAGAAGTAGCCAAAAATCATGGCAATTCAAGGTCTCCCCAAGCTGGATCCAATGAGATCAACCTCGCAATTATCCCACACCTATAGCTCCGACAAGGAACAAAATAATAAATCTTCATGAAGAGGATTTTGGATTTTACTCTCAAACTTTCTATTTCAAAAGTGAGAAGTGAGGAATTAAATTCCTCTTTCAATACTTATTCACTTTTAGAGTGAATAATCAATTAGGAAAAATAACTAGCCAACCTAGTTAAACCCTAAATCGACCCAAATGAAAATAGGTTATTCCTAGAAGTAGGAATTCATCTATGAAAAAGTTGCTAGAAATTAAATTTAATAAAATTTAAAGCTTGAAAACCCAAAATCACATAAATTTCTTTAACGACTTTCATGACAATGCGAACCTCCAAATGTACAGACACGCTCACTGGTCTAATCACATAATGCAAATGAGTTTGAATTTAATAATCACTAAAAGGATTAATGAAACAATTAAAATAAGGATACATCAACCATACAGGGCCGACATTGGTAAAATATGAATGTTTGAATCAGTAACTTCATGTGCCACTACCAGGGATATAAATCCTACACACTAATATACATGATCAAGTGCAATTGCATATAATAACATAGTTGAAGCAATAAATGCATTAAATACCTAATTTAACCATTTATTCAATATACTAAAATAATCCATTTACATCACTCATGTTCACATAAAGTATAAAGAAGCAAGAATGAAGTAAATAACCATAGCACTAAATCCACCACATAAACCTGATCAGAGATATGTCCAAATATTGGATAACCAAATATCATCACAAAACATACTGTCATCTCAAAATGGTATCATCATGCAAATATGATAAGTTGAACAACATATTAGTCTAACATATATGATACTAAAATCAAAGTATAACATCTTACCTTCAGATCATCTCAAATGTAAAACATTACATGAGTAACAAGTATCTCTCAGATCAAAATATAACAAGGTAATTATCTGTAGCACATTACCAATGAATCCAACATGGACAATCCATTTCTAATTATTTAAGCATTTAATAATGGTTGTTTAAACAACAGAAAAAGGCACTTAAAACAAAAAAGTGAACACAGTCATATACATGACTAACCACTGCTATAAGAACGTAGTCCAATATAGCAAGTAATAGTACACAATGCAATCTCTACACACATCTCAAGGTAATCACAAAATAAAATTATGATACCACATCGATCCTAGTAACCACTGGTACAAACCTCAATGAACCCTAAATCGCGTCGCAATCTCATAAATCAACCATAAGCATAATCAAAGCAACTGATACGGTAACCTAAATCCAATCACCACAAGGGTGTAGACCACTCATGGTCCCAATCATGATCCCTTCTCAAGGAGAGATCAACAAGGTTGCATCCATCAAGATGACTTATAGAAGTCAAATGGGAGAGGCAATACACTTAACTCTTGTTCTTTACTAATCTACTTATTCAGGATTGGTCTCAACACCTTCTCATTCTTATTAAAAAAATCTCTAATATCCATGAGCTTTCATACCCAATAGTGGAGAGGTCTAATGTCAACAACACATGGAAAATGAGATATCGTGTTCCACACCTTTCGTTCATATCTCTAGACCACCTCTATTTGTATGTCTTTGAGCTTAGTCTTTTCATCCTCAATCCCTTCATCAAGCAATTCTTTAGGATCCAAGGGAGTCTGAGGGAGATCAATTATAAGACTAGTAGGAGGTGGTGGAGCTAGTTATGGTGTAATAAGTCTCTTATAATATTCTCCCATCTCCATTTGCATAAGTCTCTTAGAATATTCTGACCATCATACATAGCCAATGCCTTCAATAACTCACTATTTTTTATTCTATGTTCATCATAGGCTTCCAATACTTTTTTTCATACTTGAGATTCAATTCATCAAATTTCTTTTTGTCTTTCTCAGCAATGACCAATGCAAATTCTACAGTCTCTTTGTTCATAAGGGTGGCCTCAAAATTTCAAATCTCGCCTTTTCTTCTTACCATTAGGCTTCCTAATTGGTTAGTATCAGAAGATTCATGTTGCCTAGATTTATCTCTTTGTTGTAAAGACCATATGACTAATTCAACATGATCCTCACTATAATTCACTCCTTTGGATGCTAACCTGGCCTCTTCCTCAGTTCTATACTTAATGCTTGTTTCTTTTCTAATGGCATAAAAAACCATAACATCTACAATATCCCATTTGGGAAGAATCAGTATCCCAACTTCCTTTATCATCACCCTTCCTTCTTCTAGAGTAATCTTGCTAAAATCTTCCATCATTTCCTCTTTTACCTCATCCTTTATGATAGATTCATCTTTATTGGGTTTCTCTTCCTACCTTTTCCTACATCTAGCCTCAAAATTAGATATACTTAATCTCCAAGAAAATTGAATAAAATCTCTAGATTTAAAAATAATTGTCATCAGACAAGAATTTCTTACTTTCATGTTCAATGACATGGTCTAATTCCTTTCATCTAAAAACCTCTACTATGAGGTCCATAACTCACATGGGGGGCTCTTCTAACATCCCTTCCTCCAATTTATCCATTGTAACAAAAATGTCATCCTGGCTACCCAATTGCATTATTTGTTGAGCTACTCGTTGTTCATTTTCAAAATGTATTAGGGATTAAGAGGGTGAATATACCTCTTTACCTGATGAACTAGCCTCTTCCACTCTTTGCTTCTTTGTAGAAGAATGTGAAGGGGGACTTTTTGATAAAGGAAATTTATATGTTGAGGTAGAGGTAGAACTTATTTCCTATGGTACATAAGGCCTACTCTCTACTCCTCATAACAATGTCTTCATTTGATCTCACAATAGTATATCATGTCTTCTTTTTGAGAGTGTGTTGCCTAGGATTCCAACAAAGGTAAGTGCATACCTTTGCATTACCTCTCTTGATCTATTAGGATGTGCATTAGCCAATTTATCTCTTTTCTCATTTAAAACCTCAATAATTTTAGTCAAATGTGTTGTCAACTTAAGCAACTTGTCACTCCATATATTCACATCCTTCAAAGGATCATAATCTTTATCAAAATCATTTATAAAGTCCAAGGCCTTCCTCTAAACCCTCCATTTCTCTTTCTTAACTTTTTTCTCTTGCAAGGAAAAAACATTTATGATTATGTCCTCAGGGTAGTAGAACTAGCACACATGTTTTTAAGCTTTAGTTGTCCTTTGGAGAATTTCATAGAACCCCTCTGGGTCTGCAAATTTAGATGAGACATTGCCATCTTGTACAAGTTCAAGACTTTATCAAAATGCACCCATGTTCCCTTCATGATTATAAATTGATGTACAATAGTGTAAGAAAAAGTTGTACCTCTTTATCTATTTGCTAACTCTTTCTCCCTTAATCCACCAATTTTTCATATAACTTCTTCAAAACCCATCTTAAGGGCAACTTGATAGGGTAACACATGTGGAGTCCCTTGAAAACCATAGACTCTAAAAACTATAGAAACTAGGTAATGAATGATATCGCCCCAATTATGAACAACCTTCAAATCTGTAGCAAATTCCTTTGGTCTAATGAGTTCCAACAATGCCTTGGGAATTCTAGGGTTATCAGGAGATAACAATATTCTCAAAATGGATGCAAAATATATGTCAACTCTTTAGAAACTAGCATCATCCCTATCCCATGGCATATCTCTACTCCATAATTAAACATGAAACACTTCTCCATCTTGTTCCCTTGTCAATTTAATTTTGTTACCAAGATAAGAGGCTCACTTAAACAAGCACATGTGCATGATCATGGAAAACCATCCAAAAGGTTTGTCCACCTTTCTTTTCTCAATTCCAATCAGACCATTATGGATCTCTTCGGCAATGTAACAAGTAAAACCAAAAATCAAATCAAAACCATAATGGAGCATTAGGACCATCATGTACATGAAATGTAGAAGCAAGAAATTTTGTTCATCTTCACCAAAGACTCTACATAAGGACATATATGTTGCTAGGGAATGAGAATTGAAATAATTCTTCGAGAAAGGTTCAAGAGATGATGGTGCAACCATAGACAAATTTCCAATAACTACAAAGTGCTCCTTCAAAGGACCATTTCTTAGGTAGACCTTTTGAACTTCATATATTTCCTGCAACTTCTAAAAATCAATAGTTTGATGAAAGCCGAAGGCTGGGTCCAGCATAAAAATCTTATGAATTTCTTCTGCTATAATTTTGACTAGACCAATTCCAGTATGATTTTTCACTAATCGAAGCACTCGATCATACCTCTTTATAATTAGAGTTAGGAGGTCCATGTCCATGAAAACCCCATGTATAACCAATTTTCCTAAATCAAAATTCCAAACATTACTATGTGGGACACCTAGGTTTCTCCTTGAAACCTAGTATTAAATAACTTCCAACCACTCATCATGGTTTTGGCATCCTGCACCAAATTTCCCTTTTCATACACGTGGTGAAATTGGAATGATTTTTCTACCTTTCAAATTTTCATTTGTGGACATATCTAATTATTCCAAGAAATCATCATGTACATTTCTATCATTGTAATTTGTCTTTCTTGAGAAGTCCTTTCTGGATCACATTTTCTAGAATTTACAATAACACTTCACTCATAGGAAATCAACCACAATTGTTTCCCAAAAAAAAAAAATTGTGACCCGAATTAGTGTACTTACTATTTTTTCACTCCCTATCCTTGTAATATCTTCCATGGAATACCCTAGCTTTTTTTCAATTTTTTTGGCACAGTATGCTTACTTCCTTTACGCTTGCATAAAAATTGAACTTATCTTCAATAGGATAATTTCCAATGAGATAAATAAATTGTTTTTTTTTAATTTGCAAAAAAAATTTGAATTAATTTTCCATCAATTCTATAGGCAACAGGTCAAAATAAATCATAAACAACTTTGAAACTTGACCATTGTCATTGCCTTGCAGAAAAAGAACTAGCAACTCATATCTAATCTATGAATGCTTAGTCAATTTTCTTGTAGTGACATAGAAGTTAAACCAACAATAAATCAACAAATGTACTCCACCTTGGCACTGCGCACCATCCCCTAATCTTTGAATCACTTGAGATACATGTCAGCATGTTGCAATGTTACTTGGTAAAGATTTGGAAATTTCTCATAGTGAAAAAGAAACTGCTATCAAATCTTTTCAAATCGAATGGTTGAGAACAAAAAACCTCATCTTTCCTTCATAGATATCCTAGCTACCTTGTATGCAACACATATTGATTTCTTATTTTCTGCTAGCTCCACCTTCCCTTTGTTACCATCAGGCCCCACCCAAGATACATATTGCAACGTTGCATTATCATGATAAGTAAATATTGTGCAACTTTTCATTGACAATCATATATCTTTGTGGTCAGATGATCAAGAAAAGAGTAGAGCACTTTGTTGAAAGGAAAATATGGGACATGCGTCTCTCATTCATTTTGTCGCATTGGATATACATTGTGCACATTCTAATAGCAACATAGTGCTAACCATCAAATCTTATTTAATATGACAGCTAAGAAAAAACACTTTATTTCCTATTGTTTGGAAATTTGGCCCACCAAAAGACACGTGTGAACATTTCACATTATCATTATAGGTAAGAAACTTAAAAAATCAATAGCAACAACACAATAGCCATTAGATAAATTGAAATATGATGGTCCAAATTTAATCTCCCATTTATTCCTTATGACTCATCTTGTTGCCTGGGATTTTGACACATGGTGCTCACTGAACCATTTATGGAACTACCCTTGTTAACTCTTCCTATCATCCTAATAGCCCTTATTTCACTGAACTAAATTTCTAAATTTTATCATGAAAATGTTTCAAAAAAAATTGTTGTGGTGTTAGGGTTCATGTTTTATTTATTTTTATTTTCAAAGGATGGCCCTAACATAATTTTTTTTCCCTAATCTAGCTATAATCTCCCTTGCCCTAGTGTGAAAGGTGGTGCCCTAGGGTTGTGTCTTCAACTTTCTCACAAGAAATTTCATTAAAAATCAAAGTTTGGCCCTTACCTTAGGTTTTATATCTAAGTGGGAGTTTATTTGTCTTTCAAATTGTCTCTTGCAATGTTACAACATAAAGGTTAGTGGAGGATCATACAGTGATGTTTTTAGTTCCCCAATCTTAAGATATGCATGTGTCGTAGTATCGCAAATAAAAAATATAAAGTGCTCAATCTTACAATTCCCTTTGTATTGTATGATTCTAAGTCATTTTGAAAAGATTCTAAGCCCGGTGTGCGATGTTATGACAAATAGGTGATCGTGGGATCGTAAAGACATTTGACAAAGGTACAACTAGATGACAAGCAGTTTGTCATAGGATCGTAGAGTGTGAACACAAGGAAGCATTTTAATTTTTGTGATCCTATGACAAGGGGTTGATCGAGACATTGGGAAGGTCTTTGTAAATCTCTAAGATGTTACACTAGGCCCTGGTCATAAGATTGTGGATGAAAACTTTGAAGTGTCTGATGAAATGATAAAAGGATGATCATAAGATTGTATGCATCATCCTTCGGCCGCAAAGTTGAAATGTGTCAGAATGAGTCAGTGTACTAAAAAATTTCTAATTGGTTAAATTTTTTGAAGTGGATAAGGGTTTTTATGATCTCAATAATACCATTGATCATGTGTTGATCAACGGACATCGCTTTCTCATGAAAAGAAATTACATAGTGTTTAAATAATGTGACAAAGTGACAAGCCACCATATGACACTGAGGACACATGTCATTCATTCTGTAGGTAGCCATAAGATCAAAAATTGGGATTGAGGTTCTATAATGCTACGAAGTAATGGCTTTCATAAGGTCGTAAGGAAGATATTTTTGGCTTACAATGCTACAGAGACTTATGATCATAAGATCGTAAGGTAGCTAACAACAAGGCAAAGAAGTAGTTCAGTGTTAGACAAGTGACGTGTGTCCTATCCTGATTGGTCAGTTGTACAATGTATACTAGGTGGATGCCAAGTTGGACCAATAGGGCCAGAAACTTATCCTACATAAGTTTATATTTTAATGCAGGATATTGTGATCTCTGATCTTATGATAAACTGTGTATCGAAAGATCTCAAGCTAATGGATAAAGTACTACGATGCTATGAGGAAATGTGTGTTGTGAGAACATAAAGTTAAAAGGTAATGCCAATGATGCTATGATAAGGGAAGGTAATATTTTCTCATAATATTGTAAAGGTGTGAAGGGTAACTTCCAAAGTTATGAAGTGCATAGATAAACCGCGATCATAAGATCGTAAAGCAAGGTGAGTTGAAATAAGATACTACATTTCTCAATGTAAGCCACCTATCATAGGATCATAAAGGATTTAATAGTCAACTCCGATGTCATGATAACTAGTGTGTCGTGAGACCGTAAGGGTTTTTCCCATGGTCTATGATTGTTCGATAAGGGTTTGTTTTCAAGGTATCGTAAGATCATCTAGCCTCTCTTTCAATCATAAGATAATATGAGAGATGTTACAAAGGGTTTGACTTCTCTGATGATTGTAAGATCATAAACCCTATGTTGACATGAAATGTTTTATTCACATTTATAAGCTACAGAAAAAAATGGACTTCTCAACGAATGAGATTTGAGTATGGTATAAAAAGTGTATTACTGGACAATAATGGTGATGCTCCCCTAAGGTGATAGAATAAGTTAATTTTATGGCTTGAGAATTTTGAGAATCAATTCAAAATGAATGTTGATAATGTACATTTAGCTATAAAGACATTCCATTGATCAGTTATAGTTTACCATTCACAGAAAGTAGAAAATCTAAGCAGTTGCAGAGTTTTTCCAGTTGGTGCAGATAATTGTTTTTAGTGCCTAAGAATTGATTTTATAAAAAAAATTCTAGCATACATTTAGGATGTCTAATAAAGAGGTAGAATAAATTCAAGCGTCAGACATGGAAGTTGCAAAAATTTCAACTTCTAAGGGAGGAAAAATGAGACAAAGAAAACCTAATAGGTTTGTGGAGGAATGGATTAAGTTTTTCTCAATTTCCTCAAATGCTAATGCTATAGATGACCATGCTTTCATGGACCCATGTTCTCTATGCAAAGATGTTGTATGCCCTGGAATCATGGGTTTTGATCTATTCAAATATTTTTACCACAACAAAGAGAAGAAGATCACAGTCTGTAGTCCATGGAAGAAGAACCTGGAAAAGTTGATTTTTCCAGAGGTCTTTGTGGACGTGGACATGGTGAAGGCCCTAATTTGATCATACAATCTAGACACCAAATCCTTTTTGGAAGATTGGAGGGATTGGTTTGATGATGGTATGTTACATTCATGACTAATTTTGTAATTGATGTCAACATAGCATGTTTGATGTCTTCTGTGGTATCTAACAGAAGAACAATAAAAATATCAAGTTGGTACAAATGGTTACTTGAGCATGATAACCACCTAAGGTTATGCGAGATACTTTGGAGTATCTAGTATATGCAGTTAATATTGAAAGCAAAAAAGATAAGTCTAGAAGAAGTTATGTAAGTTTTGGTGATGTTTGTTATGAGATAGAGTTTACAGAGGCATGTTCTAGTAAACTTGCTATATCTCTTAGTAGAGTTGATATCTTAAGGATTGAGGTTGAGGACATGTTGAGGATGATGTGTCTAAGCTCACTCATCATAATATTGCATGAACAAAAATTTATTCAAGTTGCAAGGCAGAAGATTAAGGTTATCGCTAAGTGTAATGTGTTCTTAATGTGGTCCTATGATAATTAATTGAGAAGAACTAACAGCCGACTTAGGGAATTATTTTATGGACTCAGTATAAAGGAAGGACATTTTCCTTTATCATAGAAGATAATAACATGGATGAATGTGAATTGTGAATGTTCAGAATGTAGCAGAGAGTGTGGAATGCGAAGTTGAGCAGAGTAGTGTGGAAGTGAAGGAAACTTCATTACTGAGGTTTTTTTGAGTGATCTAAGGTTTGGTATTTGGATTTGAGGTTCATGACCTAGTCTACAAGGTCTGAAAGTGATTGGTTTGGTTGACAGGACAGAGGAAAGGATAGAGGAAAGAAGAAGATATTAGTAAATTACTTGTTTGAGTAGTGAGCTCTTCTTGTAGTTGAAATTGCATTTTTGGGCAGTGGGCTCTTCTTGCATACATTATACCACAACTCCTAATAGGGTTGAAATCTCCTAACAAGGATTCAAAGTCTCCTAATAGGGACTCATTGTACTAAATGTTGTAACAGAATCCTAACAGGGTCTATCCTCTAAAAAAGAATATTTATATCAGTACATCATCTTATGGGCTTCATTCCCACTGAGGTTTTCTCTCTAATCAAGGATTTCCCTAGTCAACATATCTAGTGTAATTTTCTATGTGCATCTTTGTATGGTTTTTGTTTACTTTGGTTGAATGGTTAATTTTGTTTAATGAAGATAAATGTTTTAATTGTTGGATAACTAATTCACCCCCGCCCCCCTCTCAATTATCATGGTGGACTATTATTTCTAACAATTGGTATTGAAGCATCAAGTCCTTGAAGAAAAAATTTAACAGCTTTGGGAGATCCATGGTGAACATATTCAGAGAAGATAGTCCTACATCTAACAGAAGAAATTTTGACACATGAGTTATGGAAATTCTTGGTGAGTTATTAGATTTGTGTAAAGAGCTAAGTATTGAGTTTACAGAACCAGAATCCATTTGTTGTATACAAGGGAACAGTAGCACAAGTGAAGATAGATCTAGAATAGAAGATGACATAAAGATAAAGGAAGGTAATGATCTGCTTACAAAGAGAGAACCTAAAAGTATGAAAAATTTTGTTTGTTGGACATGTAAAGAGTTTGTTCATTTTCCAAATAAATGTCCTAAGAGATTGAGAAAAGCTAGAAAGAGTCTACTTTTCAATAAAGTTGATAAATTTTGAGAAAGTATGGAAAGATCCTTGAAAGAATATGTTAATGAGTCTAGATTGGTTAAGCATGTATTAGAAGAAATGGCTTTGGTGACTATTATGGAAAGTGTGAATGTGAGAATTGATGAAAAGTTCATAACACAAGAGAGAATAGTTGATTACAATTTAGATGATGATGATGTTGTTACTAAGCCAAGGAATGATGAGGTTTTTCTTGAGACTAGCAATGATTTGTAGAATGAAGGAGAGCAAAGGCAAGAACAAAGCTCAGAACCTTTAGTAGAGTCAAGAGTTGAGATAGCAACTCCTACTTCAGGAAAGAACATGATAAAGAATAACCCATCCAAACATATCATCGAAAGCAAAGACAAAGGTGTGATGACAAGAAGTAGAGTGAATAAAGAACTATGCTTGATATCTCAAGTAGAGCCTAAGAAAGTAGATAAAGAATGTAAAGATGTCTATTGGAAGAAAGCTATGAAAGAAGAATTGGATTAGATAGAAAAGAATAAGACATGGGAATTGGTCCCCAGACCAGCAGATGAGAATGTGATAGGAACTAAATGGGTATTCAAGAACAAGATGAATGAGCAAAGAGAAGTTGTAAGAAACAAAGCAAGATTGGTATGTAAAGGTTACTCACATCAAGAAGCAATAGATTATGAGGAGACTTATGATCCAATGGCTAGAATAGAAGTTGTAAGATTATTATTAGCCTATGCAGAATAGAAGAAATTCAAAGTATATCAGATAGATGTCAAGTCAGCATTTTTGAATGGAGAAATTGAAGAAGAGGTATACATTGAGCAGCCTAAAGGATTTCCTCTAACAGATGACAAGGACATAGTATGCAAACTAAGGAAAGCATTGTGTGGATTGAAGCAAGCACCCATAAACTAGTATGTGAGGTTGGACAAGCATTTGAAAAAGCTCGGATATAGAAAAAGTATGGTAGATGGTAATCTGTATTGGAAAGAAACTGATGATAGTTTGATGATTTTGGTAATATTTTTTTATGACAATATATTTGGAAGAAATGATGAAAAAAGTAAGAAGTTTGCAGAAGAAATGAAGAAAGAATTTGAAATGGGTATGATAGGAGAGATGAAATATTTCCTAGGATTGTAGATTGTAAAGAATAAAGAGGGAATCTTTATTTTTTCCGATTAAGTACTTGAAGGATTTACTAAAAAGTTTTGGTTTGGAAACATGTAAACCTATTGGAACACCTATGGTAACTGGACACAAGTTATCTACAAAGGATGAGACACCTACTATTGAACAGAAGAAGTACAAATCTATGATTGGAGGTTTGTAATATCTAACTCACATAAGGCCAGATATAGAAAATGCAGTCTAAATTGTTGCAAGAATCCAGGTTGATCCTAGAGAAGCACATTATGTAGCACTAAAAAGGATATTTAGATATCCAAAGGGAACATCTGAGTTTGGATTATGGTATGACAGATCTAATCATTTTACTCTAAGTGCTTATACTGACACAGATTGGGCAGGCAGTATGGATGACAAAAAGAGCACTAGTGGAGGAGCTTTCTTTCTTGGAGGAAGATTGGTTTCTCAGTTAAGCAAAAAGAAGGATTGTACATCTCAAAGTACAGCAGAAGCAGAGTATATTACAGAAATAAATAATTGCAATCAAGTTATTTGGATGAAGCAAATGTTGAAGGATATAAGGATAGAAATCAGTGAACTTTTTTTTATACATATTGACAACATAAGCATGGTAAATATGTCTAAGAATCCAGTATTGCATTCAAGGACTAAGCATATTTCTATTAAGTATCATATGTTGAGATAAAATGTTGCAGAAAAGGAAATCAGATTTGAGTATGTGAGCACAAAAGAGAAGATTGCAGATATGTTCACTAAGCTTCTTCCCAAAGAGACTTTTGAGTAATTGTGAGGTATTCTTGGGGTTATGCCCCTTCCTACATCAGAGTAAGAAGATTCAAGAGTGCATCAGTCTAGGGTAATAGAGCACCATTGTTTGTTTGGACTGGATGATGATGCTTCCTGTATGGGGGAGTATCTGTGATGGACAAAGTCATCTAGGACTCTTGTTGATATTGTTTTGAAACGTGTCTCTTGACACTCAAGTTGAGTAAGCATCAGTTGTTGCATATTTTGATGCAAAGATGTTGGTTGTAGAAACCTTTGAGATTGATGTTAATGGGGGAGAATTTTGGCATGAAAAACATCATAGTATGAGAGAGAAGTATTGCATGAATAACATTATGCTAAAGGGGAGAAGTTTGGCATGAATTTGGTACAGATTACATTGAGGTATATCAATGGGGGAGTATGACTGATGAAGAGGATTTGAAGACTAACAATCTTTTGTTGGTATTCTTGGAACTAGATGTTTTTCATCTATGTTTCCATCAATGCCAAAGGGGGAGATTGTTGGAAGATTGGAGAGATTAGTTTGATGATCATATGTTACATTCATGATTGAGTTTGTCATTTATGTCAACATAGCATGTTTGATGTCTTATGTGGTATTTGACAAAAGAACAGCAGAAAGATCAAGCTGGTACAAACGGCTAGTTAAGCATGATAACCACCTGAAGTTATCGGAAATACTTTGGAGTATCTAGTATATATAGTTAACGTTAGAAGCAAAAAGGATAAGTCTAGAAGAAGTTATGTAAGTTTTGGTGATGTTTGTTCTGAGATAGAGTTTATTGAGGCATGCTCTAGTAAACTTGTTATATCTCTTAGCAGAGTTGATATCTTGAGGATCGAGGTTGAGGACATGTAGAAGACATGTTGAGGATGATCTAGCTAAGTTCACTCAATATAATATTTCATGGGCAAAAATTTATTAAATTACAAGGTAGAAAATTAAGGTTATCGCTAAGTGTAATGTGTTCTTAATGTGGTCCTATAATAATTAATTGAGAAGGACTAATAGCCGACTTAGAGAATTGTTTTATGGACTCAGTATAAAGGAAGGATAGTTTCCTTTATCATGGAAGGTAATAACATGGATGAATGTGAATTGTGAATGTTTAGAAAGTAGTAGAGAGTGTGGAATGCGAAGTTGAGCATAGCAGTGTGGAAGTGAAGGAAACTTCATTGCTGAGGTTTTGTTGAGTGATCTGAGGTTTGGTATTTGGATCTGAGGTTTGTGACCTAGTCTAAAAGGCCTGATAGTGATTGTTTTGGTTGACAGGACAGAGGAAAGAAGAAGATATCAATAAATTACTTGTTTGAGCAGTGAGTTCTTCTTGTAGTTGAAATTGGATGTTTGAGCAGTGGGCTCTTCTTGCATACATTAATGTTTGGGCACTGGGCTCTTCTTGCATACATTATACCATAACTCCTAAAAGGGTTGACAAAACTCCTAATAGGGTTGGAATCTCCTAACAGGGATTCAAAGTCTCCTAATAGGGATACATTGTACTAAATGTTATAATAGACTCCTAATAGGTTCTATCCTCTAACAAAGAATATTTATATTAGTACATCATCTTGTGGGCATCATTCCTGTCGAGATTTTACCCTCTGATCAAGAGTTTCCCTAGTCAACATTGTAAGGAAACTCAGGTGCGAAAATAGCTTCCTACACTAATCTCATAAGGAAAGTATGATGCAAATCTTATTAAAATTTTCTACACTCACAGATTCAATATCATGTAAACAACAATATTGCAGCCAACCATGCATATAGAAAATAGACAGAGAAAGGAACACAACACAAAGATTTGACGGTGGGGAAAAACCTTTCGGTAAAACAACCCCACCCCTTCAGAACCTGCACAATGTATTATCTTCAACACAAGGTTACAATACACTTGCAATGCAAGTTCAACATCAACAACAGAAGACTTCAGTAGCTACTCGCAGTACCAACAATACACCTTTTTTGCATTGCATCTCTTCGCAACCCTAAAAAATGCTTATAACATGCGCTTCACTTTAGGGCTACTCCCAAAGGTAAACCGTATTAGGGTTTTACCATTCTCCGAGAAAATAGGAACCCCAAAAAAATTTTAGAGCGTACAGTACTCAAATATCTTAGTTGCCACATGTCTTCACCTATCATTGAATCTTCTTAACATAGCTCTTACATGTCATAGGAATCCGTCATAACCGTTTTAGTCATGATCTCCTTACACACAATTCAAGATATCGACACATCAACATTATTTGCAAGAAATACAATTTACAAAACAAATAATAAGAATAGGAATTATACAAGGTTGAGACACCTTATTCCTAACAAACATATCTAGTGTAATTGTTTATGTACATCTTTGTATGGTTGTTGTTTACTTTGGTTGAATGGTTAAATTTGTCTAATGAAGATAAATGTTTTAATTGTTGGATAACTAATTCACACCCCCCGCCCACAAGTTATCTTGATGGACTATTGTCTCTAACAATCCTTCCATAGGAGACATGGAACTATTCTCTATACACTTGATCATGCTTCATTCATTGAAGCTTTTGGATTGAATGGAGCCATGGGCCAACCTATAGACTTGGAGGATCTACTAAAGAAATTTGAAAGAAATACTAAAGCCTACACAGGGAAGTCTATGCTATAGCATATTCCCATGGACCTGAAAGATGTGGGTGATTATCCCAAGAAGGTGGAGAAGATGATGCCTTTGGAAAAGTTCAAGAATTACTTTGTGAAACTAGTAAATGGTGTCCACAAGGTGGTTGGAAAAGATGAAACAAATATGGTGTATGGTGCAGAGTTTATCATAGCTAGAGATGTGCAAAACTCCTACAATGGAGGGGATTATGATTATGTTGGGTATATTTTGGAGGTGATGAAAGAAAACATTGCCTTGGCTTAGAGTGGAGAGTTAAAGGATTTCAAGTTCCATCATCATTCAGTGTTGATGCACTTGATCCTATACAGGAATGTGGGGTATATGAGCTCTAACTTCATTGACTGCACCTCTAATGCAAATGGAGAGCTACCAGTTTAGCTATGGACATGGGTATGGGACAGTAATTACCATTTTTTTTTATGTTTCATTCTTTAATAATTTCAATGTTGTAATAATGAGAATGTTAGATCTAGGTTACTTTATGGCACCTGAGATTTTGAAGAGTCTATTGAGACTAGCCCTACTCCCTAAGGGTAAGAGGTTAGACCATAATTAGGGGGACATTTTCCTTTTTCCAACTTTTTATTTAATGAGAGTTTATGGTTGTCCCTAGCCACCCCACATATTACCAAAGTTTATTCCCCCTAGGTTGGGTATAATTGAATTTATATGGAAATTATTTATGGTAAATAAGGAGTATCTAGGGCCTAAAGTGCATAAATTCACTTTCTTATGCAAATGTTTTAAGGTGGGGGACTTTTCAATTGGAAAGGAGGCCCTAGATCAGATCCACCACTACAACCTGTCAACTAGTCCCTACAGGATGTATGATCCTGGTAATTGGATGAAGAACACCCTTGAAGAAATAAGGAACTATGTGTTGCCTAGTACCAAGGAGCTACCCCATGAGGATGTTATTCCTAATGTTTTTGGAGAGGGGGAGGCAACTAATAAATTGGCCAAAATGGATGATGTTTTGAGGGTGGAAATGAAGATGAAGAGAATTGATCCAAATTTCAAGGGATTTTATTTGGATATCCCCTATCCTCATAGGATTAGGAAGATGGTCTCTGACCATGCTAAGATCATGGCCCAATTACCAGAGGGACCTTTAGGAGAAGAAGAAAGGGTGTGCCCAGAAAACCCTGAACCTAATGTGGCTCTAGAATTAGAGGAAGATGACACTCCTGAGGCATATGGGTCAATAAGGGGAACAAGAGACAAAAATTTGTCCATATCTCTATAGAGGTAACAGAGGACTCTGGAAATTCTACCAGGCAAGAGTATGTACTTTGCTGAGTTAAGGCAAAGCTATCTACAAGATAGAATCAATACATTTGATATCATACTCACTGACTTAGAACTAGTTGTAGCAAGTTTCGATGATAGGATCATCCAAGCCCAACAATTTATAGAATATGATGACTTCATCAAGTCAACTAAGTTCAAAAGTTTTTTGTACAAGATAAAATAGAGTGATTTAGTGCTTAAGATGAAACCAGAAGAATGAAATGAACAGAAGCTAGAACTTGTTGAGAAGTTGCAAGCCTATGATTCTAAGAGTGAAGTCACGACTCTAGAGGAGGCAAGAGACCTTGTACAAAGGAGTGGTATGTTGTTGGTACTCGGATGAAATTTGGAGCAAGCATTTATGCTTGATCAGATAAGGAGACTAGAAAATGTCATCTCATATGAGACATATGGTGCTAATGGACTGTAGAGACATTGACACCAAATTGTTGACAATTTGTAGCATGGCTCTAGCATCAAATAAACCAAAGTTGATGGATATAAAGAGCACATAATAGGGTAACATGATTGTGTAGACTTTGCAAGGCACCTCTAGTAAGGAAATCTCAAAGGCCATGAAGGATTTCTCATTCATGAATGAGGCTAAAGTAGAGGAGATTGAGACCATACATGCCAAGTCTATACATGATTACATTGATGTGAGAAAGCTCTATAAGGATGAGCTTAGGAAAAGCCATGTCTACAAGGAGAAAATTGAGGAGCTTGAGGCCAAGGTCCAAGCACTAGAGGCTAAGGTTGCATCTCTCAAAGAGAAACTTGTAAATGCATAGCAAGTGTTTATTGCAAAGCAGAGCCAAGTATAGAAAAATCAAGAGCAACCAACTAAGGACACAATTGAGGCCCCAACATAAACAAATGGTTTGGAGGCAAAGAATACAAATGAACCAAGGAGAATGAGCATTGATGCTCCACCTACTCAGCAAGGAGATGAGATAACGATAGTTTCCCTTAAGAGATTGATAAGCCACAGGGTTGAAACTCTGAAGAGTATATCACAATAGGCTCACAATTTTTATATTTCTTTACAAAGTGCTAAGTAATTCTGCAATGAGGCACTTGCATGGCTATCACTCACATTCAATTTGTTGGGGCCATATACACACAATTCTTAAAGAGGCTAATTGTATTGATGGCTTAAAATCTAGATTTGTTTGATAAGATAATCACAATGAAGGAGAGCTTAGAAGTAGTCAAAGAACTAATTGGCTTCTTCACTAGAAAATTACAAATTATACAAGGAAAGCTAAAAGTTTTATCTTAGGGGATTTGGCCCTACATACCACTAATACAGTGAGGGATTGGCGGGAATGGTCTGATTCCTTTGGTGCCATTTTGACTCAAGAGGCCACAATGGCAATTTTTGAAGATAGCTCTGATGCCCCTTATAATAAATTGATTGACTCCCTATTCAGAGTAGAGATAGACTTTAATAAATTTTATGTTGAGTCTAAAACCATTACAAATGTTAGGTGGACTAAAGCCACAAAGGACCTAGAAGAGGTTAAAACTATAGAGTGGCCCACGAAAAGGGAGATCTGTGTTTGGGAAGCGATGGGAGAAATCAAAGTCCTACCGACAGGAGGTAGTTTTTGACATGTGTCCTCCTCCCATCTATAGCTTGTTGCAATCCTATTTAAGGATTTCTAGGATGTGGAGTTGAGGTCAGCTATCTGTAGAATTTTCCTATTCTTATGTCTTTTTTACAGTCTATCCATTTTTTGTAGTTATATGAATGTAATCAATTTTTGTATACTAGAATATATACAACAAATATCGAGTATCAATTGTCAAGTTCTGAGTTATTTTCAAGTCTCTATCAATATTATAAGCACTTTCAAAGAAAATCAATACAAGAAGGAAATTCTCTATATATCTATGTCTTTAAGTTTTGTCTCCTTTCTTATATATCTATAATCTTGAGATTGAAATGATCAAGTTTCATTCAGTTTAATGCAATTCATATAAATTGTATATCTCTTACTGATTGTTGCTAATTCAAAGAATTAGATAATTGCTCTCCGTAATTTGATAGGTTTTAGGGTTTATAAGAAGGATATGTTAAGAATGAAATTCAAAGCTCATTGTTGAAAAATTTGGGTCCAAGTTTGTTGGTTTTGACTCTATATATCAATGGATAAGACACTGGTCAATTAAGTTCAAGAGAAAGTTGATGATTCACCTAATTGTAGAATATACATAACAAACCAATCAATTTACCATTTTTATGTAATGAAGAACTAAAAGTGTTGGTCATTACTTATTTTCTTTTCCTTTCCCTTTCATTATAGTTAGCTATTATGATCAAGAAGTTTATAAGCAAATCATAGAAGAACATTGACCATTTCTGTTATAGAGGATAGTCTTGAAGAGAAGAGTATTAAATTATTAAGATCAATCCCTAAGGTTTACCCACCTTGGCCCTACAAAGCCTAAAGTGAGGTGAGTCCTGATGGCTCTATTAATGTTGGCCCATAACTAAGATTTGGCCTTGTTGAATATAGGATTTAGGTGATCCTTAGGCCTATTCCTATCTTATGCTTCCTAGTATTATGTTTAAACCCACCTGATATGCATCACAATATTTTATTTTCACATTAAGTAATGTCGCTACATCTTTTCACAATGACAAAGCAACCACCATTAGATCTTCTCTGACATGACAAGATCTGACCATAGTAAAATGGGCCCCTAAGGACATGTGTCTTTTAGTCTTATTATTGCATTGAGTAAACAACATACACCTTTCTATAATGACAAAGTGACCACCATTAGATCTTTTGAGATTTGAATTTCATAAAATCAAGAATTGTGTTAGTCCCACTCACTTTCTAAGGCATCTTTCACTGAATGATGTAAAGCCACATGGCCAAGGAAAATAAAAAAAAACTTTAGAATATGTAAGTAGACCCAAGGGATTCATTTTATACGGTTTTCTACATACTTATGTGACCCAACCTTACAAAGATACTTTCCTAGGAAAAATATAACATCCCCCCATATGTGAAAGAACCCATACGTAGACTTAGCAAATAAAACTTTGACAAACTTGGCTAGGGGAAAAATAATAATTTAAAATGCTAGGAAAACATGAGGTCCACAATTTAACAATGAAACAACCCTTTTTTGAGTCATAAAAGGTAACCTAAAAATATAACATGACAATGGGTTTTTCTCTATGGCTTCTCTCAATACTTAGAATTTTTTTTACCATGGTTATGGAGAAATAACCAGTCATGTCCAACCATAAGAAACAAATTTTTAAAAAATTTGAAATTGTTAAGCATCCTTGAAAAGGGGCTAACGCTCACTCTATCTAGGGATGATGTAAAATTTATGCGTATGCAAGAATTTAGAATCACTGGGAGAAGCATATCACATACCTGAAAAAATTTAGAGAGCACTAGGAAGATGAATAGAACAAAGAAAATGTATTTACAAGGGAAGAACAACAACCATATACACAAAATTTACAAATATACAAACCTAAGTGTTGTTAATGGAAAATTGAACACCTCTAACAAAAGTATTTCTTCAAGAATTGTCCATGAACTGGCAACTCAAGAAGGTTGCAGAACGCTCTCTAAAAATATATGAATCATCACCCTAGTTGTGAATCATATAGGGTCCTAACTAGATAAAATCAAATTTCTCATGTTTACCCTTATCCTCCATCGTGGAATTCTATAACTATACTAAATCATCAATTTCAATTTTTTTCCTTCTACTCTTTTTGTCAAATAGGTATTTCATCTACAATTGTAACTTTTCATTTTTTACTGATGCATCCCTTTTGTTCTCATCTAATCCAACAAAGCCATTCAATCTTTCTTGTATATAATCAGTTATATCATCATCATACTTTTGGATAAATTATACATCCCAATTAGATTATTTTGAGGAAATCTTGCATGAATCCTATAAATTAGATCAAAAGGTGCTAGGTCAATGGATATCTTGATTGTCACCTTGTCTACCCATACAGCTAGAGGCAATTCAAAATCCCATGTGTTTTTGTTCTCATTCAAGATTCTCTTGATAATCTCTGGAATACTTTTATGACTAGATTCTTCTTGTCCATTCTCTTGAGGATGGTATGGCAATGATGTAGATTTCATTATTCCATACTTATCACAAAATTTTATATATTCATCAGATCTAGAACACAACATTGTATGTTACAAATTTTTTGGGCAACCAAACCTAGCAATGATATTATTCAGGAGAAAATCATTTACTACCTTGTTAGTTGATCTTATGGTTGGGAAAGCTTCCACCCATTCTCTGAAATAATTTTTGGCTACTAATATCCAAGAGTGAGCACCACTAGATTTATTAGTAATCTTACCTATGAAGTCTATTCCCCATTGTTAAAAAGGTTCTTGCACTTCCACAAGTTTCAAAGGTAGATTCCCATAAAATTTTAATTTTCCTACAAACCTTTGGAAATGGTCTAATTCGTGAGCATCTCTAAAAAGAGTAGGCCACCAGAATCCAAACCTTATTACCTTGTGAGCTATGATGTTTTCCATGTAATGGCACTCACACACACCATTATGAATTTTATCTAATATTCTAGTTGAATCACTTTGGTCTACACACTTCAAAAAAGCACCTTCTGTGTTCCTCCACCATAACTTTCCATCAAAAATAATACATTTGATGGCTTCAAGTTGTTAGGATTAACCTCAGACAAAAATTATAGTTACATGCAAATATAACCAATATTAGAAAATAATAGATCGCATATAAGGGACACAAGACAAAAGATTTAACATGGTTCACCGAATCCTTGGGCTATGTCCACCAACAGCAAGTCCAATATTATTATTATCTAGTGATTACAACCTGACTACAATCTGTAATCCCTTATAGCTCAATACTATCGCAATAACCAATTTTTGCATCACACATTATGAAAATCCCTAACCCTAAGCCTTTTTTTAAAATCTTTTTGTCACTTAAAAAATTAGGGCTAGAATAATAGAAAAAATACTAACCGACACCTTCTACAATATAAGGTCATTTTTGGCTTCGGGGGCACTACCCTCAAAAACCCTCGCAGGGGCATTGCCCCTTGACCCCACCCTGTACTGTGACAGGGAGCGCACCTAGGGCACTGCCCTAGGACCCCGCAAGGGTGCTGCCCCTTGACCCCATCTTAGGGGCACTGCCCCGAAACCCCTATAGAAATAATATGAGGAGAAAATCGCACTGAATAAAGCTTCAAGTCTAATTAGGCTCCACATCACAAAAATCTCCCACTCGGAGACTAATCAGGTTCCAGAACAATAACCTCCCACTTGGAGACTAATCATAGCACTATTAAACCTATAGCTCCCACTAGAATATATCAAACTACCCTGGACTCTATTGTTCTTTGATTTTGTTCAGTCTAGAAGAACAACCAAAGTTGAAGAGGAGTTCAGTGTCTCCCTTATTACTACATTGATAAACATATCCATTGGATTGTCATGTGTATGTATCTTCTCCATCTTTAACTGTCCATCATCCAAAATTGATCGAATGAAATGGTACCGCAACTGTATGTGTTTTGTCTTTCAATGTAGAGCTAAATTCTTTGCAAGATGAATGGCACTCTAGCTATCTGTGAACAAATAATCATCCCTTTATGGATGCCCCAACTCTTCCGTGGAGAACTAAAGCCATATCATCTCCTTGGTTGCCTTATAGTAGCAACATACTTTGCCTCTATAGTGGATAAAACATTAACCTTCTGTAACCTAGAAACTCAACTCACGGTTGCCCCACCTACAATAAATACATGACCTGTAGTACTCCACCTAGTATCAATATCCCCTACCAAATCTGAGTCAACATATCCCTGTAAAGTAGTAGTAGAGCCCCCAAAGTGTAAACACTTACTAGATGTTCCTCTCAAATATCTGAAAATCCATTTAACTGTATTCCAATGCTCGATCCCCGGATGACTCATATACCTGCTAACAACTCTCGCTACATGTGCAATATCTAGCCTAGTGCATATCATAGCATACATCAAGCTTCCTATAGCTAAAGCATAGCATACCTTAGACATCTTATCCTCCTCTTCTTGTGTCTTGGGACACATCTCCTTAGTCAACTTCAAATGACCAGGTAAAGGTGTGCTGACAGTTTTAGCATTCTCCATAGAGAAACATTGCAACATCTTCGCAATATAATCAACTTGATATAATGTCAATATCATTTTCTTCCTATCTCTGCAAATCTTCATACCAAGAATCTATTTTTCTACCCCCAAATCCTTCATAGAAAATGCATGTGCTAACTAGTGTTTTAGCCCCTTAATATGATTCATGTTAGACCCAGCTACAAACATATCATCAACATATAAACATAAAATAATGTACTTGTCATCATCCAACCTCTTAAAATAAACACAATAATATGAATGACACCTATTGTATCCATGCTCATGCACGGATACCATTGTTGAGGTGCTTGCTTCAAGTCATATCAATGTTTCTTCAATCTGCACAGTAAATTCTCCTTACCTTTGACATAAATCCCTGTGGTTGTGCCATATATATATATATATATATATACATACATATATATATATATATACATATATATATATACATATATATATATATATACATACATATATATGTATATATATACATATATATATATGTATATATACATATATATACATATATATATATATATATATATATATATATGAATGACACCTATTGTATCCATGCTCATGCATGGATACCATTGTTGAGGTGCTTGCTTCAAGTCATATAAATGTTTCTTCAATCTGCACACTAAATTCTCCTTACCTTTGACATAAATCCCTATGGTTGTGCCATATATATATATATATCTTCATCCAAATCACTGTGAAGGAAGGTTGTTTTAACATCAAGCTGCTCCAAATGCAAATCTTCAATAGCCACAATACTTAAAACAGTGCAAATAAAAGTCATTTTAAAAATAGGAGAAAATATCTCATCAAAATCAATGCCCTTTTTATGTGCAAATCCTTTTACAACTAACTTGGATTTAAATCTTTTCTTACCTCCATCCTCTTCTTTTAACCTATAAACCCATTTATTCTGTAAAGAATTTTTACCTGCAAGCAACTTGCATAAATCCCATGTCTTATTTTTCAGCAAAGAGTCAATTTCTTCTTTCATTGCAAACTCCCACTGAATCTTAGTATCCACCTGCATAGCTTCATCATAACATTCAAGTTCACCAACATCAGTAAGTAAAATAGAATACAAGGAAGAAGAAAATCTTTCTGGAGGTCTAGTTAGCCTTGTTGACTGTCTAACATTCATTGGTGTGTGTGGCATTTTTTTTTATGGTTGTTAAATATCATGAGAAATTGCTGGAACATCATCTTTTGGAGTATCATCCAGCACTACATAATCATTTTCTTTCTTCTCATGTTGTTGCAACAAATATTTGTACAACACTTTCTCATTGAATATGACATCCCTACTTCTTACAATTTTATGATTTTTCAAAATTCCAAAGCCTATAACCAAATTCATAATGTCATATCCAACAAATACACATTTCTTTGACTTAGCTTTCAACTTGGTTCTATTTTCAAAATCTATATGAGCAAATGCTTCACAACTGAAGGTTTTGAGAAAAGAATAACTCACCTTCTTACTAGTCCATGCTTCCTCTAGAATACCACAACCCATAGTAGAGGGACCTCTATTAATCAAATATATAGTAGTATCGATAGCCTTCCCCCACATGTTTAAAGGAAACCCTACATGCAACCTCATGCTCCTTGCACACTCCATTATAGTCTTGTTCATGCGTTCAACCACTCCATTTTCTTGTGGAGTCCTTGGAATAGTTTTCTATCTAAAAATACCATTAGTGAAGCAATAATCTTCAAATTCATGATTGCAATACTCACGAACATTATTAGATCTGAGGCATTTTAATTTCTTTCCAATCTCATTTTCAACCAAGCATATTTCTTAAAAGTTTGAAATATATCATATTTCTATCTAAGGAAATAAACCCATACTTTTCTAGTTGCATCATCAATAAATGTAACATAATAATGAGAGCCACCAAGGTAAGATACCTTAGCTGGTCCCCATACATTTGTATGCACAAGCTCTAATTTCTCACTTTTATTTTCCTTTTCAGACTTCAAAAAACTCACTCTCTTTTTTTTTCCATACACAACTTTCATAGAAATCCACATTAACACATTTTAGACCTGGTAAAACTTGCTTTGAATGAAGTACTTTCATACCTTTCTCACTCATGTGCCCAATTTTTTTGTACCGCAGTGTTGTATCAGGATCTATAGCAACTATTTGTTCTACCTACTCAACTGCAGCAATTATTTCTGACCATTCATTTTTCTCTAAAAAAATCAAAGTAGAAGGAACAATATGACATATACAAAGATATAAGGTGCCTAATTTCACACTTTTTTCTACTACAAGGGAACCTTTTGAAATCTTCCAATTTTTATCATTAAAAATAACTACACAACCCTCATCACTAAGTTGCCCTACTAAAATTATATTTCTACTTAGCCTTGGAACATGTCTTACCTCATGTAGTAGCTAATGATTCGCATTCTATAACTTAATCTTAACTTTTCCCTTTCCAAAATTTTGATAGGGTTCATTATCCCCCAAATAAACAAGCCCAAAATCCCCTTGGACATAATCAATAAAATAACCTCTATGAGGTGTAGCATCAAATGAGGCACCGAAATCTAAAACCCATGAATCATCAATACTTTCTAAAGACATAAGCAAAGCATCCTCTTTGGATTTGTTACTTACCACATTTTCCTCCTTGTTCCCTTCTAATTTATCTCCTTCATTGTTCTTTTGAGTCCAACATCTTTCTTCTTATGCCCTATTTTACCACAGTACCAACAATCTCTCGCTCCTTTGGATTGAGACCTCTTCCCCTTTGACCTTCCTCTTGATTTTCCATGATTTTTGGAATTATTTCATCTCTCAGTCATTGTGCCTTTGCTTTGTGCATTCAAAGCACTTCCTAATGTAGATCCACCAGAGGTTTTTCTACGAGTTTCCTCACTCAAAATAACACTGATCACATCATCATATTTTAGGGTATTAGATCCAAAAACATAATTACTCACAGCCATTACCAAGCCATTTCAGCTTTCAGGAAAAGAACACAAAATCAAGAGAGCCCTAATTTCTTCATCAAAATTAATATCCACAAAAGATAAATAACTAATTACAGTATTAAACTCATTTAAGTGATCTGCAATAGATCCACCTTCTGCCATTTTCATATTAAATAAACTCTTCATGAGAAATATCTTGTTTGAAGTGGAGGGTTTTTCATACAACTTTTCTAGGGTTTCCATCAACTCTTCCGTCTTCTTTGATTCTGTAATGTTAAATGTCACTAATGGTGCCACACATAACTGAATGCTTCCAAGTTCCTTTCAATCTAAAATCTATCATTCCTCATTTGTCATAGTTCCCTGGTTTTTAGTTTTTCCTTCTAATAGCTTCCATAAATCCTTCTAATAAAGATAGTCCTCCATTTGCATCTTCCATAACTAAAATTTCTACCCATTAAAATTGTCAACCCTCAACTTACCCTTGTCTGCCATCGCTCCCACTCAACTATGAGACTCCCACTCAACCATGAGATCTTCTTGTAGAAGATTGCTAAAAAAAAAATGACGGCGATCTTGCTGAAAAAAAAATGACAACCATCTGGCTCTAATACCACTTGTTAGGATTAACCTCAGATAGAAATAACAATTACATACAAATATAACTAATATCAAAAACTAATAGATCACATATAAGAGACACAAGGCACCAAGTTTTAATGTGGTTCACCCAATCTCTAGGCTACGTCCACCAACAGCAAGTCCAATATTATTATTATCCCGTGATTACAACCTTATTACAATTCGTAATCCCTTACAACTCAATACCATTTCAAGAACCAATTTTTGCATCACACATTATGAAAATCCCTAACCTTAAGCCTTTTTATAAAAGCTTTTTGTTTCTTACAAAATTAGGGCTAGAATAATAGAAAAAATAGTAGCTGATGCCTCGTAGAAATAATATGGGGAGAAAACTATGTTGAATAAAGCTCCAACTCTGATTAGGCTCCACATCACAACACAAGTTTTAGTGCCCTCTTTTTATTTTCATTCATTGTAGAAGGAGCACACATGTACTGCAAGTAATAAATAACATACCAGTCACAAGAATCCATATCATAGATATATGGCCTATGATCATCATCCACCAAATTTACTTTATTTGAATCTAAATTTGATTAGGCCATCAATTTTTCAGGCCTTGACCCCTGAAAAGTTTAGTAATATGAACATAAATATTAAATTCTTGGATCCTATTTAGCCACCTACATCTTCTACCTGATGCTTTTCATTGAGAGAAAATGTCCTTGATAGTAGCACTAGGGACAAAGGTGATTATTGTCGCTCCCATCAAATAGAACCTAAAAGACTTGACCACTTTTGCTAGAGCATATACTTTCTTTTCATTTATATAATATTTTAATTATGTAACTTGAAGGGATTTGTTGAAGAAAGCTATTGGTTGTTCAAAACCATGCTCATTCTTTTGTAGTACTACAATAACTATATGAAATGATGCAAAAGAAAAAATATGCATAGGCTTATTATAGTCAAGAGTTCTCAACACAGGTGCATTTTTAATTGCATCTTTAATGTTTTGGAAAGTAGTTGATGGTTCTTTGTCCCATTTAATTTCTTCTCCTTTCTTGAGAATTTTGGATATGCTTCTACTAATTCTTGCAAAGTTGGTAACAAACCTTCACAAGAAATTCACCTGTCCAAAGAAATATCGGATCCCCTTCACATTTTTAGGTCTGGAAACTTTATCTATGGTAGCAACCCTTTTTGGTTCTATTCTAACCCCCTCCTTGGATACTATATGACCTAGGAGCTTACCTTCAGTTACTCAAAATGCATACTTTTTGGGGTTAAGAGATACTCCATACTCTAAGGATTTCACAAAAAAATTCTCCAGATGCCTCCAATGATCTTCTATCCTTTTAGAATATGTAGTAAGGTTGTCCTAGTATACCACCATGGATTTGTCTATAAAATCTATGAAGGCTACATCCATAGCTCTTTGGAAAGTGGTTCTAGCATTGCTGATCCAAAAAGGCATTCTCACAAACACATAAGTTCCCCATGGTGTGGTAAAAGTAGTCTTGTATTGTTCAACTTTGTCTACCACTACTTGATTATAACCAGAAAAACTGTCAATCATAGACATTTGTTTAGAACCTGTCACTCTTTACAACATTGCTTCCATATTTGGCAACCCATAATTATCCTTCAAAGATAAAATATTTTAATTTGATATCCGCACATAGTCTAATATCTCCATTCTATTTTTCTATCAAGCACTGAAGCTGAGACCCATGCGGAATGTCTAATAGGCTTAATGATGCCCCCATCTCTGAGCTTCATCAACACCTCTTGCATTTTAGGGGCCAAAGTAGGATTTATCAATCATTGATTCTTCCTAAATGGTTTAGCATTCTCTTTCAAAGGGATGACATGTTTGAAAAAGTATTCCCTATAGATTTTCAAGTGTTCCTATGGCCATGCAAAGATATGTCTATACTTAGCAATTTAATCAAGGACTTCCTTATGGAAGGGAACAATTTCTTTCTTATGTACACTTTTTTTGGAGATTCAGTTGTACCTAGATTTATTTATTCCAACTCTTCTATTTTCTTATTTTTAACATCTGATGTTACTCTGTCTCGATTATCAAAGACACTTTCTAGAAAAACAAAACCTTTGGGAACTTTTTTAGTTTTGAATTAGATTACCTCATTTCCAAAAATAGTGTCCTTGTCATCTATGGTCTCAACTAGTGCATGCAATCCAACTCCTATCTGTGATACTTACCTTCACAATTTAGAAAATTCAAAATATCAACACCATCTTCAAATACTTGACAGCTTTCAACATTGTCAGGAATTGAAGGCTTGGTTTGCACTTCAACTTTGGATACCCATACAAAAGTGATATGATCTGGTTTAATTGCTACATTAGCTAGAAGATCAGCCATCTTATTGTTAGTCATGTCCATCTAGGTTATCCCAAATGCATCAAAGGGTTCAATTTCATCCCATACAACATTCCTATACTAGTTTAACCTTTTATTTTTTAATGCATATGATTGCTTGATGTATAATACTACTAACTCAAAGTCACCAATTACATACAAGAACTTTATAACATGTTTAGCAGTTAGTTTTAAACCCAAGAGAAGTGCTTCATACTCTATAATATTATTTGTGCACATAAAATTCAAGGTAAAGGAATATTTGAAAGTCTTCTTCTCTAATGAAATAAGTACCACACCAGCACTAAATCCCTCCTTAGAAATTGCCCCATAATAATACATAGTCCATAGATCCCCTTTCTCTAACACATATTTTTGGCTTCTTGAACTGTAAGGGCAGGTGTCTTTTCTTTTTCTAAGATAATTAATTCTTCCCTAAAGGAATTTATATCGGTATCCAAGAAATAAGTTGTATTGTTGTCTACATTTTCCTCAATCATATGGGTGACCCTTAGGTCTCCATTTATCTTCACAGATCTGACACCAATGTGGAATGTAGAAAAAGACAAGTCACATTGCAAATTTCTACCCATGGCAGCACTCCATTTCCTAGAAAACAACATACCATGCTTAGGTAGGATATCCACTACCAACACACTCATAGTCAAGTCATTGTCATAGTATGCAGCTAGTTTCTAAGGAAGTGCACTAATAGTTCTTATGAAAGGTACCTCTCTAGTCTAAGGTACAAAACCTCCCTTTATTGGTATCCATTTTCAAACCAAGAGATTTCATTATCCTAAAGGGCAAAAGAGCATTTGAAGCACTGGAATCAATCATACAATCCTTTACAGTTTTTCCATTTATAATCAAACTTAAAAAGAAGGGATCTATGTTTTCAATATAAGTTGTTGCATAATTATCAAGATACATAGGTGGAATTTGAGAAACTACTCCCTCATCCTCTTTTTGTTTGGGTGGGGCTTTCACCTTCGCTTCTAAAGGCTTCTTATTTTCAGTAGTACTATCATTCCCAACACCTCCTAACCATACTAAGGCTTTATTTTTATGCTCCTCTATTCCAAACATTTCAGAAAAAAAGAATTTTTAGAGTAATATGTGATAACATAGAGAACATGTCTACAGGGGTGTAAGGAGGAATCTCAATAAGCATACCTTTATCATCTTGTAGTTGAATTGTGGTAATCTCAACTTGTTTTCTAGTCTTGGTCTTGTGTACTTTTTCTTCAGTAGATCCTTTCTTCTTGTTAGCACTTTGAGTTTTCACATTCTTCATAAGCTGCCACCATTTTTCCTTTACATCTACATCAAAAAATTTATGAGTAACATCCTTAATGAAGATACATGATGTTTTTCCAACATCACTATTTACAACCCTATTTCTCATGTTGTAAGTACTTTGAATTTGAGCCACCATATTTGCAGTTATTTTATCAATATCTTCTTTTAATTATTTTCTCAAACTAATATGGCCTACATATGATGTCATGTTACATCCTCTATTATCCACCTCCCCTTAACCATCAGGAAAAATTTGCTAGTGGAAATTATCATAATTATTTCTCTGATCATTTATATCCAATTCTAACTCTTCTAGTTCTAATTCAATATCATACTTGCAGTAAGTGCTCACTCAGTTGCAAGCCAAATCATCATGGTTCTATTCATCAACAACTTCTTCTTCTTCTTCTTATATAGATTGTTGGGATGTAGCCATTGACTAGGTAACTACACAATATTCTGGAAGATGTGGTGATTTAAAATCCATACACCAAGGAGTATATATTTTTATATTGAATGTTTATTTGCAATATATCTAGTGACATTTTTACTCTTAGCAGTATAGGTAATAGGTTTCTCATCCTTCCATTGAGTATTATAGGGGTAGTTTTGTAACCTAGTTTGCGTATTGAAATTTTGTCTAAACTATGGTCTCTCATTCGCAACCCCTTTATTTGCATTACTCATGGTAGGCTTCATGTCTTTCAACATGTTAAAGAACTTATCCATTTTGTCTTCCTCTAACTTCTTGTTTCCCACGAGCTTGTCATTCTCTCTTTTGTTATTTCTTGTACCAAATAGATTAGGATCATCCCTTCTTCCTAACTTTATCGATGCTCTTCTATTATATTTAGTGTTTACTACAATCTTGCAAGCATCCCTTAGGGTTTTAGGATATTTATCTTTCATAATGTATGCCATCTTATTGTCAAATACATTGAAATAGGTTGAAAGACACAAATTCTCATCCAACTTCATTACTTGGAACAATTTGTACATCCCCTTCTAAAATCTTACATTAAAAACAAAAGTGGACTCATTCTAGTTTTTCTTGATGTTATAAATTCATTTAGTATGAAACCAAAATTTGTTTATTCACCATATTTTTCATTGAAGCACTTTTCCAAATCATGCCAAGAAGTAATACTATCATCAGGGAGTCTCACCAACCAATCTCTAGCATCTTCAATAAGTGAATGCACAAATAACTTCATAACATCTTTATATTCTACTTCATAATCATTCAACATGTCTGTAAAAATCCTAAGATGTTTCTCTCCACTAATTGTATTGTTTCTAGTGAACTTGGTTGTGTTGTCTATTAATTCATTACAGACTAGGTTGGGGTATCAAGGAATACCCATAAAGCATTTATCTTTATATCTTCATTAATAAATATGTCTCTTTTAGAAACTAGCCCACCACTACCACTATGGCTAACATTTGTAGCAATATTTCCATACTAGCACTTACTGGTTGTCCAGATGTCACATTACCAGTTGTACTAGAAGATATCTTAGGATTAGCCTAAGAATTTCTCAAATTTATAGTTGTAGGACCATGAATGGGACCAGGAGACATACCTCAAAAAGATAGGATGGGGCCAACACCAAGGCATGAGGTGGATTTAAGGAATCGAATCTTCCTTCTCGTTTCTGTAGTATATGCTTCATTTTCAAATTTCTTCAATTCTTTAGCAAGGTCCTCATGTTCCTTCCTAGCTTTCTCTAGCTCTATATCAATTTTTGACATAGAAGGAACATCTTTTGAGATTGTTATAGGTTCATTTATGTGAATACTAGTTATCTTCTAGTTGCTTTTATCTACAGCCTTAATTATAGGATTGGAGGTACTCACAGAAACCTTTCCCTTCTCAATGGGCTTGTACTGATGGATCTGACTAATGACTGGCCCTTCCTTTGCAAACTAAAACTTATCATGTAAAGCTCATTCTCTTTCCATACATTCTGATCTCAAGTTTCCTATATCCCCAAAAATATATGCATGTAAATATATGGATTTCTCTTCTAGTCTCTTGTTTTCTCTTTCAACAAAGATATTCTCCTAAGGAAATTACCTCTCTCCATGAGGGAATTCATGGTTTCCACCTCCTTTTCTTTCTATGAATGCTTGCGCTTGACATATTCTTCAATATCTTTTCTCTTAACGGCTTCTAACTCAATATATAAGTCACTAGTGTTTACTCTAGTTGATTCAGATCCAATATTTTCACTAAGATCTATAAGGTTTATCTCAATGAATGGAATATGTCCTAGTTGCGGCAACTGTGTATTTTCTAAATTTCCACATTGACTCATAATTCTTGAGTCATTAAGCATAGATCTAGTGCACCTATGGATGAGATACCTTTATCTTGGTATATTCCCTCTTCTTGTAAAGGACTATTCAAAATCCCTTCCAAAAATCCATTATTTTAAGACTTAGAACTCAAAGAGGAAAATCCCTTTTCTTCTACAGTTTGGGGCTACAAGTTATACCTCATATTATTCCTAGCTTTCCAATTCTAAGCATGGCTAGGATCCCCTTTCTTCTTACACTAGTATTGTTTGTTTATTGGGGGTAATTCTATTTGTAGTGGGACATCAGGACGTAGCCTTGTATAGGCACCTGTGTTCTTTCTTCTATCAATGATTTATATATTTGCAAATGCAAACTTAAACAATGGTTTAACAAACCTTGACCAATTTGCCACCCACCAAGGGAATAAGGTTTTATTAGTGAGAAACCTTGAGAATCTATAATAGGCTGAACCAATCAAAGCAGAGTGTGTATTCTAACCCCGTGAAGAATGTTAAGACTTAACTAGCCCACTTATCACATAAAATAATGCAAACTGTTCTAGGAAATGTACCTAAGGCATTAACCAAGAACTTATTTTTTCTTCATCAATAGACTCAATTGTGTGACACAAGAAAGGACACTAGTCTAATATATGTAACATATGCTTAAACAAAAATCACGTCATATTTCTCTAGTACAATCACCATTTTGTTGTTGTAGACACCTAAATTTGATTACACCGCTTTGGTAATCCTATTTAGCTATCTATAAAGGTATCATTAATTAAATTTTTATTTAATTAATCATTTTCCATCCCCTAGCTGATTAATTTAATTAATCATCTATAGTCCTAATTGATAAATCAAATAACTTATCATTTATCAATTAAATCCTATTCTTCTATTTAATTCCAAAATCCCCATTTATTAAATAAATCTATTTGATAAATAAAACCCTCAAATCTAATAACCCCTAACCTATCCCTAACCCTTCATTTAGCCTAATCCACCCCATCCACCCATACTAACTAAGCTTAGTCACTAACTCACCCACCCTCATGAAGGCCATCCACTTGCATATCTCTAACAAGCTTAGTCTAATCCTAAATCACCTCTAATCCCCCCCTAACCTTGTCACATTCCCTAAGCAAGCTTAAGACTTTCCTAAGCCAAGCAAAGTCAACAATCTCAACTCCCTCCAAAATTTCCCAACCACTAAGCCTTCAATGCTCTTACAAAGGCCATAAAGACTCTTACAAGCCCATTCATTGCTCTTACAAACTATTTATGAAGGGTCTTTATTAAGATATTATCCCTTGAGCCTCCTTTGTTGACTCATCCTTGCCCTTTCCTCCATCCACTCACCCTATGACATGTGTCACTTTCTAATTGACTGTAAGGAAGCACAATCCATGTGCTCTCCTCTCATGCAATCTCAACCCTCCTTAACCATTTCCCCATCCTTGCATCTTAGCCATCCATCCCTCAAGCCCTTAGCCTATAAATTAAATCCCCTCCCAAGCCATTTCATCACAACCTTTAAGCCAAAGTTATAATGCTAGTTTGAGAACCAAAAGCCATCAACCACATCCTTATAATGCCAAATTGAGAGCTCACAAAGCTACCAATTTTCCATTTACTCATCCCGACCATTGAAGCATAGAGCAAGTTTAAGCATACATACCAATCCTTTACTTAGACTCATCCCTAAATCAAGTGACCATCCTCATTGGGAGAGCCATTATATGGCTCATATTCTCATTTGAGGGTTTCACTTTGTCTCTCATATATGTTATGATTTTTATGCTAGTTAATGCTTTGTTCTCTTAATAGATTAGTATTTCTTGCTAACATATTTCTCATATACAGTTGGCTCCTAATTTGACAGGGTTTGAACCACCTTTTTTGAAAGTGGAATATACCTAAGAGTTAGCTACAAACCATGATTAGTATATACAATCAAACCAAAAGGACCAACTGACATGACAATACCATCTTCTCCACTCTAAATTCTACAAAATTCAAGTGGGTATACCTAGGATTAATCAATATTTCCCTCTTTATAACTTTTGAATATTAATCCTCATTATAAAAGAAGGTGATCTTTGAATCTTCTAACATACAGACAACATAAGGGACATAGGATATCTAATTTTCCTTGCTAGTATTTCCTAAGTCAAGTATAGGCCAAATCTATCATATCTCGAATATAACATAAAATATAAAAGTTTTGATTAAAAGATTTTGTCACTGTGTGACATTTCATGCCCATTCAAAATTCAATATGAAAAGTGCTTTATCAATTGGGTACTAATTAAAAAATTTGACTCCATATCTTGTGATCTATTCCCCTATCTAATAAGTGAAATCAATATACCATAAAATATCATACTTATCATAATCTTTCTGTAAAACCCTACGATATTCTCAAACCATCTAAAGCAATTAATTAACCCATTAGATTAAAAGAGAGATGCAATTTGAGATACAATTCAAAATGAATTACAATAGAGAATTCACATAAACTTAATGTCAAATTTAGAAGATCAAAGAACAAAACAAAAAGAGACAAGATCTATATAGTATAACTTCGTTGATCCTTCAGTTTGTATTAACTTTTCTTGAAAATCATACATATGTATTCAGGTCTATAAATCTAGAAGACCAAAATATTGACCCTATGGTAATAAATATTGTAATTAGTGCCAAAACACTTAAGTCATCACGGAAGACAATGTTAACCAAGCTCTAGTTCTGTATGACTACTTCTGATCCTGGTTTTGTAGGTCTATTTTGGCTCTCTGAGGATTGTCAAGGGCCCTTCACCAGGTATGGTTGTAATTTATTACAACTCTGTAAGTCTTCTTACTTAGTGATAATTTTGAATGGGCTCTCTTGTTTTCCTAGATCCGAACTCTTCACTTGTTGGCCACATGGTGGTGGTGCTAGCATTGTTGACTATGTTCTCTCTACTGCCTCCTTCATCCCTCTCATTTGTTGCTTTACCATATCTCGCCTTCCTCTAGTTGTCCATGCCTTCCTTAGCATCACCCTTCAGGGACCCTTGACATCTTCTCCCCCTTGCTTATCCGCTTCTTCTCGCCCCCTTCTTCCCTCCCCCCATGCTCGCACCTCTTTTCACTTCTCTGATGGGGACGTGGAGCTCTTCATCCACCACCTCAAATGACTTCTCTCCCATGACCCCTTCCTCAACTCCAAGGACATCATCTCCACGTTCCACTCACTTGCGTCCACCTTGTGGGAGTCATCCCTTCTCTCCATTCCCCACTGCACCTCCTCGCTCACCCCTCGCCCCACTTGTAGGTCTTGCCCCATGAACCAATGGTTTGATGACGACTACAAATCCTTTCGTCACATGCTTTGCTCTACTCCATCCACTACTTCTTCCTCCTCTTCATCTCAGTTGAGGCTCGACTACTGTTGCTTTCTTCACCATAAGAAATAGAAGTTCACTTTACTGCAATGTAAGTCTCTTTGTCCCATGTTCTTGCAGTCTCTAAAGCTCTTTTGGCACACCATATTTCCTCGCCACCCCCCCCCCGCCCCCCCCTCACTCTACTCTGGACCTTCACTTCCTTGCCTCCCACACCTCCACTCTCTATGATATTCTTGGCCAGCCCCCTCTCCATCTCATCCTACCCCCCACTCATTGTCACCTCTTCTCCTTTTCCCACATTTGTGAGGCAGTTAGAGTTATGAATAGTAGTAGAACTCTGGATGAGGAAGAATTTCAAGCAGAATTTTTCAAGTTGGGTATCTCTGTCTTGGGTCCCTTTCTTATAGTGCTCTTTAATCGAGTGGTTTGCGTTGGCTTCCCCGACTCTTGGTCACAACATATTATCTATCTGATCCATAAATCTGGGCCAACTTTGAACCCCAAAAACTATAGGACCATCATGGTTGGGCATACCTTTTCCAAACTCTATGTCACTATGTTGAATGGTATGTTATCTAGGGAGCTTGATCAGCAACATTTTTGGGATAGAGGTCAAGTTGGGTTTCGTTCAGACTTTTAGACCACTGATCACATTTTGACTTTACGGGCCATCATTGAGGAGGCTCGCCACCACTCGGTGAAAGTTTATTGTTGGTTTTTTGACTTCCACAAATCCTTTGACTCTGTTCCTCATGTGACTCTCTTTCAATGTCTTTGGGATATTAGGATTTCAGAGATTCTTCTTACAACTATTATGAGGTTATACGAGTGCATCGAGGGAAAATTCAAGACTCCACATGGCTTCTTTGATCCTATCCAGAGCACTATAGGGGTGAAACAGGTTTGTCCTCTCTCCCTCACTCTTTTTGGCATCTACATCAACGAGCTTGAGGAATTTATCTATGATTGCTCGCTCCCTAGCAATAGTTGTTATCTACATCAGGTATTGATCTTTATTCTCTTATTTGTTGATGATGTGATTCTCCTAGCATCTTCTCCCGATGGTCTTCAGCGACTCCTTGAGGGCTTGGCCTCTTTCTACAACTCACGTGACCTAGTTGTAAATCTGGGAAAGACTCAGGTTATAGTCTTCAATTGTTTGAGGACATCTCATCTCCATTTTTACTTCCAGGGTACCGAGATCGAGACTGCATCTTCATATACTTACTTGGGGTTAATTTTTCTAGACCTTGATTCAGCTTGAGACTAGCCATGCATCCCAAAGTCAACAAGCGGCTTGGCCCCCTAGCTATTCTTGAGCAACAGTGCTTGTGACACCACTTCCAAAACACCGCGACTAAGATGTCTCTTCTTGACTCCCTGGTCAAGCTAAATATCCTCTATGGCTCTACTGTTTGGGGCCCCTCCCTCTTGGAGTCTGATTAAGCCTTTGTTGAGAGAATTCAAACTCTTTTCCTTTGGTGCATTATTAGATGTCACCAGTTCACACCACACAGCATTATTCAGGTTGATTTTGGTGCTCACCCTTTCAGATTGGGGACCATCCTTGATTTAGTTTGGCTTCTTCACCAACTCCAGAGCTTTGCCAATGATCATCACAGATATTCGTACTTGGCTTACTATTCTTCTATGGAGGTTGTGAATTCAGACTCTAGTCATAGGTCTCATTTTTGGGACACCTAGGTCTCTGGTCTCTTGGGCTCAATTGGTATTAGCTTCAATTGTCTTCCCCCTTCCAGTTTTCTCTAGATGCTCCAACCCATCTTCTTCCACCTCAACGGGAGTTGAATTTGCATGTTAGACTTGACATCTATAGACAGTATGTTATCATGACCTGAACGAATCCCCCAGGTGGGCTCCGTCCATGCATGGCCTTCTATGCTGAGCACTTTCTTGATATCCAGGACGGGATCATCTTACGTCCCTGGTACCTCACTCGTTGTTGAACTCGTGCTCTTTGCATCTCCTTGGGATCTTTTAGGGTGAAATCTCACCGGCTACGTATTTAGACTGATCACTAGATTGGTAGGGAGGATAGGATCTGTCAGCTTTGTCACCTCAGGGAGGTCGAGACCAAGTCTCAATTTATTTTCCCTGTCCTATTTACTATGAGATTCGAGGGAGATTCTACTATTTGTTCAGAGAATGTCGATCTCTTCCCTCATTCTTCAGATATATTGACCAGCACTATCTTGCACTCTACCTTCAGGAGACCATGTAGCTTCACGAACACACTATACAGCACCAGCTTTGCTCAACTTCAACCCCTATACATCTCATCCCCTATTTCTTTAGTCCCATAGTTCTTGCCCAATGATCAAAGCAGTCTTTCTACACTATCTTAGTTCACACCAGATCTATAAGACCCCACAGAGATTATACTTGGAAATGTCCCTCTAGTAGACCTCAGAGGCAACATTCCAGAGTGTTTGATTGCCCTAATGTCCACCTTTCCATTCTGGACTGCTTCTTGCCTATGAGAAGTTCATAGCTATTGTTATTTCCTTTTCTTAGTTATTTTGTTGTTTTTCTTTCACTTTCTTTCTACAGACACCATTTGGTGCTCTCCCTGCTGATGTTATCCCTTTGTATTGTTTCTAGTCCATTATGCCCTCGTTGTTCTCTTTTTGGACATTAATAAATTTATCTTATCTTATCTTCTCTAGTGTAAAACAAGTTTATAGGGGCAGCCGAGCTCTAGTATAAACCAAGTTAGTTTAGCATTTCAGTTTCAGAATGAGAACCGAGTAGGAAGACAAGTGTCAACTGAGCTAGCTAAGTTTTTTGAGTGATCAATGTGAACCGAGCATCCAGAGTCAACCGAGTACTAAAGTCAGTCGAGTTGACACTATTTCTCGAGTGTCTCCATATCACTTGAGTAAGTTATTAGACCCAAGTATTAACACTGAGCTTTTCAGAGTGGGGTTATCATTGCACCAAAAGATCGATCTTTCAATGCCCAATACAACCACTTAACTTATAGTACATATGAGATAGTTAAGCCATTGTCATGAATCCTAAGGGGAGTGCTAAATAAATTTCTAACAATCTCCCCCTCATCGTTACTTGAGGGTCTGAATATTTGAACATGTGACAAAGCTCTGATACCACTTGTTAGAGTGGGGTTTTTTTTGCACCGCCTGTTACAACCACTCAACTTATAGTACATAAGAGGTAGTTAAGCCCTTATCACGAATCCTGAGAGGAGCACTGAATAAATTTCTAACAGAGCTGACTTGGTAATTGTTTTTGAAACTATTGTAAGGCTATTATAGCTAATCTAATACAAAGTTACTCTTTGGATTGATATATAAGGAAGACACTTTGTTTCATCCAAATGAGATATCATGGAGTTACATTTATTATCATAAGAGAATATGGGTAATAGAATAGTGAATTGATTAGGAGGCTGTCAAGCAGTACAAAGGCAAAGAAGAGACTCTTTTTGTCTTCAGTCAAGTGATCACTATACAATTTAAAGGATCTTCATCAGCAAATAAAGTTGCATAACAGAGATCAACTTGTTCATTCATCCTAATAGGTGCATCAATCTCAAATCCTCTAGCCAAGTAGACCTAATAGTCCTTGCAAAATCTCCTAACAGAGTGCATACTTTATTGTAATGTCTAAATTCTTTTACAAGGTGGACCTAGAAGTCTTATTTACTCTTAATTGAGTAGATCACTAGAAGTGATCAATTGTAAGCCTTAACAGGCCAACTTTATTACTGTAGTAGTGAAGCATTGTGGGTGTCATCCTCACACTAGTTTTACCTTCTCTTTGGAGGGTTTTTAGGTTACCAATTATTTTGTCATAGTTTTATGGTTTTGTTACTTTATTACATTATGTTCCATGCATGCAAATAGATTAAATAATCTAATAAAGTGGGATTAAGAAGAAGAAGAAGTTTTAAGTGGTTCCTGATTTGCGCCCCCCACCCCCCCCCCCCCCCCCGCCTCTCAATCACTAGGTTATCATTACATTTCCAACAATTGGTATCAAAGAAAGGTTCTCTTATCAAAAGGTTAACAACTTGAGAACAAACATGCTATTGAAGGAGGCTATGTGTACAACTCCACTGCTTGCCACTCCAAACTTCACTAAGGAATTCATTGTGAAATGGGATACCTCTGGAAATGGGATAGGAGCAGTTCTCATGCAAGAAGGTTGACCAATTGCTTTTGAGAGTCGTCAATTAAAAGGTAAAAATCAACTCAAACCTATTTGTGAGAAGGAAATGCAAGCAATCTTTCATGTAGTTAAACAATGGAAGCCTTATTTAATGGGTCGACACTTCAAGGTTAAGACAGATCATGATAACCTAAAATATATTTTGGAACAAAGACTATCTTTGGAAGAGAAACAAAAATGGGTCACTAAGATATTGGGATATGACTTTGAAATTGTATACAAGAAAGGGAAGGAAAATATTGTGGTCCATGCACTTTCTAGAAAGGATGAAAAAGATGAAGCCTTATTGTGTGCCCTTTCAATATTGCAAGCAAATTGAGTGATAGAAGCCAAAGCAAAGTGGCAAAATGATGTTGCAACAAGTAATCTCATCCAGCAATTGAAAAGTGATCCTAGTAGTTCTGATAAGTTTTGTTTTGAAGGGGATATTCTTTGGTATAAAGAGAAATTGTATATCAGCAAGAATTCCACTCTTAAACACAAGATTCTCATAGAGCTACATGAGTCCCCATTGGTGATCATTTAGGATTTTGGAAGTTTTTTGGGAAGGGCCAAAAGGCGATGTTAAAAAATGTGTGGCTGAATGTTTGGTTTGTCAAAGAAATAAGGGGGAAACAATTAAGACACTAGGTCTTTTGCAGCCTTTATCTATTCCTAGCAAGCGTTGGGAAGAGGCATCCATGGACTTCATCACAGGGCTTCCCAAATCTAAAGGTCATAATCTCATCATGGTAGTAGTTGATCGCCTCACTAAATATGCACATTTCATTGCATTATCACATCCTTTTACGGCAAGTATAGTGGCAAAAATTTTCTTGGAGAATATCCAAAAGCTGCATGGTACACCAAAGGTTATTGTTAGAGTAATTAGATATTTCCTAATTAACTCTAGTTGCTTAAGCTAAACTTTAGGCATCTAATAATTAATTCTTTTATTAATTATTTTGATGCAACCTAGGTTAGACCTTTTTAGGATTTCGATCTCCTTTATAAGGATGGTCTCTCATTGTATTAATTGAGAACTGAGATAATTTCATTGTTGATAATAGCAATCTCTTTTTTTCTCATCACGAATGTCTCATCTATGGATCTAGTAATTCTTGCCTCCATAGCTTTTTGCCTCTCTCTTCTATAACAGGTGTTTGCATAAAGGTGATATCTTGGTTGTTTCAAGTCCGAGGACCGATTTCTTTGCTTCAGATGATTCATCATGACTTGTACTATCTATTGTATTAGTATTATATCTCTTTTGATCTATTTAGACATCTTTTGTTTACATTCTTGAAAATGCACACAGATAAAGTGTCATACTGCATCTATAGTTTCATTTCAGTTGTTTGCCTTGTTTTGCCTTCTAATTCAAACAATGTCATCTGAGGACACTCATGCAGATTATTGTATTCTTGGGATTCACCATATCTTGTGCCTTATTGTACATGCACTACTTTGATTAAAGTGTCATGGGGGGTTGATGTTTTGCCTTTGTTTGTCATCTTCCTTTGTCCAGTGAGTGTCCCTTTCATGACATTAGCTTCATGACGTGTCTGACATTGATCACCTCGGTACACACATATGTACTCTTTTGTGTATCTTGATCATGGTTCCTTGACATGCAGTTCTTTTGGCCCACTTTTTTAGTTGCCTGTCACCTCACCCTTGTCTGCATTAGGGGGGTTCTTCTGTTGTTTCTCCTGCCAAGAGCTTGGATTAGGCAATTTTTTTGCATGATTTATTGGAGAAGCATGCAGAATTATTTGGAGGTCTGGTATCCTTTGGAGTGGATCTTTCATTAGATGATCGTGGAATTATGGGAGAAGTGGCACTTTTGGAGTTAATTTTGGTGCCATGTGATTGACCTCCAACCTCCATATTTAGTACCTCTATGTGTGCTCCATATGGACAGGTGTCAAAATTCTCCATGTAATGGTTTGGCCCTTTGAGATATTGGAGTTCTATGTGGTGTTTGCAGCAGTGAGTAAGTTATCTGTGATTTTAATGCTCTTGCCTTATTTCTTGGCTGAAAGTTCCAGCATTCATGCCTTTTTCTATGAGAAACTCATTTTGCCAACGCTATTGTGCTTGATTTTTTGGTTTATATTAGTGCACAATTGGTGGTATTTGTCTTTTCTAATATTGATTCCCTTACACAATCCTTGGGATTCTTGTATGTTGTACCTTGAAAACACTACCAAATCTACATTGAATTGGTAGCTTGTGCCATGTGGCATCCCTCGTCAAAAGTTATTTGCAATAAACAACAATTTGTGTTTTTTTCCAAGCGATTTTATGGACTTTTTTTTTCCATTCATTCAGCTTTTGACATATGCCACCTTATTTTTGGTCATCAAATTTTTCTTCTAGCACCGGCTCTTTTACCGACAACACTGATTTATGACATCGTTGTCTTGTTTTCGACGGTTGGAATTTTTCTCCAACAGGATTCATTTTCTAGCATTTTTTTGCCTCAAGTCTATCTGCCCATCAAATTTGGCCTCATCACTTGATGACGTTGATGCCACATCAACATTGCATCACCACTACCTGTCACCTTCTCGGCCTTTGTTTGGACCCACCTTCGCAATTTTGCTCATATCTCAGGCATACGGACTCTATTTTTTGCAAACAAGATATCCTTAGAAAGCTAGTTTCGAGCCCGTCGCAGTCGTATAGTTATTTTTCAGTTTTGATGTTTTTTTATAGCTTTTTCTAGTATCAAAATTAGGAGTTCCTTTTTGCACTCCTGGAGACATATCTTGAGCATCCGATCTCCGATTTGTGAATTCTTTATATCATTGGAAAGGTCTTTCTGAGCTCTTTCAATGACGTTGGTTTTTTTTCCAAAATCTGCTCCAGGCACATTCTATTCAGTCTTTTGCATTTTTGTATTTTGGTGGATATCTTGGTTGTTTCAGGTCTGGGATTGATTTCTTTGCTTCAGAGGATTTTTCCTGACTTGTATTATCTATTGTATTAGTCTTATGTCTCTTTTGATCTATTTAAACATCTTTTGTATGCATTCTTGCAAACGCATTGAGATAAAGTGTCATATTGCATCTGTATTTTCGTTTCAGTTGTTTGCCTTGTTTTGCCTTCTTATTCAAGCAATGTCATCTGAGGACAATCATGCAGATTATTGTATTCTTGGGATTCACCATATCTTGTTTCTTATTGTACATGCACTATTTTGATTAAAGTGCCATAGGGGTTGATGTTTTGCCTTTGTTTGTCATCTTCCTTTGTCGAAAGAGTGTCCCTTTCGTGACATTAGCCTCATGATGTGTCTGAGATTGATCACCTCAGTACACTCATATGTACTCTTTTGTGCATCTTGATCCGGGTTCCTTGACATGCAATTCTTTTGGCCCACTTTTTTAGTTGCTTGTCACCTCACCCTTGTATGCATTAGGGGGGGTTCTTCTGTTGTTTCTGATGCTTCCTTAGTTTGATTGATCAGCTCTTCAAACTTTGGTATTTCATGTCATATGTATCTTCGAGTTTAGTTGTTTGCCTTTGTGTGCCCCCTGATTCAATGCAGATTACAATCTTCTCTACCTAGTCAGGTTGTATTTTAGTGGAGGTTCTTCATATCAACAATTACTTTTTGGCAAAGCTTTGTAGTTTTTACATGCTTCAATGATGTTCTTCATAATCATCTCTTGTTCCTATCTTCTGGGACATTCCCTAGTTTGGAGGCTTCTTCTGTCCTTCACTAGTTTCTTTCAACATGTTTTCCATCTCCTTTTGGAGTAGGGTTTTTCCCATGTGGTTTTCTCTATTTCTCCTCTTTTCAAAGATTTGGTTGTGCTTGGGTACCTCATCAGGCCTTGTTTGTCGGGACCCAATTCTACTTTCAGTAGTAGTTTCTAGATTTTTTAGCTACTCCCTAAGTTTATCTTGCGGGGGGGGGGGTGTTAAAGTAATTAGATACTTCCTAATTAACTCTAGTTGCTTAAGCTAAACTTTAGACATCTAGTAATTAATTATTTTAATCCAACCTAGGATAGACCTCTTTAGGGTTTCGATCTCCTTTATAAGGACTATCTCTCATTGTATTAATTGAGAATTGAGATAATTTTATTGTTGATAATAGCAATCTCTTTTTTGCTCATCACGAATGTTTCATCTATGGATCTGGCAATTCCTACCTCCATAGCTTTTTGCCTCTCTCTTCTGTAATAGGTGTTTGCATGGAGGTGATTCTTGGGAGCTGTGGGGTTAATCTTTCATCAACTTCAACAGTTATTGTTAGTGATTGTGATCCTATCTTTACTAGTCAATTTTGGAAAGATTTATTCTCATGTTTAGGTACTCAATTGGCTCATAGTTCTTCATACCATCCTCAATCAAATGGGAAAACTGAAATTGTTAATAAATGTTTGGAAGGATATCTACATTGTTTCACTTCAAAGAAACAATCTCAATGGGTAGATTGGCTACCTCTTGCAGAATAGCGGTACAATACTTCTTTTCATAGCTCATCAAAAATGTCTCTAGTTTTGGCACTTTATGGATATCATCCTCCTTCCATCACATCTTCATTAAATGTGTCACCAACAGTTCAGGCAATAGAGGATCACTTGCTTCATCAACAACAAGTACTTTCAGGACTCAAAGAGAATTTAGCTATCGCACAAAATCGAATGAAACAACAAGCATACCAACATCACAGTGAAAGAAATTTTAAAGTTGGGGATTGGTCTTCTTAAGATTGCAACCTTATAAAAAAATCTCAATGAAGCCAAAAAAAAAAAGAATAATAAGTTGTCTCCACCATATTATGGACCATACCTAATCATGCAAAAGATTGGTAGTGTTGCCTACAAGCTAGAGTTGCCACCAACATCAAAGATACATCTAGTTTTTCATGGTTCTTGCTTGAAGAAGGTAATTGGGCAAATATTCCTACTCAAACAATACTACCAGAGATTGATGACGAAGGAAGAATAATTTTGGAACCAAATTGCATTCTTCAAACATGCACGAAGAAGTTGAGGAATATAACCCTCACCCAGTATCTCATCCAATGGAAGAATTTACTATTGGAATTCTTTAGAATAATTGAGAGGGGGGGTGAATTAGTTATCCAAGGTCTATATATACAATTATAACTTTTCACAACTTAGTGAACCCATATCCATAAAACATTTATCATCATGCATGCATCCATAAGATTATGCAATCACTTCAAACTTTTTAGGCTACTATCAAATCAATTTGCAGAAATGTAAACATGAAACGTAACAGATTCAACAACATTTGACACAATGATTTAATGCGGAAACCCAATTTGAAAAAAACCACCAATAACATGCTACTCATTCTCACTTTTCTAAAGTGATGCCCAATGAAAGGCCAACCCTATTAAAGGTTACAATGCACACTGTTAAATGTGACCTAGTTAAAGGATTTCAATCACCCTATTAGGAATGAGCCTTGTTAGAGGACTTTAGATCATTCACTTGGACTGTCACCTAGTTCAAGGATTTACAAATGACTATTAGGTCAACCTTAACCCAAAGGATTTACCCTAAATTGATACACTGATTAGAGAGTAACAGTAAGCCTTTATCTGACAACAACTTACAACTTCATTTGCAAATTACAGATCTATGTTTCAATCCTCCATTTTGCTTGGCTTTCACACACTTCAACTATGATAGCTTATTCACCTTCAAGCATCCATACCATTAAGCCTTCTTGCTTTGTTTGCCAAAGCAGTCTTTTCTCTTAGGTCACTAAATGAAGCAAATACCCTAGACTCCTTATCTTTCTTAGGTTCTCGCAAATGACAACCCTTGCTTTTGACCAGCCATCTCTATAAATTTAGAATTAAGATATTTTCTCGTTCATCCTCCATCATCTATTTTAGGGTTAGATTAAATTAAGTAGGATTCAATAAATCTACCCATCATTTCATTTCATTCCCTTCTAGAAACTTCTTCAATCCTATTTGAATTCACCTCAAAACAGTTCATCTTGAAATCTGTGCCACTAGCTCATCAATCTTATCTTCCAAACGGTTCACACAATCCAAGAAATCAAACTTGTCAGCTCAGATTCATCGAATTCTCGATCTTTCTCATAATGCTGACACTCGGCATTAACTGGCTTATGATGCTTAGCACATACTGCATTGCTCGACATCCACTGTCAAAACACTCGGCATGAACTAAAGTTTATTGGTGCTCGGCATCAACTGAACTTTACTCAACTTACACTAAAATTGATTTTGCTTGGCTCCAACTGATTTTCTGCTTAGCACCTACTGTCCACTCGGTCAAGCTTGGCAGACAAACTTCATTTAACTTGTTCTTCTAAACTTACTTAGTGTAACCAACCTTTGCAACCTTAAGTAGATAATCAATGCACTATAATATCACTGTCTTAACTAATCCTTGTACTCTTTTTCATATCATAACTCAACCTTTCCTCTAGGTGTTATTGTTACCTCATTTAATCAAATCTTCTTCATCAATCAAACAAATTATAGTACTTGAATCATATAAATAATTGTCTTACCAGCAAGTAGCAGGTTTGACATCAGTGACAAAACAATGATTGAAACACATTTATCATACTTGTATCAATCTATTTTCAACATTTACTAGTTGAAGAGGCCACATGGGAGGATGAGGAGTTCATTCAAAAGAATCCACCCCTGATTAGCATTGAGGACAACGCTTATTTTAAGAGAGGGGGCATGTTATGCCCTTAATATTGGTGTATATAGGGTTATGAATAGTCAACTTGTGGCTATCTTAATCCTTAATTAATTCATGTTATCATATTATTATAGTATTATTTAGGTAGGTAGGTCATCCTAGATGTTATGTAGGGTTATGTCTATTCAACCTAAGCATAATTAGGTATATATAGAAGGTTGTGAGTCTTATTTCAACATCATATTGTGAAGTGTTTTCACATTAGACATATTTGGAGGTTGCCCCCTCGAAGTGGACTATTACCCTCATTTATTATCAAGTATTTATATAATATTTTATATTATTTCTTCTATTGTGCAAGTTATTTTGTTACATTCTTCAAACCCCTAAGCAATCTTGAGAAAATTTGTTGATAAGTCTATAGGCAAGTTTACTATCTAGAGCTCTTCATCAACCAAGCATTATGGTAGCTTTATCAAGCACTAAGGTTCGGAAGGATTATAAAATGTTGTTCAAGAACACAGATTGCAAACACCTAAGTTCAAACTATACCTTGCAATCATTGAAGAAACAAATCCTAAGGGAGCACACTCATCCATCCCTCTGAAGGTACTCCTAATTCATGATATAAAGACTTTTTATCACTATTTGATTCAAGAATTGGGTAATTTTGAGCTAGATCAGGCATACAATATGTTGTGTGAGAATGGAGCATTGAAACCCAAACATAGGCATTTGGAAGTGAAGGGATTGACCCATATCGTTTATATGCTAAGGATATTTCAAGTGAAGTGGATTAGGCTTGTATTGAGTCAAGTCCATTATATGACCTTCCGGCTCAAGCAACTAGTCATAATCACCAAGAAGATGATCCATCAAATTACTGGTTACCCAATGATGGAAAAGTCAAGGCAACCAAAACCCTAGCATGAGGAGAACTATCTAAGCTAACCCTAGATGAATGAGATGGCAAAGGCATGAAGCTGAATAAAATTATTGATATGGAAATCAAGTTTGAAATTCATGTCATAACTCACAAGATCTATAGTTCAAGCCGACACAACAAAGTTTGAAAAACCCTGAACTAATAGTAGCTAATGATGCGCACCATAGCAATTGTCTCAATAGGTGCAGACCCCACTTCACTAAGCATAATATCATATGAGATGATGTTCTTGATTTTAAACTTGTTTGTGATCCAATGCTTCTGAATCCTCTCAATTTGTTTCCACTGTAAGGTTGAAGTGTTGGTAGCCCATACTTCGCAACCATAAAGAACAACTGGTAGCACAAGGAGACCAAACAGAGATTGACTAGTTTTCCAATCCCAAACTTCTACCTCCCGACACCTATTTTGAAGCACATAAAATGCCTTCCACCCACCTAATAATCTTTTCTTTCTACAACCTTCCCAACTCAGATTTTTGTTGAAGTCAATGCCAAGGTATTTATACTTTGTAACCTCCTCAAGTATGCTACCTTCAAAATAGAACTTATGATGATGTTTTTTGTTTTTCAAAAAAATCATAATTTTAGTCTTGCTAATATTGACCTGCATCCCAACCATTTTGCAAAAGTGCTCAAGAGAGAGTAGATGTTCTTGCAAACCATGAGCAAATTTTTAGAACCAAAATGAGATTAGAATAAAAATGATGACATAGAGAAACTCTAACATGTTTTCCTATGGAGATATTGATCATCTATAAAGAATGTGGACATGTTCCATATTCGTTAAAGGACGTTGGAAACTAAACCAAAATATAAATTTGTAAGCCCTTTCTTATTTATGAACTACTACATAAGTCTAGGTAAGGAATAAGCAAAACTAAAGAACCTAGATGTTTTGCTTACCAGTCCAAATTTTAGTTATTTTTTCCCTTCCCTTCGTTTAAATGAACCATCCTGTGTTTTTCTTGCTTGTACAACTTGCAATGTCCCTCCTCTCTCTTTCTCTTCCAATACATAGTGGGAGCGATTTGATGACATCCCACAAAAGTAGCACGCACTTGTCTCATCTGTCTATCATGCCATCAATTTCAAACTGATAACTTTTAGTGTATTTGTCGTAACACCTCATCTATCAAAAAGTCCTTATCTCTTATGGTTCTCGTAACTTAAATATCTTCCTTTGCATTAAATCACAACTAATATTTTCTACTAGCATGCAAATCACTTTACAAAATATTTAAATTAAACCTACTAATTAAAATATTAATTAGACTAACTCAAAAATATAATTTGAATTCTTGAACATAAAAATGCATAAGCAATTATAAGATCAAGTAAATGTCTCTACAATCACACAAGAAAGCTTGAAGAAAATCTTAAGATGAGCTAATGCCACTATAATCAATAATTATCATTTATTAGAACATAAATTAATTCTAAAATAAAATAAAAAATCTTTGGGAGCTAGAGTCCCTGCCTTTTGGATTCATAGTGCAGGTTGTAGCTATCAGTATAGCTAATCATCTGTTATGTTAATCGATACTACAGACATTTGATTGAGTTTTGCCGAAATTATTTAATATGGTACCAAATATGAAACTAAAGTTCAATTGTCTTAAATTTAAACCCAAAATTAGGTCAATAAATAAGCAAACAAGTTCATTTTGTTAAAGACTTCAAGTTCCATGGTACATGAATTTGTATGTTAAAAAACAGAAAGAAGACAACAAACTTAGAGACTTCAAATATCAATAGTACATGATATTTTCAAAGTAAGCAGTCGAAAATAGAAAATAGTTAAAAAGAGTTAAAATTGATTTCAATCATCTAGTATTCAAAAAATGCAAGGACTAACAATCATGCTAGCAAATAAGATATTTTTTTAAAGCTTAAAAATCTACATTTCATTTTTCTTAAATGACATGAATAGAATTTACATCTATTGTTCAAGTATTAAAATATTATAATGGATAGAAAGAAAAAAAATTGTGTATTAGTTGAAATCTAATGGTCCCACAAAAAATTATTTTAAAATTTGATTGACTAATTAAAACAAAAATACATTTTAGAATTTATGTGTATTTTGCTAGAAAAAAATAGACTAAAAAGGTCAAAAGTACCAACAATGATATTTTGAATTTTTCATAAAGCAAATTTCAAGATAGAATACAAGTTTTTGTTCCGAAATTATTATTTTTCAAAAATAAAAAAGCATTAAAGAAACTTACAAGAACTCTTTCAAAAAAATGATTTCTTTTTTCTGAAAAAATTAATATCTTTTTTATAGGTTTTTAAAATTAATTTTGAAAACATTACTTAAATTTTTTTTTAAACTGCTTGTAGCAAAGTATAGAGATCTTGGGGACATGCTGTATTTTAGTAAATGACCTGAAATTTTTGATTTGAAAATAATTTGTTTGATTTGTGATTTAAAAATTATATAAAAAATGCAATGTTAACAGTGGAATAAATTAGGTGGCAGTGGGCACTGATAAATCTTGATTTAAATAAGCCCAAGGGAAATACACCCGAAATGGAATTGAACTGCACCCCAAATATGGGGAGCGTGGAGGATTTTAGCTGCAGACATAAGATAACATCCAAATTCCACACAATCTAACAAAAAATGCCTCCCAAAATAAAAAAATGCTGATCTATTTTGTTTTACTTCAAACAATTTATTTTCTCCACTTCGTAGGGAAAGCTGAAACTCATATATTATTATACATTGTGGCACAAAATCACAAAGAATTCAAACCTTTACCTTGTCTTCAGAGATTAAAGAAGAGACTAGAGAAATAATTTTATAAACTTCATCAAATGAAATCCTTCACATCAACTGCAAAGATAATTTTAGTGGGAGGTTGTGCCCAGACCAACAAATAGGGTTATGGTTGGATTACGCTAGATATATAAGATCAAGCATGGTGCAAATGGTAGCATCGAGAAATACAAGGCAAGGTTTGTGGCAAAGAGATTCTCTCAGTAGGGAATTAATTGTGAGGAGACATTCGCTCCAGCGTCTACATATACTTCTATACAAACCGTGATCTCATTTGTGGCACAAATGAGATGGCTAATCCATCAAATGTATGTCAAGACAACATTCCTTAATGGCAAGTTGAAAGAGAAAGTACACATAGTACAACTGGAAGGCTTTATTGCACATAGCAATAAGACTCAAGTGTGCAGATTGAAGAGTCGTGTATGGACTCAAGAAGGCTCCCAAAGCATGGTATAAGCACATTGATACTTACAAGGAATAAGCTTTGTCAACAATGAGGGGGATGCTAACCCCTACTACGTGGTTGGTTGGTGGTCCAGGGACATCTAACAACCAATATATTATAGGTTGCTAAGATCTAATTTATCCCAATTGTTGATTGAGATTAAATCTCAATAGGTGGTTTCCAATGTGGGTAGTATAAAGAGGGACATTGGGCATTTAGAAAGAACAACACTTGAGAGGCATTTGCAATGATAGAAAATGAATTTGTAGTGTTAGTAAATAATTTTGCAATGACAACAAGGGTCAGATGATAGCATTGGAGACAGCAGCAGTGGAATTTCAGCAAGAGAAATTGGGAGAACCATTTTTGGAGGAGAATATTGTCAAAGCTATACCATAAAGAGGAAAGTAATTTATATCTCTCTTAATTTGCTAAAGTTTAATATAATTCCTCGTCTGTAGTAGCGTTTTTCCAAAGACAATTTGTCCAAGAATATCTTGCGCCACTCTTTTTTTTTTGTGATTTTATTTGTTAAGTTGCATTTGTGTTATTTTTCAATATTTGTTCTGAATTAATTTTTTGGCAGTTAAATAATTCATATAAGATGAGAGATAAATAATTAGTAGCTGCAATAGAATGTCCACACCATCCTCTTCCTTCTACTAGAGATATCCAATTATGTTCCTATAAAAGAAACTATCCCCAATTGCTAGTCAATTTGACTTTCACCAATTTAATTAATTTAGTACAGGAATCAAGTGCCCTGAGATTGCAGCATACAAAATTGAAATAATGTTTTGGGCAGTCAAACTGTTTTTTTTTTAAAGAGAGAATGCAAGAAATATCAATTCACTTTGTTCATATTTACATGTAAACTATACAATATCACCATAGTGTTAACATAATTAGAACTCTCAAGTCTATGCTGGAGAGAGAATAACATGACAGATGCAAGTGCCGATAAAAATAGGTTGGCTAATAATAGTTGACACACCTAAATGGACCTAGCTTTACCAATCAATTGCATCCTATGTCAGGAGAGCTGCCACATCTTTTACTTCTAGAAAAGATTACTCCATTGAATCTAAGGACAACCCAAAAACTAGTCTGATCCATCGTCTAAAATGGAAAGTACCTCATTTTGCTACTCACGATGAACGTATTATCAGAGACAAAGGGCTTAATGGATGATGTAATTTTCATTTTAAAATTATATCTTCATCTGCAGGTTTGCTTCTGTCAAAACAAGTGATTCCATTTCATGGTTTTAAATGTATACCATGCAATTTAGCAAGATTCACACTAGCCCAAAGAACACTTTTTCATTTTCTTTAGTAGATAATACTTTAGGCATTCCCTTTTATTGACCCATTTCTTTCTTCTTACAGAATGTTGTCTGACATGGAAATATCAAATATGAAACTTGCTACAGGCAAAGGGCAAACAAATTTAAGGATGTGAAATAAATTCAGGTGATTTAAGCAACCAGCAACAGGTTCTGGACAAATAATGCAACGTTTTTGTTTTTGCAACTAAAACTTACATTTGATTGTTGACTAAATTACAAGAAAGACTGATGAAACTAATTAGAATGCAAGAGTAAAATATTAATATTATACAATCAAGAACATTTCAAATAATCTGGCATACATTAATGCCATGTGATCATTGCTAAAAAAAAAGATTTGACTACACATATGCAATCATATAATCAATTTCACAGCCTCATAATGCATGTAGCCAAAATTGAAAGGTATTGCAGGGTACAAGCAAGGCTTGCTGTCTCTCTTAGTATTCCAGATTGACCTCACTAAGCTCCTCATTTTTCATCTGGTATAAAAAGATTTTAAATTTTTTACTTAAAGAAAATAAACATTAATTTGCATGTCCAGAATGTATTCTAGCCAATACTTGAGGCGGAAAAGAGTGGATTTGATACAAGTTCAGAAAGATTACAGTATTTTTTTCAGAGCGATGCATGTTCGTTTTCTAGCTCTCCTCTAGCAAGTTTTTCTGCTTTATCCTCCACATAGGCTTTTAAGGATTCAACATCCCTGGGTCCTGAAGCAAAAGTCCAGCATCTTTTTTAATATTACAAATATAGAAATTCAAGCCTAGAAGACCTACCAACACTAGTGCATTTCAGTAGACCTTAATAATTTAATACTGAAATTCTCCCACCTTATTTTTTAAATTACAATCAAAACTAGTCAAACTCTAAATAAATCAAATTTTTTTAATTTTCCATGGTTTTTCTATTTCTTATAGACAGGAACTAATTCACAATTGCAGTCTGATAGAAACATGGAAAATGACACCAGAATTGAGCTAAATAGTAGAGGATCGACTCCAGAGCATTCAGATAACAAGTCTGTTTTCAGGTCGGATGCCCTGACTTGTCAAAGCAGTCAATTTTGTTCACCACGATTGATCACTTCTCTTAAATCATTTCCTCAAATTTCTTGAACCTCAACCTCAACACTAGCTCTGCACTTATAAGTAGTACTAATGGGTCAACTTCTCTCGAATCATTTTCTCAAGTTTCTTCAATAGAATGTTCTTATAGACATAAGTAATACTAATGGATTAATTTTAGTGTGTTCTAGGTCCAAGAGAAAACCTATACACTAAAATACCCCCATTGGATTAACGTGAAGAACTGGGGGAAGGAGAAGGAACTGGATTACCCTAGAGGTATAAAGACTAAAACTAAACATACTTGACTGTTCCAAATGTTTTAATAAAGATGTCTACCAACCCCGTTTCAGTACTGCAGATCGATCACATTTATAATGGATGAGCTGCCAGATGAAATCTGTGCGGATCTCTATTATGCTTGACATGTTGGTGCTTCATTAGGTTGCGTGCTACGTGGATTGCACTTGAACTTAAACTGTCACCCAAAATGGTTAAAGTGCTCTTGATGAAGACCAAACTTGGTCAATAGCTCAAACATCCATAAAGTCTCTAAGCTGGCAAGCTTGATTCCTCTGCGCATTGCCTCTGTCAAATATAATGCACGAACTGATTGCTTCTCACATTATCAAACAATAAGACAAGAGCTATGATAGTTAACATGTGCCAGCTCAGTTACCGTGTTCTGCTACGGGTACAATTTGGGTACTGTTTCTTCCTGGTTTTTCTGTGGGCCCTTCTGTGAAAGACACACGGCAAACCCAGGTACCCAGGAAATACCCAATGGCAGTAAATGAGTTTATGTCTGTATTCTGATTTGTTCATCAGCATACACTTATATCAGCTTTAGATAGTATCTTGCAACAGCTTGGTAATATTACTCAAGTCAGAATTGGCCTATGTGATGCCCTTAGTGTATGACAGTTGGGAACATCAATCTACTTCAATTCATTTAGAGGTCAAGGATTGATTTTTTTATTTACAGATCTGAATACATTACTGTTGGATAGATTTGTAACAGCCAGCCCATAGTTATATTTGTTGATCATGTTCAGAATGATGTCAATTTGTTATGTGTAGTCTTAAATCATATCAGAAATACAAGTAATTTTATTTACAGATTTATTGGCAATTGTGGATTTACGAGTATCACTTCTTTTTATATTTTTAACTTCAATGTTTGAACATGTATATAAACATTTATAGTTATAATTGTTGATCATGTTCAGAATGATATCAATTTGTTATGTGTGTAATCTGAAAATATATCAGTGATACAAGTGATTTTATTTATATTTTTGTTAGCAATAATGGATTTATGAGTATCACTCTTCTTTCCATATTTATAACTTCGATGTTTGAACATGTATATACTAACGCTTGTACCTGATAAGTTACAAGGGTATAGCCAATAGTGTCTATATTTGTCTGTTCTGAATGTTTTAAAGTGTGTTCAGGAATATATGAATGCTTCTGAATATTTCAGTAGCAAATGCATGCAAGTACATTTATATCCCTGATTTCGCTGGTCCTGTTTTATATCATGTTTTTTTATTTCTATCCCTGGGCTTCAGCCCTCCTGCTGGGGTGCCAGGCCCCAGTCACGTGGACTGGGACTTTTCTTCAAAACACTGTCTTGGAACCTGAATTTCTGGGACAACGCGAGCACTTTACCGGGTGGAGTTAATATTAGTGAAGCATATATTGGAACCATATGACTGGACATGTGTGCATATAAAACACAGATGAATTAAGAGAGTTCTGCTTTGCAAATTAGTTAAAATTGAAATTGTGTAAAGAAATGAACACCATATAAGTACAAAATATTGTTCCTTAACTGTTGCTAATATGATATGTGCTTGGTTGGTAAAGATTTTACAGTTAGTGCTCTATCAATGAGTTTACAAGGAGAAGGCTGAGAAGACGAGAAAAACAATCGATGTGAAGATAAATATTTGAATGTTTTGCTCTGATATTTTAATGTTTTGAAGGAAAGTTGAAACAATCAATCTGGATTGCTTTCAAATGGAGTCATTTTGTTTCTTTGTGGGCCTCCATTGAATCAGAGGATGACTACTAGATCCAAAGCTGGCACACCTAAATGGACTATTGCTTGCAAATGCTCCTGCACTAGTAAAATATCTATTGTAACTAATGACTCATTGCTATATCAGGTCGCACTTAATTCCTTGTTTTCATCAGATGTGAGTGGCCCACTCAGGTCAGATAACTATCATAGCATATAAAAATGTCACCAGCAACAATAGGTCAAAGGTTGCCTGTGGTATGCCTCAATTTTCTTGAGTGACTGACCTTAAGTATCACTTGGTTCATTTGAATACACTTTAACACATCAGCTTCTTAAAGCTAACACAGAGATTGGTGTATTACGGAAGTAACTAGTAAAATACTTGCTTGTTATTAACAAAGACCGAGAGGTCTATATATACAAAAGAATGGAACGATGTTTCCTTAGGAAACAATCGTAAAGAATAGAAACTTTTTATTCTAACTAAAAAAAAACTAACAGTTATCTACAGCTAACTAAATATTAGAAACATTCTAATATTGACAATAGATTACAAATAGATAACCATTAACTAATAATAGAAGCTTTTCTACTATTGTAATACCCTCCCTTAATGGTTAATCTATCTAGAACACCAAGTTGTCCTCTAAATTTGACAAACTTATCAAGGCCAAGAGGCTTGGTGAGAATGTCCGTAGTCTAATCTGTGGTAGGAACATACTGCAGATCTAGTGTCACATCTTCAACCAGTTGTCATATGTAGTGATAGTGAACATCCACATGCTTGGTTCGTTCATAGAAGACTAGATTTCGTGCTAACTTTATAACGCCTTTGTTATCTACAAACAAAGTGATCGGTCCTGTTGGTGACATTTGCATGTCCCCAAGCATTCAACGAAGCCAATCATCTTCACACGCTGCCTTAACTGCTCCCCCATATTCAGCCTCGGTAGAGGAAAGAGAAACTACCTGTTGCTTCTTACTGGTCCATGTGACAACACCTGATCCCAAACTGAACACATCCAGAAGATGACTTTTTATCATCAACAGAGCCTGCCCAATCTGAATCTAGTCTAGGATTAGAACTTCAAGAGTAAAGAACTCCATAATCTGAAGTGCCCTTCACATAACAAAACACACGCTTTGCTGCCATCCAATGATCAGCCTTGGGAGTTGTCATAAAGCATGAGATATAATTGACTACGAAGCTGATATCAGGCCTCGTAGCAGAGAGGTAGATGAGGGTGCCTACTAGTTACCTGCATGTAGTATCAACAACGGGAGGAGAATCAAACTTTGTTGATAAGTTGAGACCTTTCTCCATGGGTATAGATGCAAGCTTGCAATCCTACATACGGAATTTGTCTAACAGAGCCTTGGCATATTTGGACTAAGAGATGAATATACCCGAAAACTGTTGCCAAACCTCAACACCTAGGCAATAATGCGTGAGCCCAAGGTCAGTCATATCAAAAAGCTGGCATAAATTCAGTTTGATTCCCAGAATCAAAGATGTCGAACTGTCAGTGATGATCAAATCATCCACATAAATAACCAGAAGGATGATGTCACTGTCAATAGTCTTGATGTACAAATTTGAGTCTGAAGAACTCCTCTTGAAGCCTTGATCATTCAGGTACTTACTAATTTTTACGTACCATGCCCTAGTGGCCTACTTCAAAACATAGAGAGCTTTCACCAATTTGAGAACCTGATGGTCTTTATCAACAACCTTGAAACCAAGAGATTGTGTCATGTAGACCTCTTCATGGAGATCACCATTCAGGAAAGCACACTCGACGTCCATCTAATGGATCTTCCAACCAAATTGTGTTGCCACGGCTAGGACTAATCTAATGGTGCTCACCTTTGTAGTAGGAGCAAAGGTCTCCTCATAATCAATGCCCTAACGCTGAGAAAAGCCCTTTGCAAATAAACGAGCTTTGTACTTATCCAAATTACCTTCATATTTGTATTTGATTTTATAATCCCATTTGCAGCCAATCGGTTTCTTCCCTAGTGGAAGATCAGATAGGACCCAGGTGTTATTCAATAGCAAGCTCTAGTTTTCAAATGTCATAGCCTGTTCCCACTCTAGAATTCCTTTAGCCTCGGAATATGTTTGAGGTTCAAACACAATATAAATGTTGGCCATGAGAGCAAAGCTAACAGACTCTATAGGTTTGCTCTTTTTCCGAGCAATTCTCTCATCAATGAGCTCATCATCATGAAGATCAACAAGTGTCTTAGCCCGCCACTTAGGCCACAGAGGAGAATGACCAACATTAGTATCATAAGATGCTTGGTGATCAAGTTCGTCATCAGAAGAATCCAGATCAAACTCAGGTGAAGCATCTACAAAGCAAGGTGATCCTGCAAGAGAAGTTGGAGATGTCTGTACAGAGATCACTTGTATAACTGGAGTTGTAGGAGCTACTAGAGCCCTCCCATCAAGTGGACCTAATAGAATCCTAACTCCCAAATCATGAGACTTCATTAGCTAGTTTGTTGGATCAAGAACAGGAGAAACAAGGACGAATGGTCCTCGCTACTCATCATGTAGTGCCTACCCCTAGTTTACATTTCTGTTATCATTGCCGAACTCTTTTAGGCCAGTTTTATGCTTGATTATTAATAGTATTGTTTTGAGATTATCATGTATTGTTCACATTTAGTTGATTATATGAGGAGAATACTTGGTACTCTATACTTCATATATGCATGATGATTATTACAGTAATTTCAGTTATTGATGATAATTAGTTAGATGGATTATCATATGTGTTTTCTTATGGATACTTACCCCATACTGCATGTGTATGGTGTGCGTGTATATTTTCTTTATGTATGACGTTTCTGATATGGTTAAAGAAGGGAGTCGTAGTCACCTACTAGAAGGGATCTACACGATGCACCACTTCCTGCCATTGCCTGTTTAGCTTATTATATATGTGTTTGTACATATGTGGATTTTATGCAGATTGCAGCTACCAGGTATCGACTTCCCTGAATTGCCAGGATGAGCATACCCTATCGCATTATCTAAATGGTAAGAGAGGGAAGATAAATTCTTAAGTCCAAATCCTAACCTTTAAACCCATTTGTCCTAGAAAATTAGGACAACTATCTGAGTCGATTACCTTTCGAATGCGTCGTATGACATAAGTTCGTGATTATAACCCTTTAGTTTGATCTTGTATGTTATTTTCTATGATGGGTTTTCGTATTTCGTCCTTTAAGTCTTTGGTGATTTTTCTATTAATTAAGTCAAGTTAAACGATTTAATTTAATGGAAAATTATTATGATATTTTTAATATTTAATTATATTTAATTAATTGGAAAATTAATTAAATAAAAATAATTAAATTTAAAGATAAAATTATAAGTTTAATTTTAGAACGTGATAATATATATTTTATTTAATAATAATATATTTAGGAGTCCATTTTTAAATAAATGTTAAATATTATTATTACTTAATAAATATTTTATCAATTAACGTTTCGAAACTAAATTAAGGCATGGAAATGATATTAATTTATTAAAGAATTTTAAGATTGCATAAAGTATGCATGAGAATAAAATTTAATAAATTAATTAAAAATAAAAGTCAAGTGAATTAAATTAAGATATTTTATATTGCAATAAAGGTGCATGAAAACATTAAAAGAAAGATAATAAAGAGTTAAAGACTGGTAAGCAAGGAGTCCTCTCGGGTGATCCAACAATTAGTGCCCCGAATTAAACTCAACCATGGTAATGTGTTGGTATGCTCTTATGAGTTTGTTTATATTGTTGGTTATTGTATTCAGTGTTATTATGGGATGACAGGATGAAAGTTATGACCTACTTGACTTAACCATTTTGAGTCTTCAATTAGTATTTTTGGAATACTTTCCAATTGCTTGTAGAGAACTGATGGGTTATTGTGATTTATCCTTTGAGGTTTTCCAATCACTTGTATAGGATTGAGGTGATATTATATGATTCTTTGATTTGTGATTTCATGAGCTTAGGGTAGGTTATCTATATGTAATGTCAGGAAGTGGCTTCCAGTGGAGGTCGAGGCCCTAAGTGGCTGCCAAGGTAACCCATTGTAAGTTGTTTAATAAGTGAAAACACTACACTAAATGAGAGTAAAATGAACCTAATAAGAGTCTTTGTATGTTCTCGCCCATGCCTCGAGTGCTAGTACAAACTAGGATGGGAGTAGAGAGAACGCTTGGTTGCTACCATGCATCGTTAGTATGCCTTGTCAATACGAGAGGATACCAATGTCGCATAGGGTCACTAGGGGGCCGAGGTCCTGAGAGACTACCATGGTAACTCTAGCGTTGATTTGTGCGATAACACTTGCTTGCTTACATAGTAGGTTTCCTACGTGTCTTTGTGTGCCTCTAGGTCTAGATGTCGATTTATCTTGGATCCTTTGAGTTCAATTACTTTTAGGGTTTCTTGGACTTAGAGAGTACTTTTGATATTTGGATTGATATCCTATTTGGGACTTGAGACTATCTCCTTAGCACGATGAGAGTGGGCCTTTTTGGGTTACCACGCAGTCAAGTGGTAGTGCTTTTTAGTCTTACCATTGAGATCCATCCGTTGATACCATGGCTGGGGTTTCCTTATCTGCATTTCCTTTCATTCTATTCTTGTGTATTATGATGGAGGGTTATATCTTTATGATGGATAATTATATCTTTATGATGGACGATTTCACTTATTGTATTGTACTTTGTTTAATGGATCTGAAAAGGATGATGTAATCTATTTTTATAAATGTATATTCTTTTAGCCTTTCATACCCTGTGACATGTACAGTGGATGATTGAGCATTCCGAATTTTATTGCCAAGTGGCATTCAAAACAAATGTATATTATTTAAATGGACTTTGGACTTTTAATTATTCCTTCATGTGGATGTGGTAATTGTTAGACTTAGTATTATTTAAACTTAAATGTGATTCAACGTCTTGGGATCCTTAAGGAATGTGATCTGTGATGTTTGGTTAATTATGATTATATGTTATTGCTTCCACTACTTTATGATTGATGTGTATGTTATTCTTTCTTTAAAAAAAAAATGTTTGGCAAACTTAGTTAAAACTTTAGGTTGATTCTTTTGGATCCCTTAGCGGGGCGTTACACATCAAAGATTACATCACGATTGTACAAGAGACGAGATGTCTCAATGTCAATCAAGCGGTGACTTTGTGAAGAGTATTGTATCTAGCAAGCATGAGTTTCTAACTCTTGGCATCCAACTTGGTGTGTGACGCATCAGGGATCCAAACCTTCAGGTGACTGATTCTGGGCTTGCGACTGGACCAAGTCTCTTCCGAAGTTTTACCTTTGACTGCCACTGTAGGTGACCGGTTCAAAAGATAAATTGCAGTGTTAACTGCTTCTGCCCAGGACTGCTTCACAACATGTTTGTGCTCGAGCATGGATCAAGCCATCTCGGTGATTATTTTGTTCTGGTGTTCAACTACATTGTTTTGTTGCGGTGTGTGGGGTGTGGTTAACTGGCGTTTGATGCCATGAGTATCCAAGAAGCTAGAGAATTCATTAGAACAAAATTCCCCCACATTGTCTGATCTAAGAGTAATAGTAGATTTCCCAGACTCTTTTCAACTAAATGTTTAAACTTCTGAACTATAGGAAATGCATCTAATTTCTTTTTAAGAAAATACACCAACATTTCTCTACTAAAATCATCAACAAACAATAGAAAATATCTGGACCCAAGAACAAAAGGAGTGATCATAGGGCCGCAAATATCGGCATGAACAAGTTGAAGTACCTGAGAAGCTCACCATGAATTGCCACTAGTGAAAGGTGTGCAATGTTGCTTCCCCGCCTGGCATGCATCACAAACTCCAAGCTATTGAGTCTAAATCTTTGGCAAACCGAGGACAAGCTCTTCTTGAGCAAGCTGAGAGAGATAATGCGCATTTAAGTGCCCATATCGCTGATGCCAAAGTGTGCTAACAGAGAACCGTCGAGTAGCCATATCTAAGTCCCGAGAATCACCAGAATCAGTAAGGCGAAAAAGACCATGATCCTCAAGACCCACTGCAACAATAGACTGAGTCGTCCTATCAGTGATGGTACACTAATGTGAACTTAAGGTACATCCAAGTGTGGAGAATGTTGCAGTAATTGACTTACTGCGAATAGATTTAGTTGCATCCCTGGAACATAGTACACAGAGGAAAATGAGATTCGTCCTGGTAGACTGAATCTGAATGTTTCCTTTACCAACAATAGTGCACTCTTCTCCGCCACCAAAAATCACAGAATCTGAGTAAGGCTGGTAGTCAGTGAATCAATCTCGACGGTGGGTGAAATGACAAGAGGCATGTGAATCAATGTACCAAGAAAACAACTTCACATGATCTGCAGGTCTTTTAGCCATGAGGGCGTAAAAGGTAGATTTTTTCTGCTTAGTTGTTCTTCGCTGTTCGCTTTGGGCTGCAAAATTGATTGCTTAGATTGGGCATCTAAGCTTTTCTGACATTCAACCTTCATGTGACCAAACTTATGGCAATAGTTGCATTGAATGTTCTTCTTTCAGGAGCCTTTTGAAGCTAGAGCAGAGGACTTCTACGAAAAACACTACTAAGACTTGCCTTTATCCTTCTTAAAGGATTTGGCAGCAAAGGCTTGCTCTGTGGAGGTGGAGTTGGGACTACTACTGAACTGTTGTTTCCACTGATCTTGCTGAAGCAAAAATGTGCAGAGATCGATGAACTTCATATCAACACCAAAAGACGTGATGTTGACAGTCTCGATAAAATGCTCGTAGGACTTGGGTAAACTCCGAAGAGTGATAACCACAATGTCCTCTTCCTCCATCATGCAACTAATGGCAAGTAAACTAATCACGGATTTCCTAAATCCTATTCAAGTGAGCCTGGAGCGATGTTTGTTCATCCATGATAATAGAAAACAGTGTTCTTCAAGAAGAAAGCTTTGCTTTTGTTAGAAGTCTCATGAAGATTTTTGAGATGTGCCCATATTTCGGCAGTTGTCTTACCAGATGGAATTTGAGAGAGTTGATCATCAGCTACGGATAATTTGAGAAGCATCACCACCTCCCGATTATTCAAATCTCATGTATCCTGATCAGCACTGGGGGCAGTCGAGCGCTGCATAACGCACATAACAATCTGATTGGTCTAATATTCAAAAATTGCTATTATCCGCTGCATCCAAGTGCCATAATTCCGACCATTGAATTTTGAATTGCTCTCGAGCAAAATATTAGTCAAAGATGCTATTGTACGTTTTTCAATGAAAAAGCATTAAAAATTGTGAAGGCACATTCTTCGAGGCAAAAAATAGAACCAAAAAATTTGAAGGGTAACCCAAAAGAGAGCTCAAAAAACCTAAGAAAATTGGACAACCTAGTTGAGCTCTCGAAAAACCCACCATGAATCTGTAATCAGCAAAAAAAAAAAAAAAATTGAGTTCAAAATTCAAGGTTTCAAGCAAAACCCTACCCAACGGCCATTGAATGTTGGATTTGCAGGAAAAAAAAGGTGATTTGCAAGGAAAGGAAGGTCGATTTGCCACAAAGAGCGACTTGTATGCAGAGACAACTATGGAGGTGAGAGGATGAACTTAGAGTACGACACAAATTTGCAGTCACAGGTGCATGAATGAAGCAGAGCCGTCTGCAAAAAAAATACTAAAAAATGACATTTTCTTCGTGGGTAGAAGCAATGATTTCTGGTCACGATTTTGAGTGGGTACATGTGCAAAAGAGACACCCAAATAACCGTCGTTGTTTTGCCAAAAAACAGTTGTCATTTTGAATCTGCCTGCAAAAAAAATCAATCGTGATTTGCCAAACCCTTAGCAAAAAAAACAGTCGCATTTTTTGCAAAGGTTGGTCTCCAAAATAAAACCTAGTCGAACCTAGGTGTTTTTAAAGCAGGTAAATTAGGAAAAAATTAATTTCGAGAATAAAGATCCGAAAATTTCAATAAGAAATTTTTATTTTCAAAAAGAAAATTAACCATGCTCTGATACCATATTACAGAAGTAACTGGTAAAATACTTGCTTGTTATTAACAGAGACTGAGAGGTCTATATATACAAAAGAATGAAGCAATGTTTCCTTAGGAAACGATCATAAAGAATAGAAACTTTCTATTCTAGCTAAAGGAAAACTAACAGTTATCTACAGCTAAATAAATATTAGAAACATTCTAATATTGACAATAGATTACAAACAACTAACCATTAACTAATAATAGAAGTTTTTCTATTATCGTAATATGGTGTGCATGGAAACATGCTTGCAGTTATCTAAGTGACTGAGTGACTACACAATTTGTCATCAGCAAGAAGAAAGCCTTTAGTTCTTAATTGTTTGGAGAACGCTGATATAAAATGAGAATGCAATAATCGTCAGAACAACCATGGCTGGAAATGATGTTTGTGGTCAGTTGTCCAAGGTAGCGGCTGGGAAAATGTTTTCCAGCCGATTGCGTGAAGCGACAATAAATGGTGGTGTCATTTGCAGCAATCAAATTTCTGACCCGAGCAGCTGCGTGAGACGATTCTAGCGAGGGTTCCCCAGATGTAAAAGCCTATCAGCTAATAAACTTATAGCACATGAATGCATGTGTGTGCAAACGAATCCGAACCTGAACCCACAGCCAAGGAATAAAAATTCCATACCCATTCTGATATCCCATACCTGTGCCTGAACCCTAATTCCTTGTTTTCATCAGATGTGAGTAGCCCACTCAGTTCAGATAACCGTCATAGTATACAAAAATGTCACCAGCAATAGATCAAATCTTGCCTGTGGAATGCCTCAATTTTCTTGAGTGACCGACCTTAAGTATCACTTGGTTCATCTGAAAATACTTTAGCACATCAGCTTCTTAAAGCTAACACAGAGATTGGTGTCCATGGAAACATGCTTGCAGTTATCTGAGTGACTGAGTGACTGAGTGACTACACGATTCGTCGTTAGCAAGATGAAAGCCTTTAGTTCTTAATTGTTTTGGAGAACACTGATATAAAATGAGAATGCAATATTCATCAGAACAACCATGGCTTGAAATGATGTTTGTGGTCGATCGTCCGAGGTCACGGCCAGGAAAATGTTTTCCAGCCGATAGCGTGAAGATTTTTGAAGAGATGGCTCTGACAATAAATGGCAGTGTCATTTCCAGCGACCAATTTCTGACCCAAGCAGCTGCGTGAGATGATTCCAGCGAGGATTCCCCCAATGTAAAAGCCTATTGGCTAATAAACTTATAGTACATGAATGCATGTGTGTACGAACAAATCTGAATCTGAACTCGTACCCAAGGAATAAAAATTCCATACCCATTCCCATATCCCATACCAATGCCTGAACCAGAGCCCAAGTCAGCATTCATCCCTGAAACATTTGAAGTCCATGTAAACCACTAACTGAGCTGGATCCCTGGGCTGTGTGTCAAACCAAATGGTACCCTGAATATATCAATTAATGAGCTTTGCTACTTTCTAGAGGCTCTCATGCAAGTCTTGTGCAAAGCCAAAGACAAGGGCAGCATCGAAGGGAAAGATCAAGGTGCCATGAGGCAAAAATAGAAGACTACCCTCCAACTATGGAAAAAGGGGTGAAATGAAAAAGAGACAGGGCAAGCTTATGGTAAAACATTTGGGATTTGTCTGGCAGGCTTAAGGCATACATCAACTATGGCAGATTGATAAAGTCCATGTAACCCACTAACTGAGCTGAATTCCTGGGCTGTGTGTCAAACTGAATAGTACACTGAATATACCAACTAATGGGCTTTGCTACTTTCTAGAGGCTCTTATGCAAGTCTTGTGCAAAGCCAGAGACAAGGGCAGCATAGGGAAAGATCAAGGTACCATGAGGCAAAAATAGAAGACCACTCTCCAACAATTGAAAAAAAGGGGTGAAAATTTGAAATGAAAAAGAGGTGGAGCAAGCTTATGGTAAAGCGTTTGGGATTAACCTGGCAGACCTAAGGCATACTAAACTACAGCAGATAGATCCCAATCGCAAACCAAGTCAACTAAAGACCAAAAAACAGCTAAGTAGATCCACATCTAACATTTCAAACTGCTCTGGCAAACAAAACCTGATGTCCTAAATCAAAGAAGTGGAACTCCCTCTAGTGATCAAGTCATTGACATAAAGGTACAAAAATCATGTGCTCGTCATTAAAAAATTGTGTATGCTATTAGATGTAAGAATCAACTGTTCATCATTAAACATTAGTGTGTATGCTATAGATGTAAGTGGCAGATGAAAATACCTAAAGCAAGCAGGAAACTGTTTCCCCATTTTAAACCCGAGCGACCTATCTAAATCTATAGAGAGATTATTGTAACTTGAACATATACTGGCAGGCAAGAGAAGAACTCTGCAAAAGGAACTCATTGCGTCCATCTGTTGTAATGCCCAACTGTGTTAGCAATATAGCCAGGGAAAGGATGACAAATTCATAATTCGTCATTGAAACAAATGATAAGGTCGCTGAATAGAAAATACCTAAGGTAATAAAGAAGCCATCTATCTTCCCATTTTAAACCTGAGGAACCTATCTGAATCTATAGAGAGATTATTGTAGTTTGATCATATACAGGCAGGCAGGAGAAGAATTCTGCAAAAGTAACTCATTAAATCCATCTGTTGTACTGCCCAACCGTGGGAGTAATATATCCAGGAAAAGGATAACACAAACAAAATTCATCATTGCAACAAATGCAAAGGTTTCTGAACAGTAAATACCCTCAAATTAGGAGAATCCTTTTGCAACTAAGCCAAACTTATACTTCTCAACTGAACCTTCTACTTCCTATATGACCTGCCATACATGGTCAGATAAACAGGGATGAAGTCAAAAGTGTTATTTCCATCAAGAAAAGATATTTTTCATCCATCATATCATCCTATTTAGTTTACCATATACACATCTAAAAGTCTATGTATTCTCCCAAACTGCATATACAACAACACATGCTCCAATTGTCTAAGATCTCACGTCTCAGGGGCATCATCTACCTCTGTGCAGCGAAAAATACTTTCAAAGGAATTGAAATAACATAAAATCAACTCAAAAACAAATAAAACACGACAATCGAGATTTCACAAAAAGGGGGTCAAACCATCACCAAATCCATCGACACCAAAGGTATGATGACCTCCTTGACGTGTAGATAAGCCCAGCAATGTCAGATTCAATGTGTGCTGACAATAATATTTGCAACATATTGGTCCTCTTAGATTCAGAAGATACATGCAATGATGAAAAATGGATGTGGGAGTATGAATAGAGTTACATGGATTGAAGGGTAAAGATTGATTGCATGAGATCAATGGAGGATCAATTGGTTCTCTACTAAAACCATGAGAGATTGCCAAGTGGCAACCTGGGAGAGGACATGAGGAAGGTGGTGGTTGGGAATGATACACTTGGAGAATGGTCAAGAACTTGCCATAAAGGCATTTCTTGTCCCCATAGTCCAAGTGAAGGAAGAATGGGAATAAATAAATTTTCTATTCTTTGATTGCGAGATATGAGGGGACACATGCAGTACCTCCGAAAAGAAGGAAGCCTAAGGCTGATTGGGGAATATTGGGAGGCCATTTATGGCAAAGGTTGATCCCTTCATGAGCAAATGATTAGATCATGATTAAGCAGATTAAGAACAGAATTAGAACACAAGTGAGAAATGTCAGAGGATGGGACACCTGGAGTAAGGAAATTTGGTGGGAAGGGTAATAAATGAATTCAATTAAATAAACATAGAATTTATTCAATTTAATAGGCAAAATGGACTAAGCAGTATAGTTTGATAGGTATATTGATTGAATTAATTACCTAGGGAGGCTGACTAAGAAAAAGAAAATAAATCGATAATTAATTAAATTATTACGAATTATTTAATTAATGGGATAGAGGGAGTAGATGAAAATATATTTGGTTTATTTTTCATTTTCCTTCCCTTTGCTTTCATTTATTATTGTTTTCCTCAGTATAGATAGTTATCTCTTTGGTCCTTTAACTTTTTGTTCTTATTTGGTGGATTGGACATATGTAATATTACTTTCTCATATATCAATTCTTCTGTCTTATTTCTTCGTTTATTTTAATTCCTTTCTTTTTTTCGCTTACTCATTTGTATGTATATGTATGTGTGTGTGTGTGTGTGTGTGTGAGTATGCATACACACACGCACATATATATATGTATATATATATATATATATATATAAGTTTACTTATTTATTTATTTATACTTGCTTAATTTTTATATACATGTATGATGTATAATTTTGTATATTTATTTAGGTGTATGTATTTATTTATTTATCTTGTTGTGGTTGAGTTTCCCTTCTCAATTTTCTGTTCCTTTTGGCTTTATTAGGTAGCTTCTAGTTTGTCTAATTTTTTAATTCTTTTTGCTCTTGGTCGTTTTGTCTTCCTTGGTTCCTTGGTCTCTATGTCTTCCCGCTCTCTCCCTCCTTTCTCCTTTTTTTACACTTGCCTCAGTCTGCAACCTACATTTTTCATGTTCCTTTGCTCTCCTGCACCCTGAGGATGGATCATGTAGTATGATCTGAAACACTGGTGATAAAAAATTGTCTACACAATCTATCCCAGAAAGAATATTATGCATCAAATGGAAATTGTCAATTTTGGGTGTCCACACTAGCATACTGCCTTCTTACCACCACATAGTTATAATTCTTTGTGCAAAAAGAGGTGCAATTGCAACTTATTGAATCCCCTTGCTTACATCATCCAAAAAGTCATCATCATCATGAGAAGCAGCAGGTCGAAAAGAAGAAATAAACGATGAACGAGAAGAAATTGAAGATGGTTACTCACAAGCTGATGAATATTATTCAACTTGAACATGAAGCCTCGAAAGTACTTCTTGGGTGCTTTGAACAAAACACCAAAAGATCTTTACGTCTTCATAATAGCTAGCTAGAACACAAGGTTGCCTCTCCTCCATGAGCTTGAAATTTTCATCAAAGATAAACAACCAAGTTTCATAGCCAAAGACAAAAAAGTGGGAAGAATTTGACTTATCTTTACTCCAAACTTCTTTAGGGTGACATTGTGCTCCACTTGATAAGTAGTACATCTCTGAATTCAATCACACAGTTGATGGCCTCAGCACAAAACCCAAGGCCTCTGTTTTGATTTGGTTCATCAAATTGGCAATCTATCAAGATGTGTGGTTCTTCATCTCTCCAACGTAATCCTACTATGGAATGTATGCAACTATGTGCTGCATCTAAATACCATGAATTGTAAGTGTTGTTGATCGGTGCTTTATGACCACACCAACACAAAACCCTCTCCTCTCTTGAACAAAGATCCCTTGTGTGCTAAGATTGCAAAGATTATTGAGGTGACTCCAAAGTTCCTACTGCGAACATGCAATTTTGTAATGGATATGAGCTCATTTGGCTTGATGTGTGCTAGTAATCCAAGGGGACTTGCGTTATTTCTTTCAAGAAAACTCTGCAGTTTCGGTTTTGAGAACTGTTCAAATAATTTGGTAATAAAAAGTATTTCAAAGTGTTTCACAATATGTACTGAAAGTAAACGTAATAAGGGTTGAGTGATCCGATTCTAATCCCAAGATCTTGAAAGCTAACAACTGCTCAAGTGAAATCTACCACAATTTGCTTTGCTGAAACAACTACATAAAGGAGGTGCAATCTTCAAACATTGTGCAAGCAATTTTCATACCATAAATTTCAAATAAACACCATCATAAGAACAATGCACATTTGATGACTGAAGTTAAGCGTTCACATTAAAGGCTCAGACCACCCTTACACTACATATAGAAATCATCCAATTGCAAAAGGTATGAGCAAATGATTTCACCAAAATAAAATTATCAATCTCATTCATTTTACAACTTCAAAGTAAATCTAATATATTAAGGAACAAGAAACCATTCAAACTCGGAAAACAATACAAGTAATCACCACACTTCAATGAGTTACTCTTAATTTCTGGTAGCTTGTAGCAGCAATCTCCCAAAGTATCTAAAGGTGTTATTTGCATATTTCCTCTTTTCTATGTGAATTCACTTGATCTAAATCCCCAACTACTTCTCAACAAAGACATTGAAACCATTAAAGTTGCTCAGGAATTTGCTATTTTACATGATAAAGCATGCCCATATACAACTTGGGAAGTTATAAATGTATGTATACTTAGTCTCGTAAAGCAATGCCTTTCGGAACGACCTCAGACCATTGTGTGGCAACAAAACTAAACAGCTTAGCTCTATGAGCCTTTCTCCTATCCAAATTTTTGATGCAGTAATAAACTGTAATAAACCGAGCCTGTTCTGGTTAAAGAAAATCAAGTTTGGACTAAAGGCAATTTGTCAAACAGTTGCCATGAATTCCTTGGTCTTTAAGTTGATACTGTGGTAATAAATCCAACTCTAGGAAATACAGTAATATGACTAATAGACTTTGCAAACAATGTGAAAAACTCAGGGCATAACAATGCTGATTCATACTATTTACCACTACAGCAGACCTTATACAATGATGTATCTATCCAGAATCATAGAGGAATAATAACTGAATGCATTTCAACGTACTACTTATGTTTACACCACTAACAAAAGTTCGTAAACACAACGAATGATAAATGGAACCTGGTCTAGTCATATATAGCTGGAAGTCTGCACTGTGGTCTATGGCATGCCTCCAATGGCTACGGTTCTGGGACTGTCAACTCCCATCACTCCAACACTCATCCTGATTTACTGTTATCAGACATAGCGTGATGTCTATAGCCCGTGACCCCTCTGTAAGTACAGATGTAGATGCTGTAACCAATATACTGGCTGCTAACCCTGCCGTCCCTTATGCTCCCTGCGGATTATGGTGTATAAACACCGACTGTAATATGCACTGCTGACGGTGACCCGACTTCCAGTAAGCTCGGTATACAGGTTTCTCAGCCACGTCAAACTCACCTCCCTCGGCTCTGGATATCTACTAACCTTGAATGTCATCCAGGCACCAAACTGTCAGACCAGACCTGTGCGTGCCAATAGTCTGAACGGACTTCAATCCTCTTTCCTCCTATCTGCCGTGGAGCTATAACCTCCTGAAGATCAACGCATCAGTTCACTCTCAGTTCTGAAAATACAATGTGAGTGCCGAGTTTGCGTCCAGCCTCACTATTTTCCTTAAGGATTTTCATCCTTAGGAAATATCCAGTCACATTCAAGCAACCTTTAGGATTTTGTAAAATAACATATATTCGTGATGTCAATCCCAATGTAGCTCCACGCTTTTATAACCTCGATATGAGGGAAGACACAAACGACTAGGCAATATGAGATTAAAAGCCAATTTCGTCTTTTAGTCACTTAAGTTACTTTATAACTTTATAATAACATTCAAATATTTAAATAGATCACTTAAGTCACTTGAACTTTAATATCTCTTGAAATACTTGTTTGATTGCCATGCCATCTGAAATAGGAATCTCTCCTCATAACTCCCCATGTGACCAAATACACTTTCTAAAAATAGAAAGGCTCCATCTCTATTACTCTTGACTTACTATACATAGTAAGTATGGCAAATGGAGTCCAAATGATATCGAACAAAGGCCAAATGCATAAATCGCTGAATGTTGGAGATGAATCAATCCTCAGAAGACCCTTTAACCATTCTCATTAGCCTACAAGGATCCAATATTAGGCTAATCCTTATAATTCTGATGCTAGCAACAAATGGGGACATTACAGTCCTCCCTTCCTGAGATTGCTTGCCCTCAAGCAATCGAGCAATCACAGCGAACTCCAACCTCCACCTGGATCCCAAATGAAGTAGTACGTGACACCCCTGTTAATATTGAACCAACTGCATACCACTAACATCATGAGGACCAACAACATAACCTGCAGTATAGCACTCAAAATGTGTGCTAATGATGTAGAAGTTAGAATATCACTAGAAGAATCCCCCACAAGGAATATCTTCATCCTGGTTCTTACCCATATAATATAAATTGGATTGGAATCCTAATCAATAATCCCTTGAAGAGACGTAGCTACAGGAGAACCATATGCACTCATGCCAACTGTATCAACCATGGGTGTAGCCACGTCAAAATATGTGGACACAAGAACATTACTAACTGCCTCAACACAAAACTAAATCTTTACAAATGGTGAAAACTAAGCCCAACTCCACTCAGGTGAGTAATCAATATCAACCTCAAACAACGGATTATCATAAGACAATGTTGCATCCATGTCAAATGTAGGACTATTCATGAAGTGAACATCAACACTTTGCTGATCGATAGTATAACATGACACTATCACTACATCACTCACCTCATCAACAATAACAAGTGTACTATCATTACAGCACACATATACAACTGCTTGCATACTGCTAAACTCCTCATTGAATGGCTCAACCGACACAGAAGTGGTTGCAAATATGACAGTATCCTTGCATACTTCTACTCCCACTATCGCTGCATCACCATCAAATACATGATTCGGAGAGCTCATGCCAACAACTGCATCCTCTGACTTAACCTGACATAAATCCTCATCACATTCTACCTCAATTGTGCCCGACTCATGCAGTGTCTCATAGGAAATGTCCCACAAATCTGAAGCCGCAACTGTATCATCACCTTCCGCTCTTAGAAAAAGTGATATCATTCTCTACTCAAATCTTGGCTTTAAAATTAGTTGGGTTATCCGTTTGCGATTTTGATTCATCTCATTCACTAGCACATTTAACTGTTTCATAATACCCTGTATCTCAGAATCTCCCTCCATTAGCGTAGAAGTATGCCTCTGTGGGTGCAATGAATTCCAAACCTTTTGTCACCATCCATAACATTGAAAACCAAATCCTCTACCTTAGGGTCAAAAGAAAAGGGATGAGCACTCCTCACGGTGTAATGCCGATAAAAACTCCCAATCTCTGTCAAGGGCTCATCATCATCAAACTGGAAATCAGAAGATGCTTCCAATCTCTGACTTTGAACTATTGGTCAGGCAGGATCCTGGGCAACCCTCTCAACAAGCCCAACCACAAAATCCCTATAGGGAAGCATTGTAGCCAAGATCTCTACAATCTTCCTCACCAATCGTCAAATAGCACGAGGGCCCCAAATGAGAGCGCCCTCGGATATACTATATGAAACCTCCTGCAAATCCGAGCTCTCAAGCAAATACTCCATGAATGACTCAGTACAGTAGAAATTATATGTGGAAGCATCAATTTGCTCCCCTGCAATCTACAACTAATCTTTCTGAAAATATAACAATGCCAACTGTCCAATGCTATCAGTTGTATGAAAAGAAGAAATAGATTCACTTTCAATAGAAGGAAGCAAATCACCATGAGAACCCGTCTCCACTGATGCTCTCGCCTCCTCTGTACATACTACACTCATATCCTAGACGAATGTGTTCGCCACATCATCACATCCCTCATCCTCAACCGTAGAAGCAAACTCACCACCAACTACAATATGTAACTGAACAAGGTCTGCGACTGGTGTTGACTATACCCGTTCTAACTCCATGGTAACCTCACCCAACTGTGATTGTGACTCCTAAAGAGCCAACTAAGTATACTAAAGAGAGTTCACTGTCACCTCAAGCTCCCGAGTGAGCTCAACCACCTTTCTCCTCTTTCCCTAACGTCTCATAGCAGGTGCTACCCCACTCCAAAAGGTAATCTCTGTCATCAACTAACTGAGAGTAACTATGCATCAAGATCCTAACAGCCTCTCGAACCACATTAACCTCTGCTAGGGAAAGACTACTATCACCATGCTCATCTGACACAAGGGCACCCCAACCAAATGTAGCTAGCATATGCCGAATAGCATCATAATGATCAAGAGATGAAGAAATGTCACTATCACTCACCTTCGGCTGATAAGTCAGATGATGCCTTTGTAACCCCTGACTCCTATGCAAGCTTTGTGTCTCACTAACTGCACTATGATAGGAAACTGAATCAAAACTGTCCACCACAAGATCACTCATACATGTACTATCGTCCTTGTATAACTCTGCATCCAAGATACAACTACCATGTACCTCAAACAACTCCTCCGAAGAAATAGAAGCCCTCACAATCTCAATATCCCCACATGTCTCATCTTCCACCTCAATAGTAAGATCCTGGGACTCATTCAAAACCTCATCAGAGTCATCACCCAATATCTGACAAGGGGTATCATACCCGATGCAACTCATAAACAAATCACCAAAGGTGTCCATACTGTCTGCATCCCTATCACCTAATAGAGCCTAAACTATCGTCACATGACTCTGCACACACGACTCTATGCCAAGATGTGAATCAATAATGCTAGAGCATGAATCCACATCTACTGACTCCGCTGTAGCACCCAAATCATTGGCATCACAGCTAGGTGACTCCATACATGCATCGGTCCCACCTGAGGAAGCAACTGCCTCCTGCACTAGAGCAACACTATGACAACTCCCATACAAATCTCCAATAATAATTCCATCCTCAAGAGAGCCTGAAATATCAATAGTAACAACTGCATCAACTATCTCTGCATTAACTGCAACAACTCTAGGGGCCTCAACGTGCTGAAGTTTGGTGTCACTATCCACCAAGGGTACTAACACATCTACTGATCTTTGTGAAATGGGTCCATCATCAACACTACAGATAGGACTAGCAGGTGTCGTACTAAATACAGGTACATCTGCATCATAGACACCTGTCGGGGAAAACTCAAGCTTCCTTCTCTACAATCTCGATGTTGACCTTCTAAAGGCAGAAACCATATACCTCGTTCTCCTCTCAATCGTCTCTGGATCTGACAAACTCTCTCTTTTTTTATTTAAGTATTGAACAAAATTACAAAGGACAAATTTTGCTTAATCGGATCAAGGAATAAATCCCATTCATCGTACATTGCCATAACATTATCTAGTAATAAGTTTGGTGTTGCGGGTGGTGCTCCCTCTTCCTCTGCATTAAAAACGAGCATCAAAGGTCTGTCAATGCTCCGTATGGGGGGCCTAGCAGCTCAAGGTGATCCTGCCACACTACCACCTCCACTGTGATGACTCGGGGCTGCCCTATGAGGCGGAGCTAACTGCTGCATAGCACCTATAAGCTGCTGAAGTACAGTGGCTATATTGTTCTGCCCATCTCTAATAGCCCGCAATATTTGCCTTACTTCTAAATCCTGTTCAGTCTCATTATGAGTTATTTGAATGTTGTTTGCCTGTTCAGCCTATTCAATCTCTTCAACCTGTTTAGCCTGTTCCAAAAGTTAAATCCTCATCCACTGAATAACTATCCTCTATGTCGATTTGTTCTGAAGATTCTAACTGCTCAAGTTGGAAGTGACTAAATTTATAAGGTTTCCTCCTCATGTCTAACTATCATTTTTCCTGTTTAACCCAACCTGTTACGTGATAATATTTCCCACAAGATGGCAAGTCTTATGGCTCTGATACCATTGTAATAAACCGAGTCTATTCTGGTCATAGAAAATCAAGTTTGGACTAAAGGCATTTTGTCAAACAATTGGCATGAATTCTTGGGTCTTTAAGTTGATACTGCGGTAATAAATCCAACTCTAGGAAATACAGCAATATGACTAATAGACTTTGCAAACAATGTGAAAAACTAAGGGAATAACAGTGCTGATTTATACTATTCACCACCATAGCAAACCTTATACAATGATTCTGGGATCATAGAGAAATAATAATTGCATGCATTTCAAAATACTACTTATGTTTAGACCACTAACACAAGTTTGTAAACAAAATGAATGATAAATGGAACCTAGTCTAGTCGTATATAGCTGGAAGCTTGCACTGTGGTCTACGGCATGCCTCCAATGGCTACGATTCTGGAACTATCAACTCCCAATCACTCCAACACTCATCCTGATTTACTGGTATTAGACTTAGCGTGATGTCTATAGCCCCTAACCCCTCTGTAAGTGCAAATGTAGATGTCATAACCAATATACTAGTCGCTAACCTTGTCGTCCCTTATGCTCCCTGTGGATTATGGTATATAACTGCTGACTGTAATATGCACTGCTGAAGGTGACCGGACTTCCAGTAAGCTCAGTATGCAGGTTTCTCAGCCACATTAAACTCACCTCCCTTGGCTTTGGATATCTACTAACCTTGAATGTCGTCCAAGCACCAAACTATCAGACCAGACCTATGCGTGCTAATAGTCTATACGGACTTCAATCCTCTTTCCTCCTATCTGTCATGGAGCTATAACCTCCTGAAGATCAACGCATCAGTTCACTCTCAGTTCTAAAAATACAATGTGAATGTTAGGTTTGCGTCCAGCCTCACTATTTTCCTTAAGGGGTTTCATCCTTGGGAAATATCCAATCACATTCGAGCAACCTTTAGGATTTTGCAAAATAACATATATTCATGGTATCAATCCCAATGTAGCTCCACGCTTTAATAACCTCAATATGAGGGAAGACACAAACAACTAGGCAATGTGGGATTAAACGCTAATTTTGTCTTCTAGTCACTTAAGTTACTTTATAACTTTATAATAACATTAAAATATTTAAATAGATCACTTAAGTCACTTGAACTTTAATATCTCTCGAGATACTTGTCTGGTTGTCATGCCGTCTGAAATAGGAATCTCTCCTCATAACTCCCCATGTGACCAAATACACTTTCTAAAAATAGAAAGGATCCATCTCTATTACTCCTGACTTACTATACATAGTAAGTATGGCAAATGAGTCCAAATGATATCAAACAAAGGCCAAATCCATAAATTGTTGAATGTTGGAGATGAATCAATCCTCAGAAGACCCCTTAACCATCCTCACTAGCCTACGAGGATCCAATATTAGGCTAATCCTTGAAATTTTGATGTTGGCAACAAATGGGGACATTACATAAACGACGGATTTAGTTAAGAACTATCCAACGATGCAACCAAACACTCTTCAATCATGCACAATGGAATTCAATAATCACAAAACAATATGAAAATGAACTAAATTATTCATTCATTGCTACACAATGTAAAATTACATCAATGACTACTCCCACAAGGGCCCACAATTTGATTTCAGCATCAGCCTTTAGTTACAACCTAATTCATTCATTAAACAAGAATGTGAGTCCAATAATAGCCTCCTTAGGCTGATATTACACTATTCAAATCTCAGTGATTCTACCACCTTTCTTTAGTGAATGTTGATGTGGTAGGACTGCACAGACCAAAAACTTAGTACAATTCCCCACATACAAAGGATAAGAAGCACAGATCCAATATTAAATAATTTCACTCCTAGTGCCTGCATCTGCTTTCCCCATCCATACTCCATCCCTTATGTTGTGATTGCCGGATTCAAGCCAGAGATCGCACTATCTGAAGAAATATTTATTTGGTGAGATGCAACCTGTTGATGCGAGTTTTGTATCACTTACATAACATATGAGGATTTGAATATTCGATATGGGATATCAAACATACAACTCCTCTCTTGAAAAGTTAATGCTCATGAGACACGAGTATAACTCCAATGTTCCTTACACCGTTGGGTACTCGCTCAGTTTTATCGATGTGATTTGTTGGTAATCACATAGGCGGCCTTACGCTATTCATTCGAGGATGACGTGGACTTTGGTGGGATGAAGGTGATGGTGGCTCGGTTTGTGAAATGTGTGGAAGCAGATAATGTTGATGGTCGTGATGATGGAGGGTGTGTCTGCCAATGATGATGTTGATGGGAAAGCGATGATCGTGGGAGGTGAATGGATGAGTTCTATCACTTGATCTACTCTAACTTTCTCCTCTCTAAACTTCAACTACCCAGCTACTCACTATTCTACTCCTACTCCTATGAATGGAAGGTTAGCGAACGGACGTGGATCGAACCTAATGAGAGCTGACTAGGGGCCTCACTTCCACAGGTGCAATGATTCTAAGGAAAAATAAACTAATTTACCACACAAAGTTTCCCAACCAGCCGCTAGGATGCTAGTGGCCTAGTATTGATCTCTATCAAACATTTATCAATGCTACCATACAACTATCCATCTACTTTACTTTCACTTGAACAACTTAAACAATTTGAAATGAAATCTAACTAAGTGGAAGTAGAAAACATGCAATAACACCCAATGTTCTTAATCAACATGCCAATCGCAACAATGAAAAAGAGAGCATTTTGGTATTATCTTCGCAACAATTTCTCCAACCCTTTACAAATGAGAGCAAATGGCCTTTTATAGGGGCTAGAAATACAACGGACGGTGGAGATCAAAACAAGATCAACGATCCAGATTGGATCCTCAAAACCCTAATTAGGGTTGCCACCCCATCGGCCAATGAGAAGTTGCCACCTCATCAATGGACCAATGAAAAAAGTGCAAAAAGTGGCAACCAATGAGAAGGCACCAAAATGGTGGCCAATCAGAAATAGACACTTGTCCTATTCTAGAAGAAAGGGAAATTGCCACTTGGGCTTACATCAAATGATCTTTTAATATAACTCTTCCCTTTTCTTTCATCTTCTTAGCTAAGGCAATGAACTTAGCTAGCCTTTCATTAACTTCTCCCATAGGAGGACAAGGTGTGTGCTTCGCCTTGAGTTCCACTGACTTTTGTACAATCTAGCAATTAGGTAGAACAAATAGGAGCTCAGGTAGAATTGCCTTTGGTTTTCCACGGTTCTGAGTTGCAATTCTAAGTTCTCGCTTATGATCTTGGCCCAATCAAACCTTCTTTTTCCTTTCTCAATCTCATCAATGAAGAAGTACATCCAGTTTTCAGATCTCAACCCTTGAGCTGGGCCCATGATCCGACTGAGTAGAACAACGAGATCACCATATTCTGGTTTGAAATCTGCCATTGTAAGCCTCAATGATCTGTTAACTCCTTTCCTTCCCTCACGTATCCAATTCTGCTTTAGATGCATGTAATAGGCTCCTTGGTTATCTTGAAATGACTTAGTTGCTTGATCCATCATTACAATCGTCATGCCCTTGTACTGGGGAATGTTAAATGTTTCTTCAATCGCTTGTTCGCCAATGCTGGCCAACACTCTCTTCCCTTCATAAAAAATGATGGAATTACTGTTTAGATCAAATTTGAATGCACATTCCATAATCAATTCTGGACAGGGCAATGTGGGAGGAAAGGCCGCTGTGAGTACAATTCCACTCTTGTAAATCCTTTTTGCCAAGGGGGATTGTCCTTCCTTCAGTCTATCCCTCATCCGTATCATGTCCACTGTACAAATATTGGTGTCAGTTATTCTCTTCATTTTCGAGAAGAAGGAAGTATTGGGCATCATATCCTCTTTGTCTTTCTTAGTGTTCGCCCGCTTGGGATTCTTACTTGCACTATCATCCTCCATGCTCATCACCCTATTACGGGATGGTAGAGTGGTGGACCAAAAGGCAAGAAGAACCAAGCGGAGCAATTCTTAGACTCAGAACGAAAGATGGATGTTAGCTTAAGCACTCCTTGCAACTCTAAATGATGAAAATTCACCTTAACCGATAAACTTACAGCGACTTTTCGGAACCTAGGATATGACTTTCAAGTAGTTCAAATCCCTTTGCAAATAGAAATTTACACTCCTAAAACTATCCAACACTTGCCTTCTATGCAAAAATCAAACTTTCATATGTATCTCTTCTCCCAACAAAATTGCCAAAATCTGGTATAAAAATGAAGTCCTAAGTAGAAAAAAAATCAGACCTTCACCATGAATTGCTCAAAAATCAGAATCAGATCTGTCTCAATAAAATGCCAAAAATGGAAGATTTTGCCTTTGTCTCAAATTCGCCCATGCATGAAGTCTGAAATCCGCCCAAAATGCTACCTAAGGCACAAATCGCAGCTCACAAATGGAGGAGAAAACCACCAAAATCTGCAAAAATCTGCCCACAAGAAAAATCGCCAAGGTCTGAAAATGGAGAAATGCAAGCAAAAATCGCCCAAGCATGCAAAAAACTGCCTTCCACTAAATTCGCTTCCACAAAATTCGCCCAAGTCTGGAAAAAATCTGCTCCTCCACAAAATTCACCCACATGGAGACGAAGAAATGATTTGTGAATTCTCCATAAAGCTGGCCTACATGGTCTAGGAGAAAACAAAAAAACAAAAATCAAATTCAAGTTAAGGCCCACAATTAAATACTTAGCTCAAAAAAAATTAATTTTGCCAAAAGAAAATTGCACTTTTAAATTTACCAATTAGCTCCAATTGCAAAACGAAATTAAATAGCCTTGAGGGTGTTAAATATTTCCATTTAATGAGGGTTTAGTAATTAATACGTCATTAAATTTGGATGTTGGCTAACCAAAAGCCATTTTTTCAATATTAAATTACTAAATTCATTAAAAACTTAAAAGTTTTCAAGGCAAATTAATCCAATTAAAGTCAATTTTTGCAATTTCCTATCAAATCAATTTTGCCAAGCTAAAAATTAAAAAATTAACACTTTTCCCCATTTCAACAAAATTAAAAATTTTCACCAAAGAAAAATTTGAGATTTTCCAAAAACTTAACTGTAATTAAAATTTCTCTTTTGAGAATTATCCAAATTTACAGAGTTAAGACCAAATTTTCAGAAGAAAACGTCTAAGTACAAAATTCACAACTTTATCCTGCCAAGTTGAAATTAAATTAGAAAATTATTTGGCCTAAGGACAAAATTGATAGCTCTGGAAAATCAAGTTGAAACTGGGTGAAAATAAATCTAACCTTTCTCCCACTGGCCTAAAAGTGTCCAAGGCTCAAAATTTTCAAAACTCAAAATTGTTGGACAATCCAAAAATTTGCCAAGGCGATTAGAAAAAAGGGGGTCCCCAAAAATTTTGGGGCGATGGTGTGAAAACCTCACAACACAACCCTAACCCTAACTTGTTACTAGTATAATTTTTGGGGGCAAATTTCAAGACAAAATAGGTGGGGACATCAGAATCCTTTATCAAATGAATGTGAACCAGTTGATTTCTTTAATCCCTCATGTCAATTGAAAAGAGAAGACTAAATCTCACCATATCTCACCATATCTATTCACTGTTTATTGGCAAAACATCAGGTAGTTAATGGATGCCTCTAAGACTAAAGAAATCTGAGAGGATGCAGTGACTGTTGAACTACAGCAAACCTCCCATTAGCGATTTGTAGAATACTTGTCTAGCTGAAAAAACTCAAGTTCAAGAAGCTCGACAAAATAAGGGATCTTATCGATTTATAATAGAGCCTCGGGATAAAAGGTCAAAAAGCTAAGATCAAGAATCTTTCTTCAATGCCAGCAAAAACATATGAGCTACCAGTTGCAGGATTTTGTACATCAACCTTAGGAAGCTCCATAATACTAACCTTAGCATCCCACTGTTTGGAGGAAAGAACACTCATCTCTTATGAAATAATTTGATAGACGGAATAGTGAGGAAACTTGGAAGTTGAAAAGGGAAGTGGCCATAGCTAGCTGATGGAATCCAATAGCAAAGCTCTTATGTGATGTTTGAGCTTCCAATGAGCTCTAAAGTGAGAGTCATTCTAGAAGACCCAGAAAAAACCATACAAAATGGAACTGAGGATAGGTAGAAAATCCCATAGGTAAGTTAGTAAAGTGTGTCTATCTAAGGACCGGAGAGACATTAGTATCAAGATTAATAAAGAAATAAACCTAGCTTTGGAAGCTAAGCTAGTTCAAAAGAAAACCCTTTCAATCATACTGCCAGGAAAGCACTTAAGCTCCAGGATCCCAAAGTCAATTTTAACTATGAAGGGCCAACATAAAGATCCTCGAGGACGGAACCTGATAATGAAATCTGACAACAATTGAAATTGACAATCTAATAACATGTGGAGACCTATTCTAGCCCATTCATAAGAAAGAAATCATAATGTATTCAATCATCATATCAAGACAACTTCTTCAAACAAGCATAAAACACGTTAGATAAACATCAAACAACACCAATACATTCATGAAACTCTTAACTCCCTTGTCCTATATCTTCTAAACTCTTGTGTTGATAAAATGTAAGTGCTTTCAGTTTTGTAGCACAAAGCACAAGAGCTTATGGAGAACGGGGATGGTTGATTGATAATGAAGATGATGCAAGTATGGCAATATAATGATGATGGAATAGCAAATGAACTCTCAAAGATGCTAATATGCAAGGGCAATATCTCCAAGGTCTCAAGATCACACGCCTACAAGATAGCTTAAAATCACAAATGCATTAGGTCTCCAAGATGGCATAAGATGGCAGAAGACAAAAAAATGTCTTTTATAGAAGCCTCATGAAAATCAACATTTGAGATTAAGAGGTGCTAGGAGATTGAACAGGATTGAAGCTAAGGTAGGGTTTTCGTAGGAGTGAAGGAGATTAAGAGACATTAGAAAAATTAGTGGCTAGGACTGAGTAGTAGGTAGGAAAGCTGTTGACTTTAGTCATAAGAGGCAAATGAAGTGACACACGACAAGTGGTGCAGGCTTAAAATTTAAGAGTTGATCCATGTGAGTGATAGTGATTGACTAAAAGTAAATATAAAAGAAGTGTAGTTATGAATTTATAAAATAAACAAAGGTGTTTATTCCATAAATAGGAGACTTAAGAAATGGCAAATGAATAAATTAAACAAATAAGAATTATTTAATTTTTAGGATAGGAGGGTTAGTGAATTATTTATATAAATAGGGATATTTATTTAAATAACAGTCGAAGAAGCTAATGAATTAATTACATAAACATAACTGCCTATTTAATAAATAAATGAATTTTCCCAATTTCATAAGGCCATTTTTAGGTGTCTACAGAATCTTTAGAAAACCTAAGACAACTGCTAAAATGAGAATTAAGAACATGTAATAAAGTTTCCTACTGGGAGGCTGCTCCCTTCTAAACCATGGATGAACTCAAGAAGCCAAAACTGCAGAACAGGATAAGAATTGATGAGATGGTGAAAGTCATATTAAGGAGGCCAAATCTGGTTAAAAGGACTGAAAAGGCATCCTACCTGAAGACCAAAAAGAAAATGCAAGCAAGCTATCTAAGAAATTGTTCTCCCTTCACTTTTTGAATGAATATTTTTCATTTTAGACATAGATGTGAGCCATTTTATATGGATAAAGGATCTAACCTATACTGAGAATAATTATCTGTTTTTAGAACAGGTTGGACTGCTAAAGTTTTGGACAGACTAAGTATTGATGTAGTAATTTTCACCCTCATTGCTTATGTTGGCAATAGACCAGAAGAGACTTTACTTAACAATATGATAAACTATCTATGAATCTATTGAAAACTTCTTTCAGATGCATGTTTTCCAAAAAGAAAAAGAAAACCACACTCTAGCTCTGGTAAACATTATTTGTCATGTTCAAGTGCCTAACCTAGTACAACCATTAACTAAAAAGTTCCATGCATTCAGCTTTAACTGCACAGAAGTAATTAAAGTCATAACATACCTGTGTACTTTTCATATTCTTCTCCATTGTAAAATAACTTAAATGTAGGGTATGAATGAATTTCAACTTTTGAACAGACTGGTTTACTAGTGCTGCAATCCACCTGTGCTATCTCCACTGAGTCCTCACCTTCAACAGCCTTTCCAAATTCATCCCACAATGAATCTATCTTCTTGCTGTAAATAGAAAAGCATTAAAATTAAGAAATAAATCTAGAGTTCTTCAAGTCAGATAAGGGAATTGCAGCAAATAGAAATAAACTGAAAAAAACTGGCAAATTTCTACAAGAAGATGCAAGGATGCTATCAAGACGTACTAATTTGACAAGCTTAAGCTTTAAGAATATACCAGTGTTTGCACCATGGCACACAGAACTGAACAAACCAGAGAGTATCCTTCTCTTTTACCTGAATCAGAAAGTCATAAAAGGTGTTACGTCATGACCCTGAATAAATGGAAAAGGCAAAATCAGTTGCCATTATTTTGATCTGATGTACACCATTTTTACATGACAAATTAGACCAAAGAAGTTTACGCCTATATGATATTAGCCAGATCAATAACCTAGGATCCATTTCAATGGGGATAGTTTGAATGTAATCCTAAATTATTGGTAATTGTTTTCTCTTTACCTAAGCCTGTGGTTGCAGAGGTTGCATTTATTATTTCTTTTACCTTGACAAGACAAAGAAATTATGGAAATCAAAAATAGATGGACCAGGACCTATCAAGTATGCACAATTCTAGGACTTTGGAGATAAAGGCCAAGTGCATAGAATTTACAAATCCTATAGCTCCTGTGATTCTTAAACTATATTCAAGAGGTCCTTTAGTACAATCCCTATATTTCAAGATGATTCATACAGGTTACAGAAGACTTTCAATCCGAAGAAATTATAAACCATTCTTGTTTGATGCTTCAAGCCACCTAATTGGCTTCCTCCAGAAAAAAATAGACAACAGAAATCATCAGCTACCCTATAATTGCCACACAGAGGTTTTATTAATTTATTTCATGGTTTCCTGCATATGGTTTTTTCTGGGTGTAGAAATATTGAAACTCTAGGCATTGGAACCATCCTTCCAGCAAAAGGATTCTATACTGTCCAACTGATATGAGCTTGTGCAGGATATCAATTACCTCCTACCTTCATTTTCTTTATGGATAATTTTAGCATTATTTTCCCAGACAAACACCATTATCATTTTGAATAGAATCCTCGCATTCACTTTCACACCAACATAGGGTTGTCGAGCTATTAACAGATAAAGCTCACTTCTACCGCTCTATTAGTATCCCAATAAGCCACCTATGAGACTTCCTCACATAAAAATCATTACCATCTCATGTATTTTGTCCACTATTTTCATTTCAGCATGCCTTTTAAAGTGATAGAAGCTAACAGATTTTGTTCATCTGTGCTAATAGATTTTGTTCATCTGTGCATTATTTGAGATTGGATTTATTATGTGAGAAAAGCATACTGATCCATCCATGTGGGGCATAAAGGATTAATACTGTGGATGATTGGACTGACTTGGATTTCAAACCACATGATTCAGATTACCATACATTTGGCATAGGGTGGTCATTAATATGAACCACTAGAAAGGTTAAAAAGCCATGACAATCATTATCAATTCCATTAAGAATACATGGTTTGTGTTATTGAGATTCTTCATCTAGTTGGTATATGCAATTTATTCTATTGTGTTGGCAGGATACTGCATATGTGACTTTTTCTAACAGTCAAATGCATATAACAATCGAGACTATGTGACCAACAGTCAAGTCCACACGAATTGTAATGGTTGAGGCATTACATATGCTGTTGTAAAATAAGACGAGAAAATATGAAAAGAGAATATAGAGAGGATAAACAAGGAGTTAAGAAGCAATATATGGCAGCTTGTAGAAGATTGTAATATTGAATAAAGAGAGAGGCTAAGAAACATTTGGACACCATGAAATCTAATGCCCCTAGCCCCTTTTTTCCTCAATGTATGCTTTCTATCTATTGAAGAAACTTTCCATTACCATAAGCAACAATTTGCCACACTTACACATAGACAGCTCTACATGTTCCTCTACCAAGAGAATGATAAATCTAGGATACCGATTCTTCTTGCATGGGCCAGGCTTCCGCATCCGAAGCAGACGGATCCCGGATGCATCTAGAAGCCCTACGGAAGCTGGCTGGCTTCCAAACGCATCCGAGAGCCTGTGGCTGGCTTCCGGCCAGCTTCCACAAGGCTTCCGGACGCATTCAGGATCATTTGCAAGCCTAGTGGCCAAAAGGCCCAAAAAAAAAACCACTTAAGTTGCCCATTCAACACATGTTTTAATTGCATTTTTTAGATTTTTTTTTGCTATGAAACCCTAAAACGACCCTAAAGGTGAATATTGAAGCATTCACAACTCATTTTGGAACTTTGCTTGCACCTACAGCCACTTCTCATTTGGTCTCTAGTTTGCATTGTCATTGTGAAGCCAAGTTCAGCATTTTCAAAGAGGATTGATCGAAGAGCAAGAGATAGCTTTCTCAAAGGAGTTTAAATCATTCAAGGTAAGTGATCAATCCCATTCTTGAGTATTTTGATGAATTTTTTAAAGTTTTTGATGAATTTTTTTCAAGTTCTTGAAGAATTTTTTCAATTTTTTTTTTTGAAAGATATGTAGAAGCAAGTTTGGGTATCTATTTTAGTAGTTTTTTCTCACTTCTTTCCACTTGTATGCATAATGTTCATAGTTGTTAGGACCTAATTAAAATTTATTTATTTTCTTATAGAATAGGTTGCAAAAAACTAGGCAAGAATGGATACCGGTGGTAGTGCTAGTCGAAGTTCAGTGGGGGTCCAAGGAGAGGAAGGGACTGATAATTTCAAAACTGATATAGGATCTCCTTTGTGGAGACATACAACACAAATATCACAGGTTGCAGGGGGTGGCTCATACTATTGGAAGTGCAATTATTGTCAAAGTAACAAAGGAAAACCTTTCAATAGCTCATATTCCCGAGTGAAGCTTCATTTTATGGGCCCTGTTGGCAAAGGATATGGAATGTGCAAAGGCAAAAATGGTATTGGGATGACTAGTATAGAAATACTTTCATTTGTAAGAGAACAAGAAGTTGTTGATGCATTGATCAATAGATCAAAAAAAAGCTACTATCAAGGTCCATCCTCAAAGAGCAAGATGCATGCACCTGCTAAACCAATTACATCCTCCCAACACCCATTCTTGCAAGTACCTATGCTAGGAGAGGATGAGGAAGAAGTGGGAATTTCAACCCGCAAAAGAGGCCCATTGCACACCACATTGAAAATGGAGGCAAGAGACCGCGTTGATGAAGCTATTGCACGTTGCCTCTATGCGAATGGGCTTCCTTTCAACTTGGTGAGATCGCCATATTGGAAGGAAATGGTGGCAGCAATCAAAGAATCACCAGCTGACTACACAAACCCAGGGTATAAAAAGGTGTGTACGACTCTATTGCAACAAGAGAAGACACATATAGAGAAAGACCTTCAACCAATCAAAAAATCTTGGAAAACTTCAGGTCTAACCATTATTTCAGATGGTTGGAAGGATACAAGAAACCGGCCACTGATTAATGTGATTGCAATTTCCCCCAAAGGGGCAATGCTTTTGAAGGTTGTTGATTGTGAGGGGCAAGTCAAGGATTTCAAATTCATTTCTAGAATTCTCATAGAGGTCATCGAGATGGTGGGTAGTGAGAATGAGGTATAGGTAGTCATAGGCAATGCCAAAAATTGTAGGGGTGCAAGTGCTTTAGTTGAGAGTCAGTATGAGCATATTTTTTGGACCCCATGCACTATTCACTCCCTTAACTTGATCATGCAGAGGATTGGCACTCAAATAGATTGGGTGAAGAAAATATACCAAGAGGGGGAGGCCATACAGATGTTTGTGACAAACTGCCACATGTCACAATCCATTTTTAGAACATACTCCAAATTGGAGTTGCTTAAGGTAAATTGATTTTTTAAAATTACTAAGTTTCATGGATTTGTAATTTAGTTAAAAATTAAAATTTATAATTATATTGTCAATTGACATATTGTTAACATGCTTAGGTTTCTGAGACCCATTTTGCATCTCATACAATTGTTATGAAATGACTCCTCAAGGTAAAAGATGCATTGGACCAAATGGTCATCGGTAATCAATGGGGCATATGAAAGATCTCAAATTTAGAAAGAGCACAAAGGATTAGGGATTTGATCATGAATGAGAGTTGGTGGGCTCGTGTGGCATATGTATTGGATTTTACCGAACCCATCATGACTATGCTTCGTTTTGCTAATATAGATACACCTTGCTTGGGGATGTGCATGATGGCATGGACACCATGGTTGAGAAGGTAAAACATTCTATACAAGCACATGAGAGTCACCCCACACAAAGCGGAGCCTTATGCAAACAAGTGCAAACAATTATCCACCATCATCGGAATAAGATGACTACCCCATTGCACCTCCTTGCATATGCCTTATCTCCTAGATACTATAGTGAGGAGGTAGTTGGTATGTCGGGTAGAGTTGCACCATTTGCGGATGAGGAGGTTACCAAGGGGTGCCACAAAGCTCTTACAAGACTCTTCCCACTGGAAGAAACGCATGAAAAAGTGTGGGAAGAATTTGGGTTGTTTGCTTCGGGGTTAAGGCATTCTCCATTTGCACTAAAGGACTAAAATAGAATGGGAGCTATCGCATGGTGGTACATGTATGGTCAACATTTCAAGAATCTTCAACCCCTTGCAATCAAGGTTCTATCACAAGTAAGTTTTCTATTTAAAATTTGTAAATTTATTTTAAAGTTTTATGTTTACACTTGTATTCTAGAATTTAGTGTTTCACACATTCTTTAAAATTAATTTGCTTTTCATTTGTATGTTTTGTGACAACTATCTAGATTGCTAGTTCTTTTGTTGTTTATAGGAATTGGAGTACATACTCCTTTATCCATTCAGTGAAGCGCAACCAGTTGGGCTCCAAGAAAGCTGAGGACTTGGTCTTTGTCCACACCAACTTGCGTCTTTTGTCACGTAAGAACGATCATTACAAGGAAGGGGCAACAAAGCTTTGGGATGTAACCCCTGAGTGTGTGGATTTGGATGCAACACTTCATGAACTTACTACAGTCGGAGATGGTGATGATGATAGCGTGGCACATGGTGCATCTAGCATAAGTGGAACCATGTTTGGTTCAAATGATCTTTCAGCAATTGATGAGAATGTGGACTTTCTTCCGAATCCCTATGATTCAAACTTTGATGCATATTAGTTGAATGAATCTTCAATCATTAACTAAGTTTTTTTTTTTTTGGAATCTTGAACGTGACCTATTTGAACTTATTGTCTAAGACTAAACTCTAATGTTGGACAAGCACATATTGATATATCATATGAATTTTGAAATATCTTGAATTTTGATAAAGGGTTAAGTATCATAGTCATACTATATATATATATACATTTCCTCCCACATCTGGATCCAAAAAAAAAATCCCCGCATCCCATATCTGCTTCCGGAATCGGTAACTTAGTGATAAATGTTTGAATTATATTCTTCGTAAAGGTACATCCACAAATTTCTATAATTTTGAATTAATAACGTAATTATAAAATCAATATTGTGAATTTTTTTCATGATAATTAGAAAATCAATATTGCGATTTTGTTTTCATGATTTATTAATTGTTCCTTCACATTCTGCTAGACTGTGTGTGGTCAGTTCTGAATTAGGTTATTCAACTCAAAACTGGTAGATATAATTGATAAGTTGATTGCCATTCATTTGATATGTAAAACATATCATTGGCTAAGACATGTTCTCCTTGACTGTTGGTGAATCTGCAATGCGCCTAGGGTCTCCCTTCAGACCAGCCTTAAATGTGAGATTAAGTTAGCCTCTCATCAAGCTTAACTCCCAGACCAAACGTCACTATCAATATTTTGCCATGGGTAATTTCATAATATGTAGAGCCTTTCACAACTATCTGTCTCAAGAAATATAGTTCATCTTATGATAGTTGGGAAATGCTTGCTTGTACAGAATTTTCAGTTTTAGAATAAGCTTGTTTTTAACAGAACTATTGACTGATTTGTGGATTGTGTGGATCACACCTGTGACTAGTACAAACCTACATGACTTGAAAAGAGATCACATTATAGTAGGTAAGCTGCTCCTGAGTACCTGCGAAATTGTGAAATAGATATAAAATCTTACACTAAAGAAGATAAGGGATCAAGACAATTGTAGCAACAAATTGCTATAACCCTCTCAAACAGAAGTGATATTGCACTCTCAGAATTTTGACAGTTCTACTCACAAGATCTTTTACAATTACACAGAAGAAATTGACTATGGGACTAAGTTATTGATCCAGATATGCATAGGGGTATAGGTAGACGAAACAGATTTGGGTACACAAGTACGCAGTTTTCTCCCTTGGGTATGTGTATGAATGAATGAATGATTTTAATGACGTCCACAAGACCACAGCAATCTAAGGGACCAAAAGAATGCAACACTAAGCAATTTCCATACTCCTTACCATTGCCAATCTTCTAATATGGATCTTAACCAAAAAAACCCATAGTTTGCTTGATCTTGTCAACTTCAAATAAGCTATGCATGTTGTCCTCCTTTAGGATGATATCATAATAGGTTTGGATGTTGTCGTAAGTTGTGCACTCAAATAGAAAATGCCATTCTGTTTCAATAGCTCCCATCCTACAAAACATGCAAATCCTCTCCTCCCAAACCTCTTTGGGCCTCTTCCATCTACCGCACCTAAGGTGATGGGCTCCCGTCCTCAATCGTGCCAATAACAACCTTGCCTTCCCTTTAATAGCAGCCCAATGATACACTTTCTTGCCACTATCCGTGGTTGGGTTGAATTCTCTAATGTAATAAGCCTTTTTTCTACCAATGTTATTATTCCACATGGCACTTTTTAACTTCTCTCTAACAAACTTTTTTATGCCCGCCCTGCACCTTGATGTTCCATTTATCCATCCATTTAATGTTTTGCTTCATCCATGTTTTCTTCCTACGGTTAAGAGCCTCTTCTTTCACAATTCTCGGCCAACGATTGTCATGCATGTTTTCAATCTTCTTTATGTAGCAAAGTAACTGAATTATCGCTAAAGCCTCTAATGGAAAAGCGTCGGCCTCCAACAAAAAAAAAATTATAGGGAACGGAAGATTTGACATTGAGATTGCTTGTGATTAAGTGTTTATGCATTCTCTCTATTTGCCTCCATCCACATTTTAGCATGCTGCCTCACAGCCATAAAGAACCACCGACATGACCAGCAAACCAAAGAAAGTCTTCTTGGTTTTCCAATACCATTGTTTTGCTATCCTGCATCTATTCAGAAGCCAAAATGAAGCTTTCCAACCCCCTCGAATCATTTTCGCTCTACAAGTTTCCCAGCTGAGTTTATAATAAAAGTCAATCCCAAGGTACTTGTACTCTTTCACGAGTTCTAGCAAACTGCCTTCGAAAAGGAATGTAGTATGCTTTTCTTTTTTCCTTTGAGAGAAATTTATGACTTAGGTTTTGGAAATATTCACCTACATCCCAACTTCCTGGCAAAATTTCTCTAAGGCCCCTAAATGATCTCTTAATCCTTGCGCCGTTTTTGCTCTCAAAATAAAGTCATCGGCATACAAAATAAGCTTCACCACATACCCTGCCAACTAAACACCCTCCCCCTCTATATTATCTAACCAAGTTTCTAGATTATAGATGTACAGCCCAAGCAAGGTAGGAGATGAAGGGCATCCTTGCTTATCACCAATGTCACTCCCAAAACACTCAAACATATCATCACTAGTTCTGATTTTAGCTCTAACTTTCTCATATAATATATGCATTGTTGCTCTATATTCATCTGGGATGCCTAATTCTTTCATTCTATTCCATTACTTGTCTCTAGGCACCGTGTCAAAGGCTTTCTTGAAGTGAACAAAACAGCAGTAAGCTTCTTCCCCCTCATTGTCCCACACTTTCTCTATTATGTGTCGAAGAGTGATGCAATGATCAATGGTGGAGTGTCTAGGTCTAAAACCTGCCTGCCCTCTTGCTCTTTTACCTTCACTTTCTGCCCATTTCTGATTCTACACTCTATCATGCTCCCAAAAAGTTTTATGAGAAGTGGGTTAACCATAATAGTGCAGTAATTCAATAGATTATTAATATCCCCGCTCTTAAAGAGTGGGATAACCACACTAGTAGTCCAATCTGATGGGAAACCCTCGCAAGCAACGCGATTGAAAATATCCTTTATATGAGACGCAAGGATTTCCACTCCCCATTTTATAAATTCAGCTTGCATCCCATCAATGTCACTTGCTTTACCACTTGTCAATTTCTTTATCCCTATTTTGATATCATCAACTGTGAAGATTTCCTTCGAAATATTCACATTAGGAGGATTGTTCTCCTCTTGCAGGTGCTCGATAGCAGCTTTACATACTCAAGACATTGTGCATCCGTAACGTTGTTATTTATTTGTTCTCTCCTGCTGTAATTCTTTCCAAAACTTCTTGGGGTCATGCTTTTCTAGGGATATTAACTGTTGCCTTCTTGCAGTAACATACTCTACTTTTTTGGTGTGAATAAGTTTGGTATACCATTTTTTGATCTCTTTGTTAGTTTGTTTCCCTTTCATAGATCTCTTTGCTGCCTTACATTCCTCATCATACCAAAGATTCGTTGGAAAGGTATTAGTAGTCCTCTTTGTTGTTTGACCTTTTACATGCATCTAAAGCCTTATGAATAATAACGGTCAGCTGGCTGCTATTGATCGGTTCACATTCCACATTAACCTTGTTACTAGCCAAAAGATTATAACTTTCACAAAGTTGTTGTTCAAGCATTGCACTGAAAATGACTTTGTTCTCTTGAGTTAAAAGAATTTTGCCTTTGTTGGTAGTTGCCTTTTGCACGTGAGTATCATGTTTATTGTGTGGGCTGTGTGAAACGAAGTTCATCTTAAAACATAAAGGCATGTGGTCAGACTTCATCTCTATGGGGCAAACATCGATGTTAAACTCAAGCATTTTAGCTATAAGATTTTGTGAACAGATTACAGTCAACCACACTTTGGCCATTATACGTCTTGCATGTGATACCCCCTTATTTTGGCCATCTTTCCAACCCATTGCAAATAACCATACCAAACACATTGCACAGACCAAGTAATTCAGACCTAAATTGCGAAACACCCCCATTGCCATCCTCAGAGGCTCTCTTCTAGAGCCTATCACTACCTTCTTCCAGCCATAGAGAATTATTTGTCACTTTTTCACTGTCAATCAGCTGCAAGGATTGATTATTAGCTGTCCTAGCATTGAAATCCCCCACTAACATTATATCTCCAATGGTACTGAACTGTAAAATGTCTTTTTTCAGTAATGCATAGGGGTCTTCACCGTCCAAGTTTCTCTTCTTATAGAACTTAAGTTTTGCGGAGCAAAGTAACAAGCAGCCAATCTGAAATTTATTTTGTTCACTGATATTTGCAGCCAAATATATACTGTTTATTTGGGTCCTCTTTCTCAAATTTAACAATACCATACCACCTCTCACGAAGTAGCACCGTAATCCCACCATGCCCTTTACCTGTATCATTTCCTTTATTCCAGACTGAATTTTTTTGTAACCTTCAAAAACTGGTACTTTGCAACCATTGCGCTCATGAGTTTCTACGAGAATAATAATATCTCTTTCTTCCAAAATAGGCCCCACCTCCAGACCCATTCTCCATGGGTATATGTAAATGTATATGTATATGCATATGTGTATGCATACGTGTATGTGTACATGTATGTGTATATGTGTATGTACATGTATATGTATATGTATATGCATATGCATATATATATGCAGTCAAAATGGGAAACCTACAAACCCATCATACAAAACCATATCAGAGAACAAGAATACTCAGCTCTTACATGAGTCTGATTTGTGATCCAGGTAGATATTCCACACTTTGAATTATCAACACGTCCTGAATTCTCCAACTACTAAAAGGCTGATGAGCTTGTTTTTGCAGAAAGACTTGCAGAAGACAGTACAAAGAGTGCTAAAACTGATTTGTCTTTTCAAAACAACATTAATGAGGATGATAAATGGTAGAAATTAGGAAAATATGGTTTGAAATGAACTTGATTGGCCCAGGTTTGCCCAAGATTCCACCCAGGCACCTGGATCTGCTGTTCCGAACCCCAGCAAATCTGGACACCTGGCCCAACACCTAGATGTACCCAGGGGCAAACCCAGACCTGGATTGCACCCGGCTCCACACAATCCAGTGTCATAGCTGTGGGAAAAAAAAGTGATTTAACCCTGTAAGATAAGGAAGTATCATTCTTTAAAACTGCTTGTTGCACCCAAGATGCCTGTTACACTTGTAATCGTAAATCGCTGTCTAACAAGAAGAAAATACCATAAGAGACTAATCTAAGTGGCAAGTCATTAGCATGGTTACTATTAACCAAAACTGAAAATTTCATCCCTTCCATACTTCCTTCCAATATTTCATCTTAACTCAGCCTCTGAATTCAGGTTTTTGTAACACAGTTCTTCCCTTCTGTAAGAACATTACAAACCTGAAAAAAGAGTTACTGCAGTTGATGACTAAGTAGCCTGCAAACAGCTCAAAGGGAACCCTTCTTTCCTCTTTTATCCTAAACTACTCTGGTCACAAAGACACAACATTGGAGTCACAAAACAACTATTCAGAAATAAGTTAAGCGGGCCATGCTAAAGAAGTAAGCCAATTCAACTTTCATAGCAGAAACCCATATCAGATTCCCAGCCATGTTCACATGCAGACTTTCTGTGATACAACATGCTACAATTGATAAGGCCCGGTGCAAGAACTAAGTAACATACTGGGCCTTAATTGAAAAGGCCGGTTGCAAGAATTAATTAATACAACGGGCTTAAATTGACCAGACCAGGTGCAAGATTTGAGTCATAAACAAAATGCAATTTTGGGAGGTGTTAATAAAGCATTTCACTTTGGGTGCAGCAAGCATAAACTTATGAGCCCTAATGCAATATGGCATGCTTAAACTTATGAACCTTAGTGCAAGATGGCACGCTTAACCTGATGTGTCTCAATACAATATTCCGCATCCTTTTAGACAAGGCACAGAAAGTATAAGCTTATGGTGTATCCCAATTGATAAGGACAGGCGCAAAAGCCGGGTGCCTTGAGGTAAAATACATACCGTCAATCGGGGCATGTAAACCAAAAATATCCCCCTTGCAGTGTTCAGGAGGAGGTGATTGACAAAGTAATGATACCAATTAAAACTAAAATCGGGCAAATTTCATTCGGACATAGATGTGCCCCATTGCAAACCTACAATACAAGATACTTCCAAGCATCTACAGTAAAGCTCGATTTAATTAGTAGTTCCAAGGTAGCCATTTTGAAGGTAATCCTATCCCAGATTTATTTTATTTCTCTCCAAACGAAGCAAATAATTTGAACAACTAGTGCGCATTGAACAATTCTCCGTCAATTAATGCCCAGATCCCAGAAACTCTCGGGAATATGTTATACATCGAAGTCCAATGTTCAAAGATGTAGTGAAAGAGTAACTATTGCAATAAGAAACTGCGCAAGAAGAAAAGAATCCTACCTTGTCTGTGAAAGTGTCAGAATTAAGATGGATAACGTCAGCCCTGGCTGAGTAAATGCCTCCGACTGCAAGGAGGAAGATGCAAAAAATGCGCTCTGAGTTCACCATTAGGTGTATATGAGGAGCACAGAAACAGTTTAAACTTTTTTCCTTTTAGGATCCCAGCCAAACGGTGTTTCGCTATCCCGTGAAAAAAAATTTGGATCCAAATGCATCCGCCAGGGAAACTTAAACCAAAAAAATTAAAATAATTTATAAGAAGCGCCACTTTGCATCAAATGGATCAGAAGTCTTAGATTGTAGAAAAAGTTATGGTTTACGATTAATTATCCCATTACAAAAATTAAGGGGGGAAGGCTTAACAATTGCATTTTGTAACTAAACGATATTAAGTAAAAAGGAATAAAGAGCAATAAATATTGTAAAATTAAAAAATTGAAGATATATGATGGAGAATATTCTTTTTTACTTAAAAAAAAAAAGGGAAGGTAGTTTTATAGTCGACGACACTATGCCATAGTTTTTGGGTTTATGTATGGTGACAGTGATATGGGACTACCTCGTACTCTTTATTAAATATAGTTTACAAAATATTTATATCATTGTAATATTAATTCAAAAAAACTAATTAACTATCAAGGAATTTCAAAAAGTTTTCTATTTACGAAAATAACCATCAACCATATATCAACCATTAAGCATGATTCATATTACAATACAAAATTACTAGATAGAGAAAGTGTGAAAGCTATAAATTATTAGCAAATTTAAACTTTATCCCATGAGGCAATAATATTGTTGCTCATTTCAATTATGTCAAACTCAAATCTCCCCAATGGGGGTCTATCTCAGGAACAGCATATCGATCCCTTTTATGCTTATTTAGGTTCTTTATTTATTGCATCAACCTCTTCTTTGGTAATGTTCATAAATTCTTCAACTACATTCAATTCCTCCTTATCCAACATATCTTTACAAGTGTCAAAGAAATGATCAGACTTCATATTTGCCTTGTATATCAACAGCATACCTTCACGTACTAAAGTGTTAAATGTACTCGTTGGGATCTCTGACACTATAGAAACATGTATCATAATCTATAAGAAGGTGAGTTTAGGATTAAACTTGGTAAGAACCCTCCTTGATCCACGAAAGACATCATCGTTCCTCTTGGACCATAGAAACCATAAAACCTAACAACTTAGAAAAAAAAAATTGCATTAAGTTGATCATCAAAATAATCTATAAAAGTAGTAAGGACTTCAAATCAGGAAAGATTGGGTCAGGTATTCCATCCAACACGGGACCATGCAAACAAAGACCATATCAGAGAAGCAAAAGGGCATTCAAAGAAAACATGTGAAATAGACTTAGTGGCAGAGGAAATAGGGCACACATGGGGAGACATTCCCAATGAAGATAAAACATCCCCAACAGCAACTCTCTTAAGCAAAATTTCCCACACAAAACACTTATTTTTAGGTTCACCAAGGTTTTCCAAAAATAGTTATGAACTAAGGACCACTTGGACTTTGACCAACTATAACCCCGTGACTAATTTATCCATTGTATGATCTTTGAACCATCTTTGATTATCAAACAAATTTTCTTAGAATTAATGCCAAGAAAAGATTTTTTATCAACCCACTTCAACTAATCAATAAACTGCTCAGAAGTCATGATCTTGTTAGGAAAGAATGTGTCAATAGAGTTACAAATCAAAGTATATGTCTTCTTGTGAAAATGGTGAATGTTAAACTTAGAACAAAGTTCCTCCCACAAATCAAGATGGTTATCGATAAGGATATCACCAATTAAAGAGATGCTTGTTGATTGCCATATTCTAGCATAACAACATTGTGTAAGAGAAAGTGGTTTATGATTGAGGACAACCCCCTGTATTGATCTATCAATAACCACATAACTAGGAGATTTCCCACACGCATGTCTACCGATTCAAAATTTCCTCACTTGTGACTAAGCTTTCCATAGTGAGAAGAAAGAAACATAATCAAATGTCTTAACATTGAGCCCTCTCAATAACATGTCGTAGAACCCCAAGTTAGACTAGTTCTTTCCTTTCTTAGGTTTCGATCAAAAATATATAAAAATTGTCGTCACCTTCCATGGCTCATTACTATTGGTGGATTTAGAAATCCAATGAGTTTTTAGGTCCTAGAGACCCAATCCACCATGTTCCTTAGGTCTGTAGCATTAATCACAAGACACAATATGTCTCTTTTTACTCTCCTATCCATCTGACCATAAAAAAACCTCTTAGTATCATTTACAATTTATTCACTTGGTAGTTACAAAAAAACCATGTAGAACAATACTAAACGGTATGAGAAGATAAGACTTTTTGGACAATCTAGACCCTCCTAGATTAGAAGAGGAGATGAGTCTACTATTTAAGGTTCTTCTTTTCAACCTTAGGAAACATCCAGTCCCATGTATCTTTTAAAGAAGGGAAAATAGCAAAGGGGGGTTCCAATGTACTTGACTACATTTAAAGGCTCAATCCAACCCCACCCTTTCTCAACAAGCTAGTATGGAGGATTCTTAGACCACCCAATCATAGCATGCTTCTAGGGAGCCACCTTAGCACCACATGCAAGATAAGAAAAATCTAATTTATTTAGGACATCATTGAATTTGGCCTCGCTAAGCACAGGAAGAAGAGAAATGTCATAACATTATTAAGCATCGAGGAATGTGTTATTATAAGGCAAACTAATCCCTTTAATCAATGGTCCTAACTCAACTATTGCAATAATAAATAAGGAAGGGGCAATAGGGCCTCCCCACCTAGATGTTCTCTGAAGTTGAATGGGTTCAACCAATGTTCCATTAACATCTATCATAGTGGGAGAATCATGAAACAATATTTCAATCCATTTACAAAAGAAAGGGGGAAGATAAAGTCCATCATCATACTAATCACAAAGAGGCACTCGATTCTACCATAGGAAAATCCTACCCATCTTTCTTAGCCTAATGCATAGCTTTCCAACTAGTAATCAAATTCTCTAAAATGTATCTCTCTTTAATAAAACCATTTTGCACAACAAATATAATTTCCCAAAACTCCTATGATTCTCCTAGCAAGGATCGTAGTAATTATCTTATAAGACAAGTTGAGGAGTGCAATTGGTCTCCAATTCTTGACCAATTTTATCTCCCCCTATTTAGGAAGGAGTTTGATTACCTCATGATTTATGTTTGGCTGAAGAGTGCCTCTCTAATATGCCTCAATATACACATCCATTAATTATTGGCCAATCAAATCAATATTTTCCTTATAGAATTTTGCAAGGCATCCAAACCCAGGGACATGGCATTAGCTAGGGATTTAATGGTGATTTCAATTTCCCCGATACATAACTCCCTAGACAACATGCAATTATCCTATTTGAATATTCTTCTAGGAATAAACATCATACATTGCTCCTACTTAAGCACATTTTCTTTTTTGTGCTCTAAAGTAAATAGGAATCTATAGAGATTATAGAAAGCTTTGCCAATTTTATCTTCTGGATTATTTGTAAGATCACCATATAGGGTGATCTCTTAAATCATTTCTCTCTTTTGTTTTTGTCTTATAATGTTAAACAAGTAACTAGACCCTTGAGCACCTTCCTTCAATAATTTACTTTTTTCTCGGATGTTCTATCCCTTAATTCTGATATGCATAATTTTGATTGAATTTATTTTTATTTCGATTATTTTCCCTTCCAAGAAGACATCATGGCCTTAAAGATGGAGTGTAACACCCTGCTAGAGAACCCAAGAGAAATTAACATCTAATTATACTAATTTTGGTAAACAACTTTTTTTTGAAAGATTAAAAAAATCAAAGAGATAATAAAGAAGAAGCAACAACTCAAATACACATTGCATACATACATAAGCAATACAATAACAATTGCATCTCTTAAGGGTTTCATAACGTTGAATCACACACATAAGTTTTATTAAATTTAAGATTGATAAATAAACAAAGTTCATGTCATAGAATAACTACATGTACAAAATCACATGAAAGAATATACAAAGTACATAAGATGCCACATGGCATAACCAAAATGCATACTCATCCTCTACACATGTCCTCGGTTATGAAATGTTAAAATAATATACATCATGATAAGATACAACATCCCATAGGATCTCAAATATCCAAAGTACATAATACCATAATATGACCACAAAACATTATCACAAGTCTTTATAACAATAGAAGCATAGAACTATTGCACAAGGTACATCCAACAAGGGTTTCCAACTATCATATCTTAATGGTACGAGAATCACTACCACCCAACCTCATAGAACCTAAACGATCCACTCCCACCATGTAGAGGAGATAATCTCAAGTCCCAAATGGATAACAAATAATGTTGTTAAGAAATTCAACAAGAAACTTGCGGGGTGGAAAGGTAATATGATGAGTCAAGCTGGTAAAGTTACTCTTCTCAAAGCTTGTCTTCAAAGTATTCCTACTTGTGCTTTGAGCCTCTACAGGATTCCAGCTAGATATGCAGATGCTATTGATAAAATTCAAAGGAATTTTCTTTAGTTTGGAACAAAGGAAAAGAAGAGGATGGCCTTGATAGCTTGGAAAAAGATCTGTAAACCCAAACTGGAAGGTGGATTGGGTATTAGATCTATAAGAAGTATGAATAAAGCCTTATTAGCTAAACAAGGATGGAGACTCTATCATGATAATAAGGAATGGAGTTCCATTTGGAAACAAAAGTACCTTTATGAGGCTCCTTCCTTTTCTGATTTTCTATCTTACCCTAATATCCCTTCATCTTCTACTATTTGGAATGTGATCCAAGGAGCTAAACATATTTTAAATAAAGGATGTAAATGGAAAGTGGGTAATGGGAGTAAAGTCAGATTTTGGAATGATGAGTGGCTCTTGGATCATCCCTTGATTGAGGATTTTGAGGATTGGACTTTTGTTGATATATATAAACAAACTTATGGTGATTTTGTGGAGAATTATTGGATTAGTAGTGAATGGGTTAATATCACTGAGATTAATCATGATTTTTCCAGTATCCAATTGGCTTTGAATGGTCATAGCCTTTATCCACAAAAAGAGCATATTATGGTTTGGGGGATTGAACCTAGAGGATACTTCAAGGTCTCCTCTATTTTTAGATCTGAGGAGAAAGGAAATCCTTCAATATGGGCTAAAGCATGGATTAAAGGACTTATTCCTAAAATCAATATCTTTTTTGGGACTATGCTTCAAAATAAAATTCTGACTCTAGATAACTTGCAAAAAAGAGGGGTTTATTTGGTCAATAATTGTTGTCTTTGCAAGGTGGATTCTGAAGATAGGAATCACCTCTTTTTAAACTGCAGGTTCAGTCAAAATGTTTGGAGTCATCTCCTTCACTATTGGAATATTGATTGGGTTCAACATAACAACACTAATCAATATTTTTAGAGCTGGACATGTCCCACAAAGGATGTAGATATAGGTTTTCTTTGGAAGATTTCTCTTCCTCATCTTTGGTGGGGTATTTGGAAAGAGAGAAACAATAGAATTTTTAGAAATAAGGAAACTCCTGATTGGGTTTTGGGTCAAAATATTATCAGATCCATCAAAGAGGACTTCAAATCTCAGAGGAAATTGTTTGATGCAACCCAAATAAGTATACCTATGAATGGTAAAGTTACTAAGATAAAACAAGATGACCAAAGATAGTATGTAAAGTGGTAATCTCCACCTTTGGGTTGAATTAAAGGTAATTTTGATGGTTCGGCTAAAGGGAATCCTAGAAAAGCAAGAGGTGGGGGTATTTCGAGAGATCACTACGACAGGGTAGTGGATGCCACTGCAATACCTATAGGCAATTCTACTACTCATAAAGTTGAGGCTATGACTGCTTTGTCCACTATGAGGATGGCTGTGGAATCTGGATTTCAGAATTTTTGGTTGGAAGGAGATTCCCTTAATATTATTAACATGCTGAATAATAAGAGTTTGGTAACTATGAGTATTGAGGGAAGTTTAATGGAAATAAAAAACCTTATGACAAAATTTGATAATGTTTTTATTTCTCATTTTTTTTGTGAGGGCAACAGAGCTACTGATGGGACTACAAATCAAGCAATCTATAGGGAAATAAAGTTGAGATGGCAAGATGACCTAAACAAGGAAGTTGAGCTGACAACAATTGTTAATTATGAAAAGACACATGCTATTGAAGGAAAGACCACCCAAGATTGAGGAATTTATGAGGGGAAGTGATGGGTTTATGGTGGATTATCTATGTATCCCAAGGAGGTACCTTTGTGAAATTATGGATTGTACTTGGCACGTATGCAGGGTTAAGAGTTTCTTGAAAGTCAAATACACTTTACTTTTCTTGTTGATTTTTACTTCTCAGAGTAGTTGCAAGTATAGAGTTGAATACGAGATGGGAGGGGAAACAAGAAAGCAAGAGTCGAATAATTGCAAGGAATGGAAGGCGAATTCGGCTATGTGGGATATACTTCAAAAAGGGAAATTTATGATGTATATTGAGAAACTTCATGGGTATATGCCCCACATTACAGAGTATTTTTTTCAAAAATTGGATACAAGATAGGGTTACATTGCATTGGGTTACTGTGAAACTTTTTGAGGAATTTATCATAGAGATTACAGGTCTTCTAATGGTGGGACTTAAATTTAGCAAGGAGACCAACATTCAAAATGTTGCCTTCAAGAAATTTCCAAAAAGTGATGAAGAGGAGAAAAGGCTGGAGAAGAGTGGTGACTTCTATGACTTGAGCCAGATTAAGGTTATTTGGAGGGATGTTTTATCGTGCATTCATGAGTATTTCATCCTTGATGATAGATCTAAGAGGGTCCACAAGTTTCATTTTGTGTTCTTAAATCATTTTAGGGACAAAGATAGAGTCTCTTTCTCATTTTATTTGAATTACTCTTTGATTAAAAGTCCCCAAGCCCATAGGAAGAAGGAGTCACGACTCATGCTCTATGAGGGTTTAATTTTACTCATTGAAAATTACTACAAAAATAAGGTTGTTAAACCCTCTCCAAATGTGGAGAAAAAGTGGAAAGTGACTAGTAATGAACCTCACTCAAAGAAATTTAAAAGTGAGGAAGATACTAGTGATAACAAGAGTACCAAAAGGGGCAGTAAAAGGGAGATTAAAAAGAAAAATGTGGAGGAAGTTACGGATTCTAAAAATTCTACTGAAGATGATGCCAAAACGAAAATGGGGAACCTTGATTCCAACTTGGATGGTTATGCTAGGAGTAGAGGCATGTCTACCGACAAGGATAATGTGGAGGATAGTAAAGATAGGAAAACTAAGTCTAATGCAGGGTCAAAAGCTTTAGGGGATGAAGAGGGGAAACATAGTGACCACTCTTCTCCTCCTAAAAGGAATTCTAGTGAGGATAAAATGGACATGGATACTGAAAAGAATAATGAGGGTAAAGTCCTTGTCATGAAAGAGCACAACTTGAGCAAGGATAATAAAGATAAGCCAAATCAGAAGTAGGACACAAATACCGAGCTCCAAGTCAATATAAAGGAGAATGAGGATACCACTATTGACTCTACGAATATGGTAGATGATGAACGCAAAGATGAGTCTCATCAAGTGAAGTTATCTTTCCTTCACATTGCTAAGCTCAAAGTTGAGGCATCCCTTCAAGGTGATTCTTGGCTATACAACGAGATAATGGTTCTTAAGAAAAAAGTTGGGGATATTCAGAAAGAGTTGGATCACGAACGTGCTATGAGAGCCCATCTAGAAAACCAAGTTGGTAACATTCTTGAAAAACTTTAGGAGTATGAACTATAACTGTGTAAATTAATCAAGGATAGTGGGCAAAGGATGGAGCTAGTCACTTCCAGTTTATGTGTTACGACAACCAGTTTGGGAAAGAAAAGCAATGAGGAGATTATGTCTATAGATATTATTGGGGTGAAGAGTCCAGGAGGACCAAGTAAGAGAACTAGGTAGAGCATGAGGAAAAATGTTACGGAGGCACCTGGGGTTCCTGACTCTACCATGGTTGATATTATCTAGAGTATTGCAGAGGCAAGTAAGGAGGTGGAGAAGATCATAAAAGAGTTGTTGTAGGTGATGGTTATGGTCGTTGGTGTTATGGTTGCTAGTCTGTGCTATTTTACTAGTTCTATTTTTATTTCAAGCTTTTTGATTAAACTTTAGGTTCCAGGTCCTTGTAAAACCTGGATGTGTTTTCTACTTGGTTTACTCTTGCGGTTTCAGGTCCCTATAAAACTTGGTCTTTTTTGTTTTTGTGGTAAACTTTAGGTTTCAGGTCCTTGTAAATCCTAGTGGTGCTTAATGTTGATCTTTATCTTTTGTTAAAGGGTTTTGGGTCCCTTCAAAACCTATTTTTACCTTAATCTAAAACAATTTGAAAGTTATAACAAGAATCTAGGTAAACGAATTCTGATAGCATTCTATATCAAGGGTGCCAAGTACAGAAAGTAATATCTAATCCTAGAGGCAAAAAAAGACATGTAGGAAACCTAATATGTATATGGGAAAGTGTCATCACATGATCCAACTCTAAGGTTATCCTGGTAGTCTCTGTAGACTTTAGCCTCCTAGTGACTCTATATGACATCAGTAATCCTTTCATAGAAATAAGGAAACTAACTAGACAAGGTCACAACCAAGCATCCTCTCTACTCCCGTCCTAACCTGTACTAGCACTCAAGGTATGGGTGAGGTAACATACTAACTCTTTTTAATTCTTTTTAACCCATTAATATAATTATTGTTACTTATTAATACAACTTACAATGATTTATCCTGGCAGCATCTTTAGGGATTCGACCTCCATTGCAAGCCACTTCCCATAAAAGTACATCTCATAAAGTTAGAATAATCACATCAGTTCTATCCGAGCAACTATAAATCATCAATAGATGACCGATCAAAACCTCAAAGGATACATCAAGAAAATCACAACACACGAGCTTTATATAGAAGAACTGCATCTCATAACAAAACCACATATAAAATCAATGTTGTCACAAGTCACTAGAAGGCGATACTCACAAAACCCCACCTCTGGTATACATTCCTAGTTTGGCCCAACTACAAGGATCTCCTAAAACCCATCACCAGATAAAGACATAACTGTTAGCATGAATGTTGATGATATTCCTATGGGATAATATGTTAGCATTTCTAGAGATATGATTTAGTACTTATGTGTTGCATTCATGAAAATGTTTGTCATTTATGTCAACATTTGTGTTATTATGTGAAGTTTATTAAAGTTGCAAAGGAAGTTGGTGCAGCCAATGGTCAACGAGTTGGGTTATGCATAGTTAGGAGTATATTTAGTGATATATAGAGATGCTACATTCATGAGCACAAATAGAAATACAAAGATATGTCAGAGTTATGCAATGTTTTATGGAGTCAAATTTCAAAAGCAGTTTCTGGAAAGAGTGTACTAGTAATTTGATTATATCTTATAGAAGAGATGGAATTTGATTAAGTGAGCTTAAAAGATGGTCAGAGATATGTTTAGGATGCTACGTTCCACATGGAAAAGACTGATGTTCATTCTGTGAGGTTTGGCAAAGACTATTCAAAAGATATTTCCTATGAGTTGACTACTGTAAATATCTCTAAAGAAAAAGATTAATTTTAATGCAATGTGTATTGTAACATCTTAATGTTATCCTATATTATTATTGTGAATTGGAAAAGCCTTAAGGCCAACTCAATACTTATTTTTCCCTTAGTTGTAATCATCAGTGCAATCATTTTGCTATGTGAACTTGTAGATCAATGAGATTCAGTGTGGATGGTTATTGTGTATATGGACTAGAATGTGAATTTGTCTATGAGTAGAGCAGATATTGATGTTGAGGATTTACTATGAGCTTCAAAGGAAATATATTGGAAAAGGAGTTATTTTTTAGTCTGATTAGATCTTGGATATGCTTATCCAAAAGATTGTCTAGTGAAGGCTATTTTGAGGCTATTTGGGTAGTGAGTTTAGTTGTCCTCCTTTTAACTCCTCACTGGGTTGGCACAAATCCTAATAGAGTCATAATCTCCTAACAAGGACTCTATGTATGGATTATATTTCATTGACTCCTAAAAGGGTCTATCCGTTCACAAGGAACTTTATATCAGTACATCATCTTGTAGGCATCATTCCCACTAGGTTTTCCCTCTAATCAAGGGTTTCCCTAGTTAACAAATCTGGTGTTATTGTGCATGGTTATCTTTCTTTGGTTATTGCATTTATTGTTTACATGTTTCAAATTTAATAAAGAGATTGAGAGTTATTTTAATTGATTCACCTCCCCCCCCCCCCTCTCAGTTATCTTGGTGGACTTTACTTTTTAATAATAACATCATAAAGTAAATTTAAAACAAGCATGTAAAATTCCATGAAGTTTTATTTAAATAAAAGTTGGAGTTTTCATTCATATATATTGTGTGGTTCGTAGTTTTCTATGTTCTGTGTGGTCTTAGTGAAATTCCCATGTTGTTGTTATTTAAAATAATCCATGATTTTCAATAACTAGGTTTTCATTAGATCACAATAATAATTCCTTTATTATTTACTCATAAAAAGAATAAGTATTTTTATAGGATATTATAAAAGGCGTCCTCTTTCTTGTTAAAGAAAACAATTTAAAAACTATTAAAATTCTAAATTTAATAATATTTAATATTTAAATAATAATTGAATTTAATCTAAATAAAACTATTTTTTTTATCGATAAAAGGTCGAAGCCATATTTGTAAGAATTTGCCTTAGGAAAAAATTCACCCAAGATCAAAGAACTCAAGCACAAGCACAATAGTAGACCAGAAAGAGTATGATCAAAATATCAATATGTATTTGATTCAATGTAAAAGTACACTAGGAGTGCTTGTATATAAAGGCCTCTGGAATGCTTTTAGAATGCATAGGAATTAGGAACATGATAAGTCATACAACCAGGCACATATCCACTAGATATGGGTTATCCTCCATTAAGCACAAAAGTAAGTGCGATGATGAGAGGATAAGTCTACAAAGGTGTAGCATGCAAAATAATCTTGTAGACACCATGTGCTAAAGTAGGAGTTTGAATAATTGTGTTGTCTACATGACAACTTGATTACTTATGCAAAATCCAGTGTTGTGGACACCATATGCTGAATTAGAGTTGCTTACTTCTGTGTTGTCAATAGGACAACTCATAAAAGTACACAAACTCCTAAGTGTCTCACCAAATAAATAATAAAATAATGCATTAACCTAAGTAAACTTAAGTAAGTGTAAATAGTAAATATGTATTTACACCAACAACCCCCCCTTAAGTGCAACTTAGGGGAATGCCCTTAAGCTTACAAAAACTAGGATGAAATGCATAATGGGTCCTGACTACTAGGCCATGTTAGGTACCCATGTACATAATAAAATGCAATCTCTCATAAAGCAAAGAAAGAGGGAAAACCTCATGGGAAAAACCCTCCCCAAAAAGAGAGATGAAAAGACAATATGCATGGATGGATGGAGTAATCAAGACACCCCCCCCCCCCCCGTTATGACATACATCAAGTACATACAAAAGTGAAGAATGAGAAGAACCAAATGAAGAGTGTTGATTAGTGAAAGTTGCTCCTAGGTAGAAGCTAGTCCATGAGTGTTGTATAATGTTCCTCCCCTTTGGAAGAAACAATGGCAAAGGTACAAGTGAAATGCTTCCCCTATGTGTAGAAAGAATCCTAATGATGTATGGTGGCCCTGAAACCTACTCAACTATCCCTATGTCGATGCTGATGGTCGCCCCTTCCAATAGTCCTGAAAAGAATGAGTGCAAATTTGACAAGGATATTCATAGAACCTGTCCCAATGAACCATCTATCTCCTCAACAGATAAAGAGACCTCCTACAACTATTGTACATAAGGATCCACAATTACGTCAACCTGTAAAGATCGATCATGTAAAGAATGGACATGAGGGTCAGAGTGAGCCCTCGCAACAATTGAAGAAGGATCGTCATCATCAAAGAGAAGATGTATATCATTGATGATGTCCCCCAAGTCTACTATGTATGACTCCACAAACAAACCTGAAAGGTATGTTATGTAGTCATCCCCTGTTGCTGGAGCTGGAAGACAAGGTGTACCCTGTTGTGTTGGACCTATCACTGTGGCAATATATGCATGTGTACTATACTAATGTTGTGACCTCTTGTTGCAAATGTCGATAGAACTCCACATATATGAATCTATTGAAGCACTATCGCTGGTGTCACTATTAGTTTCCACAGTGTATAAAGTGTGGAGAGGATTAAAGGATAAACTGGGTGAACTTTCCTCAAAGTGTACATCCTTCTCCACAAAAATCTCACGAGTCTCAAGATCCATAAGTCTGTATGCCTTACCATTGTCTTCATATTTGATGAAAGTACAAGGCCTAGGTTGTGGCACCTTGCATCCCCTGGAAGATATGTTTGCCCATGTTGGACAACCAAAGACTTTGAAGTGACTCACAACTAGTTTTCTATCGCACCATGGCTCAAAAGGAGTTTTTCCATCTAAGGCATTATAAGGAGACATGTTAAGTATGTGAGTGACACTGCTTATAGCTTCGACTTCAAGTGTTGGATCAAGAGACTTGGCTTGTATCATGCAACTTGCCATGGACTTAAGAGTTTGTATCCTTAGTGCTACAACATTTGTCTTGTGCAGACTGAATGCTGGTGGATTCTGAAGATCAATTCCCTCAAGTTTGCAAAAGTCTTTAAGTCTTCTGGCCACATATCTGCTTTTATTGTCCATCCAAAGAACCTTGATGGCCTTCCTGAATTTCTGTTCAACATGAGCCTCAAAGGCTAGAAACTTGTCCAACACTTCATTCTTGTGATGAAGAAAATAGACCTATGTGTAACATGAAAAGTCATCAATAAAAGTAAGGATGTAGTGACCTTGGTTAACTGATGTCACTACAAAAGGTCCTGCTAAATCCATGTGAACCAACTGAAGAACAACTGATGCTCTTGATGACTTCCCTTTATCATACTTCTCCTTGATATGCATATCCATTGAACATGATGAACACTCACCCTTAGAAAAGTTGATGTTAGGTAAACCTTTGACCATGCTTTTGCAACAAAGTTGTTGAAGATAGTGAAAGGTAAGATGACCAAACTGCTCATGCCATAGTTTGATCTGTGAATTAGATTGAGTTAACAAGGCATGTGAAGGAGACTTAGGCACAAAGTGGGAGAAGGAATAAAGCCTCTTGTCATGATTGACTTTCCCCACTATAACCAATGAATCATCATTTAGACTGTGCACCATCACTGAATCTGGAAGGAACTCAACTTTGTTGCCATCTCCAAGGCGAGTGATTTGGTAAATTGAGAGGAGATTAGAGCTAAGGCTTGGAACATAGAGAACGTCTTTGAATTCCTCATTTTCCATTTCCACATATCCTTTCCCTTCAACTTCCATTTTAGTATCATCTCTCACAAAGATGTGTGATACCTGTGACTGCTTCAATGAAGAAAAGTCTCCCTTTGAAGTACCCATCTGATAGGAGGCACTTGAGTCAAGAATCCATTCTGATGAAGAAATTGTGTTTGCCATAAGTTTTTTCCCTTTTCCCTTTGAAGTGGGTGGAGTTGAATCCTTGGAAGTACCTGGCACTTGAATTTTATTCTTCTTGAGTAGGTTTTCCAACTCATCGATTCTCTTAATCTTGCAATGATGCTCATTATAATTCAGTTTCTTGCAATATGCACAAAAATTTGTATCCTTCTTTTCATTACTTCCCTTCTTGTTGGAAGAAGAATTGTCTTATTGTGAGGAGGATTGTTGTGTCTCAGATTGTGATTTTTGCTTCCACTGCTTTTTTTGTTGTTGTTAGAACTTCTTCCACTTTGACTTGAATGGTTCTCATTACTAGCCACCAATGCTTTGGTCTTTGATGACGTGAGAAGTCCCATATCTATCAAGTGAGATTGTTCAAAAATCAACATGTGTACAAATGCATCAAATGTAGGCTTTTGAAAAGCACTTCCCATGGTTAACCTGTGAGTATTATAACTCAAAACAAAGGAAGCATACTATGAAGGTAGTCTCTTCAGGATATGATGAATCAACTTTTCATCCTTCATGGGATTTCCACAATCTTTAAGTAGTGCCTTAAACTCATTGGCTTTGTTGATGTAATCTTGAATTATGTCAAAGCTCTTTGGATCCAATAGAAGTAGATCATCCTCAATCTAAAATCCCTTTTCCTCATCCACCTTACCATACAATGCTTCAAGTTTATCCCATGCAAGTTTGGATTCCTTGAAATTGGAAATGTGAAAGAAGAGATCTCTAGGTACACAATTCCTGATAATTCCTAAAGCCCGTTGGTCTTGTTTTTGCTAATCAATGAGTGCTATAGCATCAATGAGTTTGGGAATTGTACCATCAACATAAAGACTTAAACCTTTTTCCATTAATCTACTCCATGCAATATCTTTCCATGTAGAATAATTGTGTGAAGTTAGAAGTGGATATTTAGGTGAACTCATGATGTAGAAAATGAAAAGAGCACACAAGAGAGACACAAAAAACACAATACACCCCCCCCCCCCCCTTTTCACTCAATCAAAAGACCCCCCCAAAAAAGATGCTTTTGGCACTTTATATGTAGTGGGTGTACAATAGGCCACTTGTCAAAATGTACAAAGTGGACTTTTGATTTTGCTTTTTACAACTACCTTTTGAGGCCTAAATTTGGAACTAAGCATTGTAGCTTAGATATACAACAATTTTGGAAAGTAATCAAAGCATTATAATGTAGAAAAGGTCCTAAGTCTGAAAGCAAGATTTTTGTCCATACAACCCTATATTCTGATTGCAGATATGGAAAGTAGATGAAAAATAATGCACTTTCAAAAAAAATGGAACCTGAAAATGTGTCTAGATGAGCCCGTACAGTGTTTCAAGTAATGCAAGATTGGACAAGTATAGTCACCAAAAGATGCAATTTCTAACAAATCCTTGGCCAAAACTAGAAAAGAAGACTACTACTAAAAAGTTGAGGAAATTATACCCAAAATCAAAAAAATTACACCTAATTTGGAGTCTAGATGACTGAGTAATGGCCTCTCAAAGTCAGGCTACCAAATCAAAACTGCGTTTGGAGAGGGGTCTTGGCAAAAAACTGCAAGCTTAAGTTTGATGGTCAATCGATCATTGTAACAGTTTAAAAATGCTTGGGAATGACAGTCATACGACTGTCAAATTTAACACAGTGTAAAAAAAATCCACCCCGGGTGATGTGGCACATTGATTGGACCGTACAAAATTGACACGTGTCAGTGTACAAATGTTTGAGGTGTTGTTGAGCTAGCGAAAGGTTGATGTGGTTGTGCTCTATTGGCAGCTCATGTGTCTAACACATCTAGTTTTCTTAGTCAACACTATGTCATATATTATTATTGAGGTGGTGCTTTGTTCCTATACCGCATGGCAACTGGGCTCCTCGCTGGTTATGATAGGTGGCGGGTATTTTATTGGACCATGTGGCCTTACTATGTTGTCGCGTGGGTTTTGGACTTTTCATTGTGTGTCCTTTCTGTTTGCCACATGGATGAAATAGCGACACCGAATTTGGAATCATAGTCGCGGAACATGTTTTCGTATTGCTAGAGGACTGGCTGAAAAAGGCTTCAATCAGACGGCAAGAATAAAAAAAGTAGCGAGAATTTCATCGGAGAGGAGGTTGATTGGCGAGAGCTAGAATGTTCTATCACTACTGGAGCCAGTGTGAAGTTTGATGCCAGGAGTATCTTTGCCGAGTTGCCAGAATACTTAAAAAGGTGCCCGAAAAATGGTCAAATTACCGATAGTGTGGGATAAAAAATCCCACATGCACTGTGTAGATAATACAAATGAGTTTAAAAACATAATTCACTGAAAGAGAAGCAAACAAGTCGCCCGTGAAATGTTATGCAGCCACCGTGGTGTGAGATGACACTCATTGAGAAATGCAGAGGTACTGCCACTAGGTCTTGGCTAAAAATTAGAATATTCTCTGCAATACTAAATAAAATATTGCCTAGGTGCAAGGTTGGGGTGTCATTGCCCAGTACTTGTGCAAAAAAAAAATTCTCTGCTGGCCCAACTAGGCTGAAAAAATTCTAAAAAATATACAGAAATATTGTGATGGAAATACAGAGAAATTAAATACAGATCTAAATAAAAAATTACAAATATAAAAAGATGACCATACTCGAACTTGCAAATCAGGCCTTCAAGTGCCAATTTGCAAAAAAAAATTGCCTCAAAATTGACTTTGGCCTAGGGTAGGCAAATTTATAGCCGATTTTCACCGAACTGACATTCTAGACACAATGGCGAGGTCTGTTCTGGCTCTAGACGCTCCCAATGACTTCGGTACTCCAGATTTGGGTCAAGGTGTTGAAGCAACAATGGTCTCAAATGGCTATGTGAAGAGAAATTCTCCAAGCTCTGATACCATGTAAGAATTTTCCTTAGGAAAAAATTTACCCAAGATCAAAGAACTCAAGCACAAGCACAACAATAGACCAGAAAGAGTATGATCAAAATATCAATATGTATTTGATTCAATGTAAAAGTACACAAGGAGTGCCTATATATAAAGGCCTCTGGAATACTTCTAGAATGCATAAGAATTAGCAACATGATAAGTCATGCAACTAGGCACATGTCCACCGGATATGGGTTATCCTCCATTAAGCACAAAAGTAAGTGCGATGATGAGAGGATAAGCCTACAAAGGTGTAGCGCATAATGTTGTAGACACCATGTGCTAAAATAGGAGTGCGAATAATTGTGTTGTCTACATGACAACTCAGTTAATTATGCAAACTCTAGTGTTGTAGACACCATGTGCTGAATTAGAGTTGCTTACTTATGTGTTGTCAACAGGACAACTCATAAAAGTACATAAACTCCTAAGTGTCTCACCAAATAAATAATAAAATAATGCAATATAATAAATAATGCATTAACCTGAGTAAACTTAAGTAAGTGTAAATAGTAAATACATATTTACACAACAATATTGATTATATTAATAAAATAAAAAGTTACAAATCTATGTTCAACCGGGCACTAGTAGGAAATAACAGAGAAAGAAAACCGCTAGTCTGGCCCAGGACATATGTCATATACAAGATTATAAACATAAAAAGGGCATACCTCAGTATCATTCCTTCTTTAAGCCATATGGGGATCCTTTCCTTGATATTTAATTAGTTTTTTTGTGTCTTTATATAGGTTCCCTTAACATGGTTAGGGTCTTAGGAAGACATTCATTCCTTTAGATTTTTCTTTCTATAATTCAAAAATATTTTGTGTCTCTAATATATAGCGGCGAAGAAATTATGCATTTTCAAGGACTTCGTGTTCACATACAAATCTAAGTCATCAAGCATGTTAATCAATCTAAAATCTTAGAGTGAGCTTCTTAAATTGTACATTTTTAGGATTAATGATATTAATTGTTACTCGTTGGATCTTAAACAAATGGGTTAACCATCTCAGAGAAGGGATGGTGGTAAATTATGTGATCTCCGAACATGTTGAAGCAAAAGGGCTATCTTTTGTGAATCTTTGATTTTTGTTAATGTTTACCTTTGATTTTCTTCCATTAATTACTAGTAGGATAATGTTTCACATAAGTTTTAGTTATAAGTTACTATTCTAACTTTTAATTTTCCTTGATTGAATTTTAATATTATTATTGGTGCAACATTTAATTTTAATTCTAATACTATATATAATGAGCTAGATTCTTTTTTTTTTTACCATATTTATTCCTATGTTTTGAGATATGGTTTTGAGATGAGATGGAATTTTAGTGTTCTTTAGTTTTATTTTAATATTCCCCCATTCTTTTTTTAAGTGCACTTTATGTGGGGGGTCATAGGTTAAGGTTAAGGCCAAAGATAGCTTACCTTGGGCTACTGTAGTTATTATGTGGTATGCTTAGTTAATGATTATTTTGACAAGGCAGAGAACTCCTAAATGTGCTCTTTAGTGGTGTTTTTCATTTGTATCTATATAATAATGTTTGTTTATTGTCCTTAGAGATGAGAGTCAGAGGATGTGAAGATAGGGTGAGGTTTGCATGTCTATTTTGTTTAATTTGAATGTTTAGGGTGTGAACTATAAAATGTCATCAAAATTTTTGGTATAAATATCTTCACCATTCACTCCCCTATTTGCTAGATTATTTGCCTCCTGATTCCCTTCCCTATAGATATGTTGAACCTTATTTTCCTCAAATTTTTCAATAGTTATTAGTGCATATTTGAGTTTAGAGTTGATTCTCCAATTTGGAGTGCTTCTTTTCCTAATCACATTTAAAATAATCTAGGAATCACCTTTAATAATTAATCTTTTGATGCCTATGCCTAAGATCAATTTCAATCATTCTATAAGAGCTTCTAGTTTTGCTAAGTTATTTGACACCTCTCTTATTGGTTTGGCTCATTTGGCTATCCATTTTCCTTCATCTGACTGAGTAATACACCCTAGTCTTGCTTTACCAGGATTGCCTCTTGAGGCTCCATCAAAATTCAACTTTGCCCTTCCTTTTGGAGGAATTTTTCATTTACAATCCTCTTTGGCTTGTTTGTTGACTTTGGGGTAGATTAACGTGGGGGGGTGGTGGGTTGATGAGGTTATTCCAATTTTTCTTCATTTGTGCATCCCATTCTAAGAATGTCCCCTCTTCTTTGATTCATTCCCATAGATCATTGTTTGTTACTTCAAACATGTTGGCTACTATTTTTTTGAGTAAAAAGTTATTGTCATCTCTTCATTCAAGAATGTTCTCCTGTTTCTTTCCTTCCATATTTTTCATAGGAGGATAAAGGGTAAAATTTTCTATAGATTTCCACATGTCCTAGAAATTCCATGTTTGGGCCAAGTATTGAGGTATTCCAATAGGTTGTTAGGGATAGTTATCTGCTAGTTGATTTTTTGGTATAGCCACTACCAATAGGGTTTGGAAAAGGGACATTGGAGTAGCAAGTGATCTGTTGTCTCAACTTCAGTTTTGCAGAGTGGGCATTCAGATGATCCTTTAAAACCCATCTTGGTGAACCTATCTGCAATTAGGATTCTTTATTGTAATGTTTCTCAAAGGAATATGCATGCCTTAGGGAGGAATTCTTGGTCCCAACGTAGGTTAAGAGGGATGTCTATTTTTTCCCATCTTTGCAAGTTGATTATTAGTTCATATCCCTTTTTTACACTATATTTTCCATTTTTATAAGCACTCCAAATTATTTTGTCCTTCCTTTTTTTGTGGTTTACTTGCATTTGATTGAGCAATTGTTTAAATTGTATGTTTTATTGGTCAGGTAAGTTTGTACCTTCTACATTTTTCCATGTTCAGATTTCAGTCTGGTCCTTAGTTGATTATTGCAAGTAATTACTAACATGTTTTCCCACATATTAGTTAGTGTGTTCTTAATGTTTTCCCACACAGTGAGAGTAAGCACAGAGCATCAAGACTTTGAGTTGATCAAGTGACCATGGAGTGCATTGACATAACGAGTGGAAGAACTCAAGGAGATAGATCTTGAAGGGTGGAAAAGCTGTCAACACTACAAGGAAGAAAAGCCAAGCAAAGAAAAGAACTGAAGAGTGATCTAAAATCTGCAAGGTTAGGGTTGCAATCTTTATTAGGTCAAAACCTTTCTAATACTTTCTTACCATTGTATTAGACATTGAAATCCTACATTGCTAGGTTAGCTTAATAGCTAGGTGGATAAGCCTTAGGAAAAGGATAGAAGATCCCTAGGAGAAGGATAAGAGATCCTTAAGAGAAGGATAGGAGATCCTTAGAGAGGGATAAAAGATCCTTTTGAGAAGGTGACTGTAAATCCCATGGACTTGGGTGGGCCTAACAGCTCTATGTAAATCCTTTAAGAGGGTGGCATTCTAAGTTGAATGTTCTTAAGTCCTCTAACAGGGCACACTCCTAACAAGGTGTAGAAATCCTTTAACAGGGTCACATATGACAGTGTGTAAAGCCTTTAACATGGCAGGCCTTTAACAGGGAAAACCATCAGAAGTGGTTGAAATCAATTGCATAGTTATTTTGTGGGTGTCATCCCCACCCCAATTTTACCTTCTTATTCTTGGAGGGTTTTTGGGTCACCAAAATCCTTTGTGTTATGGTGTGATGCATGTTTACTTTTCATGATTGTTTAATGTTTAATTGCATGCATGATAATTTCAATTATATGCCATTAAGGATTTGACAAGACGGTAAAAAGGCTAGTACTTCTGATTCACCCTCATTTTATTAAAAAAATTGTATTGGACATTATTGGACCTTGAATAACTGATTCACCCCCCCTCTCAATTATTCTAAAAGAATTCTAACAATTGGTATCAGAGCCCACTGCTGATTTGTTTCAAGGTACTAATAGCAGGAAGATCAAGATGTCCAAGAGAGAAGTTCCCAAGCTTAACAAAGAAAACTTTGTTGCATGGCAAAGTCTGATGAAGTTGCACCTTGGATCAATAGGTGAATATGCACAAACCTCAATCACATTTGATCATGTAGACCCTACAAGACCCCTCACTGCAAAAGACATGAACAAGAAGAAGGAGCACAATCAAGCGATGTTAGATATTGCTTCAACACTAAGCTATGCCGAGTATGATGACATCAAAGAATGTGGTACTGCACATCAGATGTGGGAAACATTATCAAAAATCTATGGAGGAGATGATAATGTTAAGATAGCCAAAAGAGAGAGCCTAAGAGGAAAGTTTGATGACATGAAAATGGAAGAAGGAGAGAATGTTGCTCAATATGGTGCAAGGATGAAAGAAGTGGTAAGTGCCATAAGAAGCCTAGGAGGACGGTTATAAGAAGAAACAGTATGTAGCAAATACTTGAGAACTTTGCTTCCTATCTATGCTATAAGAGTACCAACCATCCAAGAGCTAAGGTGTGTACCAGGCAACAAATTATCATTTGAAGGAATAATTGGAAGACTCACTGCCTTTGAGCTATCCAACTTTGACAACTACAAGCCAGAAAACTTTGAATCTGCATTCAAAGCCAAGACGAAAATAAAAGACAATGAGGAGGTGCAAACAAAGAAAAAGAGTGGAAAAGGAAAGTATGTATCTAGTGACAATAGCACTAATGAAGATGATGTAGACCAATTGGAGGCATTACTAGCAAAAAGATTTCATAGAGGAAGAGGCAAATTCAAAGGTAAGTTGCCAATCATTTGTTTCAATTGTAATGAAGTTGGTCACATTGCAGCCAGATGCACACAAAAGAAAAATTACAAGGATGGAGGCAACCTCAAGAACAAGAAAGAGGACAACAAGGACTACATAGGTAAAGGCAAAAGATGCTACATTGTTGAAGAAGATTCTAACGAGAATGATGATGAAGTAGTCTATGTGGCTATGAAAGATGAATCAGATGAAGATGAAGCAACTGTCCTGGTAACCTGCGTGAACAAGAACAACAAATTGTTTGTCATAGCTATTAAAATAGTCGGTCGATTTCTAGGGTGGAGAAAAAGGGGCCTGAGTACCTATTGTCCTGGCCTTAAGGTGGTTAATAGCACTCGGCCTATCTCCATCTCCATCAAACTCAATCTCGATCGAAAGGCACAAGCCCCCTTTAGAATAGTAGGGGCCATAGAATAGTAGGGGGGAGGGGCGCCTTAAAAACTCTAGGCTTACCTACCTTCCCTGAGAAATAGGCTGGGGGTATGCATGCAGAATTCAACGAGAAGTTAACACTTCAATAGACAGTGAATGCTCTCATCACATGACTGGAGATAAAAGTAATTTTGTTTCCTTTACTCAATATGAAGGAAATAGTGTTAGATTTGGTAACAATGCACCATGTCAAATCAAAGGGAAAGGCAGTATCAAGCTTACTGAAAAGATATCATGTGATAATGCATACTATGTTGAAGGCCTAAATTATAACTTGTTAAGTGTCTCACAGTTAGGCAACATAGGATGCAAGGTTGAATTTGAAAATGGAGTTGCCAAGATCTATGATTCTCAAGGAAGTCTAATAGGAAAAGGTGACCAGACTAGGAGTAATTTGTTCTACCTAGACATGGAAGATGCTTCTTGTCTCATTGTTCAAACTGATGATGTATGGTTATGGCACAAGAGGCTATGTCATGTAAATTTTGACAATCTGATAAGCATCAGCAAAATGAAGAAAGTCAGAGGTCTACCAAAGTTGAAGAAGCCTGATAACACCATGTGCAAACAATGCCAACTAGGGAAGATGACCAAGTCAACTTTCAAAAGCAAGGCTTATACTTCTAATGAAGTATTAGAGCTAGTTCATATTGACTTGTGTGGTCCTATTGAAGTGCAAAGCTATAAAGGTGATAGATACATAATGTTATTTGTAGATGACTATTCAAGGATGATAACAATCATGTTCCTAAAAAAAAAATCAGATGCATTCCAAATGTTTAAATGGTACGTGGCCAGAGTTGAGAAAGAGATTGGGAAGAGCCTAAAATGTCTCAGATCTGATAGAGGAGGTGAATTCACATCAAGAGAATTTGAAGAATTCTGCAATGAAAGAAGAATCAAAAGGCAGACATCAACACTTAGGACTAGATCAGTTATTGATTGCACCAAGACCTTAATGATGGAGAAAAATGTTGCACCCAAGTATTGGAGAGAAGCTGTAAGTACTGCAGTTTACACACTCAACAAAGTTTAAGTCAAGAAAGGTACAAATGCAACACCTTTTGAATTATGGTATGGACATTCTCCTAATGTAAAACATTTCAAAATATTTGGATGCAAATTCTATATATATAAAGAGTCTGGAAATGGAAATTTTGATGCAAAGAGTGAGGGAGGCACATTTCTTGGTTATTCTACTAGAAGCAAAGCTTATAACTGCTTGAATGTTAACACTAACAAAGTAGTAGAAAGCACAAATGTGAAATTTGATGAGCTTGTAGAAATTCAAAGTGTTGAGAACACCAAGAAAGCAGAAGAATACAAGTCCTTTGTATACTTTTATGAAGGTATACCTAATAATGGTGAAGTTGCAACTCAAAATGACAATTAGCAACAAAATCCAGTATCTGCCGAGTCACAGATAGTGAATGCCGAGCAATAGACACATTCATAAGTCGAGTTGCAGAATACAGAGAGTGTTCATTCAGATTCTGAGAACTATCAACATGAAGGAAATGAAGAAATATCTGATGAAAATACACACGAAGATTCAAATTCTGAAAGAGACAACATGCAAACAAGGAAAGAACCAGTATTGGCAAAGTATGTAAGAATACATCATCCTGCAGATCAAATTATTAGAAACAAAGAGGCAGGACCAATGACAAGGAATAGACTCAGAAGTGAGACATGTGTACTCAGCAAAATGGAACAAAAAATAGTAAGTGAAGCCATAACAGATGATGACTGGTACAATGCTATGAAAGAAGAAATAGAACAAATTGAAAAGAAAAAGACATGGACCTTAGTCTCAAGACCAGCTAACAAGAATGTAATTGGAACCAAGAGGGTGTTTAGAAACAAGTTAGATGAGAATGGTGAAATCACAAGGAACAAGGCAAGACTAGTCTATAAAGGGTATGCACAAGAAGAAGGACTAGACTATGGAGAAACTTTTGTTCCAATTGCAAAAATGGAAGGAGTAAGGACCTGACTAGCATATGCAGCCTTCAAAGGATTTAAAGTCTATCAAATGGATGTTAAGTCCAAATTTCGGAGTGGTATACTTGAAGAGGAAGTCTACATAGAGCAACCAGAAGGATTTGTTGATGAAAATAACAAAAACAAGGTATGCAAATTGCATAAGGCTCTATATGGATTAAAGAAAACCCCTAGAGCTTGGTATGAGAGACTTCACAAGTATCTAGTGCAAATAGGATTTGAAAGAACTGATGATAACACCAACATGTACATCAAATTAGGAGAAGGTAAGGATATCCTTGTATCTGAAATCTTTGTGGATGACATAATTTTTGGAGGAAAGGAAGCACTTTGCAAAAGTTTTGTTAACAAAATGAAACATGAGTTTGAGATGTCTATGTTTGGAGAAATCAAGTTCTTGGTTGGATTGCAAGTACATCAACTAAAACATGGTATATTTGTGACACAATCAAAGTACATCAAAGAGATACTCAAGACGTTTGGATTGGAAGACTCCAAACCTGTCAGCACACCAATGGCAATAGGACATAAGCTATCCAAAAATGATGAATTTGCTGAAGTCAATCAAACAATGTACATATCCATGATTGGAAAACTACAATATGTTGTACATAGCAGACTAGACATAGCATTAGTAGTTGGAATAGTGGCTAGATTCTCTACTAATCCTAGAGAAAATCATCTCATGGCAGTAAAAAGGATAATGAGGTATCTCAAAGGAATTGATGATTTTGGCCTATACTACAAAAAGAATGATAAGTTTGAGCTCAATGCATACACAGATGCAGATTGGGGAGGCAACATTGATGACAAGAAAAGCACAAGTGGAGGAGCATTATTCTTAGGTAAAAGGCTAGTTACTTGGACTAGCAAGAAGCAAACATGCATGTCTTAGTCCACTGCAGAAGCAGAATATGTGGCAGCAGCAATCAATTGCACAAATATTGTGTGGCTCAAACATCTATTGAAAGGAATGAAAGAAGAGGTAACCAAACTTGTGATACTGTATTGTGATAATACAAGTGCTATAAACATATCCAAGAATTCAGTAATGCATGCAAAAACCAAGCATATTGCAATCCAGTATCACTATGTCAAAGAACTGGTGGAAGACAAACAAGTAAAGATGGAGTACATTTACACAAAGGAACAAATTGCAGATATCTTCACCAAACCATTGCCCAAGGATACTTATGAATATCTTAGAGGCAAGTTGGGGGTAATGCCCCTAACTCAAGTAGTCTAAAGCAACAAAGAAGCTACCCTGCATCAATAGGAGTAGATCATGGAAATATCAGAAGAATGATGCAGAGGATGACAACAGGAGCAGAAACTCCAAATCAATCACAAGCATGGTGACAGAGGGAGAAAACATTAGATGCAAAGCTTATATTTAGCATGTTGAAGATGCTACATCTTTGGCATTTATGTGAAAGAGGTAGATTTATGAGAAACTGATAAATGAAAGGTAAGAGGGAGATGTATGAGAATGTATGAAAGGAGAGATGAAGGAGATGTATGAGAATGTATGAAAATAGAGATGAAAGAGGGAGATTCAGAAAAGGATCAGGAATACAAAGTAAGGATGCAGCAGTCAAGAGGGAGAAGTAGAACAAAGGATTCAATTTGTATCAACAAAAGAGGGAGACACAATACAAAAAGGAAGATATGTAATGACAACACATTTTCTGTTTGGTATTTAATTTTGTTGGTAACTAAGTTGATCAGCTCAATCAATTGATCAGTTTGGTTTGCCATCAATGCCAAAGAGGGAGATTGTTGGAAATGATTGAAAAGATCATGAATGAAGAATAATGGAACTGGTAAAGAATGTTTTCAATCATTATTTTGTCATTGATGTCAAACTTGCTACTTGCAGGAATGACAATTGCTTAAGTGATCCAAATACTATCAATTGGTTAATTGACAAGAAGGCAATCAATAAGATGTAACTAGAGCACCTAGAGAAAGGTTGAAGTTATGATGTTGTAATTAAGTATAAGGATCTACTAAGCCATTGATGAAATAGTGTATTGATGACATACTCTAAGACACAGGGAATGGACACACTAAGACACATCAAAGATGTAAGGTTTAACTAAGTTCATTTGTGAGTGCCGAGCAAGCTAGTTAAAGCTGAGCAAGTTCAACTTCAGGGTGTGCCGAGCATCAGAAAAAGGTAGTTGATGCCAAGCAAATTTCTTTAGGTGCCGAGCAATCCTTCAGGTGTTGAGTGATTCAAGAAAATAGTAGAAGCCGAGTAATACAAGAAAGCTTCAGGTGCCGAGTAAAGTAGAAACTATAGAGGATGTCGAGCAATCCAAAACTAGATAGTGCTGAGCATTAGTAAATATTAGTAGAAGCTGAGTAACCCAGTTAATGTCGAGCATCAGTAAACCAATGATGCTGAGTTGCTGCATTATTTATTAAGTCAAAAGATTTGCCAAATCAATAACGATAAGTTTGTTACATTGAATTTTGTGAATTAGTTGGATGATAATGATGATGAGTAGATGTCACAAAATTTCATGTAAACCATGCAAACCAGTTTTGAGCGAATATTGATGGACTTATCATGAAGTTTCTGGAAGAAACAATTTGGAGGGAAAACAATATCGTTCTCTCAGATCAAATCAAATTGATGAGCGGGAAGATTTGAGTAGAAAATGAAGAACAAAAATTCTTTATAAGGAGTTACAGGTCAGAGACCAAATGGGAGAGAGTGAGTTGGTCATAAGTGTGGTCGTGTAAAGAAGCCAAGAGAAGGAAAGTGTGAAGTGTCAAGAAGAGGACACAGTGAGGAGTAATCACAGAGTGTCAAGACTCTGGGTTGATCAAGTGACCATAGAGTGCATTGGCATAATGAGTGGAAGAACTCAAGGAGACAGATCTTGAAGGGTGGACAAGCTGTCAGCACTACAAGGAAGAAAAGCCAAGCAAAGAAAAGAATTGAAGAGTGATCTAAAATCTGCAAGGTTAGAGTTGCAATCTTTATCAGGTCAAAACCTTTCTAATATTTTCTTACCATTGTATTAGACATTGAAATCCTACATTGCTAGGTTAGCTTAACAACTAGGTGAATAAGCCTCAGGAAAAGCATAGAAGATCCCCAGGAGAAGGATAAGAGATCCTTAGGAGAAGGATAGGAGATCCTTAGAGAAGGATAAAAGATCCTTTTGAGAAGGTGACTGTAAATCCCATGGACTTGGGTGGGCCTAACAGCTCTATGTAAATCCTATAATAGGGTGGCATTCTAAGTTGAATGCTCTTAAGTCCTCTAACAGGGCATCAGGGTCACATCTGACAGTGTGTAAAGCCTTTAACATGGTAGGCCTTTAATAGGGCAAACCATCAGAAGTGGTTGAAATTAATTGAGCAATTATTTTGTGGGTGTCATCCCCACCCCAGTTTTACCTTCTTATTCCTGGAGGGTTTTTGGGTCACCAAAATCCTTTGTGTTATGGTGTGATGCATGTTTACTTTTCATGATTGTTTAATGTTTAATTGCATGCATGATAATTTCAATTATATGCCATTAAGGATTTGACAAGAAGGTAAAAAGGCTAGTACTTTTGATTAACCCTCATTTTATTAAAATTTTTGTATTGGACATTATTGGACCTTGAATAACTGATTCACCCCCCCCCCCCTAGTTATTCTAAAAGAATTCTAACAAATATATCTAAACTAAAAACACAATGGTGGGGAGGGGTACATCGTGTGGATCTTGACTTGCAGGTGACTACATCTCCTTCCTTCAACCACATCAATTACATCAATCATAAAGTATAACATACATGTGCACCATATACATACAAGTATGGGGTAAGAAACTAGAATCTATATATAATCATCATCATGAACATAACTATAATCATTATATAAAAGCATTTGAAACAACATCATCAAAGGAATAATCATGAAAATAGTATCAACCAACCAGGTAACCAAGTACCACTAAAACAAATCACATAAGCATTAAAACTGGACTAAAGAATTTGATAATATAACTAAAAGAAATTTGGGGTGGGCACTACATCCTCCCCCCTAGAGTTAGGCTTACTCCTGGAAGCCTATAAACAAGTAGGGATATTAATCATGTAATCTTGATGCATCCTGCTGAGTAGCTAATGACTCATCAATAAGGTCCTATTGGACCCTTACCTACTATATAATTCAACCCCTAAGGGTCAAATCCTGTTGCTGAAGAATGCACACATACTCCAAAGTTAATTACATGTTCTCTACCTATAACACATTCCAATCAACAACATGCATCACACCAAGAATATATTGCCTAATAATAGAAATATGGAAAACATCATGTACACAAGCTAAGTTGGGCAATAATGCAAGATGGTAGACAACTAGACCTATCCTTTCAAGAATCTCAAACAACCCCACAAATTGAGGTGCTAGCTTCGAACCCTTTTCATAATGGATCTGACTCTTCCGTAGATGCACTCTCAAAAAAACCTTCTCTCCAACTATAAGCTACTTATTAGTACTATGAGATCTATATATTTATTTTTTCTATCATGTGTTGTAGACATATGCTCATAGATGTGCACTACTTATTGCTTTATATCTCAAAGCATCTTAGGACCCAATAGTATGTGATCCTCTAAACTATCCCAACTCAAAGGTGTATGATAAGGATGAACATATAATGCCTCAAAAGGTGTCATCTCAATCAAACTATGATAACCATTATTATATGTGAACTCCACTAGATATAGATAGTCCTCCCAAAGCATTTGTCAATCCATAATATATATCCTCCAGAACTCGATTCACTTTCTCTATCTATCTATCTATCTATCTCAAGGTGATATGGCGAGCTAAATTTCACCTACACTCCAAGATCATGTTGTAAAGAAGTCCAAAATGTGGATGTGAATACAAAATCCCTATCTAAAATGATCTTTCAAGGAATACCATGCAATTTCACAATGTCATGCATAAAGATATTGGCTACTAAAGCCACTTTGTAGGAAGACCTCATCAGTGAAAAGTGTGTCACCTTAATCAACCAATCAAGGGTGACCATGATAACATTATGTCAATGGGGAGTCATCAGTAATTTCATAATGAAATCCATAGAAATGATATCCCACTTCCATGAAAAAATGAGATTAGATTGTAGAAGCCTTGTAGGATGCTAATGATCTACCTTAACTCTCTAGCACTCAAGGTACCTAGCCACAAAATCAATGATATCACACTTCATACCTAACTAATAGTAAAATTGTCGTAAGTCTGCATACATCTTCTTGACACCTAGATGTGTCGAGTAAGGTGCACGATGGGCCTTAGATAGGATCAATGTACAAAGATCATCTAATGGTGGTACATAAATCCTCCCTATATGACGTAAGAGGCCATTTGACTCTAGAAAATAGCCTAAGAATCTTCCCTCCAAAGGTCTACCTAAGTTAGTCTCAACAATCACTTCTTGATACCAAGTATTTGTAGGAAGTGCCTAAGGTATACAACTCCTAAAATCCACAATAAGAGTCAATGCTAATATCAAATGTCTCTTGTGACTCAAAGTGTCAGTTGTTAGGTTCTCCTTCCCCAAAATATACTTGACCTCAAAGTCACACTTGCATTAAAAAATCTGTCCAATGCCTCTACTTAGCATTTAGATTGGGATATGTGAAGATATACCATAAACTATGGTGATCCTTTTAAAGCTCAAAATGATGCCCCAACAAGAAACAACTTCATCTTACTAAGGCATACACAATTGTTAGTAACTCAATATCATGTGTGGGATAGTTCAAATCATGGTCCTTGATCTCGTGAGACTCATATGCAATCACACGTACTTTTTGCATAAGAACTTCTCCAATCCCTTGTATGGAAGCATCAGTGCACACCATGAAATCACCTAGTGGATTAGGTATTGCTAGAATAGGTGCACTAATCAAAAGCTCCTTGATCTTCTGGAAGGCCTCTTCACACTTCTTTGTCCAAATAAACTTCTTCCCCTTTCTCCAGAGGGAAGTGAAAGGATATGCAACTCGGGAGTTAAGTTCTAGATAAATCTATAGTAGTATCTGGCCAAACCCATGAAACTATGAATCTGAAATACATTAGTGGGTTTAGGCCAATCCACCATAGCTTGGATATTTCCAAGATCCATTAAGATACCATCTCCTAAAATAATGTGTCCTAAATATTGTACCTCAAACTGAAAGAAGTCATGCTTCACTGAATTAGCATACAATTAATTGTCTCAAACGCACTGAAGGACTAATTGTAGATATTTCTCATGTTCTTCTTGGGATCTAGAATATATCAATATTTTATCCAAGAACATGAATACAAACTGGTCAAGGTAAGAATATAATGCTTCATTCATTGAGTACATGAATGCTAATGGTGCATTGATTAAACCAAATGAAACCATTGTAAACTCATAGTGGTCATACTAAGTGTTGAAGGTTGTCCTATGTATATCAATACCATGAAGGCATAGGTGATGACACCCTGACTTAAGATTAATCTTAGAGAACACTTTGGATCCCTTGTTCTATTCAAATAAGACATCAATACTCGGTAAGGGATACCTATTCTTAACCATTATATTATTCAACTACCTATACTTAATGCACATTTGCAACAATATTTTCTTCTTCTTCACAAAAAACACATGTGATCCCTATGGAGAAACATTCTATTGAATGAAACCTTTAGATAAAAGGTCCTCTAGCTGAAGTCGCAACTCACTCAACTTTTGAGTGATCATCTGATAAGGAGCTCTAGATATGGACTTCGCTCTTGGAATGAGATCGATGCAAAAGTCAATGTCCCTCTTTGGTGGCATATTTAGAATCTCAATAGGAAAGAAATCAATAAACTCCTAAAATATAGGATGATCTAGGGCCTTTCCTTCAAGTTATCCTTCCTCAAGTTCACTCACGGTAATGAAAAAAACATGTCAACCCTTTCGGATGCTCTACTTAAGCTGCATCATGTAGAGGGTTATAAATCTCTAGATGCCTACAATCTTTGAGTCCTTGCCCTTGTCATCTTTAGACTTAGTAATATTCTTCCTATAGCCAATTCTAGCTCTATGAAAGCCTAGTCAAACAATTTCCAACACTATGTCATACAACTCAAGAGGAATAACTTTAAGGTCTCATGTAGTAGTGAATCCTCCCAGATCTAACTCACATTGGTGCACTAAAGAATCTATGGCTACCTTGGCTCATGAAGCTAGTTCCACTTGTCAACCTATGTCTTGTTTAACCACCTAAAGCTCACACTTGACTACTATAGAAGGTTATATGAAAGATTTTGTAGCACCAAAATCAAATCAAATAGAAATAGGTGTACCTTTGATTGCTCTTGTAGTCTCAACCATGATAACCTAGTGATCTTCCTGGCAGTGATCTACAACTACAAAAACTCTATGTGATCTCCTAGCATCACCCAATGTAGGCTCAAATTTTGTGGGCCTCTATTGGAATATTGAGAAGTACATTATGGGAAGTTGGTTGCAATATGCCCAAACTATCCACATGAAAAACACCTTATACCTCTACTAGCTGGAGGTGCATTGGACTATTGATAACTACCTCTACTGGGAAAAGAGTGAGTGCTCTATGTAAGCTAACTCTACTGATTGCGCTTAATGCACTGGAGGTTACAAAAGTTCCTAGAGTTGGAACTAACACCACCGCTTTGAGCTAGGGGGAAGGATCCACTCTATTATTGTTGCTACCCCTGGAGAAAGAAGGCTTCCTATTACTATTTGCTCCCTAATTTTGTGTGCTCGTAGCCCCTGGTGGAACATGTCCACTAGTAGGTGCTCCTACAAACTACTATGTCTTGAAGTGATGCTCTATTCACAACCATGTCCTGATGAGTTGCATCCTTAAGAGTCTTAGTTTGAAATACTTTCACACCTCAATGATACAATTGTTCAATCTACGTATAAAGTGTTGCACCATAAGTAGCAAATTACTACTAATCATTGCGTAAGGCATGATGATGTAGGAGCATCTTGAGTCACCCAAAATTATTTCCTTTTTATTTCATGAATAAGGGTTGTCTCAATGCAAAGTTGTTGTTTCTAGAGGCTTGTTACTTTGTAAGTCAATCATACAAGCTCAGAATGTCCTAATTTATGAGGTGGATGTTCATATTGGATATATCAACCTACCAATTGAGGCTCAGTACCATATCATGAGTATTCATATATTTATTGCAGATTTTTGGTGTACAATTTGGTATAAAAACTTCAAGCTCACTGTTGAAGACCTTAGAGGCCCTGAATAGGCTCCAAAATGGGTTTGATTTGAGCTTGAGTGAGTTGGGACCCTATAGATCAAAAGATGAGGATTATGAAAAATGGTTGTAATAGCTAATTAGAGCAATGATTCAAAAGTTATGGCCTTCCTTAGTTGGGATGACCAAAATTTCCAAGATAAGCATCAAAGGTGTATCAAACTGACTCTATATGTTATTTTAGAGTTAGTCAATCTTAAAGGTTAGGGTTTGATGTGTAGAAACTTCTATGGCAGTGCAAAAATGCATATTTAAGGAATTCCCATGCATTATCTAGGATAACTTAGGATGATAGTTCACAACTCTGTGTTGCAAACTATTGAAAGTAAGGCACCCATGTGGGTTTACATATTGTATACAAGGATAAGGTGATTAGTAGCAATAAAAAACAAAGGGGAAACAATTTCAAGCATTTCCATGAATAGAAAAATGTAGATCAAAGAGGAAGAGAAAGAGGAAGAGGGCAAGGATCTAGAAGAAGAGATTTTCATGGAAAATATTTTCACAAAAGAGAGGAAGAGCATAGAGCATTTGAATGTTCCTGGTACCAAGGAAGGATAGATCAGAGAACCAAAGGCCAAGCTAAAGTTGTGCATATTGATGAAGATGCCAAATCATCCCATTTTGAAGATGTTGAAAGAGGAGAAGTCCTAGTTAATAGGAGAGTCTTGCTGAGTGGTGAGAATGAACCTGATCAAAGGAGGAGTTTGTTGCACACCAAGTACAAATGTAAAGATAAGTGTTGTGATGTGATCATTGATGGTGGAAGTATTGACAATTTGGTGTAAGAAAAAATGGTCACCAAGTTAAATCTCAAGAGGGAAAACACTCACATCCATACCATATTGCCTGGGTGTAGGATGACCACAAGTTCATGGCCAATGAGTGCCTAGTAAACTTCAAGATTGGAAGCTACTAGGATGAGATGCTTTGTGATATCATACCTACGGACATATACCATATGTTATTGGGTAGGCCATGGAAGTTTGATAGGCATGTTGTACATGATGGGAGAGTAAATACCTACTCTCTAACAAAGGATAGAGTGAAGCATAAGTTGAAGTCATTGAAGGAGAAAGAATAAAATGTATGTAGTGTTGCCTGAAAATGTTTTGTTGATGGAAATGAGTTTCTCAAAGGTACGAAGCATGAACATATGTGTTTTGTTGTAAATCCTAAAAGATGGTAAAGAAGAAGTAGACGAGGTACCTATAGAAGCTACAGATTTGTTGAAAAGTTTCTTGATATATGTTAGATAATCTACCTGATGGATTACCCCAAAATAGGAAGATCAAATACTAGATATATTTGATTCTAGGAGCTAGTTTACCAAACAAGGCAACACATGGAATGCCACTAGTAGAAAGTGAAGAATTGAATAAGCAAGTGCATGAGTTATTGTAGAAGGGGTTGATTCGAGAGAGTCTGAGTCCATGTGTTGAACCAATAGTATTAGCACCAAAGAAGAATGTAGAATGAAGGATGTGTACAGATTCATAGGCTATCAACAAGATCACAATCAAGTACAAATTTCTATTACCAAGGATGGATGATATTATGGACTATTTGAGTGGAGTTGTACATTTCACAAAGATAGATGTGAAGAGTGGGTACCATCAAATTCACATTAGAGAAGGAGATAAGTGAATGACTCCTTTCAAGACAAGGGAATGATTGTATGAGTGGTTAGTCATGCCTTTTTGGCTAACCAATGCACCGAGCACTTTCATGAGGCTCATGAATGAGGTACTGAAGGAGTTTCTGGGTAAGCATGTCATTATTTACCTAGATGATATTTTGATCTTTAGAAAGACATTGGAGGAGCATTTGATGCATATTCATAAGGTGTTTGATAAGTTGAGGGAAGAAAAGATGCTAATAAATCTAAAGAAGTGCAGTTTTGTGAAGGAGGAGTTAGTGTACTTAGGATCCATTCTATCAGTAGACAGTCTGAAGATAGACCCTGACAAAATGAAGGCTATCCTTGAATGGCCTACTCCAAGGAGAGTGTTTGAGGTAAGATCTTTCCATGGAATAGATAGTTTTTATAGAAAGTTTATTAGAGGTTTTATTAGTATTTGTGGGCCTTTTACTGAAACAATGAGAGGGGATAGGAAAGAATTTAAGTGGACTATAGGAGTAGATAAGAGTTTTAATTAGTTGAAACTGAAAGTTACAAAGTATCATATTTTAGCGCTTCCATATTTTAACAAGGTGTTTCAAGTAGACTATGATGCTAGTGGTACTACAATAGGAGTTGTTTTGAGCCAAGCAAGTAGATCTGTTGCTTATTTTAGTGAGAAGTTGAATGATGCCAAAAGAAAATATTCTATTTATGATCAAGAATTTTATGCTATAGCTCAAGCATTGAAGAAGTGGAGACATTATCTTCTTCCTAAGGAGTTTTTTTTGTATACTGCTCATCAAGCTTTTCAATATTTGAATAGTCAAGGAAAATTGAACCAAAGGCATTTGAAGTGGGTTAAGTTTTTCTAGAGTTATACATTTGTTTTGAAACATAGGAGTGGAAGGTCTAAAAAAGTTGCAGATGCTCTTAGTAGAAGACATCTTTTGCTAGAAAATATGTAGATTGAGGTGGCAGGGTTCAAGGAACTCGAGATTTTGTGTCTAGAGGATCCTGAGTTTGGTGAAGCTTGAAAAGCTTGTAGAAAATCTACTACACTTAACATGAAAAAGTGGTTGGATTTCATAATCTAAGATGGTATATTGTTTAAAGGAAGTTAGTTGTGCATTCCTAGAAGTTCTATGAGGGAGAATCTCATCAAGGAGAAGCATAGTGGAGGATTGGATGGCCATTTTGGGAGAGATAAGACCATTGTTTTGGTTGCTAAGAATTATTACTGCTCACACTTATGACAAGATGTAAAGAAGTTTGTGTAGCTTTGCAGAGTATGTCAGATGGCAAAAGGAGCAAAGCATAATAATGGATTATATCAGCCATTACCTGTACTAGAGAAGTTGAGGGAGGATGTCAACATGGAATTTGTTCTTGGTTTACCAAAGAAATAACAAGAGCATGATTCCATATTTGTGGTGGTTGACAAATTTTCAAAAATGGCACATTTCATTCCCTGCAAGAAGACAAGTGGTGGTGTTCATGTGGTAGAGTTGTTTTTTAGAGAAGTGGCGAGACTACATTGTTTGCCAAAGAGTATAGTTTCTAATTGAGATACCAAGTTTGTTGGGTATTTATGGTGAACACTATGAAAGAAATTGAAGATAGATTTGAAGTTCAATTCATCACACTATTCATAGACTGATGGACAAAGGAAAGTTGTGAATCAGAGTTTGGGGAATTTCCTAAGATGATTGGTTGGAGATAAACCAAAGGGCTGGGATCTGATTTTACCACATGAAATTTTTGTATATAATAATTATGTCAATAGGAGTAGTGGTAAATCACCATTCTAGATTTTCTATGGAAGCAATCCCATAAATGCTTATGAATTGAGGCAATTGGATAAAGGAGAAATAAGTAGTGCCAAAGCAAAAGACTTTGTTGAACATTTGAAGAATATCCATGAGGAGGTGAGAAAACACATTATTAAGATGGCTACATAGTATAAAGCTAAAGTAGATGTGAAAAGGAGGTATAAGGAATTTTAGATTGGAGATGAAGTCATGGTTCATTTGAGAAAGAAGCATTTTCCAGTGGCTACATATAGTAAGTTGAAAATGAAGAGGTTTGGATTGTGCAAGATAGTGAAAAGGCATAATTCTAGAAATGCCTATGAAGTGGAGTTGCCTGCTGAATTGAATATTTCACTAGTATTTAAAATTTTAGATTTGATAGAGTATTATGACAGAGGTGATGGAGATGAAGTTGCAGAAGTGCAGTGGACTATTATAGGAGCTAGTTCAACTACAAAGGAGATTGAGGAGATACTGGACAGTTGTGTTGGTAAAAGTACAAGAAACAAAACTTGTGAAGAGTACCTAATCAAAAGGAAAGGAAGGCTAGTAAAAGATAGTCTTGGTTAACCCTTCATAACATGAGCTCAAAGAATTTCCACTCATCATCTATGAAAAACATGGTAAACTACCTTAGATTGTAAAACTCATCTTCTCTCTACTGACTCCACTTCTTAGGTAAGAAATGCTTATGAAAGTTCTCAAGGAGAAAGAAATTCCCACATGACGCTCTTTATGTCTAGGCTCAACTTCTTCTCCTCAATCTTTTGCCAGTTAGATAGAAATAACTCCAAGTGGGTAATAAAATAACTTGCTTTGACATTTGTGTCAAAGTCTTGCATCACAAAACCTCTATCCAGTGCGGTCATCCAGTTCTCTGCATCATAACCAGTACCATCTCCCAAGAAAAGTTTCAACTTTCCCCACAATATGTCCTTCATCTGATTGGATTTAATAGACTCTTGTATATTCTTTTCATGAATCTTCTTAGGGGTCCCAGGTTTGCACCTCTCATCAATCTTAGAATGATGTGACCCCTCATGCTCACCTCTCTCCTTAATGGGTAGGCACTCTAAAATAGCATTCAATAGATGTCTAGTACTAGGTTCCTCTAAGTCTGCATGTTTTTCTCCATGTTCTCCTCCCTATGTCCTTCCTAAATAGGATTGTCATGATTAGTCACATGAGGGATAATATGTCTATGCCTCCTACAACCTCTACCTCAACCTAACCTTTGAACCCTTGTAATAGATATACTTTTGGTCATCATCCTTCCATAATCATCCAAGAAAGAATAATGACATGCCAAAAAAAATCATCAAAGGCATACTATCCTAAAGCGTAGTCACATGAATATATGTTTGAAAACCAAATTCAAGAGTTCTTCAACTTTTCCCTTTTTTTGTTTGAGTATACAAGTCTCAAGTTCAAGTTGTTCAGTTGTAGTATAAAAGTATTATTGTTTAATTTTTGTTTAAGCTGACAACTTGTCATCTAGTGGGTGTACCAATATTCCTGGAGCTTCCAATGTAGACTGGCTATGATACTAGATGTAACACCCCACTAGGGAACCCAAGAGGAATTAACCTATAATGATAGTAAGTTTGCTAATTTTTTTTTTGAAATATTGAAATAATAAAAGAGATAATAAAGTGGAAGCAACAACTTAAATACACATCACATACATACATAAGCAATACAATAATAGTTACATCTCTCAACAGTTCCATATCGTTGAATCACACATAGAAGTTTTATTAAGTTTAATTTTGATAAATAAAATAAGTCCATGTCATAGAATAACCTCATGTACAAGATCACATGAAATAATATAGAAAGTACATAAGATGCCATATGGCATAACTAGAATGTATGCCCATCCTTTGCACATGTCGTAGGGTATGAAATACTTAAATATTTTACATCATAATAAGATACAAAATCTTGTAGGATCTTAAATAACCAAAGTAAAAAATACTAGAATATGAACACAAAACATAATCACAAGTCCCCATAATAATAGAAGCATAAAACAACTGCACAAGGTACATCCAACATTGATGTCCAAGTGTCAGATTTCAATGGTATAAGAATCTCTACCACCCAACCTTGTGGAAACCTATATAGTATACTCCCACCATGATGAGGAGATAATATCAAGTCCCAAATGGATAATAATCCATAATTAATAACAATAATCCAAGGAAAGGAATCTTGATAGCATTCTATCTTAAGGGTACCAAGTACACAAAGTAATCTCTAATCCTAGATGAAAACAAAGACACGTATATAACCTAATATGGATATGGGAAACTGTCATCACATGAGCCAAATTTAAGGCTATCTTGGCAGTCCCTTTGATCTCTAGCCCCCTAGTGACTCTTTGCAACATTAGTGATCCTTTCATACAGATAGAGAAACTAACTAGGCAAGGTTGCAACCAAGCATCATCTCTACTCCCATCCTAGCCTATACTAGCACTCAAAACATGGGCAAAGTAACATTATAACTCTTTTAAATTCATTTTAACTTAGTATTGTAATTTTTATCACTTATTATGGCAACTTACAATGAGTTATGTTGACAGCCTCTTTAGGGCTCCAAACCCCATTGCAAGCCATTTCCCAACATACACATAGATAACCTACCCTAATGTCATAAAAGTACATCTCATAAAGTCACAATAATCACATCAATTCTATACAAGCAACTGGAAATCATCAATAGATCACAGATCAAAACCTCAAAGAATATATCAAGAAAATCACAACATATGAGCTTTACATAGAAGAACTTGATCTCATAATAGGAACAAATATAAATAAATCTTGACACAAGTCACTAGAAAATAATACTCAGAAAACCTTGCCTCCGGTATGCATTCCTAGTTTGGCCCAACTACAAGGGTCTCCCAAAACTCATCACCAGATAAAGACATAACATCATAAAAGACATTTAAAATAAGCACATTTTTCAGCCATATAGGTTTTAGTAAAAATTCATAAAGTTTTATATGAATAAAATTTAGAAATTTTCTTTATATAAATTATCTAATTAGTAGTTTTCAATGCTCAATTTGGTCTTAGTGAAATTCCTATTTCATCATTTCTTATAAGAATCCATGATTTTCAATAATTAGGTTTTTAATTGTAGTGCCCCACCAAGGAACCGAGGAGAAATTAACCTATAATGTCACTAAGTTTGGTAAACATTTTTTTAAAAGATTTAAAAAAATCAAGAGATACAAAGAAGCAATAACTCACATACATAGATAAGCAATATAATAGTAGATACATTTCTATATATAGATACATAAAATTTGGAGTTTTTCTTTATATAGATTTCCAATTAGCAGTTTTCAACGTTCAATTTGGTCTTAGTGAAATTCTTATTTTATCGTTATTTAAAAGAATCCATGATTTTCAATAACTACATTTTCAATTGTAATGCCACGCCAAGGAACCCAAGAGAAATTAACCTATAATGTCACTAAGTTTGCTAAACACTTTTTTTTTAAAGATTTAAAACAATCAAGATATAACAAAGCAAAAGCAATAACTCACATACATACATAAGCAATACAATAACATATACATCTCTCAAGGGTTCCATAACATTGAATCACACACATAAGTTTAAATAAGATAAAATCTAATAAATAAACAAAGTCCATGTCATAGAATAACCACATGTACAAAATTTACATGAAAGAATATATAACAAGTACATAAGATGCCACATGGCATAACCATAATGCATACTCATCCTCTACATAAGTCACCTAGTATGAAATGCTAAAATAATATACATCATGATAAGATTCTATTGAAGTTGATGAAAGATCAACCCCATAGCTCCCAAGAATCACGTGCATGCAAACACCTGCCACAAAAAAAGAGAAGAAAAAGCTACGGAGGCAGGTATTCCTAGATCCATAGATGAGACATTCTTGATGAGAAAAAATAGAGATTTCTATTAATCAAAAGTGAATGAATACTACAAAGAGATCAATCCTTATAAAAGGAGATCAAAACCCTAATAGGAATCTAACCTAGGTTGAATGATAATAATTAATAAAAGAATTAATTATTATATATCCACAGTTTAGCTTAAGTAAACTAGAGATAATAAGTGACTTAATAATTACATCAATATGATTTAATTAATAAGTAAATACTTTATTACTCTAACACACACCTTTAAGATAAACCTAGGGAGTAGCTAAAAACCTAGAAACTACTAGTGAAAATAAATTTGGGTCCCAACAAGAAAGACCTGATGAGGTATCCAAGCACAACCAAATCTCTAAAAAGAGGAGATATAGAGAAAACCACATGGGAAAAACCCTACTCCAAAAAGAGACAGAAATAATGTTGAAAAGAACTAGTGAAGGATTGAAGAAGCCTCCAAACTAGGGAATTTCCCAGAAGATAGGAACAAAAGATGATCATGAAGAACACCAATAAAACATGAAGCTGCAAACACTACCAAACTATTGATTTGAAGAACCTCCACTATAGAACATGACCAAGTATAGAAGACTAAGTTGAAAAAGATGATCTATTGAAGATGGAAGGTATTTTTATGGCCTCAAAAAATGGGAATGAAAAAATGTCTATATGGTAAATGATCCATCTCACTGAAATGCATAGGTATCCAGCCACTGCACTCGCCTAGTACATAGGATCAAATACTGAATACATGGCTCACTCCATTGAACCAAGAAAGAACTAGAACCAACATAAGCCCCCAATAATGTTGAGGGGTAAGACATGAACACTAAAATTGAATGCAATATCTCCTACAGAAAGAAGAACTAGGACCATCAAGAGTGCAAAAGAAGTACAAACACCTATAATGACAGATGTTATCAACACATCATGAGGCTAATGTCTGTTAGAAATTTGTTCAGTACTCCCCTTAGGATTCTTGACAAGGGGTTAACTACCTCCTATGTAATATAAGTTGAGTGGTTGTATCAGGCATTGACAAATTGGTCTTTTGGTGTAACGACAAGCCAACTCTAACAAGTGGTATCAAAGCTTGGTACAGGTTCAAATTGTTAGACCCTTGGGTAACATTGAGGGGGAGATTGTTAGAAAATTTTTTAGTGCTCCCCTTAGGATTCATGACAAGGGCTTAGCTGCCTCTTGTGTACTATAAGTTGAGTAGTTGTATCAGGCATTGACAAATCAGTCTTTTGGTGCAATGACAACCCCACTCTAACAATGTCATGAAAGGAACACTCACTTGACAAAAGAAGATGATGAATATGGCCAATATTAAACACGCAAAGACACTTTATCATGTAATGTGAGTACAAAAAAGCACAAATATGTGCAAGATCCTGAAATTCAATAGACTGGCACTTTATCTTAGTGTGTTTGTAAAAAAAGGATGTCAACAAAGATCGAACGAGACGTAAGGTTGATAGATGTGATAGTACAACCGATGAAAAATCATTTGAAGAAACAAAATTGACCCCCCAACTTGAAACGACTAAGATATCAACCATTAAGCAATAATTAAAATTAAAATTAATGGGATGTTCCAGGAGCAGAATTTGGAAAATAAGATGTCTCAAGATATGTCTCCTAGAGTGAAAAATAGAACCTCTAACTTTGACTGCATAAAATAGAAACTAAAAAAATCAAAAGTCCAAATAAACTACACCATCATGATGGACTCTAAAGCAGCTTTTCGGTGATATCTTGTTTGTGAAAAACAGAGTCCGAATGAGTAAGTTATGGCCAAAAAACTACATGTAGGTCAAAAAAGAGTTGGAAGGGCAATTTTTTTTTTTTTTTTTTTTTGCTTTGGGATCCACACCAAAATGCCTCAAGAAATATGCCCAATAGTACTAGAAATTACACTAGGAACTGTGCCAAACCACATTGATTTATGTGCCAAAAAATGTCAAGTTGCGTGCAAAAATATTGATTTCTATGCCAAAAAATTTGATTCCTACATTGAAAAATCTTGATTTATGTGCAAAGGTGCCTTGATTTCCATGCCAATATGCACATAATGTCTCAATTTTTGTGCTAAATATCTTGATTTTCATTCCTAAAAACCTCAATTTTACACCAAAAAATCCCATGCTTTGTGAAAAAAAACTTGAAAATTGTCTCGAGAAATGTGCCAAATCTAGGAGCAATATCTTTTGGCCTCAAAATCCAACTGTGTCCAAATTGGACAAATTTTAAATGAAAATAGGGGTTTTGAGGTGCTCTAAGTTGAACGACGAGGTTCGTTTGGGCTCAAAGTGCACCACAAAATTGTGATCCCCCTAGATCCAATACAAAAATACTTTGAAAAATGATACCCTTTGAAAGAAAACACATAGATATGAAAGCCAAGCCAAACCTCTCATAAACAAAATAGGGGCATGAAGATCTAGAGCTTTGATACCATGTTGAACTTGATGAAAGATCAACCCCAAAACTCCCAAGAATCACCTGCATGTAAACACCTACCACTGAAAGAGAGAAGCAAGGCTAGAATTCCTAGATCCATATGATGGGACTCAAATTTGCATTCCCCATTTTGAGTACTCCAAATTTGAGTCACTTTGAGCCCTATAAATGCATTTTTATAATTATGTACCTAGCTATCATATTAAGGACTAAGAGGTGTTTTATGTTTCTAACACCTTGCATTCAACATGTCTATGCATTCTATGAAGTTCTATTTTGAGTAGTGTTCATTTCTACATTTTTGCTCAAGTGTCAAATAGTGACAAGAGGCCTAGTTTGCATTCAAATATCTTGTACCTAGTAATGTTTCATGACTTGCCACTTTGGGATTGTTTAGTATGCATATCACTGAACCAATATTTTAGATTTCAAGTCATTTCTATATGTTTTGATTAGGTTTTGAATCCCTCATATTCGGTTACTTATCTCTGTCATGCTGATGCATATTTATCAAAAATTTGGGAAGCCCTGTTTGACCGATTATAACTTTGACCCATTTGACCCTACAAAGAAAATTATTTTTGCATTGTATTCTAGAGGTCACACACTTTCTACATTCCAGTTTTAAGCCTATGATGAATCCATTTGATTAGTTTGCAAACGCGATTTCGAATGCAATTTATAACTTTTTACTAGTGTCATAAAATGTAGATTGTTTGGTACCCCTGTTCGAGATGTTATAACTCTTAATCCATAATAGATGAGATCAAATGGTTTGTACCACTACGTTCTGTACACTAGAAAAGGTGCACTTCTCTAAATCATTCTATCCAAAATTCTCCATAGATTGGAAAGCTCGAATGCCGACTTAGAGCTCCCTAGTCATGGAGTGCAAGGGGCATACAAATGAGTATATAGGAGCTCTCAGCTGAGCCTTAGAAATACAACCCTTGCTAGTAAACCACAAAATGGGAGATTCTTTAGACAAGAGCAAGAGTGCTAGTGTCAAAGAACTCTTAGATCATGCAATGCAAAAATGAAACTAGATTAGGATGAGATGCACAATGCAAGCTATGCTAACAATGAGATGGGAATGTTACAAATCCAACTATTAATCTATGTGATCTAATTATTTGCAAAGGAATAAAAGTTAAACTAAAATGCAACTATGCTAAGAATGCCATATGATCTTATGCTAATGTGATGGAATGAGAGAATGAGACAAGAAATGAGAAGTTCTCCACAAAGCTCCAAAGAAACCTGTTAGAAAACCTGCAGCATAACAATATTCAAATGAGGATGGATCCTTTGAGGGGGAAAGCTCTCTCCCTTTTAAAGATGTACGGACGGTGGAGATCTAGATGAAGATGGTGGATGATCAACGGTTGAATTCAAAAATAGGAGTGATCCATGTGCACACATAAGTCAACCAATAGAATATAAGTTGACTTGTCATATAAGACAAAAGTCTCACAAACCTTTTCTTTTAATTGTAAAATAGAAAAAGGACTTTATGTGTGCACTTTAAGTGGGTTAGAAGAATGGGGTCTTTTATTTAATTAAAAGGGGACATGTTCTTTTAATCAAATAATGAACTTAGGATAGCATAGTCAAACTATAGGTTATAATCAAATAAATTGATTATTAGCAATTTGGTCTAGGTAAATGATTAAATTAATTTAGCCAAAATGCTGAGAAGGGGGCTAATAGTCTAGGTGACCATTTTTAGGTGATTACATTTGCCCCTCTTTGACTAATGCATGATTGATCTAGGAACACATTATGTCAAAGAAAATCGAAGCCAAATAGGCGATGATAGATATAGATATCTGATTCCAAAAAATGAAATGCAGAAATAGATAGCAAGTCCTAAATGCACAGCCTGATAGCGGTAGTACTGAACATTAGGAAGATGATGTTAAGATCCAAAAAGAATTTTAACACCTAGCAAAGCAAATAGGTTGAGAGCAAGTGATAAGGTCAAACAAATGCTCCTAAGAAATAGATAGCTGTAACAATCAACACTAGAGTATTTCTGCCCCCTCGGGATCGAAATTGAAATGTGGTAAGGGGATGCAAAAACTGGCTAGACATGAGAAAAATAGAATAAAGCAATGTCCAAGATGACAGATAAATGATTAGAACCCAAGAATGACTATAAGAAATTGATAAAATGCCCCAGTTTGACTAGAGTTGACCTTGAAGGATATAGCATAAAAATTAGGTCAAATCGAGTAGAAAGAGGATTTAGATGTGAAAAGGTGAATAGAAGTAGATATGAAGTATGAAAATGATGAAGACATGAAGAAATGAAGATGCCCCAGTGATGATTTAAATATTAGACCTCAAATGGTCAGCTAACTGCTCAGAAGAAGGTAGAATTTTAAAAGACAATTTTGACCATCAAGATGAACTCAAATTTTGATTTCGATCCCGAAAATGGATCCAGGATGTCGAAATTAGCTAGGGGTGCAATTTTTGCGCAATTTCGAGGAGTAAAAAAATTAGGTCAGAATGAGGTTGGAGGCTATAAAAGGGGTCCAAGTGTCATTTTCACTATTCATTTGTCTTTTTGTGATTTGAGAGATTTTGTGTGGTCCACATAGCATCATGGCTCAGGCAAACATTCCTCTTCATCGACACCGTTTCGAGCGCAGCCGGTTGCACAACCGGCCAGAGCGATATGGGGTGCCGGTAAGTGACTATCTTTTTGTTGCTTTTTTCGAGCTTTTTGTGAGTTTTTCGCACGTTTTCAAGCTTTTTGAAAAAAAGTTGCGCGATACTTTTTAAAGTATCGCACGGCTTTAGAAGTATTGTCGTGCGATACTTTTTTCGAAAAAAAATGTCGCACTGCTTAGGAAAATGTAGTGTCGCACCACGTCGCACCACGTAAAAATGTCGCACTATTATTGAAAAAAGTGTCGCACGACACTATTTCAGAAAAAGTGTCACACTCTTATTTAAAAAAGTGTCGCACGACACTGTTTCAAAAAAAAGTGTCGTACTCTTTTTGAAAAAAATGTCGTATAGATAGTTTTGTTGTTTTTCTGAATGCTTTTTTTTTTTTCATCATGTGACTATTACTGATGATTGCTTGTTTTACCTGGACAGGAGGTATTCCCGGCATTATAGATTAGAGCTCCCAGGGTGGTTGGTTTACGCGTTGTGCAACATTTGAGCGATAAGTAGCAAACTGCGGTAGTGGCTATGGGCTTGCGCTCGGTTGTACGGATGCCCCATATTCGGGCAAACCACAGTTTGCTGTCTGCACTGGTAGAGAGGTGGCATAGCGAGCATAACACCTTTCACTTACCGACCGACGAGGCGTCGATTACTTTGGAGGACGTATATCGCATTCTGCGAGTGCCATGCCATGGCGAGCTGGTAAGTTACTTGGTTAGTAGTTTGTTGATTTAGCCATTTCAATGTTGGATGCCAGGTGTACTGATGTTAAGTTTTCATGATGGTACAGGTGTACTATGATACGACCCCGACAGAGGGGTGAGCGCGAGTGCAGGAGCTTTTCCAGGATGTGACCATTTTGGATCGTCACCTGAGTTGGGAGAGATTGATGACTGAGTATGGATATGATTATCCTTTGCCCAGCTTATTATGTTCTTTGGTAGCCCAGGCCCTGGTGACAGACCGAGGCCAGAAGGGCTTTCCACTAGGATGGGGTCGGCTGGTATATGATCTGATCTCCCGACCACGTAGGATGGCATGGGGGCCTGCGATATTGGCAGAGATGTACCACGAGCTTCATGAGATAGTATATCATGAGGGTGAATCATGGGCATGCGGAGCAGTGTTAGCGCAGATCTGGGCTTAGGAGCACATTGCTATGATCCGACCACGAGTGCAGCCACAAGAGCGCAGCCAACCATACATTTTTTGTTATAGAGGTTTCATCCCACAGAGGCATAGTGGAGATGTGACCTATTATCGACGCGTGTTTGATGAGCTGACAACATTCACATGGCGACCATACCGGGAGTGTCAGTGATGGTCAAATTCATGGGAGTTAGATTACATGCGGTATAGCAGACCGTTGGTGGGTCGGAGCACAGACATTGTGGAGCGGTTTGTGATCAGTCATGTATGGCGGCAGTTTGCAGAGCGACAGGTGGTATCAGTGGAGACTACTACCTATGCCCGGATGCACATAGATGAGGGATTAGGATGGTTGCCGATGTTGGACTATCATACAGCAGTTCAGGATACTGCAGCACTAGTGGAGACTCCCTGGGATTATCGCCCAGATGTGGCAGATGCAGGGGCTGATTCGGGGTATCTTTATGAGATGCAAAGGCACCCGTTCCCCCGAGTCACACATCCAGATGCAGCACCTATAGGAGTGGGAGGTGGAGGTGGCGACGGAGGAGGAGGAGGCGGAGGAGGAGGGAGAGGGGGGAGGTAGATGGAGGGGGAGAGTTCCCGAGCAAGGCAGAGGAGGATGTGAGCGCAGGCGAGGCATGCGACAGAGGGGTCCTCAGAGTTAGAGGAGGAGGAGGTGCCCTTGAGGAGATGGCGAGCAGTGAGGGTAGAGGCACCTGCAGAGCAGCCGGAAGGAGGAGAGGAGGAGGTTCCCTTGAGGAGGCGACGAGCGATGGGGGTGGAGGCACTTGCAAAGCAGCCAGCAGGAGGAGATGAGTAGTGTGCGAGGATCCATGCCTTGGAGGCAGAGATGCAGGCACTTCGGGTGGCTATCACAGTACGGGATCAGCAGCTGATGGATGAGCGAGCACGAGCAGATGAGCTGCGCCGAGAGCGGGATGCTGCGAGACGAGAGGCAACATATCATGGTGCTCGAGCTGCATACTATTATGCTGCTTATAGGAGTGTGGTGCCACCAGGATAGGGTCTTCCTGATTATTCAGAGCGAGCAGACAGATCAGAGGGTGCAGTGTAGGCACCAGATAGGAGACAGGCTCCTCCACCAGGGCCAACACCAGCCGTGGAGGGTGGCAGTCAGACATGACATTGTGTATCGATTTGTACCTTATGTATTTTTGAGACATATATCCAGATTTTGGATCTCACATTTGTATATGTACCATGACACATTTGATATATATATGAGATACTGGGTTTATCGATATTCTTGTGTACTTGTCTCAAAAAATGTATGCTTTCAGCTTTCATGTGATGTTTCAGTTTTTTTGTTTCCAGCTCATGCATGTGTATATGCTTATGTGTATTGTTTTTGATCTCTCATATGGGTGGTACAGATTTAAATGTTTTTCGTGAAAATGTGACACTTGGATAGATCGTATGTGATGATTTTTTTGGATTAACCCCTTGTGATGACAGGTAAAAAATGTAGCAAAAGATTAAGAAGGTGAAAAGACATGAACAGGAAGAAAGAAATATATGAAAGGAGTTAGCTGATATGTCCACAAAAAGATGAAGAGAGAGCTTTCCCCATATGCAAGAATGCAAGACTAAGCTAGAAAATGAACCTAAAATGCAAGCTAATATGCAAAGTTGTTTACCAGCAAGAAGCACATAACATTTAGACTCTTAATTTCATCATTGAGCATTTATTAGGGACATCATGAGATCATACAACCATCACTAGTATAACTATGAGGATATGAATATGATCGATATTAGATAGGTATGTGGAAATCCAATCTAAGCATCAGAGACATGTAAGTCAAGATAACTACATGATTAGATTCCCTAAGTTTAATTTAGCAAGATTACACTTGTATCAAGGCATAAGCGCCAGGATAAACCCTGAGTGCAGTCTTGCAAAATAGTCAAGGATGATACATTTATAAGTCAAAGTGTTGAATAGGACAAGCATGAATGCTTACAACACTATAGACAAACAAAGTATACCCACAAGCAGAAATCAAGAAGACATGCCCCATGCCCCCAGTCTTCTAGTCAATGACATCCTCGAAAGACTTTTAGGGAGGGAACACATGGCAAAGAAATCATCATAAACAACACACAAAGTAGATAAAGATCAGCATAGCTCAGTCGTTTAAGTGTTAAAGTGTGTGTGTGTAAGTCACTTGGCCATTTCTTCAAGACTTGATTCTGATAGTGAGAAATATCGCAACATCAGAGACCGTAGGTAAACTATCTAAAAAGTGTTAAAAACACTTGATGTCAAGGTGGAGGAAGTGTTGAGAAACACTATGTTGTGAGTTGTCAAAGAAACCCTAATGCGCAAGAATACCTCAATAGGCTAAGTAGCTATGCCCCCAAGATGAGGACAAGAAACAATTCCAAGCTAGGAAATGTGTAGTGAAGTGGATGATTGAGATTGATAGACATAGGTGCAAGGGTTTCAAGTAGCACCTGTTTCCAGGTTTTCACCACTTTGACAGATTATATATATATATATATATATATATATATATATATATATATTTGGGTGATACATCAAAGTGAGGTTTTCACTAAGATGATCATTTTTTCAGGACATTTTCTGATTTTTAAGATTTTTTCAGGCTCATAGATATATACAAGATAGCTGAGCAGCAAGCTTCTAAGCATAGAACTCCTTCAAGTGTAGGATGTTGATAGGTTCCACAAGTTCTTCACCTTCTGAAGTAGACAACTGGTAAGCACCAGACCCAAATGCTTCTGTGATAATGTAAGGACCCAACTAGTTAGGTTCAAATTTCCCTTTCTGTTCTCGATTTTGCTGATTTTTGGGATTCTCTCTAAGCACGAGTTCACCAACTTGGAACTCACGAGGGTGAACCTTTTTGTTATATTGTGTAGACATGCGCTTTTGATAAGCTCTCATGTGATCAAAAGTAGCCTTGCGCCGTTCATCCAGAGTCTCTAATTCCTGTACTCTCATAGCTCTATGATCTTCATCGGTTATTAACCCATGTAAGGAGATGCGCAAAGAAGGTATCTCGACTTCTAATGGGAGAACAGCCTCAGAGCCATAGACTAGAGAAAAGGGTGTAGCCCCTGTAGGAGTACGAATAGAGGTTCTATAGGCCCAAAGTGCCGAATTTATTTGCAAGTGCCAATCTTTCCCAGACTTGTAAACTGTGCGGTGTAGGATTTTCAGCAGTGTTTTATTAGAGGCCTCAACTTGGCCATTCCCTTGGGGATAGTAAATGGAAGACCAGTGTTGCTTAATTCGAAACTTTTTGCACAGCTATTTTAAGTCTTTATTTTTGAACTGTCCTCCATTATCTGTAACAATAGAGGATGGGATACCATATCGAAAAATGATGTGATTCAGTATAAATAGGGCAACATGTTTGCCTGTAGCAGCAGATAATGGTACAGCTTCAACCCATTTAGTGAAATACTCCATTGCTGTGATGATGAATTTATGACCGCTGGATGACCTTGGATGAATCTTTCCTAGCAAGTCAAAGGCCCATTACTGAAATGGCCAATATGTCACAGAAGGGATTAACTCTCGCCCAGGAGCATGTATCAATTTACCATGGAGCTGACATTTCTGATAGGACTTTGCATAGCGCACAGCATCAGCTTGCATGGTGGGCCAGTAATAACCCGTTCTAAGCAGTTTTTGAGCAAGTGCAAGGCCATTAGAATGCGCCCCACAAATGCCATCGTGGACTTTGGCAAGTGCCTTCTCGGACTCTTCTAGCTCTAAACACCTAAGCAATGTTCCGTCTAGACCCCTCCTATACAAGTCACCAGAGACCAAAGTGTAGTGTGAGGCATTACGAAGGAGTTGGCATTTTTAGTTGCACGTGAGGGTTTCAAGAATAACTTGATCACGTAGGTAGGAGAAAATAGATGCATAGCGGGAGGAATCGTGACCCACAACAATGTAGATCACCTGGTTATCTAAAGAATCATAGGCTGGATGACGCAATTCTTCCACCAGGAACTCAAATCGCGATTCATGTTCTTGTAATTGGAGGATAGATGCTAAGGTGGCCATACCATCAACAGCCTTGTTTTCTGCTCTAGGAATTTGTTGGAATGTTACAAAGGTAAAATAGTTCCTTAGAGCATCTATCAACTTTTTATAAGGGATCAATTTATCATCCTTTGTTTGATATTCATTATTCACTTGGTTCACAACCAGTTGAGAATCCCCATAGATGTGTAGCTCAGTTATTTGCCATTCAAGGGCCATTTTGATCCCATTTGTTAATGCTTCATACTCTGCAATATTGTTTGTACATGGGAACAATAATTTGTAGGACTTTGGGATCGTATAACCATGAGGGGAAACAAACAACACCCCTGCTCCTGCTCCATTCTGTGTATGGGATCCATCAAAAAACATTTTCCATGTTCTATTAGTAATGTTCATGATTGAGGCATCTGGAAACTCAATTTGCAGAGGTGCTACATCTTCAAGTGGGAAGTCAGCCAACTGGTTAGCTATGGCCTGTCCTTTGATTGCCTTACGTTCAACATACTGAATGTCAAATTCGAAAAGAATCATCATCCATTTAGCAAGGCGACCAGTAAGTGCAACTTTACTTAATAACTATTTCAAAGGGTCTATCTTGGCAATCAAGTGAACTGTATGGGCCAACATATAATGCCGAAGTTTTTGGGAGGCAAAAACTACAACAAGGCATGCCTTCTCTATACTTGTATAATTTAGTTCATAAGCCGCCAAAGTTTGACTGATATAGTATATGGCTCTTTCTTTACCCGTCTCATCACTTTGGGCTAAGAGTGCTCCTAGAGAAGAATCCGTAGCTGGAATGTACAGAATCAAAGGTTTTCCCAGAATGGGTGGCATCAAAACTGGCGGTTTTGCCAAGTAGCCTTTGATTTGATCTAAGCTTTGTTGATAGTCACTGTTCCAAATATGGGTAGATCCTTTATGCAGATTTTTATTGAAAGGTTGAGCCTTATCAGCTAATTGAGAGATAAATCTTCTTATGGATTGTAGCCGTCCTTGTAGACCTCTAAGCTGACTGATAGTTTTTGGTGGAAGCATATCCATGATAGCTTGGACCTTTTTAGGGTCAACCTCAATGCCTTTTGCTGAGATGATATAACCTAGCAATTTTCCAAAAGTGACACCAAAGGCACATTTTTTTGGATTCAACCTAAGTTGGAATTGTTCCATACAGTTCAATATCAAACTAAGGTCTTTGAGATGTGTGTCTCATTTCTTTGATTTCGCCAGTGTGTCATCAACATAGTCTTCCATGTTTTTATGCATCATATCATGAAAGATGGTTGTCATTGCTCTTTGATATGTAGCGCCAGCATTTTTGAGCCCAAAAGGCATGACATTCCAGCAAAAGGTACCCCATGCACATGTAAAGGCTGTCTTTTCTTGGTCTGCTGGAGCTATCTTTATTTGGTTGTACCCAAAAAATCCATCCATGAGCGAGTACATCTCATAACCCGCAGTCATGTCCACTATCATATCGATGTTTGGTAGTGGAAAGTCATCCTTGGGGCACGCTTTATTGAGGTCTCTAAAATTAGTACAGACTCGTATGGATTTGTCATGCTTGGAGATAGGTACAATGTTGGAAATCCACTCAACATAATCAATGGCCCTAATGAAGTTTGCATTCAATAGTTTTTCTAACTCTGTCTTGACCAGTAGAGCCACATGTGGATGCATTTTTCTTAACTTCTGTTTGACAGGCTTGACATCTGGTGAGATTGATAAGTGATGCATGAATAGATCTGTATCAAGCCCTGGCATGTCAGAGTATGTTCATGCGAAGTTGACCTTCTTGTCTTGAAAGAACTGAGCAAACTGTGTCTTTTCTTTGTCTGACAAAGATTGAGCTACATGGATAATCTGAGGACATTCTTCTGTTCCCAAGTTGATAGGCTGTGTAGGTTCGACTAGAACCAAAGATCTATCTTGGAAATAGCTTGGCAGACTACAAAGTACCTCATCCACAGGTGCCTCAGAGAGGTTTTCACCATTAGATACGTCTTTATTTTTACTTTTTTGAGGGTCAGACACCGCCACAATGTGGTTTTCGCCGTCTGATCGCTTATTTTTTCTTTTAATTTTTTGACTGAGGTACTTGATATCTGATTCCGTCATGTTAACCGCAGGTTCTCTAGTGGAAGAAATGATAGGTTCAATTGCGTTTAGATAACAAGCGATCTCATAGTCATTTTGGAAAGACCGTATTTCAGGTTTTTGATTTTGGATAGACCAATCTATGAGCTCTGGGTAAATTAGCGAGAGTGAGGGAGAAGTTTCAATGTGATTGATATGGAAGGAGTCATCTCTGGTGACCTGTGAAGTTGAGCCTATATAAAATGTTGCAAAAGAGTCCAGCTCAGGAATAGTCCTAGAGGAACTAGCGTGATCCATTGAGACATGTTGTGAGTCAAACTCATCTGACCCCATACTAGACCGTTCGACTACATCGGGTTGGGTTGCATAGGCATGAATGACATCCACCTCTAGCTCGCAAGATGCATCAGAGAGGCTTTCCCACTCATACTCATGAGAATCTGTACTTTGACCCCTATTTATGAGATGAGCAATATTCTGCCTAATTCGTCCTCTATTTATGTCCTCAGAAGTAGACCCTTCTTGTTCCTATTGTTGGGAGGTAGAAGCTTCTTCATTATTAGCAGTAACTATGTCTTCTCCCCAAAGGAGGGAAGTGAGAGGAACAAAGTCTTCGTCTTGTGCAATAGTAGTAATTACGGGAGAGTCATCATCCTCCGATTCACTAGACATGAGTAATCTTTGACTACAATTTGGTGTATTATTGTCTAGCGCAAAGCCTAGACCAGCGGTGTCTCGAGCATCATGACCTTGAGTGTGACTTAAAGGTTCAACTAGAGCGTTCTTAAAACCAGTTAAGGACCCGTGGCCCTGGTAGCCCATTTTTGTTAGAAATTTATAGCCTTTTCCATATTTTTTGGGAGAAATAGGGGTAGTCATTGTAACCTCCTCGTCTTCCTCTTCTCTATAGATCCAGTCCCTAATGGCTTGTTCTTCCTTCTCTGCTTCCAGTGGTATGGAAGATTGCACAAAAGTGCCAAAAAGTGTCATAGCAGAAGCAGAAGACTTCTTTGCAACAGTTGGTTTTCCATAAGATCGAGGGGAAATTGGTAAGGCAGCAATAGAATCCAAAGTATACTCACCCATACCAAGGCTCATCATTTTTAGTTTTTGTTCACATTCTGTGAAAGATGGTGCTAGCTCATGAGAAGAGCGATTGTGCGGGACTAGCGTTTCGGTAGCAGATAATGTGTTGATAGACATGGAGTTGTCACCGGGGACAACTACTTCAGTACCATTAAAAGGGAACTTAATGCACTGATGGTATGTAGAGGGTACTGCTTGCATATCATGAATCCATGGTCGTCCCAACAACAAGTTGTATGCAAGTGATATGTCTAAGACTTGGAAGACGACATTCTTCTCAACTGGACCAACTTTGATTGGTAGTACAATTAGACCTTTAGAAGGCCTTTCAACCTCATCATAGGCCTTTATAGTGATCTTGCGCTTAGGATCGATGGCAAATTTAGACATGCCCAATTGTTGGATTACATTGAACGAAATGATATTTAACCCTGCACCATTGTCTATCAAGACTCGACGGACGCGGGTACAAAAGATTTGAACTTCAATATGAAGAGCAAGGTTATGGGGATGACTGAGAGCTCGGTCATCTTCTTCAGAAAAGGTGAGATAGTGAGGCGAGGAGATGTGGTTAACCATAGCTTGGAATTGTTCCACATCAATATCTGTGGGAACATTGGCAGTACGTAAAGCTTTCTCAAGGATATCCTTGTGCAAAGGAGATAATTCTAGCAATTCGAAAATGGAGATTTGTGCTTGCGTGCATTGCAGTTGGCTAACAAGATCATAGTTGGAGATTTTGGAAGTAATTGGTTGTTTAGACGATGAAGCATTTTTAGGATCATTAGCAACTTTTAGGACAACCTTAGATTGCCCCCTAGTGACAGCGTTGAGTGGTTCACCTTGAGAAGATGAAGACTCAGCCACCCGGAGTACCACCTTGGGTCTAGTATTAGTATGATTTTGAGGAGTGGATCGTGTCCTTAAGACCACTTTTGGTCGTTCATCTTCAGCATCATAATTTGGCCAGTTGTCATTGTTGGAGCTTGTCATACATACGTATTCAATGGGCTCAAGCATGCTTATAACATTATCAGTGTCAGCGTAAGCATAATTGATTTTGGCGTCATGATTCTTTTTGGCAGCTACCCTTGAGGTCTCACCCTTTTCATATTCAGGTAATGGTTCTTGGAAAGCCTTATGATCAATATTCTTAACAAGGCCATCTGTAACAACTTTGCCAGCTTCAATGAGGTCTTGAATTACATCTTTGAGTTTGAAGCAATTCTCTGTGTTATGTCCCTTACTTTGGTGATAGCTGCAAGTATGATCTTCTCTCCACCATGGAGGTCTAACAGGTGGATCATAAGGACGTGAGTTGTCTGGCAAGGTGATCAATTTGTTTGCAATTAAGGTTTTTAAAACCACTTCATAAGGTTCGACCATAGGTGTGTAAACACGTTGCTTCTTTGCAAATTTAGAGCCTTTGTCAAAGGTTTGTGGTTTCGAACCTTCTTGTTGCTTTGCTGCATAAATGGCATTGGAAAGGTTAAATGCAGGTTCCTTAGTCTTAGGGGTGTCCACTACTCCGTCATTGACAACATACTTGTTTTTGTTCCAAGGTTTGCCTTTGTCTTTACTGTTCCCATTGTTAATTCTATCCTTGTTTATGGTAATATCACCTTTTTTGATAGCAACATCCTCAATGCGATATGCACTTTCTACCATGGCGTTGAAGGATGTGAATAACTATTTTCTTTGATCAAAGTATAATTCGGGTACAAGCGTGTTGACAAAGATGTCAATTTTTTCAGCCTCGGGCACTTGCTGAGGATACCGAGAGTATAAAGATCTCCATCGTTGAAGGTATATTGCAAAAGACTCTCCTGGTCTTTGTTTGATGTTGCATAAGTCTAGCACTGTCACAAGATGTTGAATGTTGTACGAATATTGCTGGATGAAACGTTGTGCAAGTTCGTCAAATGTTTTAAGAGGAGGACTCAATTTTGTGAACCACTCCATAGCTTGTCCTCTTAGACTTCTAGGGAACAAATGCATAAGAAAGGTGTCTTCATGCATAAAGTCCATGCTAATAGCGTAGAAATGTCTCACATGGTCATGAGGGTCACCATTTCCATCGTATTTGTCATACTTAGGAACCTCTATATCCTTAGGAAATGGTAGCATGTATAGAACCCTATCAAATGGAAGAGCGCAAATTGATTCAAAAAATGATGTCTTAGATGGCTCTTTTGAAGTTTGCAGTTGTGTAAATTGTTTTATTAGTTCTTGTATTTCTTCCCTTAAGATTTCAGCCTCAGTGGGCTCTCATTTTGGGATAATATGTTCAACATTAAAACCTTGAGGGAGTTTCCATCCCCTAGTTGCCATGTATCGGAAGTATTGGTCTCAATTTTCCTCTAAAGCTCTGAGCATTAGTTTTTGGGCGAAGCCATCTTGTTGAAATTTGATCACATCTTCGCTAGTTACTTCTTCATCACTATCATGATGAGATGGTTTAGGTGAAGGACATGCGCTAGTGGCAGCTCTAGGAGTCCTTAGAGGCGTTTGATTACCATCATTATTTTCAAAGGGATTTCGAGGACAAGTTCCTTTATATCCTTCGTAGCGTGCCTAATTGTCAATTTTAGCTTGTTGATTTTCTCTCTCTGTAGCGTATATAGCCTCCAAAGTCTTTTGGGTTTCATATGCTTGTTCTTCTAAGCGACGTTTAATTTCATTGGGATGCACCATAGTGACTATACCACTCGTACCCTCGGGTGTCTCAAAGGGTGTACCAAATGGATTTTCGAAACTATAAAGTGGGTTGTGCAAAATGTTAGCTGTTTGTGTTTGATCAAATTCGAGGTTCTTATCACAAAGTTGTTTGCGAGGACGTTTGGGTGGTGTTTCCAATTGTTTGAAAATGAAAGGCGTGTGGCTATTTTTACCACCTTGATATCTAGTTGTGATCGACATGTAAAGAGTTGTCTTTGTTTAGTAGGACAAGAAGAGCGAGCCGAATTTGAAGCTTTTACGATTAGGACTAGTCACTTGTCAAAACGTGATTAGATGGCTTGTCAAACAGTGCTCAAGATCTTACAGCACGGGTGACTCGAGCCGAGCGGACGAGCGAGAAGCTCAATAGTGGATAGCTAGAAAGATAATAGCTGAATTTTGACAAGTGATTTATCAAGACGTTTCAAGACTTACATTCGACGAACTAAACCCATCTTTTCAACTTAGGATGAATTCTTCACACACTGATACGTGACCAGGATCAAGGGTGACTAGCGTGACGCTCCTTGACCAAACAAATCTGACGACAAACTCTATTTTTGACCCAAAATGACTCTGGGCGATACTTTTTCAAAAGGAGGGCGACATAAGTTCAGCAAATAATGTCGTGCGATAGAATTTCAGAACAGTGCGATACTTTTTGTTCAGGCGACAGATATTTATACCAAGTGCGACAAAATATTAGACACAGTGCGACATAATTTACTACTGACGTGCGACATAATTTTTGAAAAAAATGTCGCACGATATTTCTCGTCAAAGCGTGCGACAGAGTGCCAGTTTTGTGTAAAAAAGTCAATTTTTTGGTTTGGAGTTCATTTCAATTTGTCAATCAGATAGTCATTTCAATCAGACAACGTTTCGTCTCAGCTTGTATCAGTAAATAGCAAGGTTTGCAAATAGTAAGTGTTGTAACATGTCTTCAAAACAATTGATCAAGGGTAAAAACAACCTTGCCAATACGCACTTGAGATATCAGAACAGCCTTTCTAACAACTTTTTATCGGAATGTTTATGTTGCAAGAATGTTAACACTGGTCAAAACATCAAAAACAATAGCCAAGCAATCTACCTTAGAGTCACGGTTCATTACTCAACAACTTAGCCCACGCTTGATGCTCCTTCGCCTCACACCAAGTGGTTGCCCACAAGAGATATTGGCTTTGTCATGGAAGTGCAATAAGCATAACCAAGGGAACACATATGGTGAGTGTAAATCTTGGGGTGATCCGAGTAGTCCACTAGGATCGATCCTTGCACCAAGAAGTTGAGCGGCTAAAAAGGGTAGTTACTAACTTAGAGTTTTCAGATCGGGCTTCCGTTCATAGTGTTCCTCTTGCTCCCAATTATGGGACACCTCACCTTGCAATGAGTAACTGATCTCGCGATCACAAGAGTACCTTAAGCATTCTTTCCTAGTGATCTCCCTATGGTCGAAATCCCATAAGCGATCACACTAGGCGAAGAAAAACACTACGTCTACCAAAGTTTTGTGTCCTTGGTAGCCTTGAGTTTATAGTGGGTTGGAAGAGCCAGGTAATCGGCTTGTCCCCACTTGGGTCGTCCCTCTCAGGTTGTCCGAGAGTAGGCCCTCTAAAGGATCTTAACTATACAAAGTGGATCAACTTTCGGAAGTCAAGATTTCTGATTCACCGCAAGGGTGAAGAGCATACTCTCCTATTCCAATTATTTTCTCCCAAACACGCCAGGAAGATTCAGTTACCCCTTGTTTTTTAAACCAAATGGCAAGTCAAGATTTCTGATTCACCACAAGGGTGAAGAGCATACTCTCCTATTATCAAAAGATTCCAATCACAAGTTTTATGTGCCTATAAAAGATGAAAAATTTATTCAATGCCGCACATGGAAACAAAAAATAAAGCAAGTTTGGGTTTTTATGCTTTGGGCAGCCCTGCAAACAACGTTAGTAGCCCTTGCGCATTTGAAGCTTTGACATGCGTTCTTTTTGTATGCAAGGTTTTGATATTTTCTTCACAAAAAAAAAAAGCAACCTGCAATCACAACTCGTTAGCCCATAAGTTAGCACAAAATAATCATAAAAACTGTGAATTAAACCTCTGTAAAACAGTTTAGAAATCTATTTAAAGACGACAGCAAGCCAGCTACAAAGAAATTTGATCTAATTCCTCAAGGAACGAGCAAAAAAAATGTCAGGCGATACTTTTTGCTGAACAAAAGTCGCGCAATACTTCACAGTATAAGAGGGCGACAATTTTTGTCTAGGCGATAGCTTTTATTCTATCTGTATGACATAATTTTGCACAGAGGGCGACAATATACAGGCTACAAGCGCGACACTATTTCCAAAAAAGTGTCGCACGATAGTACTGTGAACTATCGCGCGATACTGGAAAAATGTCGCCCAATACTGCGACTATAAAAAAAAAAAAAATACAGAGCAGTATGGAAAACGTGAGCAAAAACAAGAAAAAGTAGGGCGAAACGTACAGTCCTGCCCCACGGTGGGCACCAAAAATGTACACTAGAAAAGGTGCACTTCTCTAAATCATTCTATCCAAAATTCTCCATAGATTGGAAAGCTCGAATGCCGACTTAGAGCTCCCTAGTCATGGAGTGCAAGGGGCATACAAATGAGTATATAGGAGCTCTCAGCTGAGCCTTAGAAATACAACCCTTGCTAGTAAACCACAAAATGGGAGATTCTTTAGACAAGAGCAAGAGTGCTAGTGTCAAAGAACTCTTAGATCATGCAATGCAAAAATGAAACTAGATTAGGATGAGATGCACAATGCAAGCTATGCTAACAATGAGATGGGAATGTTACAAATCCAACTATTAATCTATTTGATCTAATTATTTGCAAAGGAATCAAAGTTAAACTAAAATGCAACTATGCTAAGAATGCCATATGATCTTATGCTAATGTGATGGAATGAGAGAATGAGACAAGAAATGAGAAGTTCTCCACAAAGCTCCAAAGAAACCTGTTAGAAAACCTGCAGCATAACAATATTCAAATGAGGATGGATCCTTTGAGGGGGAAAGCTCTCTCCCTTTTAAAGATGTACGGACGGTGGAGATCAAGATGAAGATGGTGGATGATCAACAGTTGAATTCGAAAATAGGAGTGATCCATGTGCACACATAAGTCAACCAATAGAATATAAGTTGACTTGTCATATAAGACAAAAGTCTCACAAACCTTTTCTTTTAATTGTAAAATAGAAAAAGGACTTTATGTGTGCACTTTAAGTGGGTTAGAAGAATGGGGTCTTTTATTTAATTAAAAGGGGACATGTTCTTTTAATCAAATAATGAACTTAGGATAGCATAGTCAAACTATAGGTTATAATCAAATAAATTGATTATTAGCAATTTGGTCTAGGTAAATGATTAAATTAATTTAGCCAAAGTGCTGAGAAGGGGGCTAATAGTCTAGATGACCATTTTTCGGTGATTACACGTTCCACTCCAAAAATACTTCAAGTGAGCTAGTTTATAAACCTTGATGGATCCATCTGCACAATTTCCTATGGCCATTCCATTTGCAAAAAATACATTTCTACTGATATTTCCAGTTTTGCAATTCTGAGTACCTAATTTTGCGCACTTTCCAAACTTGCTCCATTATTCGTCATGAGCCTAAATCAAAGAATTATATTGTCCTCATGTCAATGAACTAATTCTCCAATTTTTAAACCTTCAAGCATCTGTTTGTCTAGTTTTCAAATCTAAAACCAAACACATTTTATGGTTTTCTGACATGTTTATTTACATGCAATTTCAACTAGGCAATTTTGAATGTCAATATCTTTTGACAGATTGAACCTCATGTAATGAGATATGGTAGGTGCAAGATTGTGGAACAGAGTATCAACATGTCAGCTTTCAGAGCCTAGATATCTATTTGGGTCATTTTTTAAAGCTAGCCTGTAGGCCTTCCTGTTAGAAGTCACAGTTTGTAGATAAGTGATAAAATGAGTTCTAAATAATGGTTCAGTGGTCGAATTTGATTCCAGTTAGTACCTTAATTTCATCAGATTAGTTTGAGGGGTTAGATGTTTCAATTTAATTTAATTTTTAGCCAGATCCACTTTAGGGTATGACTAATTTCTTCAGGTTGACAGGGGTTGGCTAAGTTTGAAGAGATTTTAAAGTTGTTTTAAATGTTTCTGATCATTAAAATGTTTTGACATTGGTGCATGGAATTCCTCTTTTACAAGAAATTTTTTATGACTTCTCTAATCTAGGTGGTGATTGACTAATGAGTTTCAACATTCATGTTTTGAAACATCATTCTTTGAACTTAGATTTTGTGTTATGTGTCCCTTATTAGTGGATCATAAGACAACTACAAATGAATGTAAAAAATTCAACAAGAAAGCAAGATTTAATGATATTATTGATGAGGACATGAATGTTGATGATACACGTATGTCAGTCAACTGTGAGTTTGATGTTGGTGCAAGGTGTTAGATTGTGGTGACTAATCAGGAAAGTACTGTACATACTTCATAAATAGTGGGGTTCGGGGCATCGCCCTGAAATTTTTTTTTTTGGAAGTAGCCGACATGGTAGCCGACATATTATGGCCGACATATGGCCGACATGTTATAACCCTAAAGCGGTTTAATACTTGTATAAAAAGGGCTTAGGGTTGGGTATTTTTCATATGTGGTGATACGAAATTGGTTCTTGCGGCGGTATTGAGCTGTAAGGGATTACGGATTGTAATCAGGTTGTAATCACTGGATTGTAATAAGATCAGACTTGCTGTTTGGTGGACGTAGCCCAGGGATTGGGTGAACCACGTTAAATCTTGGTGCCTTGTGTTCATTTCTGTGTGTTCTATTATTTTTTGTTATTGGTTATATTTGCATGTAGTTTTTTATTTCTGTCCGTGGTTTATCCTAACAAGTGGTATCAGAGCCTAGTTTTTTTTCAGTTATCCTCTGCAGGAAAGTCTCACGGTTAAGTGGGAGTCTCACGGTTGAGTGGGAGTCTCACGGTTGAGTGTGAGCAATGGCAGATGATGGTAAGCTGAGGGTTGATAGGTTTAATGGGCATAACTTCCAGTTATGGAAGATGCAAATGGAAGACTATTTATATAAGAAGGATTTATGGAAGCCGTTGGAAGGAAAAGCCAAGAATCAGGGAACTATGTCAGAGGCTGAATGGGATCTTTTGGACAGAAAGGCACTCGAAAGCATTCGGTTATGCTTGGCACCATCGGTGGCATTTAATATTACAAAAGCAAAGACGACAGAAGATTTGATGAAAACCCTAGCGACACTGTATGAAAAGCCCTCCGCTTCAAATAAGGTATTTCTAATGAAGCGTTTATTTAATATGAAAATGGCAGAAGGTGGATCTATTGCAGATCATTTAAATGAGTTTAATACTATTACTAGTCAATTATCTTCTGTGGGTATCAATTTTGATGAAGAAATTAGGGCTCTCTTGATTTTGTGTTCTTTGCCTGAAAGCTGGAATGGCTTGGTAATGGCGGTGAGTAATTCTGTTCCTGGATCAAGTACCCTAAAATATGATGATGTGATCGGTGTTATTTTAAGTGAGGAAACTCGTAGAAAATCCTCAGGTGGATCTACATCAGGAAGTGCTTTAAATGCACAAAGCAGGGGCAGAACGACTGAAAGAGGAAGTAACTCTGGAAATCATGGGAAATCAAGAGGAAAGTCAAAGGGGAGGAGGTCTCAATCGAGAGGACCAAATGATTGCTGGTACTGTGGGAAACCAGGGCACAAAAAGAAAGATTGCTGGACTCGAAAGAAAAATGAAGGAGATAAATCAGATGGAGACAAAGAGACAAATGTGGTAAGTAATAAATCTGAAGAGGATGCTTTGCTTCTATCTTTAGAGAGTGTTGATGATTCATGGGTTTTAGATTCTGGTGCTTCTTTTCATGCTACACCTCACAGAGGTTATTTCATTGATTATGTCCAAGGGGATTTTGGGCTTGTTTATTTGGGGGATAATGAACCCTGTCAGATTGTTGGAAAGGGAAAAATTAAGATTAAGTTGCAGAATGGGAATCATTGGCTACTACATGAGGTAAGACATGTTCCAAAGCTGAGTAGGAATTTAATTTCAGCAGGGCAACTCGGTGATGAGGGTTGTGTAATTACTTTTAATGATAAAAATTGGAAGGTTTCAAAAGGTTCCCTTGTAGTAGCAAAAGGTGTGAAAGTAGGCACCTTATATCTTTGTACAGGTCATATTGTTCCTTCTACTTTGATTGTTTCAGAGAAAAATGAATATTCAGGAACAATTACTGCAGTTGAGCAGGGAGAACAAATAGCTGCTGTAGATTCTGATACAGCGCTGTGGCACAATAGACTTGGGCACATGAGTGAGAAAGGTATGAAAGTACTTCATTCAAGGAAAGTTTTACCAGGTCTAAAATGTGTGAATATGGATTTCTGTGAAAGTTGTGTGTATGGAAAACAAAAGAGAGTGAGTTTTGTAAAGACAGGGAAGGAAAAAAAAAAGGAGAAATTAGAGCTTGTGCATACAGATGTATGGGGACCGGCTCAGGTATCTTCCCTTGGTGGCTCTCATTATTATGTTACATTTATTGATGACGCAACTAGAAAAGTATGGGTTTATTTCCTTAGACAGAAATATGATGTATTTCAAACTTTTAAGAAATGGAAATGCTTGGTTGAAAATGAGACTGGTAAGAAATTAAAATGTCTCAGATCTGATAATGGTGGTGAGTATTGCAGTCATGAATTTGAAGATTATTGCTCCACTAATGGTATTCGTAGACAAAAAACTGTTCCAAGGACTCCACAGGAAAATGGAGTGGCTGAACACATGAATAGGACTATAATGGAGCGCGCAAGGAGCATGAGGTTGCATGCTAGGTTGCCCTTACACATGTGGGCGGAGGCTGTCAATACTGCAGTATATTTGATTAATAGAGGTCCCTCTACTCCTTTGGGCTGTGGTATTCCAGAGGAAGCATGGATTGGTAAGAAGGTGAGTTATTCTTTTCTCAAGACCTTCGGTTATGAAGCTTTTTCTCATATAGACTCTGAAAATAGAACCAAGTTAGAAGCTAAATCAAAGAAATGTGTCTTTTTTGGATATGGAATTAATGAATTTGGCTATAGGCTTTGGGATTTTGAAAATCATAAAATTATAAGAAGCCGGGATGTCATATTCAATGAAAAAGTGTTGTACAAAGATCTGTTGCAGCAACATGAGAAGAAAGAAGATGATTACGTAGTGCTGGATGATACTCCAAAAGCTGATGTTCCAGCCATTCCTCATGATGTGCAACAACTGCAACAACAAATACCACACACACCAGTGAATGTTAGACAGTCAACAAGGCCAATTAGACCTCCACAAAGGTTTTCTCCCTCTTTGTATTCTATTTTACTTACTGATGCTGGTGAACCTGAAAGTTATGATGAAGCTGTGCAGGTGGATACTAAGATTTAGTGAGAGTCTGCAATGAAAGATGAAATGGACTCTTTGCTAAAAAATAAGACATGGGATTTGTGCAAGTTGCCTGCGGGTAAAAAGGCTTTACAGAATAAATGGGTTTACAGGTTGAAAGAAGAGGAAGGAGGTAAGAAAAGATTTAAGGCCAGGTTAGTTGTAAAAGGATTTGCACAGAAAAAGGGAATTGATTTTGATGAGATATTTTCTCCTGTTGTTAAAATGACTTCTATTCGTACTGTTTTAAGCCTTGTGGCTACTGAAGATTTGCATTTAGAGCAGATGGATGTTAAAACAACCTTTCTTCATGGTGATTTGGATGAAGAAATATATATGGCTCAGCCACAGGGTTTTGAGGTCAACGGTAAGGAGAACTTAGTGTGCAAATTAAAGAAAAGTTTATATGGCCTGAAGCAAGCACCTCGGCAATGGTATCTGAAATTTGACAATTTTATGCATGAGCATGGATATAACAGGTGTCATTCAGATTACTGTGTTTATTTTAAGAGGTTGGATGATGATAGCTACATTATTTTATGTCTATATGTTGATGATATGCTTATAGCTAGGTCTAACATGCATCATATTAAGGGGCTAAAATGCCAGTTAGCACATGCATTTTCTATGAAGGATTTGGGGGCAGCAAAACAAATCCTTGGTATGAAGATTTGCAGAGATAGGAAGAACAGAACATTGACGCTATCTCAAGCTAATTATGTTGAGAAGGTGTTGCAACGTTTCTCTATGGAGAATGCTAAAGCTATCAGCACACCTTTACCTTGTCATTTGAAATTGACTAAGGAGATGTGTCCCAAGACACAGGAAGAGGAGGATAAGATGTCCAAGGTACCCTATGCTTCAACTGTAGGAAGTTTGATGTATGCTATGGTATGCACTAGGCCAGATATTGCACATGCAGTGGGAGTCGTTAGCAGGTATATGAGTCATCCAGGTTTTGAGCATTGGAATGCTGTCAAGTGGATTCTCAGATATTTGAGAGGAACATCCAATAAGTGTTTACACTTTGGGGGCTCTACTACTGATTTACAGGGCTATGTTGACTCAGATTTGGCTGGGGATATTGATACTAGGCGGAGTACTACAGGTTATGTCTTTACTGTTGGTGGGGCAGCCGTGAGTTGGGTTTCTAGGCTACAGAAGATTAATGCTCTCTCCACTACAGAGGCAGAGTATGTTGCTGCTACAGAGGCAGCCAAAGAGATGATATGGCTTCAGTTCTTCTTGGAAGAATTGGGACATCCTCAGAAGGATAATTATTTGTTCACAGATAGTCAGAGTGCCATTCATCTTGCTAAGAATTCAGCTCTGCATTCTAAGACCAAACACATACAGTTGCGGTACCATTTCATTCGGTCAGTTTTGGAGGATGGACAGTTAAAGCTGGAGAAGATACATACCAATGAAAATCCAGCAGATATGTTGACAAAGGTTGTCACAAGGGAGAAGCTGAACTCCTCTTCAGCTTCAGTTGGTCTTTTAGACTAAATGTGAATAAAAGAACAGCAGAGTCCAGGGTGGTTTGATCCAGTGGGAGCCCCATGCAGTAGTTGTATTGCTACAGGATCAGTCTCCAAGTGGGAGATTGTTGTTTAGTGTGGAGCCTGATCAGTCCCCAAGTGGGAGATTGTTAGATTGTGGTGACTGATCAGGAAAGTACTGTACATACTTCATAAATAGTGGGGTTCGGGGCATCGCCCCGAAATTATTTTTTTTGGAAGTAGCCGACATATTATGGCTGACATATGGCCGACATGTTATAACCCTAAAGCGGTTTAATACTTGTATAAAAAGGGCTTAGGGTTGGGTATTTTTCATATGTGGTGATACGAAATTGGTTCTTGCGGCGGTATTGAGCTGTAAGGGATTACAGATTGTAATCAGGTTGTAATCACTGGATTGTAATAAGATCGAACTTGCTGTTTGGTGGACGTAGCCCAGGGATTGGGTGAACCATGTTAAATCTTGGTGCCTTGTGTTCATTTCTGTGTGTTCTATTATTTTTTGTTATTGGTTATATTTGCATGTAGTTTTTTATTTCTGTCCGTGGTTTATCCTAACACAAGGAATATTGAAATCCCCGAAAAAGTTAAGAAGCTCTGATCACCAAGGCCTGTGCCGTAGAAGTTTTTAAGATTTTTGAATCTTATGTCATGGATGTGTTGAGTAAGGGGGTCCCTTTATGTAAAGTTTCTCACCATATTTAATTTATTTGTAGACTGATGCACAATTGTGTTGCATGTATGATTACTAATAATAGAGATAAAACAATATTATTGAACTCAGAATTTCCTTTGATTCTTTTATGTGCTTGCATTGGTAGATTTTTATGCCTTGTTTACATCAGGCTGATTGGATACATATATCAAGTGGAAAGGGTGTGGGGATGAATGGACATGTCCCTGAATGTAGACATGGACATTTATTCTCACACCCATTCGGTGGTAACTAATCTTAATGATTTGTTATATACTTAAACCAAACTAATCAAAGTAATACCAATCATTAAATTTACCGCCCGATATAAAGGAGAGATTGATCATGATCTAAATATCAAAGGAATCAAACATAGTTTCAATCATGCCTTAATGATCTAAGGAAATATATATGTCATTGATTCTGAACTGTGAATGATCATGCACATTAATGTCAAACCGAAGCTACATGCATTAACACTCCCTCTTAGCTAGGGAAGACAAAGTGCATATATATAAGTTTTCCTTATTAGAAAAGTAATATCCTCTAGATGTATTTAAGAAAATCAAGTCACATGATATTCTTTCCAGTTATGGTGTGTATATAGATATCAAGTCACATGATGTCCACCATAAATCTATATTACATATTTTGTGATCACATAACACATGATATGAAGTATCATCTAACATATAATACCTAGTTATACATATCACCTAATACCATGATATGAGGAATCACCTAACATGCGATACCTAGGTTTGCATATCACCTAACACGTGATATGAGGAATCACCCAACATGTGATACCCAATTTTACATATCACCTAATACATGATATGAGGAATCACTCAACATGTGATACCCATTTTTGCATATCACCTAATACGTGATAGAGGAATCACTCAACATGTGATACCTAGTTTTTCATATCACCTAACATGTGATATGAGGAATCATCGAACATGTGATACCTAGTTTTACATATCACCTAACATGTGATATGAGGAATCACCCAACATGTGATACCTAGTTTTAAATATCACCTCAATATGATATCAAAGATATGGTATGGCCAAGAATATCAAGTCTCATGATATTCACCATAACTCAAAAATGTTCAAAGATAATGTACACTTACCATAGGAACATTCATAATCTATTGTGATATGTTTCAAATATTGCATGATGTCTATCACAATCTAGAAGGTCATGGTCTGTCTTAGGTAATTGAATCCACCATGTTAGAAATCATCCATCATGATCTGTTACAACCATCACACGATGTCTTATCATGATTGTAAGATTGCCATCTTCTAATAACATTAACAAATACAAGTAATAATCATATGGAATTCATCACTTCCTTGTGATTACCACAGGGCCCATAAGGCATTAAACAATTGAATTAATATAATAATCCATTAAATAAAATTTACCTCATAAGTATTTCACCTTCAATAGTGAAACTCCCTCTCAATCACTATGATCAGGATTGTCACAAGTTGACTGAACCCATCTGCTCCCTCTGAATCTCAAGTTCATCAACATTTAGACCTCTTGAAGATGTTAGACTCCCTCTGAATCTCCCTCTAAATTTGAATTCCAAATGCCTTCATGATTGTGTTTCAAATATTTCCTCTCACAAGATGAGCCCATATAGGAAATATAATGCATGAATCAATTTTCATCCTTCATGAATATTTATTTCTTTGACTCTACCATCCATTGACTAGATATAAGGTTTTTATTTCTTATTGTATCTCCAATCCAACTGTAGAGATTTGTTGCAAATGTTTATTCCCTCAGTCACAGAATAATATAGGGAGATTGCTACTATCCATTAATTTTATCAAATACGTGTAGGAATGTCCCATTCATACACTTGGCATTACATGTTTCTCCTTCATGTATCACCCATTCGGGTTTTAATTTTGACAATCTTCTACGGTGTCAGTATTATTTAAATTTTCTTCATTATTTTATTGATGCTGAGAAATGTGGGATAGCCCTTAACTGAGATATTTTGAAGATCATATAAGCAATTGATGATCCATCTGATTATATGCAAACACATTCATCGGTGGCTTTTTAAAAATCTTTCATGACAATGAAATGAGTTTCTCAAACATCTGAAATGGTTGTGCCATTTCCTCTATGTACACCTAACTAATGGGTTTTCCATGTGGAGCAATCAAACATCAACTACCCCTCATTAAATTGTCAATCACTCAAGTCTCTTAATTCCATAGAGATTCGTTCCAGCTATATGCCCCCACATCCAAGCAAACAATTACTCTCGAGCCATCTTAGTGCATCTTTATTGTCTAACATTGCTAGCAGATTCCTTTCAACAAACAATGAACCAACTTAGTCTTGAAACAATGACCTACCGATATCAGTATGATTCAATACTGACTATATATTGCACTACTCAATCTTGTAAAAATTAGTGGTTGGAAGTAGCTTCTACTTGTCGATATCTGTGCAATCCATAGACTGCCAAACATATTCATCATATGTGAATCAACCTTGGCATGGGCACATTGAGTATGTTTTTTTGGATCCTCTTTAGCATTCCATATTTTATATTGCAAGTGATCTCTATAGAATCGATCCTTGTTGGAGATCATGTTACATCAGATAGAGCACTCTGAGCACCATTTTGATCACTCTCGATCTCTACTTATTTCTACAACTTGATCTGCATTTATTTAACATTCTCATCCCCCTGAGTGACATTTCAATTCAACTATAGGATCTATTGTAGGCCTATGATTTATCACACTTAGTGAATACTCATTTACTAAGCCCTTATTTACACCCATTGTGCCAACATTGGAGCCGAATGATGACATTGAATTTGGGACATCGATCAAACAACCTGGCCAAAGCAATTTGTAGCTTCAACTCATTTTCATAAGCACATCTACACATTGCCAATGTGCAAGTCATTCACATCGATCCATAATAGATGCTTCAGTACAAACTAGCATAGGGTTTGCTTGCTCTGATACCATGTAAAGTTTCTCACCAGATTTAATTTATTTGTAGACTGATGCACAACTGTGTTGTAGGTATGATCAGTAATAATAGATATTAAACAATATTATTGAACTCAAAATTTCCTTTGATCCTTTTATGTGCTTGCATTAATAGATTTTTATGCCTTGTTTACATTGGGCAAATTGGATATATATATAAAGTGGAAAGGGTGTGGGGATGAATGGACATGTCTTTGAATGCAGACATGGACATTTATTCTCACACCCATTCAATGGTAACTAATCTTAATGATTTATTATATACTTAAACCAAACTAATTAAAGTAATACCAATCATTAAATTTGCCACCCGATATAAAGGAGAGATCGATCATGATCTAAATATCAAAGGAATCAAACATAGTTTCGATCATGCCTTAATGATCTCAGGAAATATATATGTCATCGATTCTAAACTATGAACGATCATGCACAGTAATGTCAAACTGAAGCTACATGCATTAAAACTTTAGATCTTTGGCAGTGCATAGGAAGGAGAATGCAATCTACGATAGAAGGGTGGAGCTCCATGAACGAGGCATGGTAATTCAAAAGGAGGAGGGACTTGACATACCTAAGGAATAGAGTAGTCCACAACACTCATGACAGGGACATCCACAACATTAAGGCAGAGGCCCACAATCACAAAAGTGAAAGAGGAAGGCATGACATGAAAGGGGAATGCCAACTTCATCATGCTCAAGATTTAAATCTTTAATGCTTGACAATATATTCAACTAATTTCATCTCTTTCCTGGTAGTGTTGAAGTCAAAAAAGTGATGCAATTCTATCTCTTCTACCATTTCACTCACCACTTCTCCCTCCATTAAACAATTAGTGTATCCCCTATATCTTAGTTGAGGTGTGACTAGGGCTTTCACTGGCAGAAAGGGGCAGATTAGTAATAATTCTATTGTAGAGGGAGCAAATTGCATTGTCCCATATTGCTTGTGGGATGGGGTTTCTTATTTTTTAAATACTAATGCATATAGATGAAAGGTGTCTAAAGCTTCTTGTTTTATGACGTGAAACACAAGGGTTGCATGACTGGGCCCACTCAATCAGCTGGAGGCAACCAAGGCCATATTTTGACCAAATGTGTGTGATTTACAAGGTGCCACTTGACATTCTCCAGGTGCCCATCGTATGGTTGGAAGAGCTGGGATAAAGGCCTACAATGCTACAATCTATCATGTGATCAGGAGGCCCAAAAGGAAGAGGTAAGATGCTATGCCTAGTGAGAAAATCGTATGGCCAGGAGATGTAAATTTGTGGCTCGTAATATTACAAAATTTGCCTTTTTCAAGAGATGGTAGGACCAAAATATTAATGTTGGGATCATACAAGGATGTCGTGAGGTTGGAAAGGTCAAATTTAGAGCCACAAAATCATGACAGGATCGTTATATCATAGAGAAGAAAATTAAAGTATTTCAAATGCATAATGTTATATGGGTCCCGCTTGGGCATTTCAAATCAAAATTTGGCAAGTGGCAACTAGAGATTAGTAAAGGATAAAATAAAAGATCTAATTTAGACTTTTCTAATCTGAATGCACATCTAAATTCAAAAGTTGAGAGTTTAAATAAATTTCATGTTTTATATAGTTTATACTATATGGACATTTAAATTTTTCATTTTGAACTCTCTTCATGGCTCGAGGCTTGAAATTTCAAATGCACCTCAGAGGAACAATTTTTATCCAAAATATGCACTATAATATACTAATGAAATTGGAAAAAGATGTATTTTCCATTTTTGCAGTTCATTTTCACATAGGTATTCACCGGAAGCAACTACAAGAGTTTTTATGATTTCGGGGGGTTCCTCAATGCAAATGTTGATTTGATGTTTTCAGAATGGAATGAGATCATATTTGATAGGATGTGATTTTATTGATCACTTTAAAGATGATTTGAATGTTTTAAAGGAGGCAGTTGGAAGCAATGAAGTTTTTGTCTATAGTACAGTTGAATTTCACGGCAAAATAAGAAGTGACAAACCAAAATCACATTTGAAGCTCCAACACTTATTATGATAAATATCTGATATTTTCTTCAGAGGATGTTTTGGTGATTATTTTAAATAGATATATCAGATTTTTGTTACAACATTTATGGTTTTGATTACATGTAGATGAAGAAGGTCAGTTTCAACAACATCAAAATGAAGACAATTTCAGTGGGACACATGTCAGTTTTAGATTTGAGATCTTGAAATATCTTCTCTTCTATAAATCTTTCTTCTCTACTCTTTGTACATGTTCCAATTTTTATGACTAGTGAGACCACAAGGTTGGCTCCAGTTCTAAATTTGTGATACCATTCTCAGTGTTCCTCTGCTATGAACAACAACAATTTATTTCTTTTGAAGCATTTTATAGTACATAGTCATTCCTTAGTGTTATTCTCTAAGTTTTAACATACAGATGATGTATTGGTTTCAATGAGATTAATGCAAGAGCTTCATTTTTCTTAGTTTCATTCTGATTCTCATCTCCTTCCCCTGTTATCTGTAATGTTTTGTGTTTAAGAACAAAGAGCTTAAACTCAATTGTAATCCCTTAAGGTTGTATGTCAGGATAGGTTTTCTATTGGAATGAAGAGCCAAGTAAATGCTTATTTACCTTGATAGGGTTGTAGATTTCACCAAGAGGATATTACAATAAATATGGGAGTTTTTATGAAGATAGATGTCTATTTGCAAGCTAGATAGATAGATAAGATGTCTGGATATATGAGTACACTTCAGATGTCCATGTGTATTTTAAGTTTTAGTTGATGCCCAATGGATAAGGGACTGGTCAACTTAGAGGTTGCAAGTTCTTTGTTGTTGCATACCTGGCTTATGCTGAGATCTAAATCTTTAATCGAATATCAATTTACCTTTTTATGTATTGAAGAACTAAAAGTGTTGGTCATTACTTATTTGCATCTACTTTCCCTTTGATTATAATTAGCTACTATAATTAGGAAGTTTATCAGCAAATCATAGAAGAATACTGACCATTTCTGCTATAGGGAATAATCTTTGAAGAAAAGAATATCAAGTTAACAAGATTAATCCCTTAGGTTTGCCCGCCTTGGCCTTGTAGAGCCTAAATTGAAGTGAGTTCTAATGACTCTATTAATGTAAGATTTAGCCTTGCTGAATATAAGATTTAGCTCATCCATAGGCTTGCCCCTATCTTATGCTTCCTAGTATGAGGTTTAAACCCACCTGATATGTTCCTTACTAGAAAGAACTCCACCATAGATGAGACATTCTTGATGAGAAAAAAGAGAGATTGCTATTAATCAAAAGTGAATGAATGTTACAAAGAGATCAATCCTTATAAAAGGAGATAAAAATCCTAATAGGAATCTAACCTAGGTTGCATGATAATAATTAATAAAAGAATTAATTATTATATGTCCAATGTTGAGCTTAAGTAAACTAGAGATAATAAGTGACTTAATAATTAAATAAATATGATTTTTTTTATAGGTAACATATTGATATTGTATTGCTATTAAAGAGTGGAATTATATAAGATTTCCATATGCATAGTTTGGCCAAAGTGATTACAAACATATATCTAACCTCCCCCATAGCCATACATAAACATTAAAACACAAATTGGGCATTAACAAACTATCAAATAAACCCAACAACCTAAATCCACAAAAACCACCAAAAAGGAATTGACACCATTTGCCTCCACCAGCCACTTGTTGCTAATCCTTGAACCATCAAGCCACCTCCTCCCTCATGAAGCTTGGAGTGGTTCGATCATCCTGCACTAACCTCAACCTTGGCTTCCCCAGAGGAATGGCACCTTGGCAATGCTTGCTGCCACTTGCTCCCGCCTCCTTTTTCAAGGAGATATCCACCCACATGCCTTTCACCATGGATTCTCCCACTTCCTTCTAGTTTTTCCTCACAATCTAATGTCTCAGGGGCTATCCTGAAGCAATCACACTCTTACGCAATGTTTCCTTCATATAACCATGCCTATCCTCAGTTGACACCCATATCTTCATCTGTAGTAAATCCACTACCTTCTTCCATCATTTCTCTGCCTATAAAACATGCACCCCTGGTGGGCTTGCCAAAGACCAGATGATTAGAGGTTGTACAGAAGTCTCTCCTCCAATCAGTCTCCATGGCTCCTACCCCATCATCAACCCCACTCCTAGAATGACTCATTCCACAATCTCTTCCATCCCCTGCAACCATTATAGGTCAACACAAGCTACCATGACCCTACTAACTTCTTCCTTAGATTCATCTACAACCAACATTAGTGCCAAGAAGAGTGAAGCCACATCTAAATTAAAGTGTCTCTTCCAATAAGAGTCTAGGTACTCCATTCCAAACATTTTTTGTATGCCCTCCAAAAATTATGAATCTACAAACATGAAAATGTTCTTCAAGCACCAGACTGTAACCTTCCCTTCGTAAGTTTGTGTCAGATTCTCAGATTCAAGCACAAAATTTGCCTCCATTTTTGAGTTGCTTCAAACCCTATGAAGTACCCTATTTTTCCTCTTTAAATTCACACACTTTGAATACTTTGGAAGCAAACTCTCATCAGGGTGTCAATAAATTATTGAAAGCTCTGACACACGCTAGAGATTATAATCTCATGTTTCATAATTTCATGATTTCCATTGAGGGAATGGATTAATGATCAAACTTGTGTACTCCCTAAATGATTAGCCAAAATGCCTTGTCCTTTTTTGTTTTTGCCTCTTCATTGTTTCTTCCTCTCTTTAATTTAATTCAAGAAGTCTAAGGTCTTCATAAATTTCATTCTGAATCCCCTCAGCTGCATCCACGCCCATATTGGCCAGCTCGTATGCCACTTGATTTTCTTCTCTGGAAACATGGGAAACATTAAAAGTCTTCAAACTCCCTTAATAGGCATCTAATTTGTTGTATATATTTGTTGAGATGCCATGCTTCCAACTCGCCTTTCTTTATTCCATTAGTGATTATCTCTTAGTCCCCTTCAAGATGCACTCTTTGGATACCCAATTTAGCCCCTAAGACTAGAGCCTCCTTTGCTGCAACACATTTTTCCATATTATTTATACCATCACTCAATCGTTTGGCTACAAAAGCTAGAGTGTTGCCCTGATGATCTCTTGCTACACAACCACATCTAGAGACCTCTAGATTTCCCCTAGCAGCCCTATCAAAGTTTATTTTAACCCATCTTTCCTCTAGTGGTATCGAATACACCTTATCCCTTTTTAGCTTAGGATTAGGCCTACCAAGCCCATCAATGGACCAAAATTTGATAGTTGGGAAGCTAGACTGTAATTGTGAGTCATTCCTTGTGAATGTCGCATTTTGGGATCTTGATGATGAAGATGCTGATGATATTGCTTTTGCTATGGTCCGCTCTAATCTCTGCCCAAACTATGGCCAATCCTCATCCTTATCCTAGAAAATTCTCCTATTCCTTTCTTTCCAAAGCTCCCACAATGTTATTATTAGAATTACCTTCCATATTGACACAAACACATGTTTGTAGTTATTTTTTGGCCAAGCTTCCAACCAACCTTGCAACATTTTTGTTAATGGATTGGCCCAACCAAGTTTTGTTCTGATCATTCCCCATGCCATCTAAGAAAATCTGTAGTAGAGTAGCATACTATCTATATTTTCTTCCACATTTTTGTAGAGGGGTCATCTAAAGGGACCTTAAAAGCCCATCTTTTTCAATCTTTCCCTAGTTAAAATTTTTCCATTGCCTACTAGCCAAGTGAACACTCTCACCTTGGGTAAGCATGTGCTATCCCAACACAGATTCTTCTCCCATGATATTTGGTTATAAATGTCCTCCAAGATTTTATATCCAATTTTGACTGTAGTTTCCACTCTTGGAACCACTCCAAAAAATCAATTGATCCCTGGTGTTAGACAAAATTAACATTCTTTCCTTTAGTATTTGATCCATTCTCAGCTTATCTTTGACATTCAAATATAACATAGAGGTCTCTTTCCACTTTCTTGGAATGCCCTATTTGAGTTCACAACTTCAATAAAATCTCTAACTTTGATACCCCATTGTTGTTGTGTTGCTACAATAAGATGCTCTGGGACTCCCAATTTGTCTAATTTTTGTCCCCCATCCCACAAATCTCTCCAAAAGTCTTCCTCCACGTCATTCCCAATCTTTTAAGTGAAATGGTCTATAATTAAATATCTACAACTCATCATGTAGTTCCAAATTTTAGATCCCTGTGGAGGTTTTGCCATTGTCAAAAATTGGTCATCCTCCATGCTGTCTAAATATTTGGCTCTAAGACTCTTAACCCATCTTTGGTTTCTGTTATCACAAGAGCTTGCACCCTTGTCCAAAGTTTTCACCTAAGGACAACCTTGTGAAACATGGAAACAACCTCCAAGTTGTGGGACTTGAACGATGAGGTTGAGTCTCCAGAGAAGGTCAACTTCCTCTACTATTAGGATGCACTTAAACTATTTTTGAAGAGAAAAGGGAGAAGGAATACATGGAAGTAACTACCTAATCTATTCTAAAGAGGTGATGCACCAAAATAGGGTGTTCGGACCAATCTCTGCCCATACATGCATAGTACCATTATTATGACAGTCTAAAGATATACAGATTTAAACTTGATTTAATCTATCAACTAGATAGAGATCAAACAACCACATGAGTGACACAAGGAAAAAATTCTTCACTTCTTATCATTCACAAGCCAATAGAGATACAAAAATGTAGATTATAGATATTCATAGTACACCAAAGAGAGGCAAACAAAGCTTGTATAGTACATTAGTAGCTGAAGGAGATAAGACAAGATGTCATATAAATCAGAGGCAAAGAGGGAATTTATAGTAGTATGCCAAGGCAATACTAGAGGAATAGAGAAGATCTGACCCTAAGAAAGAGTACAACATTTTCTTTTATAGTGCAAGCATAACTTGGATAACTTCCATAGCAAGGTAAAATTCAACCACCACAATCAAATCTATAGAGAATAATCACTGCAAAAAATAGAAAGATCTGATCACAACACGAATCCATACATGAGAAGAACACTTCCTCACCAAACAAAGCTCTGAGAGGTCAAGAATGACGGTCATTACCTTTTAACTAAATGGATGGATCAACTGGTAGTGATAGAGTGTCTCTTTACATTTAATAGATCTAGGGAACGGTGCAAGTGGTTGTAGGAGAGCATAAGATTGGATTTATTGTTAAGGGGTTGCCTCCACTGTCACCAATTTTCCAATTTAGCTGTGTTATTTGGTCAACCTAAAGTTAACCATCAAGCCTTTCCATGTGGACCAAACAAATCTTACCATTCTACCACTCTATCAACAATTCAAATTTATACTGTGCATTTGACTACCTGTGATCGCAACTTTGCTACCACCTTTCTTAAATAACAGTTTCTACTTGTGAAACCACGACCCATTACTTATCGTTGCTTTGGAATCTGCTCTTAGCATTCTCTATTAACTACTGCAACTCTGTGAAGATAGAGATCTTGACCACATCCGCACCATCACCACCTTAACCGGAGATTCCTTTCTAATCCTTGCAACCAAGTGAAGCAAGGGGAATTGCTTGATTGCAACTCAAACCTTAGCCACATCTTAACCTACTGCAATCATGCACTAGCCATAGATCTGAAGGTTCTAATGGTGAAAAATGTGTACATTAAAGATTTGAAGATTGGCCCTTTTCGTGTTATCGTGACTTAAGACACAGTGTGTTAATATAACCATGCAAACAGGTAAAACAAAGCAAACGCGCCTTCGCTATCCAAACCTTGGTTAGCACTTAACCACCTGTGACTGTGCGAATCACATGGTCATGACTTAAAGCATTCTAAGGCATAATATGAAATAAGAAATGTAGCCAATGTTTAAATTATTTCATAGAAAACCTTAGGTGAGCGTTGAGAAAATTATATTTGAATTTGATTTTTTGGCAGGAGGGCATTTTGGTTAACATTTCTGGTGACTCAGAGGGGATGCAAGACTACTTGGCATATGGCTAGTGACCATCAAAAGATCCATTAGGCCATGGAGTCTCTGAAACCATGAAACTCATCAAATTTATTACTTGTGCCATATTTTGAGCCATAACATGCCTTTCAGCTCTGCAACTTGCAAAAACCTAGAACCAAAACTCCCTATCACAAAACAAAACATGTGCCTTTGCACTTCTTGGAAAACAAGAAAGAATAGAAAGAAAACTAACTCTAACTATATAAATGAACATATATTTCCATTAGAAACAAGGCTTGAGATATATTCCATTGACTGGAATAGGCAAGATTTCACCATTAGGCCTGCTCAACTAGAAAGCATTTGCTTGCTTGCAACTGATGATTACATAAGGAACACTCCATAAGGCATCAAACTTTGAGTGCCTTCCTACTTTTTCTCTATCTACATCCCACTTTAGCACAAGATCACCTTCCCTAAATTTTTTGACCTTAGTTTTCTTATCAAAGCTCTTCTTTACCTATTGCTGATGTATTTATAAGGTTTGCATGGCTTGAATTCTTTTTCCTCTAGCTTCATCAAATATGCCATTCTTATAGACATAACATCATTTTCAATTAGCTCTAATTGATGAGCCAGCTCAAGAGTAGGAAGCTCTAATGAGATAGGACATCTAGCTTTCCTACCATATACTAATATGAAAGAAGAATTTCCTATGCCTCTCTTGGGTGTTAATTTGTCAGCCCAAAGTGTCATTTTTGACTTTTGATGCCAACACCTCTAGTTATTTTCAATAGTCCTCTTAATGATTCTGATCAATTTTTTATTGGATGACTTAGCCAAACCATTGCCTTGAGGGTAGTAATTAGAAGATTTTCTTAAATAAGTGCCATGATCAATTTCCCATGCACAAACCTGAGCTCCTATAAATGAATTTGCATTGTCTGATATTATGGTGGAAGGAGCACCAAATCTTGTGACAATTCCACTCAGGAATTCCACAACTGAAGCTTCTGTATAATCCTTCAAGGCTACTACCTCTATCCACCTTTTAAAATAATCTATTGTAGCAAAAAATCTACCTATGACTAGAGCTAGAAGGTGGATTAATAGGACCAATAAAATCTAATCCCCACTGGGCAAAAGGCTGATCAACTTGGATGGGGTGAAGTGGGAGGGTCGCAAGTCTTTGTTTACCTGAGTAGAAAGCCCACTTTTCACACTTCCTTACATGTCTATGGCAGTCATGGAACAAGGATGGCCAATAGTAACCGACTCATGATTTTCATTGCAATGGTTCTTGCTGAAATGTGGCCACCACTAGGACCATTATGAAGCTCCTTAATCATTTTCTCTACTCGATCTATGTTAATACATCTTAGCAAAGCTCCATTGAAGTCCCTCATAAAAAAAACATCATCAATTATAGCATAAGGAATGGACTACAGTCTGAACTATCTTCTTTTAGCTTTATCTAGCCCTTGAGGATATCCATTCCCAGCTAAGAAGGTCTTCATGTCATCTATCCAACTCCTCAGATTATCATTTCTTGCTTCTTGTTGTTCTATCAATACCATATCAACTTCCTATTTGATTCCTGAGATGAGATCATCTATTTGCACAACCTTTTCCCCATTACTAATTTGGTAATCTAGATGTCCACATCATACTCCATCACCTTAGTGATCCAACTAGCTCTTTTCTCACTAATGTCTTTGCTCAATAAGAAATCCTTAACACTAGCATGTGGAATCAACAAATGAATTTTGTTTTGAGACAACACAAGTCTGAATTTATTTAAGGCTCTTATGACTACAAGGGCATACTTTTCCACATAGTTGTACTTATTTTCATATTCTTTCAGCCCTTCACTAAAGAAAGCAATAGGCTGCTCTTCATTTCTTCCATTGAATTGAGTTAAAACAACAGAAATACTTGAATCTCCTCCTAAGGTATAAAGAATGAAATCTTTGTCAAAATTTGGATTGATGAGAGGAGGTGTTGAAGTTGTGGCTACTTTGATCTCTTCAAAAATTTCTTTCCCTTCCTTAGTCCATGAGAAACCATATTCCTTTTAAGCATTGTTGTAAGAGGTTTCACCATGGTAGCTAGATTAGGAATAAATCTTCTCAAAAAATTTATTCTACCAAGAAAACTTTGTAGACCCTTCTTGTGACTAGGAAGAGAAAGGGAAAGTATTGCCTTTTTTCTCTCTAGATCAATAGTTAGACCATCCTTAGATATAATATGTCCTAATAATTTCCCTTGATTAGTGGCAAAGACATATTTTCTTGGATTCAAAGACACTCCATACTCTCTACATCTTACAAACACTTGTCCGAGATGACCAAAATGCTCTGCTACATCTTTTGAATATATTGTGATATCATTAAGGTAGACCAACACAAACCTCTCAATCATATTTTTGAAGGCCATCTTGATTGGATTTTGAAATGTGGCACCTACATTTGTTAGTCCAAAAGGCATTTTACTGTAGGCATAGGTGCCCCAATTGGTAATGAAAGTAGTTTTATATCTATTAGCTTCTTTGACTAACAACTGATTAAAACCTAAGAATCCATCCAAGAAGGAGATTCTCTCTGAACCACTAACTTTTGACAATATCTATTCATAGAAGGAAGAGGATGATGATCTTTACGGGAAGTTTGGTTAAGATCCCTAAAACCTACACATAGTCTAATCTCTCCATTCTTTTTCCTAATAGGGACAAGGGTTGCCACCTAAGAGGAGTGCTTAATAGGGACAATGATATTGCCTCAAGTAATTGGGACAACTCATTTCTCATTAGGGGCTCAATCTTGGGATTTATTGGTCTCTGTTTTTGCCTAACAGGCTTGACATTATCAACTAGATCTATAGTATGTTGAAATAGACTAAGGTCAAAACCTTTTAAATCATCATATGTCCAAGAAAATACATCACTAAATTCTTGACATAGATGAACAAAACAATCTTGCTCAGTTTTAGAACATACCTTCCCCATGTTTAACATTCTCCCATCAACAACTACAACTAGCATATAATCTCCTTTTTTTGTAGCAAGATTCATGCCTCTATCCTTTGCTTTGTCATCAAGGTTGAAGACACTCTCTAAGTTAATGAGACCCTTAGGAAACTTGTTGGAGCTGAGGTTGATGATTTGATCACCATATTGGTCATGTAATCTTGACTAATTTTTGTTTGAGAACTCTACTTCATTTTGCAAGAAACTCACAATTTGTGTATCAGATTCAAAGACCTGCCAATTGATATCATTATAAGGGATAGCAGGTTTGACTACCACTTTAATCTTTTTCTTCTTCTCATCTTAGAGGCTCCTTGGGACATCATAAGATGCACCCACTACCGCTAGTCTATCAGCATGTCTATTTCCTCTTCTAGGGATGCTTTGAATATTAAATGCATTGAAACCTTCAAGAAAATCCCAGACTCTATGTTTATAAGATCTAACCAAACCATTCTTAGTAACATTTTGATTCCTCACCTGATTAATCACCAACTCACTATCTCCATATAGACTTAATGCTTGAATTCCTCTTTTTTGAGCAAGTAAGAGACCCTGAACCAATGCCTCATACTTGGCCACACTATTAGTACAGTTGTAATGTCGCCTTTTGGGACATTTATTTTTTTCCCTATTTTCATCCCTATGAGTTTTATAATCTTTTTTCCTATGATCCTTTCCCAAAATTTATTCAATATATATATTTTCATTGTAAGAGTTACATCTTCTCACAATAATTATATTAATTATATTAATAAAGATATATATTATTTACATAAGTTTAATAACATATATAATATCTATAATGATATCATTATTAATAATACTAATGTTATAAATATTATTTATTCATTAATCTTATATATCATAGTATTGATATATATATATATATATATATATATATATATATATATATATATATATATATATATATATATATATTCAATAGTATATTATTTAAATATCTAATATATATATGTATATATTATTTATGTATGATAAAATATATTATATATAATAATTTATATTTATATACTCTAATAATCATTTTAATATAATAAAATTTTATATATTATACTTATTAATTATTAGGTTTATATGTCAAAATGGGGATATCACAGTCCTCCCCTCTCGAATTTGCTTGTTGTCAAGCAAAATCATTCATACACAAGCTCCTTCACATACACAAAACTTGTTTGCATGTCAAGGCCTAAAAGATTTATGAGATGTACATCACATGGTAGACACAAGGTAAGCACTTGAATGCATGAAGACATGAAGTATACACGATGCAGACAGTTGAAGATACAGGGTAAACACAGTGCAAACAGTTGAAAACACAAAGCAAACATGATGCAAACAAATGAAGACATACGTTATGCAATTCCTTGATTATGAATCTGCAACCACAAAAAATCATTAGTACACATTTGTATATAAATTTTTCCTTTTTAGGATTTCCTTATATCAATCCCCTGATAAGGAATTTTATGGTCTTAATTTAGTGACTTGTCAATCAAAAGTATAGTTCATTTATTAACTCATCATTTTCTAAGTATGGGAGGAGAAACTATAATAAGGTGCCCTATTACCCAATCATGGGCCTCACCGTTCTCCCTCATTATTGTTATCTCTCTCCGATCATCATTCCCAAGATGGTGCCCTTGTATGATGTACCCTAGGGTATTTTCTCCACCATAGGCCTTACCTAGTATTCGTAGGCTTTACCTAGTACCTCTGAGTGGTGTCACCCAACCTATTCCACCTTAGGCCTTATCTCATCTTTCTCTTGCCAATCATCATTTCCAAGATGGTTCCCTTGTATGATGTACCCTAGGGTATTTGCTCCATCATAGGCCTTACCTAGTACCCATAGGCTTTACCTGGTACCTTCGAGTGGTGTCACCCAATCCATTCCACCGCATGTCTTATCTCATCTTGGAGAATTATGATCTTATTAAATTTAAGTTTTATTATTTACTTATTCTAATATATTCCTCTCATAGAGATTTAATATCAATTATTGTCTTAATATATTATTTTAGGTGAGAAATTGATATTATTTCCTTTTATTCAATCATCATCCTAATATATTCCTTTAGTTTAGAAATTAATATTAATTCCCTTTTTTTCAATTATCATCTTAATATATTCCTTTAGTAAGAAACTAATATTAGTTTCATTTATCCCTTAAATATTAAAGTGGATAAATGTACACTTTAATGAAAATGGAATATATACTATTCATACCTTAAAACGTATAGCGGCTGCCACCTAATGTATCATAGTCTATACCATAACGTGAAAATCGATGGAGATTTCGGTGTTGATCATGCTTTCCACACTTTAATGTCAAAAACTGTGATGATGTTTGGTGCATATCTTCATGCAAAACCCGATGGAGAATAGTGCATATGTCTGATACTTCATCCCATGCTTTTTAATGCCAAAACTCATGAACAGTAGAAAGCCAAATTATTAAACTTTTATTGCCTTCATATCTTCCCACATAGCATCAATGACATAGTCACTGAGAATTGGATCTGTGGAAAATTCCCTCAATATTTGCAATAGCCTTCCTATTTGGATTCAGACGCATCATTGCTCATCCCTTTAGGCATAGACTGAGAGGTGCTATATTTCTGACAAATCAAATGATCATGTACTAATTCTCCCATAGCACATTGAATGAGTGGAGACTCATTAATCAATAGGTCATAAGTGTGCCAAGTTCATCATCCACAAGAAGCTGGTTGCACAGTAGATAGTCTATCACCTGTAACATATTCAAAGATCTGAAAAGTCTCATAACATCCTTCAAACGTTCTAGAAATGATCTTCCACTTCCATTACAGACTTCGCAAATAATAAATGTCACTTCTATAACACTTGTGGAAGGCTAATAAGGATCAGTTAAAACTCACTATTTGTATCCACATACAGTTGACGATGAACACCAACCAATAACTTATCATTATTATTAAAGACAATATATGGAGAGAAATTAATTTCCATAGGATATATGTCTTTGCACTATGCCCAGTTATACAGGAGTCTCTTCCTGAATTTCTCCCCCAAAGTACTCCTCACAGATCTACCATTTGAAACAATAAATTCATATTGTACACATTTTGGAAATCGTTGTGTTGCATTGAAGAGGAAAAAATTCATGTGGGAGAATCTGAGACATTTTATTTCATTGATTTTATTTGTCTTTACCATAATAGGATGGACCAGTTTTGGGAGATGATTTTAGATTCAAAACTCATCCAATCTTAGCACAACTGCTCATTTTCATTTGTATCTTGGAATTTAAATATTCATCACATCGATTATTCACTAATTCAGACCCATTTAGCTTGTGTTTTCCTTAGTTTGCAAAGTAATATGCTGACCTATTCTTATTTACATTTCTAGCCAATGTATATTTTCCTAGATCTATGTGGATCAAACCATTAAATCAATTTTTCTCCGTGTCTTCAAACATAAGATTTTCCACAACTGAAAATATCTTCTTTTTCTAATTCTTATGAAACATAACAGGCTGACAAGATGCACAGCTCTGATACCACTTGTAATGTCCCCTTTTGGGACATTTATTTATTTCCCTATTTTCATCCCTATGAGTTTTATATATTTTTTCCTATGATCCTTTCCCAAAATTTATTCAATATATATATTTTTTCATTTTAAGAGTTACGTCTTCTCATAATAATTATATTAATTATATTAATACAGATATATATTATTTATATAAGTTTAATAACATATATAATATCTATAGTGATATCTTTATTAATAATATTAGTGTTATAAATATTATTTATTCATTAATCTTATATATCATAGTATTGATATATATATATATAAAATTTATATTCAATAGTATATTATTTAAATATATATATATATATATATATATATATATATATATATGTAGATATATGTATATATTATTTATGTATGATAAAATATATTATATATAATAATTTATATTTATATACTCTAATAATCATTTTAATATTATAAACTTTTATATATTATATTTATTTATTATTAGGGTTATATGTCAAAATAGGGATATCACAACAACTGAATTGAGGCCTAAATGAAAAATAATACCTTTCTAGTGCAGGAGAAACAAACATCACACCAGCCCCTGACCCATTCTTATTTCTTGATCCATCAAAATACATATTCCATATCCCGCTTGTGTCTTCTTTCATTTTCATCAAGTTGGGGACAAGAACATCCTTTTTTGATATACAATAAGTGCCCAGGTCTATCTCCACGGTTTCTGATATAGGATCAAACTAATATGCATTAGCCCACTCATCCAAGAGGAAATCATGTGTATTAGCTAAAGAAGTGGAATACTCATTTGCTGTATCATTTTCATCTATTTCTAGGATGGTACAATTCATATTGATGAGATTAGGAGTGTAGGGCTCAATATGATGGATGGCTAATGGTTCTACTCTGATTGAAGCTTTGGTCCCATATCTAGTTCTACCACCTATTTGAGCAGTGAAGTCTCTTGAAAGATAAATGGCAAAGTGTGGCTTGACCTCAACAATTGATATATCTTGAACTACAGTGCAACCCAGACATGCATGTAAGGCCATTTCTTCATTTTTAAGGATTCCCACAGTCTTCATAGTACTACCATCTAACTATAATACCTCCTTAACAATAGGTTCATATTTCATTTCTAAAATATTAGCAACACATTTGGGCATTTATGAACTACTAGCCCCTGAATCAATCATGCAATTGTGGACTAGCTTATCTCCTATAATCAAAGAAACACAAAATGGAGGAGGTCTAACCTTTTTACTTGTCTCTACTTCCCTTGATGGTTGTACCAAACTCACATCATTCTTTATGCTAGGCAGTTGATCTCTGAGTTTAATGCTTTCCAACTCTTGTTGCATCAACTTTCTTTGTGATGGTACAGTAGTTATAGCATCCCACATAGAAATGTTTGCATTAGTCTTCCTCATTTAATCTACCACACTAAAAGATGCATTAGATGTTTCAGTAGAAGTCCTAGAAGTAGAAGCTTGAGGTGGGACAGTCTATAGGTTATCCACATTATCTTTGCTTTCGCCTTGCCTTTGCTACCGAGGGACATTAACAGGATGATTAACATTTTATTGTTGGGCAACCGCTTGTACAGTGGCACTGCACTTGATGTTGAAGTTTGATTAGGAGGTTGAGGAGAAAACGTTTCCATAGCTCTTCTCTTGCTTCTGGTATTGTAAGCACAAGAATCCTAGTTTACATTACCATGCTCTTCCACTAGATGGTTCATGAAAGAACAATCATCCTATTGAAAAGTATCAGCAGGTTGACTAGCATTGTGTTGTTGAGAAACTACTCACTCTAGTATAGTTAAAGCCAAGTAAGATTCTTCCTTCTGACACATGCAATATCCATAGGAGTAGTTACAAGAAGGGCATAAATCTTGATCTTGGGCCAGGTTGTTCTAAGGGACTAAAGACCTATTTAGGTTGATGTTTGAAGACTGGGGATGGTCGATAGATCTATTCTAATTATGAGGGTGGTCGATAGGTCTATTCTAATTATAGGGGACATGGCTCTAGTTTGGAGGTCTACCATGGATGGGACCTTGAGTCTGGAGCTGAAGAGGCTTCTTATTTTGAGCTTGCTACCTCTTCATGGTCACCAACTCATTTCCTATCTTTTGTACTACTGCACTATTGTCCTCCATCTTCTTTTCATGATCCAACATCCTCCTATCTACATTATGCATTAGTATCTACATCATGGCCTCAATCTTATCAACTCCATTAGAGGGTATAGAGGCTATTGGGACCACAACAAGAGGCTGACTTATAGGGGAAACATGAATAGGGGTTACAGTGGGCTGATGATTCGACATGTCCTGGAAGAAATGCATTGGGGGTCTTGGAGCTAACTTCCCTCCTTGTATCAAAATATTTTCAGCTCTTATGGCAACCTCATAAGCATTTGGTAGAGTGTTCCCTCCCATAGATTACATAGTGGTAGCAATATCACCATTGAAGGCTATGAGATAATACAAGAATGCATTACCAGGAGAGGGCTTCACTGTAGTAGATATTCTGTCCCATGTATTTTGAAATCTATAATTAAAATAATTCATACATTCATGGGAGGCGCTCTTGATAGTTTTCAACTATTCTAAGGGTGACATATGATCACTTTTGTCCTCAAAATGCTTACTTAGGGCTGCCCCTAACCCATCCCAATCAGTAATAAAGTTATGAGGAAAAACTCTATACCATTTTAGTGCCTTTCCTTTGAAGGATGAGGCCAAAAGCCTAACTTTTGCATCATCCTCAGTGATACTATGAATATTGCAGATATTAGACGCCTCCTGAATATGCTCAATAGGGGAGATGCAAGTTTCACCAGTAAAATCAAGTATACTTTTAAGAGATGATATTGTCATGTCATGCCTTTGGGCTAATAGAAGGGGGCTCACACCATTAAAGGTGGTGAAATCATGAGCTCTACCTATGTAAGCAAGTGATCTATTGATATGAGCAGATGGTATTCTAGGCTAAGACCTAACAATAGGAGGAGTGGAGATAGATCTTGCAGGGGTATGAGTTACTATTGCACTCCTAATTGGTGATAGAAATACTCTAGCCTTTCTTCTTGGATTAAAAAAAGAAAGCTCTTGGTATTGGAAATTACCTTTGGAAGATGACCTTGTGTGTTTCTTGGGCATGAATCACAACAACTTTGGTCTGGAAACTAGATTGTGTTTGAAGCTTAGAGTCGCCAAGCACTTTTGAACAATGAGCCTCTTGAAGGCTTTATACTAAATGCAATACTATATCCTCAACATAAAAATGGAATCTTTCTTCAATGCCAGTGAACTTTAAATGTTTTAATATGTTAGTCCCACTGGGTGTTCCAAAAATTGTTGTCACAAAAGCTTGCGCCCTTGTCCAAAGTTTTTACCTAAAGACAACCTTGTGAAACATGGAAACAACCTCCAAGTTGTTAGACTTGAACGATGAGGTTGAGTCTCCAAAAAAGGCCAACTTCCTCTACTATTAGGATGCACTTAAACTATTTTTGAAGAGAAAAGGGAGAAGGAATACATGAAAGTAACCACCCAATCTATTCTAAAGAGGTGATGCACCAAAATAGGGTGTTTGGATCAATCTCTGCCCATACATGCACAATACCATTATTATGACAGTCTAAAGATATATAGATCCAGAATTTCTTTAATCTATCAACTACATAGAGATCAAACAACCACATGAGTGACATAAGGAAAACATGCTTCACTTCTTATCATTCATGAGCCAACAAAGATACAAAAATGTAGATTATAGATATTCACAGTACACCAAAGGGAGGTAAAAAAAGCTTGCATAGTGCATCAATAGCTGAAGGAGATAAGATAGGATGTCATATAACTCAGAGGCAAAGAGGGAATCTACAGTAGCATGCCAAGGAAATAACAGAGAAACAAATAAGATCTGACCCTAAGAAGGAGTACAACATTTGCTTTTATAGTGCAAGCATAATTTGGATAACTTCCATAGTAAGACAAAATTCAACCACTACAATCAAATCTACATAGAATAATCACTACAAAAATTAGAAAGATTTGATCACAACATGAATCTATACATGAGAAGATCACTTCCCCACCAAACAAAGCTCTGAGAGGTTAGGAATGACAATCATTAACTTTTGACTAAATGGATGGATAAACCAATGGTGATAAGGTGTCTCTTTGCATTTAACAGATCTAGGGAAGGATGAAAGTGGTTCTAGGAGATCATAAGATTGGATTTTTCATCAAGGGGTTGTCTTCGCTGTCACCAATTTTCCAATTTAGCCATGTTATTTGGTCAACTTTATTCAGAGAGATAATTGAGTCCAACAAGACTTTTAACCTATTTTCTACAATCTTTGTAATAATTTTATAAACTGTATTGTAGATAGAGATATGTCTACATTCCTCATACCTTGATGGATGTTCTTTCTTTGGGATGAGAGCAATCAACATGTTGTTGAAATCTTTCAGGATGAAGCCTTCACTCCTTGATTCTTTCACCACCTTGAGCAAGTCCTCTTTTAGAGGCTCCCAAAATTTCTAGTAGAAGAAGGCCTAGAAACCATCTAGTCCAGGTGCCTTATCACCACCTAGTAAAACACAACTACCTTGCGTTCAATTATCTTAATAGTATCCATGAGAATTTTATTTGTTCTCTTCAATGATGATGTGTGGGATAACTCCCAAGATCTTATCTTGAGCCTTACTCTTATTCAACTATTCCTCCTACTATAAATCAGAGAAAAAATCCACTACTTCCTTATTAATGTTGTCCATGTCTTCTAAAAGAACTCCATTATTGTTCTCAATAGTCAGGATTTGATTAACACTGCGTCTGGCTTTCATCGAGCTGTGGAAAATTTTTGTATTCCTATCTCCAACCTTCAACCAGCTCTCTCTTGACTTTTGTTTAAAGAAAATCTCTTCCCTCTTTATCACTTCCTTATGCTCCCCCATCAAGTCTTACTCATTATGAAAGTCAACCTCATCCATCCCATGCTCCAATACTTTATTGTTAAGTGCAACCAGATCTACCTCTAACTCTACTCTCACCTGAAAGATATTCCCAAAGTGGAATTTATTCCATTCCTTGAGCTTTTTCTTTAGATGCCTAAGTTTAGAGAGAAACTAGAAAGCTACATTACCATCCACACCTGGTGCATTGTTCCACCAGTCCAACACATTTTCATGGAAACCTTCCTCCCTAAACCACATCAATTCAAAATTAAAAGGACATCTTATTGGGATTCCATCTTGCTGCACCACTAGGGAAACTAGAAAGTGATCAGAGTTTGACAAGCCTTATATTTATCCTTCAAAGATGATAGGCAATGACTGCCATTCTCCAACCAAAAATATTCTGTCTAATTTTTTCGCTATATGAGAGAATCCCTTCCTTCTATTTTGTCTATTTAAAATAAACTCCCTTAGAAGGCACTTCCCAAATCATATTATTCTATATGAAGTGCTAGAAATCCTCCTGTACAATGCCCAGAGAATGGACTCCCCCTTCTTATCCACCATATTCAGGATAACATTGAAATCTCCTAGGATCATCCTTAATTCATTGTCCAAAATAGCACAAAAGGAAGATATCCCCCCCAGACAACCTTTTTCTCATCAGAGTTAGTGGGTCCATACACATTAATAAGTAACCCTAAGAAGTTTACTATCAAGGAAGAGAACCGAAGTCCTTGCCAGTACTTTTTTTTTTTTATTACAGGCTCTCCCTTAAGGACCCTTGGATTCCATAAGATACCCAACAGTCTTGAAGCCCCAACAACCTCCATAAAGAAACCTGACCACCTCTGTCTTACACCTAAAACCTTTGCAGCCTCCTTAACTTCCATCTTTGTTTCCTAAATACACACAACTTCCACTTTCAATTGATCAAGGGATTGCTTGATCAAGCATCATTTGTCAGGGGCATTGCAACCCCTACCATTCCAGGTGAGGAACTTTATGGCTGCCCAGGAAAGATAATGTCCCTCCCAGATCTCAAGTAGGTTTTGCCTCACATGTTCCCCACATTAGCTAGTGACTACTAATTATTTTTCCTTCCTTTTTTCTTTTATGATCCTTCCTATTTTTTCTTTTTCTTATTTGTTTTTTACTATGAGATGGTGCACATTTCTAAGATTTTGATCCCATCCTCTTCAGCTGATTCACCTTCTACCAATAGTTCCTCTATCTCTGGAATCCCCCCAAATAAGGAACCATCATTTTTTATGGAGAAGAAAGAAGTACATCTTCTTTTGCTCCCTCATGGCTTGACTAAAGTTCAGATGTTGTTAACTCCTTTACGGGCTCTTTTTCCACATCCTCCTCCTGAGTACCCATTCTAGGTTCATTGAAAACTTCTACCCTACCCTCCAATGCCTTCCTGATATCCTCCTCTATGCATTCAGTTTCCACTATGTCCATTATGTTATCATCTCCCTTCTCCTGAGGGTACTCCATGCCCATTGCCAGTTCGAGATCCAAGCTAGTCTCAAGATTCCTTTTATCCATCAAGGGTAAACCCTCTCTTACAATTCCTGATGGTCCTAGGTCCCAAAAAACCTCCCTATTCTCTTCCACCACTTGTTCTTTGTGCTTCATATTAACTGTGCAATCCTCCAATGTGTGTCCCTAGATTTTGTAGTTTTTGCAATGGCTAACAGATTCCTCAACCTCAATCTCCTACTACCAATAATCCTCAACCATTCTTATCTCTACTGTATGTAGGAGTAGAGAGTGGGGTTTCCACATAATGCAAATCCTTCCATAGTGAATGAACTCTTTTTGTTCTATTGCTTCATTTTATTTGATAAACTTATCCAGTTTATTGCCTATCATCTTAAAAATATCTTTATTCTAGTATTCATGAGGAAGATTATACAACCTGATCCAAATCGGCACCTCCTCCACCTTGGCTTATTTAGGTTTAAATTTGGGGACCCAATCTTTAATAAAGAAGCCAACTCCATCCATAAAAATGGTCCATTAAAAATTACCCTTATTTTTCCTAGTTTTGAGTCCATAATGATCAGGAAAAAAATATTTTTCAAAGTCTTGATCATGGTTTTCGACCCCCAATTGTCTTCAACCCATTTTGTCATTTTGATCAAGCACGAATATCCTCCCCCCCATTTCATAAAGAAGACCCTATCCCTCATCAATAATACCATAGTCTTTCACTCTTCTGAATCTACTCAGATATTAATTGACTTATTTTCCATGGTCATCAGAATATCCTTTATAAGAGGTGTTGCCTTCATCTAACTTTCCTCCTCCCTCCTGACCAATTTTCATTTGTTTCTAGCCACTCTTCCTTGTGGAAAAGTCTAATCTTCTCTTTGAGGAGCAACTTCCTCCTCCCTATACTAGTTTTCTCCTCGCTAATTCCACTCCTTAAACCCAAATCGAGGTTCTAGTTGGTACCTTTGGTGCTTCCATGGATGCCAAACCCCATTACAAAGGCCCCTTCCCGTCTACATTTGTTGTCTGTTGCCATGGTATCAAAACCCTAGTTTCCTCTGCCTCTTTTCCATATTAAATAAATATGATTTAATTAATAAGTAAATACTTTATTACTTTAACAAACCCCCTTAAGATAAACCTAAAGAGTTGCTAAAAACCTAGAAATTACTACTGAAAGTAAATTTGGATCGCGACAAGAAAGACCTAGTGGGGTACCCAAGCACAACCAAATCTTTGAAAAGAGGAGATATAGAGGAAACCACATGGAGAAACCCTACTCCAAAAAGAGATAGAAATAATTTTGAAAAGAACTAGTGAAGGACTGAAGAAGCCTCCAAGCTAGGGAATGTCCCAAACGATAGGAACAAAAGATGATCGTGAAGAACACCACTGAAGCATGAAGCTACAAACACTGCCAAACTGCTGATCTAAAGAACCTCCACTATATAGAACATGACCATGTAGAGAAGACTAAGTCTAAAAAGATGATCAATTGAAGATAAAAGGTATTTTAATGACCTTCAAAAATAGGAATGAAAGAATGTCTATATGGTAAATGATCCATCTCACCGAAATGCATAGGTATCTAGCCACTGTACTCGCCTAGTACATAGGATCAAATACTGAATACATAGCTCACTCCATCAAACCACGAAAGTGATACAACCAATGTAACCCCCCTATAATGCTGAGAGGTAAGACATGAATACTATAACTGAATGCAATATCTCCTGCAAAAAGAAGAATCAAGAACATCAAGAGTGCAAAAGAAGTAAAAATGCCTATAATGACACATGTCATCGACACATCATAAGGCTAACATCTATTATAAATTTTTTTAGCATTCCCCTCATGATTCATGACAAGGGCTTAACTATCTCCTATGTACTATAAGTTGAGTGGTTGTATCAGGCATTGATAAATTGGTCTTTTGGTACAACGACAGCTCCACTCTAAAAAGTAGTATAAGAGCTTATCACAAGTTCAAATCCTTAGACCCTTGAGTAACGCTGAGGGGGAGATTTTTATAAATTTATTCACCACTTCCCTTGGGATTCGTGACAAGGGCTTAACCACCTCCTATATACAATAAGTTAAATGCTTGTATCGGGCATTGACAGATTGATCTTTTGGTGTAACAACAACCCCACTCTAACAATGTCATGGAAGGAAAACTCACTTGACAAAGGAAGATGATGAATATAATCAACATCTAACCCCCCAAGGCACTTTATAATATAGTAAAAGTACAACAAAACAAAAAGATGTGGAAGATCCCAAAATGCAATAGAGTGACACTTTATCTTAGTGCGTTTGCAAAAATGCTACAAAAAGATGTCAACAAAGATTAAAAGAGACATAAGGCTAATACAAGTGATAGTACAACCCATGAAAAATCATTTGAAGAAATCAAATCATTCCCCCAACTTGAAACAACCAAGATATCCACTATAATGTAAAAACAAACAAAAACATGAATGGGATGTGCCTGGAGCATAATCTGAAAAATAAAATGTCTCAAGATATGTCTCCTAGAGTGAAAAATAGAACATCTAACTTTGAATGCATAAAAAGAAACCAAGAAATATTAAAATTCCAAATAAACTACACCATCTTGATGGGCTCAGAATCAACATTCCAGTGATATCCCGTTTGTGAAAAACAAAGTCCAGATGAGCAGTTATGGTCAAAAAACCACACGTAGGTCAAAAAATAGCTAGAACGGCAAAATAAAAAATTACTGCCTACTAGAAATCACCTTTTGAACCATGCCAAACCACATTGGTTTTTGTGCCAAAAAAATTGAGTTACGTATGAAAAATCTCAATTTATGTGCCAAAAAATCTCAATTTCCATGTCAACAAATTGATTTGTGTGCCAAAATTTTTGATTTATGTGGAAACATGCCTCAATTTCTGTGCCAACATGCACATAATGTCTTGATTCTCATGCCAAAAATTCTCGATTTTCATTCCAAAAAAACTTGATTTTTGCACCAAAAATCACATTTTTTCGTGCCAAAAACCTTAAAATTATCATCTCGGGAAACATGCCAAATCTAGGAGCAATATTTTTTGGCCTCAAAATCCAATTGTATCCAAATTGGGCAAATTTTATATGAAAATAGGGGTTTTGGGGTGCTCTAAGCTTAACAATGAGGTTCATTTGGGCTCAAAGTGCACCAAAAAATAGTGACCCCCCAAATCCAATAAAAAAAAACTTTGAAAAATGAAACCCTTTGAAAGAAAACACACAGATATGAAAGCCAAGCCATATCTCTCATAAACATAATAGGGGCATGGAGATGTAGAGATGTGATACCATGTTGAAGTTGATGAGAGATCAACCCCACAACTCCTAAGAATCACCTGCATGAAAACACCTATCACAAAAAGAGAAGCAAAAGCTATGGAGGTTGGAATTCCTAGATCCATGGATGAGACATTCTTGATGAGCAAAAAGAGAGATTTATATAAATCAAAAGTGAATGAATGTTACAAAGAGATCAATCCTTATAAAAGGAGATCAAAACCCTAACAAGAATTTAACCTAGGTTGCATGATAATAATTAATAAAAGAATTAATTATTATATGCCCAAAGTTTAGCTTAAGTAAACTAGAGATAATAAGTGACTTAATAGTTAAATCAATATGATTTAATTAATAAGTAAATACTTTATTACTCTAATAGATACAACATCTCATAGAATCTCAAATAACCAAAGTACAAAATACCAAACTATGACCATAGAACATAATCACAATATAAGAAGAATAAAACATGTAATTCCTTGCTAGGGAACCCAAGAGAAATTAACCTATAATGTCACTAAGCTTGCTAAACATTTTTTTTAAATATTTAAAACAATCAAGAGATAGAAAAGAAGAAGCAATAACTCACATACATGCACAAGAAATACAATAGTAGGTACAAAGAAGTATGTTGTGGGCCATTGGAGAAATGAGGCTTCTTATTACTATGTGTACCCTTGTTTTGTGTGCCTTGGGATCCTAATGGTGCATGTACACTAGAAGGTGCACCCACAAAACCACCATGTCTCGAAGTGACATTCTGCTCAACAAGTATTGCTTGACAAGTTGCTTTCTTAAGGGTCTTATGCTAGAATATCTTCACACCCCCAATGAAACGATTATTCAATCCTCATATAAAAGTGTTGTACCATAAGTGGCAAACTATCACTAATCCCCACGTAGGGCATGAGTTCAAAGAAATTTTGCTCATAGTCTACCATGGTTAGGGTAAGTTGCGTTAGATTATGAAACTCATATGCTCTTTGTTGAATCCACTCCTCAAGTAAGAAACACTCACGAAAGTTCTCCAAAAATAACTCCCATGTGACATTCTTCATATCTAGACCCAACTTATTCTCCTTAATCTTCCACCACGTTGTTGCAAAGACCTGTATGTGAGTAATGGTATACCTTGCTTTGACATTTGTGTCAAAGTCTTGCATCAGAAAACATCTATCCAATGCGATCAACCAATTCTCTACATCGTAACCAATACTAGCTCTTGAAAAATCCTTAAGCTTAACTCTCAAGTGGTCCTTAATTTGATTGGCTTTGATAGTCTCTAGTCTATCTCCTGTGTGACCTCTCCTAGGACTCTTAGATCTCTATCTCTCATCATTCCTTGACTGATGTGACTCCCCTTGTTCAACCCTATCTTGCAGGTTAGGTAAGTGCTCTAAAATAATCTTCAATAATTGCCTAGTACTAGGTTCTTTAGAGTTTGCATGTTGCTCTCCATTGTTCTCCTCCATGTTCTCTTCTTAAACAAGACTCTCATGACAATCACATGTGGGATAATATGTTTGCCTCATCCATGACCTCCACCTTGACCCACGCTACAACCACTCACAGTTGATCTAGTCTCAATCACCATCCTCCTATAACACCCAAGAAAGAGAAAACAAATACCAACATAAATCAACAAAGGCATAATAGAAAAATAAATAAATTTAAGAGGCAATTTTGTCCCTTCGTGACCAATTTTTTTTTTTTTTTGTATAAGGCAATTTTTCTCATATACTGGAGAATTGTTTTTTGTATTAGGTGATTTTCTAGTTTAATGGAAAATATATATATATTGGATTAGGTGATTTTTCTTGTTGAATAGAAAAATATATAAATTGGATTAGGCAATTTTTCCCATCTAATGAAAAAAATACATAATGCATTGGCGAATATGCACTTTGAGAAAGAAATTATGGTCATATCATCTACAAATGATGTGATTACTCAATGAATCAAAGACTATAAATTAATCGTATGTTTATCAAATCAGTTGTTAGATTATCAAATGATTACAATCAGTATTAAATCAAATATTGTTAAGAAAGTGAGGTATCTATTGGAATAGTAAGGATAGATAGGATGTTGCAGGGGGGGGAGGGTGAATTAGTATCCTCTAAAACTTTTACCTTCAAACAAATTTAGAACTCTTCCTTTTTATCTTCTATAACTCAGTAATCATTGATCCTTTATCATGATACTTAGTAAATGAAAATAGCATAACTAATTCAACATTTACCATCTAAAACAAATATTCTCATTAAACATAACACATGACATGTTCATTTGGTATTGAAAAACCCCTTGGTCAAAGGGAAACCTGTGGTGGGGATGGTACCCACAAATCCATCACTACTACATTAAGAGGGTGCCTTGTTAGGGCTACAATGGTTTGTCACTTCTAATCACTTACTTGGTTAGGAGTATACAATAATACCTATAAGGATATCCCTTTTACAAGTATTTTACAAAACTCTTCAAGTGTGTCCTTGGTTAACAGATTTACAAATAAGACTATTAGGTCCACCTTTTTCAAGGATTTAGAAAACTACTACAGTGGTTAAAACAATAGTAGCAAATGATCTATACTGTAGCAACTTACTTTTCTTGATTATATCCCTCTTCTACTCTCTAGTTATCACCTTTGTGATAGATTTGTAGTTCCTCTCTATTATGTCCTCAACCCTGATCTCTGACATCTGTTCTAACCTCTAATTTGTCTTTCTCACTTCAATACCTTGACAATAACAACAAAAACTTCATTCTCTTCGTACTAAAACTTAACACTTCAAAAACAACAAAAATTGTCCTTAATGTATTGTTTGAGTTTTTATTTTGTCATTTCATTGACTGGCCTAATTAGGGTTTTGGAACACTCCAAACTTGTTCTCTAATCACAATCAATAGTTAGAATTGTATGTCGTTTCACTCTTCTTTTATCCTTTATTGTCATTGGTCCTTCCAACCTTGAAATCAACAACAAATAATTCACATTCTTCAAGAAAATCATTTCAAATGTTTACCTCGATCAATGTAAATTGTTTCTCCCACTTAGTGTGATCATGTAGCATTACATTTTGTGCCAATTTAGACTTTGATGTTGCCTCTATATTACTTGGTAAATACAATGTTCTAATATATTGTCACTCAGTGTCCTGTGTGTAGCTTTCTAGACTCTTCCTGACTCTCATGCTCAGTACAAGTAGAATTTCTCAGTGAATACTTGAGCTTAGGTATAATAGTAATACTCACTCATCTTCTCCTTTTTTGTTTAGGCAATATGGTAGCTTAGTTGCTATGCACATTTTGACACTAATTGGCAATATGATTACTTGTATGAATAACATTCTCCCCTTTTGACATTAGTGGCAAAAATAATATGTACACAGATAACTTGATGTTGATACAAACTCCCCCTATACATATACTTCCTTGGTATACATTGCCTCTTTTGATTTCAAACTATATTGCAAATTTTTTTGTTTGCAGTATATTAATATCTCTTTACAACTCTAAAATACATACAAACACTCATATTTACTAAGATAAAACATATATTTCCTCCCTTTTTTTGTCACATGTCAAAATAAATATTAGTGTAGAAAAATACTTAATTTGGAAGTGATCCAAAGTGTTCCAAGAAATCCTTACAGGTCTTGAATATGATCTCTTGAGTGTTGTCCTAGCTAGTTTTTATCAGCTCTAAACTTTGCTTCTCAATTCTAAGCTTAGCCACAAGATCTATTGGCTTGGTTTTTCACCTTGGATAATTTTATTACACTCCATAGTAAAAGAACTAGTGGTCCCATGTTTAAAGGTGAGATGTGTTAAAAAAACCCTAGATGAAATTATTAAAATTTAATGAAACCCTTGTTGTTGTGCCCTAGTCTTCAAAAAATTTGGAAAGTAGTGTTTTATTTGAAAAATAGCACGGGAAGCTTTTCACTTTAAGGTTTTATCTTTACCTTTTCTCGTATTTATTTTAAAATTACTTTCCTAGAAAAATATATCTTTTTCCATAAACCTTTGTCTTAACCATGGTCTTTACCCTTTGTTAATTCCTTGATATGCTTTGAAGTGTTTTAACCACTGTAGGATTTACTTTTGCTAACCGTTGATCTTAGAAAGATCAACGATGAGTGTTTTCCCTCATTATGAAATTGCTCAAACTTTAAAAAATGTGAGGAAGCACCTAATTGGCACATAAATCTTGGTGATGACAGTTCCTTAATGTGTCGTAAAAGTTGGGTGTGTCAGAAAAGGTTTAGAATTGTCAGATGACTGTCAATGCATGTTGGGAATTTCAAGCCATCTCATTGGTCAAGATGAGTAGCGGAGTTACTTTTAAGTAATACAACATTGCACCATCGATCTTGGGAAGATCTACGGTGAACGCTTTCCCACAATGCAAAGATGTGCAAGATTTATGAAATGTGGGAAAGCACCCTAGTGACATGTGTACTCAGTGAAGTCATGCGTCCCTAGTTTGAAAAGGTTGTTGGAATAGTTGGCAAATGTTAGGACATGTTGGAAAAGGTAACACATTCTATTGGTTGCTTTTGTTTATTGGATTATGAACAGGGAAAATTTTATGGGACTGTCGATCATTTGAAGATCGACAAAAGGTGCTTTACCACTTTATGAAATTATCTAATGTTTAACAAAAGTGGGGAAGTGCCTAGTTTCCATGTGGACAAGTGGGGCCAGTTGCTCAAATGGTTGCTTAGTCACACTGAGTTGGAACACATGATGAGATGGTTCATACTAATTGGTTGGGTGGTCTACACGTTCATTGAGTTGGAAGGTGATTTTATTAGTGGGACCCAAATATTAAAAGTAGACTTATAAAGTTATGAGGGTTTTCATGATCGTTGATCTTTGGAAGATCGACGATCAATGCTTTCTTGCAATATGAAAGTGCCCAAAGTTTAACAAATGCAGGGAAGCACCTTATTGACATGTGACCATTTCCAAAAAGGGGTTAATACCATATTTTTGGTTTCAAACTATGCCATCCAATTCTTCAAGATCGACGGTGGAATTTCAAACTTCATGGTGTGAAACAAAATGTGACTATTGAAGAATTAATTTTGATCAATGTTGTTTTGTGCAAGCTTGATGTTGTAATAAAATTTCCAATTTTCCATTATTGAGAAATAAGGTTGTAGAATTTTCACAACACAAAGATTTCTAGAGTGAAGGGAAATTTTTTCCAAGGGTTTCAACATATTGCTACGTGATTTCCATAGAAGAAAGAGAAAAAAAAATGGGTAAGTTTTTTGAGCTTCTGGAAAATTGAGAAGTTGTATTTGTAGTAGGGTAATTTTCAAACATGCCTCCATGAAGGGAATTTTTGAGGAAAGTAGGTTATTTGAAGAGAGAAATACACGATGATTTCCTAGAGAAAATGCCATAGTCCATGAATGAGCTAGCAAGGGGAAAATAGCTTATTCTGAAAAGCCCTAGATTATTGGTTAGTGAGGGTTTTTATGATAATACAAACTAGTTAAGGGATGCTGAAGTGTTTTTTGAAGGATTAGAGCTTTTCCAAAAATGGTTTGTAGAGAGGAGGTTAGATATTCCCTTGAAAAATGTATGGGAATTTGATATAGGTAAATTGATTATTCCAAAAGTTCTCTTCGATGATGATTTGTTGGTAGTAATGACAAATAAATATGAGCCAATTACTAGAATTGTAAAGAACCATGTCAGTGATAATCTCTTTAGGGTTTCACCAGAACTGATCACAGAAACTTTTGAGATAAACCATGTAGTTCATGAAAAGATAGATATGGAAGACCTCCAAGCTAGGTATGATGCACAACAAGTATATCTAAGGGGAGGACCATTGTAGGAGCATTTTGTAAAAAATGGATCATTACCTTTAGTTACACAAAACACTCCCGAGCCTTTGTTGAAATAATATTTCAACCATTGAGCATAGGCCTTGTATTTTTTTCTTTGCAAGATCTTTGGCATGGATGAGCAAGACCACATCCTAGGCTCCATTGTCTTCATTATTGCTCAAACTTTTCAATATGGTATGAGTTTAGTTTTTGACTTTGCTACTCACTTGGCAAAAGAAATTCATAATGGCTTAATAGGAATTGAAAAGGCTAAGGTTGATAAGCCCTTCTGCTGGTACTCCATGCTGATGTATATATGCTTATACAAGGGAGTTACCTTTTTCTCTAAGGAGATGAAGTTGGAATTGGAGGGAGATGAAGATGGAGAAAAGCTCCCTATCCAACTATGAAGTGTAGATATTACATGGGAGGTGACTGATGCCAATTTTGTTAGGTTTGATAGATATTTTGCTTCTAGGCTTAGAATGTTGTTAGTAGGGGATAGCCCTAGAATGCCACAACCTCTACTAGAATTGATTAGACCTAAAGATCATGCTAAGGGATTAATGGTGAGTCACAATTGGGGAGACATTATCCCATATGTGGTATTTACTATTTTCATATTTTATGGTTTTTTGGAAAAACCACATGTGCTACCTTATCAAGTGCCTTTAAAAGTAGGGATTGTTGAACTTTTGTGGAAAATTGGATTAGTTGAAGAGAGAGAATTGTTGGGTAAATCTAAAGATACATTCTTTCCCCAGCTTAGTATTGTTCATAACTTTGTTTTTTTCAAGAAGGGATGGAGGAACTTGGATAAATTCTTACACAAATATCAAATGGCTCAATCCCATGCCCATTTTATAGATTCAGAGGGATATTATGACCTTTTCAAAGAAAGAGCACAGGCTAAAGTTCATAAGCAAATGGTATACTTTCCGAAGGACATAGTTAGAAATAAATTTTCACTATAAGAGTGGGAGCTTAGGAAGGAAAAATGGAAAGTATACAACAAAGTCCTAGGCTTCATAAATGCTTTTGAGCTAGATTATGATCCCTTAGCTGATAGAAAATATTGGGGTATGAAAGTAGATATGTTGATGGATAATTTTTTTGGGATTATGCAAATGTTGAATGAAAAGAAAGAAATTCTAACACAATCATACCCAGAAAAAGCCATTGAGGTGGAGAGGAGGTTTGCAAGTAAAATGATTTTGAACCCAGGGTAGTATACATTGCAGAAAAGAGCCAGGTATATAGTGGCTAGGAGTGTATAATATGTTCCTCCATACAAAAGACCAAGGTCTAAGAGCCCACCTAATACACATATTCCTAAGAACAAAAATTGGAGAAAGGATCATCTTCTAATGTTGAAGAGTACTCACCTACCTAGACCCCACTTAGGATAGATGATGAAGTATCCTCGAGAGAATAACTGAGACAAATTGGAGGGGAGAGGGATATTGTGGTCACAACTGCAGATATTGAAGGAGTGCTTGAAGAACCACGTATGCCAACACTAGATCTCACTATGGGAGATTATAGAGGTAGGGAAGTAGATCATGTGATAGCATAGGCTTCCAAAAAAATTATTGATGATGAGAATTTTGTAAAGTCTAGGGCTTTTGTTCAATTCTTATGGAGGAGAAACATTGATAATTTTGAGGTCAAATGTAAGCTAATCAAAGCAGAACAACCTAATAAAAAGGACTTTGAAATTGAAGAGGAACTCAAAGCTAATTTTATGGAAGAGTTTGCACAAACAACCCTTGAAGGGTAAAGACAATTATTGAAAGGATTTAGAAATTTTGATCTTACTTGAATGGGACATCACCAATGCCATGATTTTTGATGTTGTAAGAAAAGAAAAAGATGCTCAATTTAAAACTGAGGAAGAGGTCTTGTAGGTACATAAAGGGTTGAAATATAGTAATGACCATCAAACATTAGTGATATGGTCCATTGAAAAAAAGGGATAAGACAAGGATATAAGAAGTTTTAGATGCTGAGCATACAGGAAGTCTCATGGTCTACAGAGAAGAGGAGGTGGATAGCGAGAAAGTATCTAGAATGACCAAAGAAATGGCGGATTTTGGTGTTGTTGTTGCAGCAAAGGACAAAAATAAATTCCTTGAGCTCAATGCTAAGTTTGAAGAAATGCTAAAAGCATATGAGGAAAAGTAAAATAGGATATATTAGTTAGAGTCTTAGGTGGTCCAAATGGATAAGCAACTTGGAAAGAGAAATATGGGAGAATCTAGCCAGCCTAAGATAGCTTATCCTCCTTGCTCTAAGCCCTTTAAATCAACTCCCCTTGCAGAGCTACTAGATACCCTACAGAGACCAAAATTTTACACAGTTAAGGAATTTGAAGAGAAGAATAAAATCTAGGCATTACATGTGGAGTTAAATGACCTATATGAGGACAAGATCAGAAAAATAATCTTGTATCTGGTAGATAAGATTGTCTGGCCAACATTTTATGAACAATTGGTAAAAATAATGGAAATGTGGAATGAAATAAAAGGTGGTGAAGATGCTTTGAAGTCCATTATGAGTAACTGGGGTAGTAGGGATAAGGATGTCACCCTTTTGTGTGTTTCAATCATTAGTCTATCTTGTGAATAGATATAAAAAACCTTTGACATGACTAATGATCTATCTAATTTTGATGATAAGAGGGTTGCAGTACAAAAGAGGATTATAATATGTTTCTCAAAGTATCTTGTTGAGAAGTTTGACCTTTTCCCCCATCCACTCAGAAAAATAGATAAATTAAAAGAAAATGAGGAATGGGACAAAGAATTAGATGATTTATTATGCCTTAGAATTGATGGGGTTATAAATGAAAAGGGGCATATACCGTGGACAACAACAACTAAATAAATTGTTAAAGTTAAAATGCTCTATAATTCTATCATAAAAGAATTTGTTGAAATAAATAAGTTAGGAGACTTTGTTTTGAAGAAGCAACGAGAGGTTTTGAGTTTTGATTGGCCAGATGACACAATTTTTAACAAGTGGATGGAAGATTTGGTGCATTCAAAATAGTTAGTGATTGGTGAAACTGAAGAAGATGAGGTGGACCAAGATGAGATGCAAACAATTGATACACTAGTTAAAGCATAAGGAGAAAAAGATCAACAATCAGTTGTAGTATCAAGCACAAAGGTCCAGACTGATGACATGGCAATAGGAGAATCAATTGTAGTTGTTAGTTTGTTAGTACATGATGACTTGGATGGGGAACCACAAGCTAAGTTCAATTTTCAAGTATCAGAAATAGGTCCATCACAAGCATCATAATCAGTCCAAATCATAAAATTCCTTAGCAACGGAGAAGATGCAACATAAATGGTTCCATAAAAGAATATTCAAGATATAAATCATTATGTCACACTAATTTTTGTCTCTTATGATAGTAACTTTTGTAAATATCTTTATGTAAGGATAGCTATCATTACTCTGTAGGCCTAAAGCTTGTTGCATCTCACACTATATAAGTGATATTCCAAGGTTAGAGAAGGGGTGCAAACTATTGTATAACTTTTAGTTTTGCTAGTTTCATTTGGTCTAGTTTCCTTGATGCTAATTTTGTGATGTATTTTCTTTGCAAGTCTGAGAATACATTAATTTTCAGGATCATGGTGTCTTGTCTTGACTTGTTTTGAGTATTATTCCAATGTTGCAATATTTTCAAAGAGAATTAATATAAAGATGAATCACTACCATATTTGTTTTCTCTAAATCTTGTCTCCATTTTTATTTATTGGTTATTTTGTAGTTTTGTGGGTAAAGCCTTTCTCAATTCAATGTAATTAAGATAGGTTGTATGTTACTTCACTATTGCTTTTAATTCAATGGATTAAATAAATGCTTCAGTGAATGTGATAGGATTTCCACGTAGTAAGAAGGATATGCATAAGAATGAGTTTTAGAGAAGATTGCTGATAATATTGATTGTAATGCAATCAATTAGGTCAAAAATAGTTATATAGACTCTAAATCCCAATAGATGAGGCACTGATCAATTATTTAGAGTCTATCCAACTATTTAGAGTCTATCCAATTATTTAATCTCTATGTTTTAGTTAGTTGTTGTTACCCATAATTACTTGTAAATCTAAGAAGAATTGTGACCAATTTGCTATAGGGGATGAATATTGTAATATAATGTCATTGAATGAATGAAATGTGAAAATAGTATCAAGCTTTGAATCTTTTATCCCTCAAGTGCACTCACCTTGGTTTTGTAGAGCCAAAAGAGAAGAAAATATTTATTATTTTGTTGAAGTTGGGTCTAGATCTAAAGACCATCTAACTGATCATGGGAAGTAGCTAATCCTTAGGTTGTTTTGATCTTCACCATCTTGGTATCAGGTATCTTATTACTTGGTAGTTAAAAACACCAAAAAGATCAATCATGTGATCAGTTATAGAAAAAATTGAGGTAGTTATGAGAACCTTGGCATCTCTGATATGATTTTTCATAACCTCTTGATGAGGTAGTAGCAAAGCTTGAACCTCATTTATCTTTGTTCTTAGATAAATCTCCTCCTGTAACAACTCATGTTGAAGTCTTGTGAGAAATCTCACTTAGGCATAGTACAATGATGATGTACTTGGATTAGTGTCTAGCTCATTTGCATTGGACTTCATGTCTTCATCTATTTTTAGTAATTAATTCTTCACATCTCTTGTGTTTTTTGTGGCTCAGCAATAACAATTTCTTTATCTACCTCAATCAATGTAAACTATTTCTCCAACTCAATGTGATCATGTAGCGTTAGATTATGTGCTAATTTATAATTTTATGTCACCTTTGTATTACTCAATAAATACAATGTTCTAATATAATGTCACTCGGTGTCTATTTTCTTGGTGTCCTCTATGTAGCTTGGTAGAGTCTTCTTGACTCTCATGCTTAGTACAAGTAGAATTGCTCGGTAAATACTTGAGCTGGAGTATACTAGCAATATTCACTTCTGTCCATTTTTTGGAAAATATGGTATCTTGGTTTCTATGCTTTTATTTTAACACTAATTCACAATATGATTACTTGTAGGAGTAACAAACACGAATGTGGAATGTCCTATTGCATTTATGGTAGAATAGAATCTAGTAAAAAATATATATTTAAATTGTAGACATCCTATGCAGTGCTTGCCATTATAAAAAAATGTAGTTGATTTCCAAAAATGGGGTTTCCTATGGTAGACTGAAAATCCAAGCCCTATTGTTAACCCAAATTTGACTCTGGGGGAGGATGAGGAGCAAAGTGATCTTACTATTAGGCTTATTGTAGCTTCACAGGTTCTCTCTACTAATCCTGGGGATACCATCAAAGAGTTGGGAAAGGAGTAGGAAAAGGTAAACCTCTGAGCAATGTTCATTGAAATGGGTCTCGACCCTACTAATTTTGAAGAACAAATTGCAAATGCGATGGAACAACAAAACTAGAACTTCAACACTTTTGGGATGTTTTGAAGGATAAAAGAAGCATTACACAATGAATTATCTATTTATTTAGGGTTTATTTTGTAAAATGAAAACAATATTATCGAAAGCTTTATAATACATAATGGTTGGAATCTTGTTGTTTCCGTTTTTGAGGGAAAGAACAACCATTTTTGGGTATAATATAGTATTGTGTGTGTGTATTATATATATATATATATATATATATATATATATAATATGAAGATGAAATTTAAAGTAGATACATAGAATATAATGTAAAGTAAACCCCCTTTTGTTGATATTTTAGTGGTATGGTGTTGTTGAGATGTTGTTTTGCACAATGCTTAATGGTAGGAATCCTTTTGAACTCCTCTCTTGAAAAGTTGATCTAGGATCAACTCCAAGGTTCTGGGCAATCTTGCGACCTACTAGAATCTTCTCAATTGGAGATAAATGTATTTGTTCATAGGGAGGCCTTTGCTGGTTCTGACCAATTTTGAATAAGATGTTGAATCTGCTTGTTATCTCAAAAAAAAAGTAACCACACAAAAAGGAATATATTTTTGTATTTTTCTATTTATAATGAATGCAGTTTTAACTATGCAACTATATGAATTCCTAAATTAATCAAGTGTTTGTAAAAGCAAATAACAAAGATAGGGTAACAAGAAGTTTAAGCAAATGACTTGAAAAATAAATCCCTAATAGACATAAGCCATGAAAACAACACATTTGTGAGTTAAGCTTTTGAAAAGATCGGTAGGTAACCAATGAAAATAGGAGCTACACTTCCTTAATTTCATTGATGCAATCGTCTATGGGAATTCAGTAACTATAAGATGTTTCACTTTTCATTAGATTGTAAGGCCATGAAAAGTGTGCTCATGTGAGACAAAAATCTATGCAGGAACAATATGGTGATCTCTTCTCCAACTCGGTACATCAACGAAATTTGTAGACACATGACAAACACTAGAATTAAAAGATCGCTTAATCAAAATAATGCAATTAAACTATTGGCTCCATTACACTCCATGAACATAAATTCACAAAATATAACACATTTAGGCAAGAATAACTACACTCCGAATGAGAGCACCAATAACACATATTATTGCATCAAAATAATGGCCTGGAATACATGTTACATTCCTAAATTTATAAGAAATCATCTCCTCAATTTGTGTTGAGAGTGAGATATCTATTTATGAAAACATATTCTTCTAAACTAATAAAAAAAATCTATTTATGTACAAACTAACTCTCTAACTGGTGCTAAGTAGGACTCCATCCTTATTTATATCATTTAATGGATGCATGAGCCTTTACATGTCTTAAAACAAAGAAAGCAAGAGAAAATAAGAAGAAGAAAGCTAGTAGATGATGTAGGAGTCTCTGGAGATGCCAAAAATAGAAGATCAACCTTCTCTGGATGTTTGCAGGAGTTAAACTATCGTCAGAATGCATTTTCGGTGCATGGAATGCTCTAAATTTGGAACTGGCAATTAATTGTCGGCGCACCTCTAACTTCTTCAAAAACTTATGGAAAAACTTTAGAGAAGAGAACCTAAAAATAAGTGCACCTTGGAAGAAGCACACCTTGCACACCTAGCACACCACAAAAGCTTGTGCACCTCGGAAGACAGGTCCAAAAAATGCAAAATTTTACCAGGTGTCAAAATTGAAATTCTAGCTTCTGGGTTTTGTTCCCCTTCATACCAGAGCTATGTCTGGGTATTTTCTCTTGAATTTCTCTATAATCTCCATCACTTGGGTTGCATCCAGAAAATCTAAAGCATCATATTTATTCTTTACTTTTTTCCTATAGTTGCCCACCTCTATGCAAGTCTCTGCAAAATCTCCCAATTTTACATCCAATTCTAGCAATGCGTCTTTGGTCTAAAATGCTTTTCTAATATCCTCATAGTGGAAGCTTCTTCAAAAGTCTTCCAAAATTTTTCAACAACTACTTATACAGTCATCAATTTATTCCTTGAATCATCTTCAAAAATGTCCAAGCAAGCATCATTGTAATATCTCTTTGTCTCCAAAATTTGCTCTTGGGTTTGATCCTTGAGCTTATGAATATCTACATGTAGTGTTTCCATTACTTTATTACCATCTAAAATCTCCTCTATCCAATGATCTATCTTATCTAACTCATCTACTATATATACATCCATCAACATCCGATACTTCTGACCCTTTATTGATTGTAACGCTTGCAGGTCTTTACCCCAGGTATGTACTTCATCCATTAACCCAAAATTTTGATTCAATATAGTAACAAACTTATCTACACTATTGTGCATGTGATGTAGCAATTTAATATTTCCTTGTATGATCTACACACCTTTCTCTTCAAAAACTTCTTGCCATTGCTGACAAGCCTTCAAAAATGGATCTAATTGTACAATCTCCTTATCCTTTTTTTCAAGTTCCACATTTAGAGTCTCCTAAGGATTTTCAGGATACAATAGACCAAGTACTTCATTCAGATATCCTGTTAGGATTTCATTCTACTTTCAAAGGTTTAACAATTTAGTCTCATCCTATTCTAAGTGCCTAAACACTTCTTTGATTCCTGTAGTAACCATCAATTTGGCAATACCCATAGTGGGTTTTCCAAGCACAACCTCCTTGATTTGATAATATTTTGGGGTCAAATCCTAAATATCTGTATGACGAGGGGGAATAGCAACATGGGTGAACAAGTCCTGATTTTGATCACTCATGACAAAGGCCAATGTTCGTGCATCACCTACAGGTGGCTTAGGTTTCTTGAGAGCTTCAATTAATTCTCCCATTTCATCTTCCTCAATACAATACAATTGCCTTTTGTGTCTAACCATCACCTCTTTTATCAACCACCTTAGAGTCTCTTCCATCAGAGATTTACCCTTAGATGAAGGAGTTTGTATCGCTAGGATTTTTCCCTTATTACTCCTTTCTGAAGTCTTCTCCTTTTGTGAGAGATCCACCTTAGGCATTTTTGTGTATGTCAAGTTCATAGTCCTCACCTCTATATCTTGGAAAGTCTGTTGAGGTTCTTCATATATTTGTCCCACCTCTGATACTTCATCGACAAGTATTTGTTGTGGCTCTTCTTCCTATTCATCTTGTACTTGTTCTTCATTATCTAGAGGGAGAGGAGTAACTAAACCTTTATCCAAGCAAGATAAATCTTAACTTGATGATGGTGGAGCAATTAAAGGTCTTGGTGACTGAGGTGGAAATTGAATCCAATCCTCTTGAGGAGGTTGATTTGTTGGGGTATCCCTTATCTTGTCACCTACCAACTTAATGCCTATCAACATGAAATAAAAATCTGACATCTTAAAGACATCAACCCCTTCATCCTCTTGTTCATCAATCCAATTTTGTTATTCATCCTTCGAAGTTGTATCCCAAATAGTCTGTGTAGGAATGGATGGTGGTGTTATAGTGGAGTTTCTTCTCTGTTCTACCTCTGTAGCCCTAGCAAGATGAGTCCTTTGACTCAAGGGAAGGTTATCTTCTTCATCTTCATCATCCCCTTCTTCCTCTCCTAGAATAACTTTTGGGACTAATGGAAAAGGAATAACCTTTCTTATCACCTTTTGTCTCCTTTTAATTGGAGTTTTCATCTTTCTTTTCTTGGGAGCTGACGAAGATGCGTCTTCCTCTTATGGAGGTGGAGACACTTCTTGTGCTTCTGCTTTAGCTTCTTTCCCTTGTTTTGGTAGTGGAATTAGTAGATTATCCTGAGTTTGGATGACTTCTACATTTTCTGCCCCTTGTACATTCTTTTCTTCTTGGTGTTCTGGTGCTTGAGTTGCCTATTCTCAAGGTTCAACTTGTTGAGGGGAAGTTCTTTTCCTTTTATTTTTACCCTTCTGTGCCCTAAAGTATCCAAATTGTTTATCAAGCTGATGCACTATTTCCAACCTTATTGGAGACTAAGTTGTGAATGTTGGCACTGTCACCTTTGCTCCTCTACCTTTCACTAGGCAGGTTGTAGCTTGGAAAACTATAGCTTGTGGAATTGGATCAAGCTCGAATGGTCTCTTGATCTAATCCTTGGTTAATAGGATGACATGCCTCATCCTATGATTAATATCTATATTTTCTTCTCTATCAATTTCTGCATTCATGATAGGCCGATCAGATATCTTATCTCTGTTTTACAAGGGATCTAAGACCTCTTCAGTGTCTTGCTACACAATCTTTAATGGGAGCTTCATTTTTAAAGAACCACCTACCAAATAGAGAGTCATCCTACCATAATCCCTTATTAAAATTTCGTAGTCATCCGTTACATTCATTCAATGATCCTCTATGGCATCTTCATGTTGGAACTATTTCCCCGCCAAGTATTGAACTCTTCCAATATTATCAAAACAAGGACAAGGAGAGTTATAATCCTCCAAGGGATACTAATCCCACTTAAACTCAAAAGTTGCAATATCTTGCTTCCAGTTAACACTAAATGGACCTACAGTGATGGGCCATACCTAGGTATTCTTATGTTTCTTCCTTACTCTCTCATATGCAGACAAGAGTTGTCATGTAATCTCTAGCAATATGAGTCTATCATACAGATGCTTAGGGAGCTTCTTTGGATTAACAATCATACCCACTACCCTTAAATAGGTGAATTTTTTAAATTGGATGTAATAGGTGCCAATTTCTGTAATATTCGTCGCTGCCTCTTCTAACATCCTTTTCACATAATCTCCTTCAATAAACTAGATGATTGCAAAGATGAAGGCATCATTCACTATTCTCTATTCCTTATTGTGTTGTGAAAGCTTTTTCCTTACCAACTAGGGTATACCACATAAGGCCATGCATTTGCATCTTGCAAGTTGCCCTTTTGAACAATCTTGGATAACTTTTTGCTCTTGTAGCTAGTAGGTACACCAAGTAGGATGTCATATAGAACCTTTGGTTTTTGTTGAATGCCACTAGTTGTTCATCTAAATTCTCACTGAGAATTGAAGCCCAATCAATTGGCATCTTCACTATTTTGATGGTCTCAATAAAGAGTACTATCCATATATTCAAATGTCCAGCTGCTGATAATCCCATGACTCTACTTAGGAGTACTATAGAATGTTTGATATCATCTTTCATATAGACCCTTGTCATATTTTCTATTTTTCCTGCTTTTCATCCAAGAGGAGTCTTATTAATGAGATACAAAGATTGGATGATTTCTAATGCTTCCTCTTCATGCTCTCTATACCACCTTTTTGCTTTATGATATGTTAGCCTTATATACTGATTTGCCCTCTAAAGATGAAATGCTTTCTCTATATTCTTAGGCCTCAGATCTAGGATGATCTCTCCAGTTATTCTTTTCACAACCCTTTCCTCTAAAACATAGTGTTTTGCTAATGCCATAATCAACTTCGAAGATTGTACTAAAATTGGGTGTGACGCTACATTTACTAGTCTTGATCTGATAAGTACAGATATCATAGGGGGCATTTCATTTGGCTTGTTGCATAGCATTATGAATGCGTTCTAGTCAAAATGACCTAACTCAATGTCTCAAATTTTTGAATATTCATCCTAGAAACATGACTTTGATGGAACACCTTGGAATTTAAAGACCACTAGTTTTAGAGCCATCTTTGAAATGAGGAAGGATAAGGATGAAGCCATTTAATTTTCCCAAAACCAATATCCATTAGTTTGAAGGTGAAAAAAAATCAACTTACATAAACCCTAATTACGAAAAAAATAAACCCAAAAACCCTAAATCCTATAATTTTTAAAAAACACCTAAAAAACCTTAAAAACACCTTTGATGAACAAAAAAAAATGGTGCACCTTGCACACATTAAGGGTGCACTAGGTGTGCCTTTCCTAAACAAAACTCTCAATACTAAAGGTGCACACCTAGTGCACCTTGAGGGGTGAGCTAGATGCACACCCTTATAGTGAAAAACTTATGTTAAGTGTAGAAAATGGGGTGCACACATAGCACACCTTGTGGGGTGTGCTATGTGCGCACCCTTACTTTGCTTTGTAGGGATGTTTTGCTTTTGTAAAGATGTGTATATCCACACCTTGGATAGGTGCACATATGTGCACTTTTATCTTGGGTAAAAGCTTTTTTAGTTTTTTAAAGTTTTTTGTTTAAGTGTTTTGTTTGTTAATGCAAAAAAAGGTGCACACCTTGGACTTTAGTTATTATTTTTAAACATTTTTTGGTGTGTGCGCACAGGTGATGTACCAAATTTGGTGCACCTTACCAAGTGCAAAGGTGTGTAAATAGCTCAAGCGAGAGGAAGAATGAGATAGAGAAGGGAGGGGGTTGTGGGCTTTTATAGGCCCAGGATGGAGCACTAAGTGTGTTAGTGCACTAGTGTGCCTTCCTTTCTAAAAAAAAATGATTTTCCTCCTCAGAATCTCCAGTTCCCAACAAAATGGCTTTTCAGGAAAAGACCCAAACTAGGTAAAAACACCAGGCAAAACCCTAAAAAAGACTCAAACCTTGCACTAGGGATCTAAAAAGCTAAAAAATACTAGAGGGTCCCCATTTATAGGAGAAATGGGGTGTGCATTATGAAATCATAATAGGTGTTTCTTTTTAGCTCTTGTTATTTTATAGAAATCAAATGATGTATTTAATTATTACTTTCCAAACTTGTGTGAATCATAATTTAATTTTCTAGTAAGTATTTACTAGTTAGTACATAGTACACATGTGAGCTTGAATTGATGTCTGAAGTGATGTCTTTTTGGGAAATGTTTCAATAACATGTCATATCTCCAACATGCATGTAACATCCATCTATAGACTACCATCTGATGATTATATATCAACGATTAAAGGTTTATTTTAGGCCAAACATTAAAAAAAAAAAACCTTGACCTTGTTTAAGTCTCTAGAATGGTGGCATGTCTCCTTCAACCCTTTACCAATTGTAATGAACATAAATATATTTCTTGTCACTATTAGTGGAATTCTCTCTTTTATTGACTCTGTACACATTACATCTTTTTTCCCACTAAATTGCATTTATGAGTAATAGTTCCAAATATTTAATCATTTAAAACAATTAAACTAAAAGCCAGAAGGAAAAATGGTTAGGGACTAGGGTTAAGATTAAATAAATTTCTAGGATATTGAACTTCTTCCTTCATCATTTCTCATCTCATTTTTGGTAGTCACTAGTCTGGTAGTTGTAATGCTTGATAAATGTTGGTCTGGTTTACTTGGTGTGGTAGGTTGGTAGTCATTACTTTGTAGCTCATAGCTAATGTAATTTGCAAAAAATTAATTAATTGGTGTGGTAGTCATTATTTTTTAGTTAATTATTTCTTGAATCCTCCTAGTTACATAAATTGTGAATCAAGATGGACACTCCAATTTTCTTGACATGAAAATTTGAAGAGGACTAGTAGGCCTTTTCAGGCAATGTCCCTACTAAAAAGCTCCTATCAATTTGTAATGAGGTTATTCCCATTGTAGATTTCATCATTCATGCTATGAAATTAGTTATGGGGTGTGAGTTTCTAGAGAATAAGAATAGGTATTGTGTCAACGCAGACATCACATCTCATTTTCTAGCCTCTCTATTAAATCTTAGAGAAGAAAGGGTCAACATTTTGATGCTCCTAAGGAGTACTGTTAAATTAGAATACCTTAGTGATGACATGAACACTATTTCTCATGCATTATTTAGTGGAAATAAAATATGGAAAGTAAACTCTGAGAGAGGGGGGTGGGTTGGTAAATCAATACTTCAATAGTTTAACCATAAAATCATTCACCACACATCCATCTCACAATTTGCATGTAAATTAAAATAGCTAGCTAAACATATTTGTCCATAGCATGAAAGTAAAAAACATTTAACACATATATGATACAAGATATTGGGTTACCCAAAAACCCTCTAATGAGAAGGTAAAACTAGGGTGGGGATGACACCTACAAACCGTCACTACTGCAATTGTAAAGTGTATCCAATGAAGGTTACAATGTTTGGTCATAAACTATGATCTACCTTATGAAAGGTCTGCCTTGTTAAAGGCTTACAAGATTGTTACATCTTACCTTGTTAAAGTATTTCAACACCCTATTAGAAGTGTGCCTAATTAAAGGACTTAAAACTTACAATGAAGTAAGCACCCTATTAAAGGATTTACAATAGCCTATTAGGACAACTCTGTTAAGAGATTTAACTGATTCACCTGTTAGAATATCTCAATAATGATCCTACAATTAGCACTCTGCTGCTAGATAACAGATCACCTCTTTGCATGAATCCTTGATCCTCTCTAATCAGATGTATCTGTTTTATCCTCTAACTCCTTTCCTATGTTCTACTCTAACTAATTCTGCAATGTATAACTTGATTCACAACTCCTTAGCCACCATGAATGCTCTATTTGTGCATGAAAACTTCTCTTTTCACACTTATAATATATAGTGTTTGTCTTCCTTAAGAAAACCTAGGTGACTTAGGGTGAGGTATGAATCAATGATTATGATTCATCCATTTTTCCACTTAATCCATTCCTTTAGCTAATTGGTTTCATGTACTACAGAGGGATCCTCAATATAGATTCGTCCTTATCATCTAGAATCACAAAATAATCCTTAGGTCGGTTAAAAAATGGTTTACATGGAAGTTTGTGCCATTTCAAATAACTATATCCAAAACTATCTTACTTGGCACTTGAAGTCTTTGATGTTCAACACTCATTATATCTTCAATGTAGTAACTTAGCCTTTGAATGAATCAGCATCCATTGATCACTCGACATCAACTATCTGCTTGACACTTGAGTGACTCAACACTTACTAGTTACTCGGCACATACTATATATCTTGCTTGGCATACACTATTTGAAAACTTATGCTCGACATATATTACTTGTTTGGCATGAACTAAATTCTATCTTATTGATGACTTAAGTGTATTAACACTTATATGTCAAAACCAATATGAGATTAACAATCTCCCCCTTTGACATGAGTGGCAAAAACACTTGATCAAGGATGAATAACCTTAACTTATGAGCATAACTCAGATAATCTCCATTTAGTACTTGGTTTACATACAAAATTTCAAAAAATTCAAAAGTTTGCAAAACTTGTGACTTATCAGTCATACCTAAAAATGTTATTAACTCCCCCTGAGTTGATTGTTCTTTTCTAAATCTGAATACTCCTACTGAGTAAATCTGCCATACTGTTGTGTTGGCTTTTGTCATGACCCCAAATTAAAAGGATATATGAATATTCAAATAACATATTATGCAATGATAATAATTAAGAATAATAATATTATAATCTATTATATAATAGTGATATATTTGACAATATAAAAATAAAGCAATATATAAGATTATAGCATAATTGTAATGTAAAATATTATATTATAATTATAATATTAATGAGTTAAATAAATTAAATAACAAATAAATACTTTGATTATAAATGATATCAAACACCAATAATAATTTTATAATGTACCTCCATGGGTTATATTATGAAATGGACATATTCAAGATAATATTATAATATAATTGAGAATTAAATATTATTATAAATAATATATAAAGAAAATATACTACATAATAGTATTAAGAATAATGATATTACTAATATTATTATTAAAATAATATATAATATGTTATAATTACATTATAAATCAATAAGATGATAATATATCTAACTATTATCACATTTGAATTGAAGGTAATGAATTGATTAATTAATCAATATAATATTATATCTATTAATAAATATGGTACAATCATTAATATAAAATGATAGTACAATATAAATATAAAAATATAAAAGTAAATAGTCTAATATTATGTAATAATAATAATCATCAGGATAATATATATTATAACATAGCTATATTGAACTAATTAAGAGATGTGACTATTGACCACCCTCCAATCAACATATATAAGATGGAGTTATCAAAGGACGTAGGGGGATAATGAGAAATCATTGACTAAAGCATATTGAAAAGAGTGTACAACCATTCCTAACAGCTATCGACATTAGTGGAGAGAATGCAAAATACAGTTTAATGGATCAAGTCATCAATAATCTCTTATATTTGATCCAGTTAGATTTGTAATATCCTTGAATTGTAGATATACAATGATCAAAGATTAATACATTGCATAGTAAAGAAATGATGGGCATTGATCAAAGATGACATAAACAACCAGCATACCAAATATAGATGAAGATGAACAAATACAAATAATGTTGCCAAGCACGACATAGAGGACAGACACAAATCTTTCATAACGATGTAGCATAATTAACCAAGGGAATCGAAACATCATTGAAACACATAATACCGACAATTTCAAGATAGCACAGTAACAACCATTACATGCTCAATGATGGCTAATCCAATTAACATCGATACTTGGCATATATTGATTGTATGTTTAATCTGCAATAACATACGAATTATCCATAACCATTGTATTGCTTATCTATTAACAAATGGTGGTTAATGATAATGAAATTTAACATCTTTTCATTGTGCCTCTTTGGCACATATATATACCAAGCTGATCAGCTATCCAAAACATACATTTAGAATCAATTTTATAAACATAACTCGCTTTGTGAATTCCACTCCAATAAGAGCATAGATGGTTGCTATCACAACCTATATCGAGTGCAGGTACTATAACTGCATATCAGAGATGGCACCAGGCAAAGAGCGTATAATATTATTCATATATCAAAGATGGTTCCTGGGCAAAATATTGCATGATTCATAATAGAATATCTAAGACGACATGCTCTACTAAGTGATCATCCTATAACTTGTAGCATATATCAAATTGTATAGCAGAGATGGCTCATAGGGTAATGTGCATACTTTATATTGCTAAATAAAAAAAAAATGGAAAAAAGGATAGAAATAAATGAAAAGTCATAAATAAATGAGGACCCCCAAAAAGGGTTTATTACAATTGGTATCAGAGCCTACATCCTACTAGCCTGTAAATCATTTATTAGGAGACTTCCATTTCATATTCAATATTACGTTCTGGCAAGAAATAACTGTGAGAAATGGTGGGATCTGATTAAGGAAGAAGACTACATTAGAAAGGATGTTGATAATGAGGTTGACAGCCCTACACAAAGACAACAAGGAGAAACATGTTAGAATAGAAAATTTGACAGTTTACTTCCCTTATGAACACAATAACAACATCAACAATACAGAGCAATAGTACAAGAGATGCTCGCTATAGGAAAATCTTGGACAGGGGAGCAAATCATCTGGCTTTCATCTCTGGTGAGCACAAGTCTTTTGAGCCCACTCAAGTGCCCTCTCATTCCATTCTTTAGGATGACAACAACCCTATCAATGGAGGCTTCTCTAGAAAAATTATCAATGAACCTACTATTGATGTTGGTAGTATGAATAACAGTCATTTAGAAGCTCATCAAGACAATTTAAAAGTCAATAGTGGTCCTAATTTTGGAGTAAAAAGTGAATCTTAAATAGTGATAGCTTCTGATTCCTCCAGTTTAGTTCACCAAGAAGGAGATATATGGAAGAAATCAATTTACTAAGCACCAAATCATATTTTTGAACTACTGGCCATAAGACATGAAGTATAGTAGACATCAAGACCAAGTGACATGTAAATCAAAGGAAGACTAATTTGTTGTATCCAGTGACAAAAGGTAATCATGTGTATAAAAAGGGAATCATGCCAAATTACAAAATATTTGATTCAAGCACAAAGAAAAATAGACTACAGTTAGCTGCGACTCAATGAAATTAGGGAGCATAATAAGATTGGACATAGCGCAAGAAATATAGGAGGTAATACATCACAAATGAAATGGAGAATGAAGGTGATATACAATTATAAGAATTATCACCAAGTCAAATTACCTTAACACTCAACCGATTGTGAATCAAGGCCAACAAAGATACAAGTTGCATGATGGTCGAAGATCTACCAAATAATCTCAGACAAATTATCACCTCTTAACAACACAAAATGACCAAAATCTAAGATGACAACATGAGAAGCTCTCTTTCTCACACTCAACGACCCATTTGGCACCCACACTCACATGATGTGGGGACACAAAGAGAAGAGAGGAGTGTATTTGAGGCAATAAGGAGTTATCATCTAAATAGTAGACCTAGAATGAGGGCATATATCCAAGACACGTGACCCATAGAAAGGATCGAGTGACGAGGTCTTTTCAAGGAAGATTGCAAGGTTTGCAGATAAACTAAGAAACCAAGCCATAAATGAACAAGGAACCACAAGGGAAGTAAAATTTGATAAAGATATACAGGTATAAGAGGCATTAACACATTAAAAAATAGGTATAAAAATTATACTATTTTAAATCCACTTTGAGATTACTATTTGTGACATAGATATATTGCTTGAATATAGAATTTGTATAATAATGAAATAGATATGGAACTCTATGTATATTAGAATACATGGGATGTTAATATCATCTATCATCATGATTCCTGAGGAATGTATCTTTATATATATATATATATATATATATATATATATATTAATATACATTCCTCAGGAATCATGATGACATTAGGAACATATTCCAATTATAGTATTAGGGATCTATTTCTCATCCACATTATGATATCTTAAGATAGGGAGTTTGTGGAGGGAGAGGGGGAGTAATTTCGGGCACATGACAGATATCCTCCAGGGAACCGCTTGTAGTCTATTTCACGCACCCTTTGGCACTGTAAGTCTTCCATCTTATGATGATCGTAATAGGGAGAAAGAAAGATTCCTGTACCTTATATGAAGAAATCTTTCAAATGATTATGTTTATTAGATTAACACTCATTTTCTCATCCACATTATGATATCTTAAGGTAGGGAGTTTGTGGAGGGAAAGACAGAGTAATTTCAGGCACATGACGGATATCCTCTAGGGAATCACTTGTAGTCTATTTCACGTGCGCTTTGGCACTGTAAGTCTTCCATCTTATGATGATCATAATAAGGAGAGAGAAAGATTCATGTACCCTATATGAAGAAATATTCCAAATGATTATGTTCATTAGATTAACACTCATCTTCTCATCCACATTAAGATATCTTAAGGTAGGGAGTTTGTGGAGGGAGAGGCGAAGTAATTTTGGGCACATGACGGATATCCTCTAGGGAACCACTTGTAGTCTGTTTCACGCACCCTTTGGCATTGTAAGTCTTCCATCTTATGATGATCATAATAAGGAGAGAGAAAGATTCCTTCCAAATGATTATGTAAATGAGAAAAGGGATCATCACAAGACTCATCTTTCTTTGGAGCTATTAATTATTTGTGTTTGTAGGATCCGTGATCAAAAATGCGTATTGGGGAAGTATATTTTATAAATCATTTCCTTTACTCTACTTCATTGTGAAATTTAAATTATAGAGAATCAACAAAGAATGTATGATGTGTTTGCATCGTGTATGCTTTGTGCCTTCATGCATCATCTGTCTTCATTATGTATGCTTTGTGTTTTCATGCATTCATGTGTCTACTTCGTGCTTGCTTTGTGTCTTCTTGCATTAATGTGTATACTTCGTGTCTACTTTGTGTCTTCATGCACTAATGTTTATATATTGTATATATTTATATTTCATAATTTTGTTAGCATAATCATTATTTTAATAATCTAAAGTAAAATGATCAAGGAATAGGCCATTGATTTTAAGATTATAAGTTGAGTGGACATTAGGAATTGCTTGAGGGCAAGCAATTTGAGGAAGGGCAGACTTGTCATGAGCCCAAATTAAAAGGATATATGAATATTCAAATAACATATTATACAATGATAATAATTAAGAATAATAATATTATAATCTATTATATAATAGTGATATATTTGACAATATAAAAATAAAACAATATATAAGATTATAGCATAATTGTAATGTAAAATATTATATTATAATTATAATATTATTGAGTTAAATAAATTAAATAACAAATAAATACTTTGATTATAAATGATATCAAATACCAATAATAATTTAATAATGTACCTACATGGGTTATATTATGAAATGGACATATTCAAGGATAATATTATAATATAATTGAGAATTAAATATTATTATAAATAATATATAAAGAAAATATACTACGCAATAGTATTAAAAATAATGATATTACTAATATTATTATTAATATAATATATAATATGTTATAATTACATTATAAATCAATAAGATGATAATATATCTAATTATTATCACATTTGAATTGAAGGTAATGAATTGATTAATTAATCAATATAATATTATATCTATTAATAAATATGGTACAACCATTAATATAAAATGATAGTACAATATAAATATAAAAATATAAAAGTAAATAGTCTAATATTATGTAATAATAATAATAATCGGGATAATATATATTATAACATAACTATACTGAACTAATTAAGAGATGTGACTATTGACCACCCTCCAATCAACATATATAAGATGGAGTTATCAAAGGACATGGGGGGGTAATGGGAAGTCTTTGACTAAAGCATATTGAAAAGAGGGCATGACCATTCCTAACAACCATCGACATTAGTGGAGAGAATGCAAAATATAGTTTAATGGATCAAGTCATCGATAACCTCTTATATTTGATCTAGTTAGATTTGTAATATCCTTGAATTACAGATATAAAATGATCAAAGATTAATACATTGCATGGTAAAGAAATGATGGGCATTGATCAAAGATGACATAAACAACCAGCATACCAAACAGAGATGAAGATGAACAAATACAAATAACATTGCCAAGCACAACATAGAGGACAAGCACAAGTCTTCCATAATGGTGTAGCAGAATCAACCAAGGGAATCAAAACATCATTGAAACACATAATACCGATAATTTCAAGACAACACAGTAACAACCATTACATGCTCAATGATGGCTAATCCAATTAACATCGATACTTGTCATATATTGATTGTATGTTTAATCTGCAATAACATACGAATTATCCATAACCATTGTATTGCTTATCTGTTAACAAATGGCGGTTAATGATAATGAAGTTTAACATCTTTTCATTATGCCTCTTTGGCACATATATATACCAAGCTGATCAGCTATCCAAAGCATACATTGAGAATCAATTTTATAAACATAACTCACTTTGTGAATTCCACTCCAATAAGAGCATAGATGATTGCTATCACAACCTATATTGAGTGCAGGTACTATAACTGCAGATCAGAGATGGTGCTAGGCAAAGAGTGTATAATACAATTCATATATTAGAGATGGTTCTTGGATAGAATATTGCATGATTCATAATAGAATATATAAGATGACATACTCTGCTAAGTGATCATCCTGTAACTTGTAGCATATATCAAATTGTATAGCAGAGATGGATCATAGGGTAATGTGCATACTTTATAATGCTAAATCAAAAAAAAAAAATTGGCAAAAAGGATACAAATAAATGAAAAGTAGTAATTAAATAAATGAGGACCCCCAAAAAGGGTTCATTACAACTTTATTTTTGTAATAAATCCCCCTTAGTTTGAACTCCCCCAAAACTTATGCATTCTCCCCCTTTTGACACTTATGTCATGTGTGGTACACAAATTTTTTGTTTTTCCAAGAAAGATTAATGGACCTCCATTATGAGCTTTAGTGCTGCATCCTAGTTGTCACACACTACCTTTAGAGATTTTATTTGGATAGCTATCTCGACAACAAGGTTGACTAGGCCTTCATGAGTAGAAAGATGGGGATCTTTCTTCATCAATGTTTATGCAAAGGCTAGTTCCTGTGTAACACCTCCATGTGAGGAGTCAATATGAACTAGATGTTGATCAGTGTAGCCTAAATGTTGGCATCTTGAGCTTGCAATGCTACTAACTAACCTTGTGCTAACAAAAAAATTCTAAAATGAGATTGACTTTGACCAAGAGATTATTGTAGGATTTTACTTGTTGACTTCAAATCTCCCTCCAGGTGGTCAATGTGTCTTTGAACTTCTTGTGTGAACGAAGGTACATCATACAACTTGGTGTAAAGAGAGAAAATGTTCTCCGACACTTTCTTCACACCATCAATTTTGGTTTCTAACTCAACCTGACTAAGTGCAATGACACTTGATATATTTTCAATTACCTCGGCATGGAATTTCTTCTCAGACCTTTCTAGTAATTTGATATTTGTTTCTAGGTATTCATCACTTACCTTCTCCACAATATTTGCCAACTTCTCAATGATTGGCTTTGTTTCATTAGGTGTAGGTAGGTTGAATGCATCAAGAAATATGTCCTTGATGTCATGAAGTGCTTGTTTATGCCTATGCTCCCTTCTAAGCAATTGTTGATGTTTCTTTCTAGCTAGAGCATCCTGCAATATGCCCATTTTCTCTTTGGTGATTAATGTAAGATCAAACTTTGGTTGTTTATTCACTTCATCTAAGTTTATATCACCATAAGATGTAACTTCATCAACCTTAGATGTGCTAGGACTAGGGCTTGATGACTACAATAGTGTAGCTTCTACATTTGGCCTATGAATTTCTTGACTAGGAATAAGTGTAGTAGTATTTGGTAGGGCACCCAATGTCTGAATTGCTATCACTTCCTCTAGTTATGTAGTCAAGATTGAATCTTTAGTTCTATCCTTCTCCTTATTTGTGATCTCTATATTACCTTGTGCTTGTATTATAGGTGCAAGAATGGCTTCCTAACCTATTTGGATTGGTGTCCCATTTTTCTCAACTATTGAAACTAAATGTACTAAAACATTTGACACCAATGTGCTAACATGTGTTGACATTTTTTCCTTCCTTTTATATACTACCATAGGCATGGTAAATTTCACTTTTTTAGATTGAGGGGGGACAAGAGATAGTTCTTGAGTTTTCTAGCCTAGAGATGCCAATTCTGCCTTCTCAATCTCATCCATACTCACCAATATAGGATGGTTGCATAGTTTTTCCTTGGTGGTGGTATCAATCAATATCTTCTTCATATCCTCCTTTTTAAGGGATTGATGTTCTAAGTGGTGTTTTCAAAGACATCCTTGAACTTTACTCTTTCTACTTGCTGATTTACTTTGTCCACATGAGGGGGATTGACACTCGACATATGTACCTCTGGTACATTATGTTCTTGTTGTTTCTCTTCCTTAGATGTATCATCTATAACTACTTCTTTTATCATGCCTTCCTCATGTCCTTCCCTTATATTTTCATCCTTTTTTATCTCAACAACCTCTTTTTGTGATTTGTTTTCACCTACTTCCACAGGTGTCTGTTTAATTGACTCATCTGTTGCCAACCCATATATCACTTTCCATAGCTAGGTGGTCTTTTGGACAAAATCCTCAATATTGTTTAATAAAATATTAAAGGCTCTATATTTAGGAGAAAATTTTCCCTTATGCTTATTAATTGCCTTTGCCATTGTAGACTTGTCCAAGTTTGGCATCACTCTTGCTAGAGTAGTTTCTCTGATGTTCCTTTCAATTGAGAGATTATATTTCCACCTTTGCTCAACTCTATCATATAGAATTTTGGGTAAAGAGTTGGCAATCTCAATTGGAGTAGTCTTAAAAGTTTCCATCATGTCTTACACAAATTCTTCTACTTTATTCATTTCTATTTCCCCAAGTTTATCAAATTCAACATGTGTGAACCCTGATAAATCAACATTGTTCTTGATATTATCACACAAGTTGTCCAAATCAGAACAAGGACTGTGACTTACCACTTTGAATTGGCTATTATCATCTGACTCAGTCCTCTCCTCATCTAATTTATCTAAAGCAATATATTTTCTCCTTTGCCTCTACTTAAGTTCATCTTCCTTAGTAGCTATACTAACTCTCTTGCCTTTAGGCTTCTCAACTTCCTGAGTCTTCTTAGTAGTAACTCTTGTGCTAGCCCTAGTGACAGGAACTATAGGCTTTGGTTGTGAAAGTTTCACAACTTTCTTGGGTTTTCTTGCTATTGGCTTCTTTTCTCTTCTCTTCTTCTTTTCTGTAGCAATAGGTGCTTCATTGGCTTCTTATCCCTTGACACCTTCATTAAATTCTGCTTCTTCTTCTCCTTGGTCCTCACCTTGACCTTGTGTGAGAGAAAGTGGTGCTTGGGAAGGTGTATCTTCATCATCTTCATTATCCTCTTCATTTTCATCTCCTTCTGCCTCTTCACCAAATTGTTCCTTGAGCTTTTTCACAATATTTTTCTTCTTCCTCATCACAAAAGTTGTCTTCAAGTCGATTGTGATTTTAGACTTTGATACATCATAGTTTCTACATGTAGTAGCCTTCTTATCTGCTTCCTCCGCTAGTAAAGTAGTGATGGCTACAGATGCCTCATCCACATTAATTTAATAAGGAAATGGCCTGAACCATCTAACCCTTAGAAAAATAGCTTGAACATAAGTGAAATCAACATCAACTAGAAAGCAAACATCATTGAAACGTTTCTCTACTAGTGACATTGGTATTCCCAGTCATTGTTTCAGCGACTTCTTTAAATCTTTAAAATAACTTGTCATTACAGTTTAAAAATTATCACCAAGTTGATCTATGTATTCTCCAATTTTCATTGCAATAGACCTATTGGTCTTACAAGCAACTTTTCTAAATGATGGAAAAGTGTCCTACACAGAAAAATACACAAACAAGTATTGAACCAAATTTGCATTGTGCACTTTTTGTCTTCCTTATGGTTCCCAATTTTTTTGATAAGTGTTGGAGTTGTAACTTGGGAAGGTCATAAGAATGTTCCTTCTTTACTATCTCATAACCTAAATTTGCATCTATACATGGTACACTATTCAATCTGTTAGATTGAAAGAACTTATGTGCAATGACTCTTACTGCAAATGCAATTAGGTGATCAATGATTGTGTCTATGGTCATCCCTCTCTTGTTCCATACTGCCCTTGTATTCCTTTCAATTCTCTCTTTTACATCACTCCTCATAGTCTTTGTTTTATCTAGGGTAGGATACCCCGTTACTCTTTGAATAATCCTCTTTGTAATCTTGATAGGGTCATCTTGTAACCATACAAAATTGTCATGAATTTAGAACTATCTTAATCCACTCTGTCTTGAATACGTTAGGAAAATCTAGGGCATGGGTTAACCCTTTTCTCTTTACAATTTTTTTCCCCTCTTTCAGCACTCTATTTTCACACAATGTTCCATACAAGCCTCTAATCTCCATGTCTCCTACACTCCCTACCTTACAAGTTTAGCAACACCTTACATCTTGTATCGTTAAAACTTGTGGTGGTATCATAGATAACACACCAGATGTGTCTCTTTTGTATGCAATATTAGGAATTCCTCAAAATGTGGTTATTTAATCTAATTATTAATCAATTTAACATTTAAAACTCCCTTTCCTTCCTTAACCACAACATCAAAAGAGCTAGATACCATAACAACTATCTAGGGTTTGCATAAATTCAAACAGTGTATCCCAATACATGATAAATACCTTGAAAAATTTGATGTTTGGTGGCAAGTACTAGTTGAATTCAGTATGCAAATGCTTGAATTGGTTTCTCCAATTTTCCTTAATCTCTTTGTGCTCTCTTCAATCTTGAATGATTGCAAATGAGTAAAAAATTAACCATATAGCCCTTGAAACTTTGCAATAAATACTTAGTGCTTACACAGTTGTAAGATCAGCTCCAATAGAAATTTTGACTCACTCGGCTTCCATGTAATTCCTACCACACTCAGAAACCATAGTGAGCTCGGCCAACACTATTACCTTCAATAGCTTGGCAACAATTAAACTTTCACTTGGCAACAACATTGAAACTTTTCATGCTCGATAGTAACATGAAAACTTATAGATTTATTCTAAGTTTTAATCAATACTTTGCATCTTACTTCATGCATATATGATATTTTTAGAACTTAATCCTTGGAACTAATGTATAATTGAACTTTAGAATATCAGTCCTACGCATACCTCTTGATTGCCTAATTGGGTGTGGTGTGATCACTTGATCCATTGGATGAAGTAATCCCATATGAACTTGATGTGCTACAACATTCCTTTTTCTTCCATGTCTTGTTCATTTTCACTTTGACTTCTTCAACATCAACCTTTCCTTTTCCTTTATTGAATTCACTACTAGGTGCTTTTGACCTTGTTGGAAAATTTTTGCTTATATGACCAGTCTTCAAACAACTAAAACATGTAGTTTGACTCAACCATCTACTGTTGTCACTTCTGAAATGTGTTCTAATGCAATTCTCAACAACATGTCCATACTCTTGACAATAGTGACAAGTATACCCTGTATTGTAATCCCAATTTTAGGATCTGTGTATGGTTTACCTTAGCTTGCTTGTTTGATGACCAGTTAGGCTTGGATCTGCACTCATATGCTCTTGTCCATACTTCTTATAGTTGTAGCAATAACCTTCAAATATTTGTGTGCTTGATGTATTGCTATTTCATTCATTTACCAATTGTCCTTGATTTTTGCACTTATTACAGTTACCCATGAATTCCTTTTAGGGCTTTAATTTGTATTTTTGCTCTTGCAAACATTTGTTGTATGAACAATATTTCCACAATTATGACAAGTAGGTTGGTAGTTCTTACCTTTTTTGCTTCTTTTTTCACCACTTTTAGATGATTCTCCTTCCTTAGTTTTGGTGTAACCAATCTAGTAGTATCACTATTGGATCTAGGAGATCTCATCAATTGGTCAAAATACTTGATGACTTCACTAGGTCTGTTGAATCTTTTAGCAAATTCATGTTCTCTTTTTAGATCATTTCTCAGTTGTTCATTCTACAAATTCAAGGTTGTGATATCAATATCCTTCCCATTCAATTCATGATTGATAATCATCATTTGATTCATTGTTTGAAGTTACATGTGAGCAATCCTATTCACCTCTGATGTCTTCTCTTCTAGTTTGTTGGTCATTATCCTTTTCTCATCTTCAATCATGACTTTGTCTTCCTTAGCTTTTTTTTTTTTGCCCAGTCACCTCACATAGCAATATTGATTAGACTTCTTGTTCTATCTTAATATTTTTGACCTCTTTAATTAGGTGACCTTTCTTTTCCATCAGATTTGCAACTACTGCATCAAATTCACTTGTTTTTCCATCTGCAAACAATTAATTACTGTCTTCCTCTTGGTAATGTGTGTCATTCTCCTCAATGGTTATCCCTTTCCTTCACTTCAACGAGAACTTCAAATCATCTCTTGCTTCATTTAGCTAATGTAGGGCAAGTTGGATTTCAATATTCTAATTCTCAATAGTCTTTCCCAACTTGGACACTTCAATCTTCAAGATCTTTCCTTAGAGTTGCAAAGCTTTCCTTTCTAGAGAATTGGGCTCTGATACCAATTGTTGGGAATACAATAGGGAAAGTAAACTCTTAGAGGGAGGGGGGGGGGGGGGGGGGGTGTGAATCAGTGCTTCAAAACTTTAACCATAAAATCATTCACCACACATCCATCTTACAATTTGCATGTAAATTGAAATAGCTAGCTAAACATATTCATTCATAGCATGAAAGTAAATAACAGTCAACACATTTATGACACAAGATATTTGGTTACCTAGAAATCCTCCAATGAGAAGGTAAAACTAGGGTGGGGATGACACCCACAAATCTTCACTATTGTATTTGTAAAGTGTATACAAAGAAGGTTACAATATTTGATCATAAACTATGATCTACACTATGAAAGGTCTACCCTATTAAAAGCTTACAAGATTGTTAGATCTTACCCTGTTAAAGGACTTCAACACCTTATTAGAAGTGTTGTTGATTAAAGGAATTAAAAATTACAATGAAGTAAGCACCCTATTAAAGGATTTACAACAACCTATTAGGACTACTCTATTAAGAGATTTAACTGATTCACCTGTTAGAATGTCCCAATAATGATCTTGCGGTTAGCACTTTGCTGCTAGATAATAGATCACCTCTTTGCATGTATCCTTGATCCTCTCTAATAAGATGTATCTCTTATGTCCTCTAACTCCTTTCCTATGTTCTCCTCTAATTGATTCTGCAATGTATAACTTGATTCATAACTCCTTAGCCACCATGAATGCTCTGTTTGTGCATGCAAACTTCTCTCTTTGCACTTACAATGTTTAGGGTTTGTCTTCCTTAAGAAGACCTAGGTGACTTAGGGTTAAGTATGAATCAACAATTTTTATTCATCCATTTTTATGCTTAATCCATTCCTTTAGATGATTGGTTACATGAACTGTATAGGGATCCTCAATATAGATTTTTCCTTATCATCTATAATCACAAAATAATCCTTAAGTTGGCTTAAAAATGGTTTACATAGAAGTTCATGCCATTACAAACAACTATGTCCAAAATTGTTTTACTCAGCACTTGAAATATTTGATGCTTGACACTCACTGTATCTTCAATGCAGTATCTTGGCCTTTGAATGACTCGACATCCATTGATCACTCAACATCAACTATCTGCTCAACACTTGAGTGTCTCGACACTTACTAGTTACTTGACACATACTGTATATCTCGCTCGACATATACTATCTAACAATTTATGCTCGACATAAATTACTTGTTTAGCATGATTCTATCTTGTAGATGACTTAAGTTTATTGTCACTCATATATCAAAACCATTATAAGATTAACAATATTAGGGGTGGGGATCCCTTAGGCAGATGAAATCCACAAGCTTCTAGAACCTGGCCAAGATGTGGCCCTGTAACCATTTCCATTGGGCCTGATTGCTGGGCACTTGAAGCACCATAAGAAATGGGCATGAATTGGCATGGATTTTCTATGAAAATGGTATAATATGGATGAAGTGATAGAGGACAACTGGTGGCTTCAAGAATTCACAGACTAGTGCAGTAGGACTCCCCTATTGACATTTTTGTTTGGTTTCTGTTTTGTTTTATCAAATTACAATCGTTGTACATGTGTTTCCCTATAGATTGTAATTTTCAATGAATATCAATGAAATTTTGGAGTTCCATAAAAAATTGTGTTTTTATTGTTATGCTGACTTATGCAGTGTTTTGGCAGTTTTGAAAATTTCCACTAATTTTGTAATAAAGAAAATATAACATTTAACATTAAATTAAAATTAACAGATTGAGGTTTAACATTTAATTAACATTTAAATTAATTAATAAATCATTTAATTAAATAGTACAAAATATGCATAACAGAAACAATATTTACTTTTATAATATATTAAAATATTAATTTAAAACTGATATGTATTTTTTGGGAACTATCAAGTATAACATTACTGAATGAAAATATATAATTACTACCATACAAGTGTCAAGTATGAATTCATTATTTTCTCTTATGGAAGTTGGAACCTCTCTTATTATGTGTATTAAGAATTAATAATAATAATATTTGAATTTCAATGAAAATTATATGTGTAAAAACTAGATTTATTTTAGTGCGACCAATTCAAGTGTGTAAATGTGAATGACATTGAACAATCAAATTCATTTATCCATTAGATGTGTTTAAAACAAATCATTTAAATACTTGTTAAAGTTCTATACATTCATATTTTGTGTTGAAAATATCATTGAAAATTTATTTTATTTTAAAAATTAGAAATATTCTAATATGTTTAAGAACTATAATATTAATATTATAAAGGGGATGACCCAAGTATCATTGGATGAAAAAAGATCAACAATTCCATATGTATTTCAAGCAGATTTTGACAATAGTCAACTTGTTTTCCCAAATTCCCCTAGAAAGAAGACATGTGGTAAACATGTAACGCCCCACTTAGGAACCCAAAATAAATAAACCTAATATGTTACAAAGTTTACTAAACAATTTTTAAAAAAAAAGTTTAAACAACATCAAAGTAACAATAATGCGGAAGCAATATATACATACACATCAAGAACACATAATCAATTACAAATATAATTTTAATTCCTCAAGGGTTACTTTACGTTGAGTCACATTTAAGAAAGTTTTATTAATAAGTTTAAGTCTCAATTACATTGTCCATAGTCATAAAATGACTAAACACATACATAGTCATTTAAGAAAATGCATAAGTACAACTAATAATATGAAAGCACATATAATTAATAACATCCACTACACATGTCACAGTGTATGTAAAAATAGATACAAGTACATCAATATACAATACAATATCCTGTAGGATCTCAAAACACATGATACATAGATACATTAAATGAATAGAAGTCTTCAAGATAAGAGGAAGAATGATAATGGTGCCACTATATCAAGGAGCATCCAACATATGCTAATCTAAGGGGGACTCAAATGGTAAGAATACACTACCTCTCGATTGTGTGGTCATCTGATTAGGCTCCCACTCCCACCATGTAGGAGAGATAATGTACGATCCACATACAGATAATCAAATCATAAAATAATCCTAGGTAAGGAATCCTAATAGCCAAAACTACCTCAAAGGTAACACATACTACTCAAGAAGATAAGATACTCCAAAAGAAAGAACACTCAAACCAATACCAACACTGCATAACAAAACATCACTCATAAACCAAGAATAGATCAAATCATCAAAATCATAAGATAAAGTCAACAAAAGATATCCACCTTAAAACAAAATTCACATGCTAAAAGTACATCAACCATAAATCACCAATCACCATCAATGAAAGTAAATAATCACATTAAATACATCCAACAACAAGTACACCACCAATAACAACACCACCAGAGGAAAATACAAAAAAAACTATTGAGGAAACTCAGGCTACATTCTAAGGAGTGTCATCACATGGTCAAACTACTTGAGTTACCCTAGATTTATCTCTCAATAGATCTTGGACCCTTAAGCATTGAGTCACCCTGGATTGGTTACTCTAAACCCCAGACCCTCAACGTGACACATGCAAAACTAGAAAATCCTCTCAAGAAGACAAGGAAAACTAGTCATACTATCATCCCATTCCCATCCTTAGTCTATACAAGCACTCAAGGCATGAGTGAGGAAAATATCTCTAACTTATCTTTTTAGTGTGTTTCTGTAAAATATTAATTACTAAATTATCACTTATTACATAACTTACAATAGGTTACCTTGGCACTGACCACTTCGGGTCCCAGACCCCTACTATAAGCCACTCCCAAGGATATGTATCTAGACAACCTCCTAAAAATAAAAAACCACAATAGTGTCCCATATCACAAGATTAATATTGATTGAATTTGGTTCCTTAATAGGCAACCCAAAAAATAACATTGGTTCTCAAAACCCAAGTTCTCATATATGCTCAATACCATAAAGCTCATAAAACATAAATCTCAATTCAAATCATAAAGTTCATCATGACATCCTGTCAAATAATCATAAAAGAAATCTCAAAAATGCCTTTAGGTCACATCCAAACTTGGCCAACTAAACAATCCACAAAGAAAAACCATCATAAAAATAAACATCACAAGACTATAAATAGAATATTAGAAAACACTTTAGCTACATGATTTAATCCATCAATTTCTCTTGTTTAATTTGGGTCATAAGGATGTGTTTAGAAATAAGGTAAGAATATATGTAATGCCCCGCCATGTGACCCAAAAGAAGTTAACCTAAAGTTTTGCTAAGTTTGTCAAATAGTTTTTTTTTTTAATAAGAAAAAATGTACAACAATCATAAAGTAGTGGAAGCAATAACAAACAATCATACATAAGCAAACATAACATATTACATTCCTTAAGGATCCCAAGATGTTGAGTCACATTTAATTTTAATTAATAATAAGTAAAAAAAAAACACATCCACATGAAAGAATAACTACAAGTCCAATCCATTTAAATAATATACATTTGTTCCGAATGCCACTTGGTGATAAATTCATAATACACAACCATCCACTGTACATATCACAGGGTATGAAAGGCTAAAAGAATATACATTTATAAAATAGATTACATTTTCTTGTAAGATCTATGAAATCAAATACAATACACTAAGTATAACCATCCATCATAGAAATACAAGAATAGATAGAAAGGAACATCTACACAAACACATCTATCAATGACATCCAATGGTTAGATCTCAATGGTATAAGAAAAAGCACTACCACTTGACCTTGTGGAACCCAAAAAGGCCCACTCCCACTACGCTAAGGAGATAGTCTCAAGACCCAAACAATATATCAATTTAAAAATTAAAAGTAATATCTAAGTCAAGGAAACCCTAAAAGTAATCTAATTCAAAGGTTCCAAGATAAATCGACATCTAGACCCAGAGACAAACACAGACACATAGGAAATCTACTATGCAAGTGGGCAAGTGTCATCACACAAATCAATGCTAGAGTTACCCTAACAGCCTAACTTGACCCCGACCCCCTAATGACTCTATGCGGCACTAGTATCCTTTTGTACTGACAAGACATACTAATGATGCATGGTCACAACCAAGCATTCTCTCTACTCCCATCCTAGTCTATACTAGCACTTGAGGCATGGGTGAGAACATACAAAGACTCTTATTAGGTTCATTTTATTTCCATTTAGTGTAGTGTTTTCACTTATTAAACAACTTACAATGGGTTACCCTGGCAACCACTTTGGGCCCTGACATCCATTGCAAGCCACTTCCTGACATTATATATAGATAACATACCCTAAGCTCAGTAAAATCAAAAGATCACAAAAGACCACATACCATACATTAGTTCTTAAACAAGCAACTAACAAGTACTAAAAATCATCGGTCATAATCACAAATTCCACCAAAATGATCATCCTAACAGGATTGATCCCAAAATCAAGTATACATAAACAAATCCACGTCATAACATGACATCACCAAGAACAAATCATACAAACACCTCAGTCCTTTACAAGCTACTGAAAAACAATCCAAAGACAACTGATCAAAGACTCAAAGGTTATATCAGATGGATCACACCATTCACTTTAGTTTCACACAAGAACACTATAAAACAATAACAATCAATAGATCAAAACACCTAGTAGAGCATACAAGACACATTACCATGGTTGAGTATAAAAGATCATATACAAACATTATCATTACATCACAAAACAAACACTCAAGCCTTTAGTAAACATCTTGACTGGCCAAAGCTAAGACAAACCCAAAAACTCCAACACCAGTAAATCACACGTCACATAAAGCACATACAAAAGTGAATTTCATAATTCATTAGGTTTTGAAAACCCTAAAGTTCAATATTTACTAAAGGTTTTTAGATTAAATCACATACAATTCTATAATGGAAATCAATTTTCTCAAACAAGAGTTTCAACCCAGAGAACTTTTGAAAATAGAAATGCAACAGACATGAAGAAGACAAGAATTCGAAAAACGAGCAACTACTGCACAAACCTGCAAGATCCTACCTAGATCTGATGCTAAAACAATGAACACACAAACACGCAAGAATCTTCTTTTTCTTTCAAAAACCCTTTTTTTGGAAATTGACTCCTCCAAACCTATGTATTTAAAAATGAGCTCTAATCTCCTTAATAAAGAGTTTTCCCCCCAAATCAAGGCTTTGATCATGCAATCATGCGAAAACTCTTTGTCTTTAATTATTATATTTTAATTTTCATGCACACACTTATGCAATTTAATTAAAATAAATTTTATTAAATTAAAACTTTCTCTCCCTTATTAAATCATGTGATGTTTTTAATATAATATTTATTAATTTAATTAATAATATTATTTAGAGTTTATTAAAAATAAAACTCCTAAATAAATTATTATTAAATTAAATAAATATGAATACGCCTAAATTATAGCTTTAATCAAATATTTTAAATTTAATTCTTTCATGCACATTTAAATAAATTTTTAATTAAAATATTATTTTCCTCCACTTATTAATTAGTGTAAGTATTATTTAAAGCATAGTTTACTATTTAAATTAATAAGAAGAATTAAAGCTCATTATTTAAATGCAACTCTAATTTAATAATTATTAATTAAATAATAATAAAAAAATAATATTAAATTTTTAATCTTTTAATATTTTAATTCTATTTTTATCCAACTTCTTAAATTAGACTTTTAAAATAAATATTTTAAACTAGAGTACATATTTAATAATGTAATCAAATAACATCATATTCAAATCTTTCTTTAACCAATTTTTTAAATTTAGACCTCTAATTTTAGACTTTTTATTTAAAGCATAAATTTAATTAGTTTTTAATTAATCAAATATTCACATATTTTAATATTTTCTTTTTAATCAAATAAAAGTCTTAAATAATAATTATTAAATTAAGCCCCTTTCATAATGTAATAATAAAGGACTATAGTCTTGGGCGAGACTAGAGGTTTTCTTCTCTGTGTGTCCGTTTGAACGGAGATACTTCTGCTGTATCTTTATTTAAAAAAAATATAATCAAAAGCTTTGGTCATTTACCAATAAAAAATAAATGAATAATTATTAAATAAAATAAATATAAATATGCTAAAATTAGAACTTTAATTTAATCTTTTAAATTTAATTATTTTATTTAATTAATTTATTTAATTAATTTTTCAATTAATTAAATATAATTAAATATTGAATTTTCTATATACAATTTTCATGCAATAACTTTATGCAATTTATATTAAAATATCTTTATTAAATAAATTTTCTTTCTCACTTTAATTAATCAGGAGACATTTTTAATATCATATTTATTAATTTAACTAATAATATTATTTAGAGTTTATTAATAAAACTCCTAAATAAATTATTATTAAATTAAATAATTATAAATATGCCAAAATTAGAACTATAACTTTATCTTTAAATTTTATTTTTTATTTAAATAATTCACGAGACGTTTTTAATAATATACTTATTAACTTAATTAATAACTGTAAGAAATTGGTAATGCTCTAATACCATGTAAGAATTTGCCCAAGACAATAATTCAACGCCAAGATCAAGAAGCTCAATAGATAGCACAAGAGAGACTAATGATAATCAAATGAGAATGGATATCAGATGATTGGATATGAGATGAATACACACTAGAAGTGCCTTGTATATAAAGACAACTAGAATAACTAGGAGTCAGCAAAGAGATAAACATCACAACTAAGCACATGCCCACCAAGAGTGGATTATCCTCCATTGAGCACAGGAGTTTGTGCGATGATGAGAGGATAAGTTTACATAGGTGTATCTCATAAAGAGATGTTGTAGACACCATGTGCTCTAATAAGTTGCTAACTTCTGTGTTGTCAACAAGACAACTCATATATCTATGCATATTCCTAAGTGTCTACATGACAACTAATATAAAAATGGATTATCCTAAGTAAACTTAAGTAAAGTGTAAATAGTAAATACTTATTTACACCAACACCCCCCCTTAAGTGCAACTTAGGGGAATGCACTTAAGCTCACAAAAGCTAGATGAAAATGTATGATGGGTCCCGACTACTAGGCCATGTTAGCTACACATGTACAAATGCAATGCTCTACATACAATGCAATACAATCTCTTTGAAAATGGAGAAAGAGGGAAAACCTCATGGGAAAAACCTCCTCCAAAAAGAGAGATGAAGAAATACAAGATGCATGCAAGGATGAAGTAATCAAGACCCCCCAGTATGACATGCATCATGCATGTACAAGCATATATCCCCCATAAGAAAAAATACATGATGGTATTCCCCCATATTGAATAATCTCCTACAAGGATGTCATGAAGACAAAAAAATATCCAATGCCTATAAATAAAATTTTTCCCTTTAGGAAGAAGATACACCAAGTATAGGTGCAGGTGTACTTCCCATTTTGAATAGGAAGTTGGATGAGGAATCCATATGTAGTATGCTATGGATGCTACCTCTAAAGTCTACTCATATGTTGACAAGTCCTTGATGAATGTAGATGCCACAAGAGAATTTGGTGGATGCCCAAAAGAAGGTGGCAAAAAAGGTAAGATTTCCATGTATGAAAGTGAATCAAACTCCAAAGACAAGGAATGACCCTTATAGGAAGATATGGGAAGAGAAGCAATGTAGCCTCCCCTCAATGATGAATGCACAGCCATGAAAGAAGCTCCTTGATGACTGAATAAGATGCACCATGAAAATTGAATGATGTTCCTCCTTGTAGGAAGAAGTGGTGCCATAGGTGTAGTAGAGAATGCTCCCCAACTAGTAGGAAGAATCCTCAAAAGATATGATGTCTGAGAAAACTAGAATACAATCTCCAAAGACTGGTATGTCTCTTTTGAAGTAAAAGAGTCCTCCTCCAACTACTGAAAAGAAGTGTCCACAATCATGTTAGTCTCAAAAGAAAGATCAAGTGGTTGAGGGTCAGAGTGTTCCCTCACAACAAGTGAAGAAGAATTCTCCTCAACAAAGAGAATATGGAGGTCATCAATAATGTCTCCCACATCTTCAATGTAAGAATCCACAAACAACACTGTAGTGTCTGGAAGGAAGTCATCCCATGAAGCTGAAATAGGAAGACATGGTCTTTCTTGTTGCATTGAATCAAGAGCATCTGTGGCTAGAATTGGATTAGTAGAAGCAACAGGAGCATTAGGAGGTATGATCTCAACTAGAGTTGTAGGTACCACAAGTGCAGTGATTGGAGGTAGAATGTCCTCTGGTAATGGAGGGACTCATGGATCTCCATATGCTTCCCAAAGACACATCCAAATGTCATGAGGACTACTTGCCTTACTAAGAGGAGCAAAAGATTCCTTACTCATACTATTATACATAAAGCGAAGAAGAAGAAGAAGAGGAGAAAGATGTCCACAATTAGTGTTAGGTAGAAATATCTTCAAATATAGATAAGGAAACAGTTCCTTATGTTCTCTTAGATTATTAATCATCAAAGTACTCCATATTTGATAGTTCCTTTTTATCAATTTGAATCTTAAACCAAAGTGATACTTTTAACATGACTCCATGAGAACAAATAATGTATGCACCCCCAAAACGAAAAAAATAAATAAATCAAAGAAACCCCCCTAATGCATGATTTGGCACTTTATATTTAGTACGACTACAATGGCCACTTGCCAATTTAGGGCCTAAGTGGACTTCTAATTTTGTTGGTTACAACAACAAATATAAAGCTATATCAAACTCAACAAGATAAGACCTCAAGGATCTAATTAATTAAAAGTGCCAATAGGCCAAAAATGAGACCAAAATTTGAAAGTACTGTCTACTCAAAATTACTCCAAACTGATACCATATCTAGAAAGTACACAAAAAAATGCACTTTAAAAAAAATAGCTCTTGAATATGTGTCCATATGAGCCTGAACGAAGCCTCTAAATTTGTGAAAATCAAAATTGGTAATTTTCCAAAAAAATTTAGGAACATAGATCTCAAACAACCTACACCAATGTATAGATCATGAAATTATACCCCAAAAAAAAAAAAAATTGCTTGAAAAAAGGAGTCTGTATGAGGGAGATATTGCTATTTGAAAATCACCTCTGTAATTATTTTTCCTGAATCGCCATTGTCGCACTTTCAAAAATCAAATGACTCTAGATTTTACCTCAGATGTCCGATTTCGATGAAACAAAAGTTGATTTGGGAGTTTTTTGACCTTTTGAATATGATGCCAATATTTGATTTGCACCAGCAAGCTCCAATCTTGACTTGCAAAAAAAACTCTCTAATGGCTATGCAATGAAGCTTCCATGACTTTGATACCATGTAAGAATTTGGTATAGCTCTAGTACCATGTAAGAATTTTTCTAAGGCAATAATTCAATGCCAAGATCAAGAAGTTCAATAGATAGCACAAGAGAGACTAATGATGATTAAATGAGAATGGATATCAGATGATTGGATATGAGATGAATACACACTAGAAGTGTCTTGTATATAAAGGCAACTAGAATGACTAGGAGTCAGCAAAGAGATAAACATCACAACTAAGCACATGTCCACCAAGAGTGGATTATCCTCCATTGAGCACAGGAGTTTGTGCAATGATGAGAGGATAAGTTTACATAAGTGTATCTCATAAAGAGATGTTGTAGACACAGTGTGCTCTAATAAGTTGCTAACTCCTATGTTGTCAATAAGACAACTTATATGTCTATGCATATTCCTAAGTGTCTACATGACAACTAATATAAAAATGCATTATCCTAACTAAAGTAAAGTGTAAATAATGAATACTTATTTACACCAACAATAAAATTATTTAGAGTTTATTATTAAAATAAAATTCTTAAATAATTATCATTAAATTAAATAAATATAAATACGTCAGAAATAGAATTTTAATAAAATTTTTAAATTTAATATTTTTATTTAATTAATTTCTCAATTAATTAAATATAATCAAATATCAATTTTTTAAAATAAAATTTCTATTAAATTAAATCATTAAATTATCTTTTAATTTGATTTAATTATAACAAAAAATCACAATAGACCCATAAAATCAAATAATGACAACTCCATTGAAGACAGGACGAAAATCAAATTTTAAGGTTAAAATCATGAATTCACATCACTTGAAAAATTCAGAAAGGTGAAACTAACTCAGATGCTTGTCCTCCTCTCTAGGACAATTGGCTTAGGGTTTAGGATTTGGACTCAAGAGTTATCTTCCCACTTATACCATTGAAATATTGTGATTGGGTACGCTCATCCTAGCAATTCAAGGAAGTCAATACCCGGTACCTGCAATTTGCATAAAATCCATGCATGTACCAACACAATATTCTAAACTAAATAGGAAATGGTAGGAAGTGGTGCATCATGTAGATCCCGACTAGCAGGTGACTACAACTCCCTTCCTTAACCACATCAAAAATGTCAAACATAAAGAAAACATATACACACACACACACCATACACATGCAAGTATGGGGTAAGTATCCATAGAAAACACATATAAATAATTCATCTATCTAACCATCACGAGATAACTAAAAGTCACTACATAAACCCACACACACACACACACACACACACACACACACACATATTGAAACAATCATGAAATCATTGGAATAACTATTAACTCAACACACATATCAACTGAATATGAAATACATTTAATCTAATCCAGTAACCAAGTACTGATAATCATAAAATGAAATCAAAACATTGGCTTAAAAGAATCTGACAATACAATAAAAAAAGTCAAGTAGGGGTAGGCATTACAATATACATGTTAATATAAATTGTTATGCTAATATACTTATTTAAATCAATAAGTATTTAAATATCCAATCTCTTTGCATATAAAATATCATGTAATAGTATCATGTTATTAATTTAAATAATCTTAAATCATAAATGATTTAATTAATAACACAAGTGTATATTATTAGATTAAAATATTGATATTAATTTCAATTTCTAAATTATTAACATGACTTCTATTTAAGTCTAATATAAATATTTACTTTTCCTTTAATTCATAATGCAAATAGAGATAAAATTATTAATTTAATTTAATTATTTATAATTTCTCTCATAAAGTTAAATAGTTATTAACTAAATGATTACAAAGTGAACTCTATCACACTTCTCTTAAAATATAATAAAATTCTAAATACTTATTTATTAACCTCCCTCTTGCATTAATAAATATAAAATCATTTATATGCAACTAAGAGTTTAACTAAACTTAAAGAATGACTAATACTAACATTCACTTTAACTAAAGGAATAATATTTATTTAATTTTAGAAATTAATAAATTATTATTATTATTAAATAAATAAATCTTAAAATTAAATTATATTTTTATAAAATAAAAATAAACATGCAATTAGTATTTTTGCATGTCTCTGATCTCTCAAATCATGCAAGCATACTATACTTAGTTTTCTATTTTTAGCATATTTGTTTTCACATGCATGTAACTATACTATACTTAACTTTCTATTTTTAGCATATTTGTTTTCACATGCATGTAACCATACGATACTTAGCTTCTATTTTTAGTATATTCCTTTTCACATACATGCAACTATACTATACTTAACTTCTATTTTTAGTATATTTATTTTCACATGCATGCAACTATACTACACTTAGTTTTCTATTTTTAATATATTTGTTTTCACATGCACGCATAAGTTTACCTACAACATGCTTTCCTCTCAATTAATCTTTTTCTATTTTTAATGAATTTTTCAATTAAATTATTTTAGATGTAAGAATAATATTCATCTATATTTAGAAAATTCATAATAATCACATAGTTCTAATGAAAAATTTAAAGTTGAAATCCTAACAGTTCAATTTATTGTTTTCTTTCAATTTTCAATAATCAAAATTTTCATTATATTAGAAAGGGGTTTATAAGGATGAAGTCACAATAATTTTCTACAGTTTTTCTATAATTTTCTTCAGTCAAGTTTTCTTGATTAATAAGTTTTCTTTTTTCAAAATCTACAACATAATTCTTTATTGAATAATCAATACAGTAAATTAATAAGCAATATGCAAACACCCAAGAAGACACGAAGTAGATAGATCTTTCAATAAAATTCTACAATGGATTTTCAAACCCTACCTCAAAACCACAGCTAAAATCTGAGACAATCTGTAAATGCATGCAAACCCAAACTCTTTGAAACTTTCAACAATTCTTTTGATCCAATTCTAAATTTTTGCTCCCAAAACCTCAAAACCACAACTAAAATCTGAGACAATCTGTGAATGCATGTCAATCCCAAACTGTAATATCCCCATCTTTTTAGCATGTCAGTGGAGTTCTTAGCCTTGACATCTTTTAGAAAGTGCATTAATGCAATTAATTAATATTTTATTTCCTTCTAGAAGGGTGAAGGAAAAGTATAAGTAGAGGTGGGAGCTTCATTGTTTAGCATCAGATTATTGTGAATTGCATTTGATAAGAACTTGGATGTGTGAGTTACGTATTTGTTCTTGGCATTAGAGGACGTCTATCCTCTCTTGCGACATTCTAAATGTCATTCCCTTGGAGTTTGTCCATTGGAATTCATTGCTATCAACTCATTAATAGGCAACTTGGACGTATTTCTAACTACAGGCAGATTGGGTGTAATTATTGAGTTGAAGAGTTTGTTATGTATTTGATGATGCTGAAGTAATTAGTGAGTTTTCTATGTATTTGATTTTATTAGTTTGAGAGCTAATATTATTGCAATAGTGGTTCAATCTTTAGTTTGCATAAATTCCTTCTTTTCTATGTTATGTGGTTTCAAAATCTATGAAAAAGCATTACAATCTTTATCAACAGTTGGTTGAGTTCTTGGGAATTTCTAGGGTGCCCATTATAGTGGTATCAAAGTGGTTCCCTATTATCCTATGGGGTAGGAAATTTATATATTTTTTAGATTTGCTGTTACATTTGGAGTGACCAAAACTCTAGCATTTTCTAGCCATGGATAGACAAAGGAGGATTGACAGTTCTAGAAGTCAGTGGAGTAATGACGAAATTAGCGCAAAGATAAATTATTTGCGAGAGAATATGGAGAAACTTATGCTTCATCAATAGAGATTGACAGAGAGCTTGTCAGATCCAGAGACAATTGAAAGGGTAGTAAGGTATATGGTTTCTGCCTTTAGAAGGCTGATATTGAGGTTATAGGGAAGGAAGCTTGAATTTTTTCTGACAGGATTCCTTGATGCAAATGTACCTATATTTAGTATGACACCTGCTAGTCCTATTTATAGTGTTGAAGATGGACTTACTTCATAGGGACATGTAGTTGTGTCAATGGTAGTAGAAGATAACAACACCAAGCTTCAGTAGGAGGCAGTTGCTTCCTCAGGTGGGATCTAGAGATGTGGGTTTACACTCTAATATTATTGATTTCAAATCTGGTGTTAAGTCATGTGTGTAGATTCATGAGTCCACATATGAGGCTTTTTAAAGGGATGGCGATGTAGTAATAGTGGGATTAGTAGAATGTGAGGATACTGTCATATCAACAACCACTTCTATGTTAGTTGAACCATCCAATGAGGACTTTAACAGTATGCCTACAGTTGTTGATGTGTTTTCTAATGATGGCACACATGTTGATGATTATGAGTTTTCATCAACTACAAATTCGATTCAGGTTTTCTGTTGTGACAGTTAATGTTATTCCTATATCCATACATTTTGATGTGGCTACAAGTATTATTGATACAGTTGGCATGAGTGCATATGGTTTTCCTGTAGCTACATCTTCTTCAATGCTTGTTGATGGATTCTAGTCCAATATATATTATGTGGGTGGATACAGGGAAGAAGAGGTTTCATAGATCTTCTACGGAGTTGCCTTCTGGTGACATTTTGACTTCTACATCATCAATACAAGTTTTAGGTGCTAGGCTGCAGGACATGTGGTTGGTCCTGATGATGCTAGTTTGAAGTTGGTTTAATATCCACAAGGATGTCACATACTTTTTCATTTGGGATTCAGGTGGAGTTTGGAGTTCATTGTGTTGCTGGATTACTTGAGGACAAGCAATTTCAAGGAGGGCAAACTGTAATGTTCCCATCTTTTTAGCATCTCAGTGGAGTTCTTAGCCTTGACAGCTTTTAGAAAGTGAATTAATGCAATTAATAAATATTTTATTTCCTTCTAGAAGGGTGAATGAAAATTATAAATAAAGGTGGGAGCTTCATTGTTTAGCATCAGATTATTGTGAATTACATTTGATAAGAAATTGGATGTGTGAGTTACAGATTTGTTCTTGGCATTAGAGGACACCTATCCTCTCTTGTGATATTCTAGATGTCATTCCCTTGGGGTTTGGCCTTTGGAATTCATTGCTATCAACTCATTAACAAGCAGCTTGGACGCATTTCCAGCTACAGACAGATTGGGTGTAATTAGTGAGTTGAAGAGTTTATTATTTATTTGATGATACTAGAGTAATTAGTGCATTTGCTATGTATTTGATTTTATTAGTTTGAGAACTAAGATTATTTCAGTAGTGGTTCAATCTTTGGTTTGCATAAATTCCTTCTTGTTTATGTTATGTGGTTTCAAAATCTATACAAAAGCATTAGAATCTTTATCAGCAGTTGGTTCAGTTCTTGGGCATTTCTATGGTGCCCATTACACAAAACCTTCGAAACTCTCAACAATTCTTTTCATCCAATTCCAAAATTTGCTCCCCAAAACCTATGTAATTGAAAAATGAGCTCAAGATCTCTGACAAAGAGTTCTCCCCTAAATTGGGGCTCTAATTGTGCAATCATGAGAGGGAGCTCACTGATCAATTACTATTTATTAATTTATTACCTTTTACCTTTTCATGCACAATTCTTTTAGATATTTAATTACAAAATATCTTAATTTCAATAGTTAGCTCTCTCTTTAATGTAGTGCCTCTCCCAATTGACTTCTGTAAGTCATCCTGATGGATGCAACCTTGTTAATCTATTGTTGTGCAGGATCATGATTGTGACCATGAGTGGGTTACACCATAGAGGTGATTTGATGTATGTTTCTGTATCTGTTGCTTTGATTTTTGCTCTTGGCTGATTTATGAGATTATGATGTGATTTCTGGTTCACTGAGGTTTGTGCCAGTCGTTACCAAGATCGATGTGGTATCATGAGGTTGTTTCGTGATTACCTTGAGATGTGTGCAAAGATTGCACTGTGTACTATTACCATGCTACACTGGACTAGGTTCCTGTAGCAATGGTTAGTCATGTTTATGACTGTGTTTGCTTATGTGTTTTTAGTGTCTTTTTAATGTTATTTAAACAACCATTACTAAATGCTTAAATTATTAGAAATGGATTGTCCATGTTGGATTATTTGGTTATGTGTTGCGGACATTTACCTTGTTATATTTTGATTTGAGAGATATTTCTTACTTATGTTATGTTTTACATGTGAGATGACTCGAGGGTCAGATGTTATACTTTGATTTCAGTATCATAGATGTTAGACTACTATGCTATTGAGTCGATCATATTGCATGATGATGCCATTTTGAGATGACAGTGTGTTTTATGATGATAACTGGTTATCCAGTATTTGGACATATCACTGATTATGTTATGTGATGGATTTAATGCTGTGGTTATTTACTTCATTCCTGTGTTGTTATGCTTTATGCGAACGTGAGTGATGTAAATAGATTATTTAAATATAATTAAATAAATTGTTAAATTAGGTGATTTAATGCATTTATTGCTTCGGCTATGTTATTATATGCAATTACACTTGATCATGTTGTTTAGTGTGCAAGATTTATATCCCTAGTAGTGGCACATGGAGTTAGTGATTCAACCACTCATATTTTACCAATGTCATCCTTATATGGTCAACGTATCCTTAATTAAATGTTTAAATTAAACCTTTTGATGATTATTAAATATAAACTCATTTGCATTATGTGATTAGACCAGTGAGTGTGTCTGTGCATTTAGAGGTTCGCTTTGTTACGAAAGTTGTTAATTTTTTTTTTTTTTTTGTGTTTTTGGGTTTTTGGGCTTTTTAATTGATTTATTTTAGTTTCTATCAGCTTTGCAATAGATGAATTTCTATTTATAGGAATAGCTTATTTTCATTTGGGTCGATTTGGGGTTTAACTAGGTTGGCTAGTTATTTTTCCTAATTGATTATTCACTCAAAAAGTGAATAAATATCCAAAAAAGAATTTAATTCCTCACTTCTCACTTTTGAATTAGAAAGTTGGAGAGTAAAACCCAAAATTCTCTTCGTGAGGATTTACTATTTTGTTCGTTGTGGGAGCTATGGGCGTGGGATCGTCGTGAGGTTGAACTCATTGGATCCAGCTCGGGGAAACCTTGGATTGCTGTGATGTTCAGCTACTTCTATGGGCTATTTATTTTATGGTTCAAATTCTTGTTTTGCTCTTTTGGCTGTGAGGTAGGGCTTTCCTATTTTATTGTTTCAGCTCTGTTTTTGCTTTTGTTTTTGGTAGCCATTTGTTTGGAGGCTGAGAACTAGTGTTCCCCTCCATTTTTGTATGTTAATTCTACCCAGTTGGGTGGGTACAAATATTTCTTTATTTTTTGGGATGAGGGTTTGGGGTTTTATGCTGTTATTTTGGCCATTTTTGCATATGGTGTCTGAACTTGATTATTTTTGGATTTTTGGTGTTTTTGAACCCAAAGGTCAAATGAGTTTTAATTTCAAAGTTTTTCCAAAATTTGGGTTTTTACCTCATTTGGTGTGCCGCCCTCTTTTCTCAAGTTTTCTTGGCATAAGTTGGGTTGTGGACCCAGATCATCCATTTGGATGTCAGTCAAACCTTTATTGCACTTTTATGTTTGCATTGGGATGCATGTCACATTCGTACTCCCGACGTTGTGTTCAATTGAGTGATTTTATACCTATTATTTTAGTTTCTTTGGACCTTTGTTATTGTTTCGTGGACACCAGGATTTGTGTAGAATCCATACTCTTGGATTGAGGCCGATTGAGTGAGTTCATGATGTTTGGTTTTGTTGCACCATTGAGATTCGTGTAGAATCCATACTCCCAGATTGAGGTCGGTTGAGTGATTTCATGATGTGTTGTTTTATTGGCTTTAAGATTCATGTAGAATTTATCGTCCCGTGTTGCTTTCAGTTGGGTGTTATCTTTTGCATTGTGTTCTCATCTGGTCCTTGTGTTATGATCTTTGTGATGGTGGTGTGCCACACACAAGTACATACACATACATTTGTTGGGTGACTTGTGAGGCCTGATCTTCTGTGAATTTTTTGAAAGTTATGATCATTGGGGTTGGGTTGGGAGTATGCATGCCCATGGACACTTGGCGTAGGATGAGCATGGGTAGGGCAGGGTAGCATATGGAGGGGGCTTCTATCTCACAGCCTGGTGTCATGACACCATAGGGTTGGCAGAGGAAGTTTTAAGTAAGTGATAACTAAATAAAATGTGAGTGTTAATAAAACTAAAGATAATAAAACAATGCTTCAATGTATGAGCCTTCCGTTGAGGGAGTTAAATCTACACAGTGTATGAGCCTTCCATTGAGGGAGTTGAATTTGCATAGATCTGAGATTGGGCTTGTTGATGCCAAGCGACTCTCCATGATGTCAGCCCATACTTAGTAGCCTTTTGAGTGTCTGACCAAGACCTGTACTACTTGCATTGTCCTAGGTTTTTGGTTACAGCCATCATACTGTCTGGCATGAGTGATTGCCTTGGATGTTGTGCTTTATGTGTGTTTGTAGTTGGATCATTATCTCTATCAGCACAGTAGGTGTGGACCTATGGGTGCCACATGGTTGGGAGGCATAGCTACCTTCACCACTGCTAGGGACCGGTGTACAGAGATGGTCTTTTATCCTAGTGCGACTGTTGCTGGATGTTTTCACTTGATACTTCAGGTTTTGGAGTATGCTTTCTTGTGATTTATGCTTTGATTAGAATGATTAGATATCATGTTTAGATGATGTTAGTTTATTTGATGCATTCTCATATTATGATGTTTAGCATATGACTAGATGATGTGAATTGTTGTATTGGATTATCTATTGCTTATTGGTTTAGCATGTTAGATTTTCTTATATTGATGATTAACATGTGATAGATGATGTTATCTACTAGTAGGATTATCTTATGCTTTACTACTAGCATGTTAAATTTTCTTATGCTTATATTGTAGCATGTTTTAGCAGTGATGTCCCTATTATGATAGTATCAATGATCTGGTCAGTGGCTTGGGATGTTACGTGTGGGGGATGGCTAGGATCCATGATGGTCTTATGATGCTATTGACGATTGGGAGGAACTGCGTACTTAGTTTGATTTTTCAGTTATTGTGATGTTATTTCTATACATTGCGATGTTGCTTATGTTCACTATGATGTTGCTTTCAGTATATTCTTTATTGCTTTGGTTTAGATGGATAGATGTTCCTCTTTCCTATTTCTTGGCATCTTTTTGTTTATGCACTCGAGTGTTCGCTCTTCGTTCTATGTGGATCTGGTACTCCCCGGTGTGGAGGTTTGTTTTTCCATTTCATTCTTCATTTAACCCTTAGAGTATTTTTTCTCTCTTTTCTTGGGTGACCATGTGTCAGCATGAGGCGATCAAATACTGTGTCATATGCCCATTGAAACTATATCGTGCATCCCCTGATTCTATCGCATGCCTCTTGGAGAAATATTTTGCGATACTTTCTAGTATCACACCTCCTTGTAAGAATTATCGTACGATACCCTTAAAGTATCATATGCCTTTGAAAGAAGTATCGCCCAGTCCTTGAAAGTGTTGCCCTCCTTTAGGAATATCACATGATACTTTCCAATGCTATATTAAAGTATCGCCTGAATTTTTGTAGACCTGTGCGGGCAAGCAACGGGCACTTTTCAATTTGATTTAAACTTTTTGGGAGTTGTTTGGGGTACCCTCTTAGGCATTCTTCAGTCCTTTGGTGTCGCATTTTGAATTTGAAATGTGTTCGATTCGAATTTAGTTATGCATTCTTTGTCATCAGTCATTTTCGTCAGTTGTGGTGTTTGGAGATTCGTTGGTTGCCAGGATGGTGGTTAATAAGTCTTTCGTTGCGATTTATGTGATCCCTATATGATGTTGTCTTGTGCATTCATACTTGTAAATTTTTTTTTATCTTGGCTTGAACTGAATCCTTGTTCCAAGGATCTCTGGGCGGGGCATTACATTTAATTAATTTTCAAAGTGTTTTTAATAATATATTTATTAATTTAATTAATAACATTATTTAGAGTTTATTATGAAAGTAAAACTCCTAACTAATTATCTTTAAATTGAATAAATATAACTATGCCACAATTAGAATTATAACTTTATCTTTAAATTTCATTCTTTTATATTTTATTTTCCTTCAATTTATTAATTAGTACAAACACTAATTAAAGCATAGTTTATTATTTAAATTAATAATAATAAAGCTCATTGTTTAAATAGAACTCTAATTTAATTATTATTAAATAAATAATTATAATAAATAGAACTTTTAAATTAAATCTTTTAAACTAAAGTACATATTTAATTTATTTAATATCTTCATATTCTAATTTCTCTTTAACCAATTTTCTAAATTAAGACTTTTAAATCTAAGCACATATTTAATTAGTTTTTTTAATTAATTAAATATTCTCACGCTTTAATATTTTTTTAAAATTAAATAATATTTAATAATTCTCAATATTATATGATTAACCAAAATATTAGAATTAAATTATTTACCAAATAAATCACATAGCAAAATCCACATAAAAGCAACATTACCAAACAGACCAAAGCTCAAAATCAAACAATACAGAAAAGATAAACTCATGGGTTTAAAAAGGGTGGAAAGTCAACTACATGTCCTTCTCAAGGCAAGTAATTAGGCTATGGTTGAGATTGGACCTGAACATTATCTCCCCATTCTTACCATTGAGTTATTGTGATAGGGCACACTCATCCTGACAATTCAGGGAAGTCGATGCCCGATACCTACATTTTGCATAAAAGATGAGCACGTACATGTATATAAATATATCTAAACTAAACAAGCAATGGCAAGGAGTGGTACACTGTGTATAGATCTCGACTAGCAGGTGACTATGACTCCCTCCCTTAACTACATCAAACACGTTAGACAAAAAGATAAAATAAACACGTGCACCATACACATAAAAATATGGGGTAAGTATCATAATAATCACAAGTCAAACATCAAATGCTCAAGTATAACAATGCATCATTATGAATATGAAATGGTCATCATTAACAACATCATCTCACATTTCTATGAAAGAAATCTCATTTTTTAACTATGAATAATTAAAGCATCATTAATGCACTAGTAACCACAATCATTAAATAACACGTGAATATAGTCAACAAAGTAATCATCATTGATATATCACTAATCCAAGTCATGAAATAATATCATAAAACTATAAATCCAACATCTCTAAAACTAATCAATACATAAAATTGACCTAAAAGAATTTGGCAATTAGACCATAAAAGCAAACTATGGGTGGGCATTACAAAACACACATTGCCACTTTTTTATCATTTTACATTGGTGATGTGAGATGATTTTAAAGCAAATTTGGGGAACATTCAACCATTTTTATAAATGTCAACAAAAAAGAAGACACGTGTAAACTCTAATAACTAATAATGATGTTTCATAATTGAATTATTCATATTGTAATAATCTGAAGGACATGATATGTGTATCATAAATGGTATTGGCTTTTATAATCTATTAATATATTAAAAGTTTAATTAATTTAAATTTGATATGTATTTTTGGGGAACTGTAAGATTATTGAATAAAAATGTATAACTACTATCATACAAGAGTCAAGTATAAATTCATAATTTTCTAATTCTCTTAGATTAGTTATTACCTCTCTTATTAGGTGTATTAATAATTAAAGTTCAAGACCTACAAGCTTGGACAATTAACTTGGACAATAAAATCTATTTCTCCATTAGATGGATTTAAAATGAACCATTGAAATGCTTATTGAAATTTTATAAATTGATTTTTTGTGTTGAAAGTATCATTCTTGAACTATTTTATTTTTAAAATTAGAAATATTGTAATATAATTAGAAACTATCCTATTATTTTACTATAAAAATATAATAATATTATATATATAATAACATAGATCTAAAAAGATGTAACATGTTGTTGTCATTTAATCTTAAAAAAAATACTTGCATTTATAACGTTTATTTTTGGTTTTAATTAATTTGATTTAAAATATGATAATTAAATATCTTAAATTTTCCAAAAAGAATATATCTATATACTATCATATTATTTATCTTATGAATAATACCAATTATGATTTTACTTGTTGTAGGACTAGAAAACGGGTTAAATGCATAACATACTATGAGCAAATCACAAAACTCAATCAACATATGTTAGCACCCACTAGTCTACCATGAAAGCCAAACTAATAAAGAAAGTAATAGAAACCCCCTTTTTCGTTTGTAGCTCCCATGTCCTTCTTTCTTCTCCAAATGATTGTAGCTCCAAAGTTGCCTATAGTGCACACAAGATTGAAGCCAAAACCTATGATATGGATAATGCCATCAGAATACTAGAAGTGTGATTTTAATGTGAGAGAAAGAAGTGTAGATGCAAAGGAGTGGGGACTCAAAGACTCAAGAATTTGGATTTTCAAGACTTAAGCATTCAAGGATTCAAGGACCAAAAATGAGAGAAAGAGTGTCCAATTTATAATTGACATGGAGGATGAGAGCGTTGGATTTGTCACCCATAGATATGCAATGTGGCAAGAGATTCCTTTGAGAATCCATGACGCATATGACAAAATATGCCAATTGTAAGATTCTATGACACATGAAAGTCAAACTTGGCTAAATGTGGAAGAGAATCTATGACGTGTCATAAGACACCTCAACCCACTTAAAGCCAAGAATCTATGACGAATAAGCCAAATAGGGACGTGCATAAGAGATAAGAATTTTTGATTATGATAAATCTTATCCAAGTGTCAAAGGAGAATCCAGGAGGTGTCATATCCAAGTGTCATGATGATGCAATATTTTATGGAATATCCGAATTAAAAATCCTTTTATTCCACAAAATAAGAATTAGTAGAAAATGGAATTAATGATGGAAAATAGAACTTAAGAAATTGTACATTTTTGTGGTTTGCAGATAATGAATCAATTAATTAATAAAATTAATTAATTGAGGACGATAATTAGGAAGAATAATTAGAAGGAATAATAGAATTAAATTATGGGTTATTTAATCCTATAGAGAAAATTAGTAGATGATTGGCCAAATTGATTAAATGAATGCGACTGTATCTTTTGATGAAAATGTGACAATGATGGATATCGAATAAGATGATGGAAAGTAGACCAAAGCCATGGTCAAATTGATTGATAGATTGAAATTGATAACATTCCAAGGACACATGACATGAATTGGTTGATATGTAACATTTAATCGACATTGTAAATGCTACAAGATTGAAATGATTGATAAGGTTTGATCATAATAACATCGACAGAGATTGTCAATTTTATTAAAATGATTGATGATGCCGTGATCTGACATTGAAAGCCTCAACAATGTGAAAGATTGGATGACATGAATGATAGTTTGACCTAGCACTGAGAGCCACGACAATACTAAGGTTAGATTGATAAGATTGATAGGTTGATAGATTTCCAAGGCACTGAAAGCCACAACAATACCTAGGAGTCAGACAAATGATGATTGATTTGGGATGTTTGATATGTTTTGGGTTGATTAGGACTGATTTTTAATGATTCCAAGTTGATTTGGGGTGATTCAAAGTTGATTTGATATGATTCTGAGTCGACATGACATTGATGTGAAAGAGGATACAAATGACAAAATATGGTCAATCTGGCCAAAAGATCAGAGTTAGTAGAATGAGAAAATGGGAAAAATTATTATGAAGAAGTGATGAATTCATATATGCAAACCATTTTTGAGCATCTACATTTTCCCCCTCTTTGATACAATGTGATTTAGAGTGTTGTATCAAAGAATAATTGATGAGAAAGCCACAACATGCCCCAGTAGGTATGATATATATGGGTGCCCCCTTGAGAAATTGACTAAGATAAGCATATGATAATTCAATTTATCGACAACAAGAATACAAAACCATAGCAATTGACGGATCACAATCAGAGCTAAGATGTGAAAGTTATGAGGTCTAGAGTGCAAAGCAGGGTCACTCCGGAGCCCGAGAATGATTGCATGGGTTACCACTTAATAAAAAAACAAAATGATGAAAATGATATTTCATTTTTTCCACAATGATGATATGAATCCAACACAACTAATGGATTGCAAATTTGAGTTAAAACACAAAAGTTATGGGCTCCGAAGTGCAACATAGGGGCTCTGGGAGCAGTTCTAGGTATCCTAGGTCCCCAACTACACCCAAAACTCAACCAAGTGCGTCATTGAAGCACTTGGTAAGCCCAAGTGTGCCATGACAATACCAAGTGCATCAATGACACACTTGGGAAGCTCAAGTGGTCTCAGAAAGTGCAAAATGTGCCTGAGAAGGCTCTGGGGGCCAAAATCAACATGATGAGGGGAAACTAGGAGCCCAAGAGTAATTGCAAGGATTAATACTCCATACAGTGACAAAATAATTAAAATGATAGCTCATTTTGTTCAAAAGAAAGATATGAGTCCAATGCAACTGAAGGTTCATAAATTAGAGTTGAAATGCAAAAGTTATGGCCTCCGAAGTGCAACCTAGGGGTTCCGAGAGCAATTCGGGATAACCTAGGTCCCCAAGTGTGCCCAAACTCTACCAAGTGCATCAATGACACAATTGGCATGACCAAGTGCATCAATGACATAGTTGGGAACCCCAACTGCACCTTGACAGTGCAGATCATGCCCTAAAAGGCTCCGAGGCCCAGAATTAGCTCGATTGGACTTAGAATGTCCCGAAACAGTGCGTGCATGCCCAAAATGATGGAAAGATGTCATAACATGAGGGAAATCATCAAAAATGGTTGTATTTGGTCAAATATAATGAGACAAATTTTAGACTAAGGTTGAACCAGGTGGAAAGCCACAAAAAGTTGATTGACAGTGCAGGATGATGCGGGAATGCATGAATGAGAGATGAAGATGATTTGGTGAATTAGAAGACATGATTATGGTGATGGAGAATGAGATGAAGAAGAAAGATGAGATGAGGAGATATGATGGAAAGAATTTTACTTCTAGAAAGTGCACTATATGTCAAATGGAGCTTTATTTTGATATGGTAAATGGAATGCAATGCATCATGGCATAAAGGGCCAGAGTGCAAATGCAAGCCTTTTGTGTAAACAAGCACGATGCAGACAGAGAATGACCTTGTCCTTCCTAAGGCATATGTACATGCCCCAGATTCTCAAAGGTACATTGTAATAGATAGAAATAGAAAAAGATGACCATGAACCATCCCAACTAGTCTCATAGATTAGTTTTATATCATCGAGTGGCATAGGAACATGATCAAAGAAAAACAAAGAAAAAAATAAATCACTCACTAAACAGTGTGAGCCAACAGCTATCCTTGTCCATTATTACTTGCTTTTTAGTGTTTTTAGGTGTTTAGATGGTGTTTGACATGTTGACGATGTGATAGTTCTAGTTGTGGATTTAGTTGATAGGTTCATAGTGATATGTTGGATTGATTATTGGTTCCTGTTGCTCAGATATTGTGATTGGCATTGAAGTGTAGTGCTTTGGGTTTTAGTCTGAAATGTGCAAGTGTTTACACAAAAGGGGTGGTTATCCATAGTGAGTACGTACAAGGTTTATTGCAAATTTTTTACAGGTTTTTTGATTTTTAGGGTTTTTGAAGATATTTGATGTTTTTGCGTGACTAGTTTCTTCAGGACATTTTATGATTTTTAGGGTTTTTTTCAAGACATTTTATGATTTTTATTATTTTTTCAGGATCGTATTTGAATGTTTAGGATTTTTTCAGGACATTATGTGGTTTTTAGTGATTTTTTTTAAGGATCGTATTTGAATGTTTAGGATTTTTTTAGGACATTATGCAATTTTTAGTGATTTTTTCAGGACATTTTATGATTTTTAGGGATTTTTTTAGGATCGTATAAGAATATACAAGTATTAGCTCCAATCCGTTATGTGATAGGTCTAGTGGATAAAAAGAACTTAGGGATATGCCCCTAGTTCAAATTCAAACTCATGCACCATGTAGGTAATATGCCCCCAGACAAGACACAAACTATGTACAAAGGCCAATGACAGGGTGTGTGTGCAAATTGGTGATGCTTAGGCAAGGTAAAAAAGGACATTAACTAGTTCATGAGCCATGATAAGGGACCAAGGATGTCTTGCAATATGAAGGATATGATCAAGGAATGATAGAGGGGGAAAAGACCAGATGGAATCCTGATAGATGGAGGAGCAACACTGATTACACATGGTGCCTGTTTGCCAGGTTTTCAGCATGGTACTTGCCCAAATTGCTTGTTTGCCAGGTTTTCACTTTTGGACAAAATTTTCTCTTGACTTAAATTTTCGTGCCAAGATGCCTGTTTGCCAGGTTGTCATCAAGGCATCCATTTTTTCATGACTTTTTTCACTTTTTTCTTTGCTTTTTTTCATGACTTTTTACTATTTTTTTGATATTTTTTTAGGACTTTTAGATGAAATCAAGAATGTCACTAACAAATGCTGAGAAGATATCTGTTGTTGGTGCTGCTAGCTGATGAGCTCTGGATCCATGATTGACCATAACTATGGAGGATTTGTTCCGAGTCTATAGCTAAAATCAAACCACTAGAAAGGCCTCAAGAGATACCATCATGTACCATATGTAAGACAATGTCTATCTCTTGCGAATCAAGGCATCTAAGGATAATTGGGGTCAATAGAAATGTCATGTGGGATGTCACTGATGATGACATATGCAAAGGCTTGTTGGATAAAGGACTGATTTTGGTTATTGGAAAAATTAGGTAGTTGGATTTGGGGATAAACAAAGGGATATAAGGGAGGGTTGGGAGGGTTGAGACCAATGACCTTCCGCATGAACGCTGATTGAGAGAGCTCCAAAAGACTTTGTGGCATGTTGAACACTGGAACACCAATATTCATGGCATCATATTTTTCATTTTGTATCCTTGGGAGCTTCTTAGCTTTTGATTTTTTATGGTCTAATGGTGCCTTTTGGTTTTCGCCAAGAGACCTATGCTTGTTATTTCTTTCTCTTTCTACTTTGTAACTAGAAGGTGGAGTGGGCTCCCCAAAGTATGCCAGTGTGTTCTCTTTAGAAGGAATTGCTTCTTTATGATATTTAGTCATAATGCCTTCAAAGTCCATTATGAGAGTGTCATCATCATCAAATTGATAAAAAATTGGTGGTCCACATTGGTCCCAATCCAAAGGTTTAGGATAAATTGGGTGGGTGTCATCATCAGTGCTGAATGGGCTTTGGTTAAAGCTATGGATATGGGTATTAGATTCGATTGTATCATTGGGGTTATGCTCAAAAGGGAGAGGATTGTTGGTTTTAGGTGGGATATCCTCAGATGCCTTTTCATCATTCAAAACATCCATAGTCTTACATGTAGGTACCATGGTACTAGGAGGACCTATTCGTAATGGTTTAAATCCAAGCCCCAAACTAGGAGGTCATCCTTTTGTAGTGATAGGTTCAATGATTCCTTGTTTCTGAGATCCAAGACCACTATAGCCATCATAACCTTGTTTCTGCATGATAGTAAACCCAAGTCCATACTTGCTAGGAGATATCAAAGTGGGTTCTCATTTTTCTTTTTCTTTCTCAATACATACAGATGTATTCTCATTGATAGAAGTATCATTCTTTGTACTAATCTCTGAATGTTGTGCTTGAAGTGGTTGTGATTTACCATGAGATTGGGGAGAAACTAGTGACTCCCTAATGTGAGAGACTTGAGACATAAAGTACTCTCCACACCCATTGTCTTCAATCTTCATCTTTTCCTTGGCTTTATTGAGTAGTATATCAGCATCCACATACATAGAGGAATTTGTGGGTTGTGCTTCATTGTTTGTTGGGATTTGGAATGCAGTAGCATCTCTTAGATTAGCACAAAATTGGAAAGGATCTGGATCACCGGGGATGGTAACCTCTACATTGTGATAGGAAAACTTTAGACATTGATGATATGTAGAAGGGACTGCTTTCAGCCAAGGGCGTCCTAGTATCATGTTGCAATTCATTTCTATATCTAGGACATGGAACAATGTATCTTCAGTAGCTGGAACAACTCTGATAGGTAAGATGATAACTCCTGGAGAGAAATGCTCGCCATCATCATAGGCTTTGATTGTGATCCTTTGAGAGAGACCCACATCATTTTTAGAATAACCCAAACCTTTGACTACTTTAAGTGTATAGATATTCAACCCTGCTCCTCCATCTATCAAGAAACGTCTGACTTTAACATTATGGACAAAGACTTCAAGGTGGAGGGGATCATTGTGGTTGGGTTTATCTTTAGGAATATCTTGGGGTGAAAAAGTAATATGTTGTGATGCAGATAGGTTCCCAACCATGGCTTGGAACTGGGCAACATCAATGTTATCTGGGACAACTGACTCTTTAAGGGCTTGATCCAAGATCTACTAATGTTTGGGAGATGCATGTAGTAGGTCCAAAATGGATATTTGTGTAGGGGTTTTTCTGAGTTGTTCAAAAAGGCTATAATCAGATGAAGTAGGAGTAGTAGGTCTACTTGGGGGTGCAGGTCTAGTAGAAGCAGTAGGTCTAGATGAGGCTCTAGGTAGGGTGATCTTGCTACGGTGTGTAGTGATAGCACAACGAGGGTCTTCAGCCTTTAATGTGAATGTGGATATGCGAAAGTCAGAATCATTAAAGCAATTGATCGTGTAGTCATAGCTGGTGCATGTGTAATTCACATTACCTTGTGAGTTTGAGTTTGAACTTGAGGGTTTCTCTTTGTCATGATTACCCAAAGGATCTTTGAAAATAGTATGATCAAATCAGGATGCTAACAGTGATGGATCAACTGTGATTACACCATCATCAATAAGGTCTTGTATTGCATGTTTCAATTGGAAGCATGATGAAGTCTTGTGTCCTTTGGTGCAATGGTAATCACAATACTTTTTGTCATCCCACCAATCTACTTTAGTTAATGGTTCATCTTTGATTGGGGGTAGTTGTAGGAAGTTATTACTCAGTAACTGTTGTAATGCAGTCTCAAGTGGTATTCCCAATGGTGTGAATTTCCTGTCTTTGGTTCTAGGATGTCTTTAAGGTTTGTCTTGCGTGGAAGTCTCAGTTTTCTATTGTGGAGCTGATTTTTGATTAGAGGTTTGTGAATTTGTAGGGTTTACACCTTTCAAAGTCAGTTGAGGTTGTGTTGTGCTAATTGTGCGGGCATCTACAATGCCATCATTAGTCACATTCTTGTTTTTGGAGAAAAATTTTGTCTTGTCATTAGATGAGTTGGTGTTTGTGTTTTCTTTGTTTATCTTGAGGATTCCCTTATGGATAAGAGCATCTTCAATACTAGCCCCTTTTTTCATTAGTTTAGAAATGGTGCTTGGACTCTTGATTTTGAGTTCATACATTAAGTCTGGGACTAAGTTTTCAATGCACAAGTTTACTTGTTGTTCTTCAAGAATGTCTAGTGAGCATTGACTAACTAAGCTTCTCCAACACAGTAAGAATGTGATGAATGATTCTCTCATCTTCTGTTTAGTTGAGACCAAATCAGAAAGTGTCACCTCATTTGTAATGTTAAAGGCAAAGTGGGAGATAAACTTGTCTGCTAGCTCTGACCAAGATTTGATATTACCAGGAAGTTTGGAGTACCATTCAAGTGTAGGCCCACCTAGAGAATGAGGGAACAATCTCATAAGGTAAGTGGGCTCATTACTGAGTTTGGTACATGAAGCAAAAAATTCTCGGATGTGATCAATAGGGTTTCCTTTTCCTCGGTATTTTTCAAACCTTGGAGCCTCAAAGTGTCTTGGGAATGGAGGCATATATAGACTTTTATCGAATGGGTTAGGACGTAGGTCCCTTTCTGTATATAGAGCCTATTTCTTTTGGACTCCCAATGCCTCGACTTGTTTGGAAAGTTGTTTGAATTGTTGTAATAGTTCTTCATTGGGGTTTTGCATTATGGTCTTTCCTTCAAGTCTTTTGTGTCTATAAGTAGACCGTTTGCTGTGGCGAGAACTATGTCTACTTGGTTCTGACATTTTTGTGTCTGATGAGTTTGATGAAGTGTCACTAGGTGGTGGAGGTATGTTGGCAACTCGAAGATAGAAAGGTCCCTTTTGTTGGGGAGCTTGTTGTGGTATTTGATGTGGCACTTGTTGTGGGATTGACTGTGATTGTTGTACCATGTGTTGTTGTTGTGCCATGTGTTGTGGTTGTTGTTGGGATACTTGTGTTGGTTGTATGTGAGACCATGTGCATGCTTGTTTTTTTAGAGGTATTTGTTTTAGAGGTTGTTGTGGCACATGTTTTTGTTGTAACAAATGTTACTGGTATGCGATTTGTTGCCCAAGCCATCTTTGGTATTCCAACTGTTGCTTGAGTTGCTCTTGTTGTTTAGCAAACATCATTTGTTGTTGTTGGAATTGCTGCTGAAATTTTTGTTGATAAATTGTGTGTAAGTCAAGTGAGTTCACATGGGATTGTGTATTAGGAATGTTGGATGTTTGCCCCACTTGCGATTGTTGTCATTGTGGTTGATGTTGTTGTTGATATGTGGGATGTGTGTCAAGCAGATGTAGACTTGGTTGTGCCTTGGAAGTGTTGAGTCCTTGTACCATTGTAGGTTGTTGTTGTCATGGGAGTTGATTAAGTCCTTGAGAATTGAACGTCATGTTTGTATTGTTGTTTTGGTACCTTTGTGTTTTAGATGTTCCTGCTTGTGACATCATATTGACTTGACTATGAGATGCATTTCTATTGGAAATGGGTGTAATGTCAATAAGACTTTTCCTTTGTGTGTCCATAGGGATGGTTGCACTTGATGTTTCACATGTTGTACTTATGAGAGGCTCTATAGTGTTTGATGTCATAGCACTTGGTAAAGTTAGGAGCAAAGGTGTACTTTGTTGATTTGCCTCCAAAGAAGGTATGTTTGGCATTCCTAGAGCACAAGTCCCTTTAAGTGCATCTTGTTGTTGCATCATGTGACTAAAATCAAGTCTTAATGTCCTTTTGGGGTGTTTAGGGATTGGTGGTATTTCATCGAACAAGGGGTTAACATTGATGTGTTCAAATGTACTTTGGAGGATTTCAATGGTTGACTCTTGACGGGACCTTATAGGTGCCATTATCATGTTTGAAAACTCCAAAGGTTGTTTTCCCTTATCTAAGTCCAAATTTATCATGGGTTGTATGTTTTCAATAGTTGTGTTGGTTTGATTTTTGGACTTAGGACCTTCCAAGTTTGGGTTAAATTTGACAATTTCTTGGGCTGCCAAAAGTTTGAAGTTTTTACAAATTTTTTTTGTCTTGGCATGCTCTAGCCATTTCTTCATCAGTGATGCCATAGTCATTGTCAGAGTCATCACTAAGTTGTATAGTACCTTGTTTCATGTTTTATGTGTTATGGTTGGAGGTACTTGTGTTAGGTTGGCTAAATTCAAAGGAGTGTGAGTGTTCATCTTCAAGTGTGGTTGGTACACTTCCTCCTCCTAGTGGTATTGGCACGAATATAGGTTCAAAGTTAGGACTCCATTGAACCATCCCATGTGTGGGGGAAGTGTTTAGAGGAAATCTCATGGTAGGTGCATTTTTCAAGGTTTGTTGTGCCATAGCTTGATTATGAGGATCTTGCAGATACATGTTCAAGGGGTCTTCTAGTAATGGTTGTGATGCCTTGATTTGTTCTTCGTCAAAGGTTTGTTGAGTTTTCTTGCTCTTTCTCTATCTTGGATGAGGTTTTGGTTGTGCTTGTGCCTTAGAAAACAAAGGTTGATAGATTTCCTCAGGTCTTTGAGCTGATTGTGTCCTAGTAAGTGTTGGCATGATACCTAAGAGTGCAAATGCAATGAAATTTTTGAGTGTTTTGGGTGATTTAGAGTGGTCGTTATGCAAGATATGAGTGTTTTTGGGATTTGTAAGTGTTTAAAAATGTTATGAAATGTGTGAAATGCTAAATGAATTATGGTTTTGATGTGCAAAGTGCAAATATCCTAGGGATGTAGTACAAGTGCAAATGCGAGGTGATGTTTTGAAGTTTGACTAGAGGGGATGGGAATGACTCTAAGGTATGCAAAATGACAATTAGGGTTATGTTTTGGACTTCCTAAGGATGCTAAAGGTTGATTTATGCAAGGTATATCATGCATAGGATGATGTTATAGGGTTTGTAATGACGTTTGGGACATGCAAAATGAGGGTAAATTCTCAAGAAGACAATTTGGTTGATGGACAATTTGATAGGGTTTGGTAGTGAAAATGATGCTAAGGATTTTGATCAATGCAATATGAAGGGGATATACCACTAGGGTAAGTCAAAATGATGTTTGGGGATGCTAGGGATATGATTATGCTATGACAAGGGTATATGGAAAGTTTTGAACTTAGGTAAAACCTTTTAGAAAGTATTTTGTCTAGGAGTTTAACCTTGTGATAAAGGACTTTGGATCTTGACCAAAAACTAATAAAAGACGAAAATATCAAATTGATAAAAGATGAAAAGGTCAAATATATCAAGAAATAGATATATTTTGACCAAAGAAAATGATAAGAAAAGATAAAAAGACTAGTCAAGATCCATTATCCGTCGACACAAGGAGATACTCTAAGACTCATACGTTGTCTAGATTTTTGACTAAATTCAAAGGTTTTGGGGGTTCAAAATGATGTTTAGAGGACTCAAAAGTGTGGTGATACTGAGTGGATATGTGATATGGACAATGCTTATGATTCAAAAGGGGATTTTGGGTGCAAGATATGGTTTTGGGTCAAGTGCAAAACGGGGAGGTCTAGAGGCTCCTAGATGCAGTTGTGGGGTCCTAAAGTCCAGTTCGGAGGCCCAAAATGGTCATGAAGGTACCCAAGTGCACCCTAAAAGTTCCAAGTGTACCCTAAAAGTACCAACTAAATCATTGACACACTTGGAACCAGTTTGGGCACAGTTGGTAGTTTCTGGGCGCAGTTGGTAAGCTAGGAAGAAGGTTTGCTAATTCTGAGAGGTTGCGCAGTTGATGTTAGGATGGGTTAGGAGATGAAAAATATAATTTATTACCTATAGAATGATGTATTAAGTGAAGGTGATGAAGACTAGGTGATGTAGAATGCAGATCTGGGCAAGCTAGTGCAAGGGGAGCTAACCAAGTACCTGAGGACACTGTTGAAGCCCCAAAATGTTATCTGGAATGAAAAATTGGGTCTCAAGGCCACCAAGTGAACCCATATAGTGCAGAATGCATCAATGAGATAGTTGGGGCCTATTTGGGTGTAGTTGGTAGTTTCTAGGCGCAGTTGGTAAATTGGGCTGAAATTGAGGCAATTCTGGAAGCTATGATTTCAAGATTGATGTTACAGAGAGGTCAATAGTAGGGGACAATGTTAGGGTTAGTATGAATGCTCAAAATGATGGTTAAGACACTCAGAATGATGGTTAAAGTGGTCAAGATGATGAATAGGTATGCAAAGATGCAAGGTGGTAAATGCAAAGTGCTGATTTTGAGATGGGAATGCAAAAGACTAAGGGAGGTAAACTGAACCTAAAAGGATGCAACATGAAAGGTAATAGGTACTAAATGAGGACTAAAAGGTGCAATATGAAGTCTATATGATGCATGAATAAGGCCTATACTAGGGTGAATTCAAGTGAAGTCTATGCAAGTGTGAGATCTATGTTTTGCCAAGCACGTTTAAGAGCACAAGTCACCATGTTTTTCAAGGTTTGAGTGTGTTGAACCAAAGTTTGCAAAGTTTGATAAAGGTTGAAACATTTTGGAAATGTGTGATTTTTTGACAAGTTCAAATGATATCCAAGGTATACATTTAAAAGTTTGGCTTTTATCTTTATTATGTTATACACACACGCAAGACATATTAAGACAAGAATAGCTATTGTTAAAAGTTAACAAACACACCACAACCTAGGCTTTTAGAACTCTATCCACTGAATTCCTAATTGAACCAAAGTTCAACCATGCTTATCTAGAGTGGACAACCTAGGATCTTGGCACCACAGGCTTCCCCTTACAGCGCACTCACTTCTTGGGGCTACCAAGATCCGCTTCCCAAGGGGCATGACTTCCCAAGGGACTGTTGCCTCTACTAAGGACCCCGAGAATGTAGGATGTCTTCACGGGCATTGGTGACCCCTTGAGCTAGTGGATAGAAAGGATTTTGGCCACTAAAACATAGTTTTTAGTAAGGGCATTATGTTCGGCAAGTGAATGATAAACTTCCGTAGAAGGTCTCCCAGCCCCGAGAACCGGGGTTTGACACACCTCAAGGGTACTGGAGGAGAGCTATCACGCAGCAATACCGCCGACACGGCTTTCACCATAATTGAATTTTATATAGCAGCTGGAATGTTGACCTGGCTTTTGGCCCATTACCGCTCTAAGGTCATCCCCTGGCATACCCAATATCGAGTATCTTGGTCCAAGGCAAGCCTCCTATAGAAGTTAAACGGATTTCTCTTACACCCAAGATCCACGAATGGCAAGGGGAGAGGATACGTCCAATGCAACTCCTAGGGATTTAACACTGTAGACATGCTAGGTAGAAAAGAAAAAGGTTCATTTTAAGCACAAACAAAGTGTTATCTAATCTAGGAAATCCACACACATAGTTTGGAAAGACACACAAAGTCTTCGACAACGTCCTGCAAAGCACATATTAGTAGTTTCTTATGATCATGTCTTCATCCAATGATTGCCACATGCTGTAAATAGATCATCAGTAACACAAAATCACCTAATCTATGTCCTAGAGAGTGATAGGAACCTTATATGCAGATTTTGATTAATGCATATGCTTACTGTGAACCCAGGTGTGCTCTGACAAAGTAGATTGCTCCCCAGAAGGCCAAAATGGCTCTGAACACCCCCAAGTGTGCTCCGACAGTGCAAACTATGTCAGTGATGCAGTTGGGGCCCAGTTGGGTGCAGTTGGTAGTTTTAAGGTGCAGTTGGGAAGTCAGGTGCAAAGTGTGGGAAAATGGTGCCTAGACAAGACCCAGAAACTGAAAATTTCAAAGCTACACTCCCAAGTGTTCCCAAATAGTGTAGGCTATGTCAATGACATAGTTGGGGCCTAGTTGGGCATAGTTGGTAAGTTAGAAACAACAAAAAGAGATTTTGGTGGCTTTTGGACTCCTAAAACTGCTCCTGGGGGTCCCAAGTGCACCTTGACAGAGAAGAGTGCGGCCTAGGATAGAAAGCTAACAGAATGCATGAAACAAAATCATACAAGCATTTTAATGGACCCCCTAATTAATCTATGTGTGAACAGGAAGAGTAGATAGTTTTTATACCCTTCCAAGTGAGCTCCTTCCTTGCACCTACAAGCACAAAACAAGAAAATGCAAGTTAGATATGCATGTTTCACGTCGAGTTCACCAAATGTAGGACCAGAAAATGGGTTAAATGCATAACATACTATGAGAAAATCACAAAGCTCAATCAACATATGCTAGCACCCACTAGTCTACCATGAAAGCCAAACTAATAAAGAAAGCAATAGAAACCCACTTTTTTGTTTGTAGCTCCCATGTCCTTCTTTCTTCTCCAAATGATTGTAGCTCCAAAGTTGCCTATAGTGCACACAAGATTGAAGCCAAAACCTATGATATGGATAATGCCATGAGAGTACTAGAAGTGTGATTTTAATGTGAGAGCAAGAAGTGTAGATGCAAAGGAGTAGGGACTCAAAGACTCAAGAATTTGGATTTTCAAGACTTAAGCATTCAAGGATTCAAGGACCAAAAATGAGAGAAAGAGTGTCCAATTTATAATTGACATGGAGGATGAGAGCATTGGATTTGTATCAAAACACTAATAGGTAACTAACCTAGGTTGCATCATAATAATTAATAAAAGAATTAATTATTATATGCCCAAAGTTCAGCTTAAGTAAACTAGAGATTGTGTGTGAAAAATGTGGACAAATATGCAAACACACTTCTATGAATCCTTATACTTGAAATCCTTCAAAATAACACCATGAAAGCGCAAGATCTCAAGAATCAACTCATAGCTTCGTCATCATCAATGTGCAAAGATCTTCAAAGGTTTGAAGTGGTGGCTCTCATATGAACATTAGCCTTGGTCTTCACAAGTACATCCAATGAATGGAAGATTCAAATGATCATGAACATGCAAGATATCTTCAAGTCTCCAAGAAAGCTTCAAAAAATGTCTATCATAACGGTAACATAAGAAATCATGATCTTCTCATAAGAATGCTCCAAGTCCTCAAGGAAATCACATGAAAGCTCCAAATAATGGTGATAATGAAATTGCCTCCTCCAAAATGAAAGAAGGAGGTCTCCTTCTATACCAAAGCCAAGAGGCATTCCCAAATTGGAGGGAAAATGAAAATTAAATGAAAAGGTGTGACCCACATAAGAGAATGTGCAATTAACATTTAATTAAGAGATGTGGAGTGTAAAACTCCATAATACATATAAGATGAGGGGTGTTTTAATTTAATTTAAATGTAAAATAATCCCTTTTCTTATAAAATAAAGTGTGTGACATTTATTTAATTATTTATTTTAAAATAATAATTGTTGCACATAAAATTAAGTGAGGAGGGGTTTTATTTAATAAAAAGGGAGCAACTTCCTTTAATTAAATAATACAAAAATCAAGATGATCCAACCATTTATTTAAAATTAATTAAATAAATTAACTCCAATTTAATCAAGGAAATTGATGTAAAATAATAATGATTAATTAAATAATTCAAATAATTTAATTTGATCAAAGGAAATGGTGATGTAAATATCGATTCAAGCTTGAGATAAATTATGAAATCGGGGCACATAGTCAAGGTGACCATTTTAGGGTGCATACATAGATAATAAGTGACTTAATAATTAAATAAATATGATTTAATTAATAAGTAAAAAAATTATTACTCTAACACCCCCCCTTAAGATAAATTTAGGGAGTAGCTAAAAACCCAGAAACTACTACTGAAAGTAAATTTGGGTCCTGACAACAAGGCCCGATGAGGTACCCAAGTACAACCAAATCTCTTAAAAGAGGAAAAATAGAGAAAACCACATGGTAAAAACCCTAGTCCAAAAAGAGATGGAAATAATGCTGAAAAGAACTAGTGAAGGAATGAAGAAGCCTCCAAACTAGGGAATGTCCTAGAAGATAGGAACAAAAGATGACCATGAAGAACACCACTGAAGCATGTAGAAGTTGCAAAGCTCTGTCAAAAGTAACTACTGATCTAAAGAACCTCCACTGAAATAGAACCTGACCAAGTAGAGAAGACTTTAATTTGCATCGAATAAGGAGGCACATAATTGAAAACAACTGAACTCAAAGATACATATGACATGAAACACCAAAGCCTGAAGAGCTTATCAATTGAACATGGAAGGCTGCAACCAAAGTAGGAACATAAATAAGAGTGTCTATATGGTAAATGATCCATCTCACTAAAATGCATAGGTACCTAGCTACTACATTCACCTAGTACATAGGAACAAATACTAAATACATAGCTCACTCCATTGAACCAAAGAAGCATGAGAAACAACTGAAGAACCCCCTAATGCAGACAAGGGTGAAGTGATAGGCAACTAGAAAAGTGGGCCAAAAGAACTGCATGTTAAGGAACCATGATCAAGATGCACAAAAGAGTACATATGTATGTATTAAGGTGATCAATCTTAGACACATTATGTGGCTAATGTCACAAAAGGGAAACTCATTAGACAAAGGAAGATAGAAAAAAAAGGCTAAACATCAACATCCCATGACACTTTAATTAGAGTAGTGCATGTACAATAAGGCACAAGATATGGTGAATCCCAAGAATACAATAATCTGTATGAGTGTCATAAGATAACATTGCTCAAATCAGAAGGAAAAACAAGCTAAAAATAATTAAAACAAAAATACAGATGGAATATGGTACTTTCTCAGTACATTTGCAAAAATGCATACAACTAATGTCTAAATAGACCAGAAGAGACATAAGGTTGATACAATAGATAGTACAACCCATGAAAAATCATTTGAAGCAACGAAATTGATCCCTTGACCTAAAACAACTAAGATATCCACCAATTTGGAAAAATGCAAAAACTAAATATAATGTGTCTAGAGCAAAATTTGTAAAAACAATCAACATCACTGAAAAGGGCACAAAAAGACCTTTCCAATGACATAAAGAATCCACAAATTGGAGATTAGATGCTCAAAATATGTTTCCTAGAGTGCAAAAGTGTACCCCTAACTTTGATAGCAGAAAAATCTAGCGAAAAATTATCAAAACTAAAAAATATGTATACCCTGTAATGAGCTTGGAACCAAATTTCTAGTGATGTCTCATTTGTGAAAAATAGAGTTCATATGCTCGAGACAGGAGCAAAAGATTGTAGGTACAAACAAGACCTGAAAAGGTGATAGGGGTGCTAATGCAATGTTGATGTCAACAAATGACAAGCATAAATTTGATAGTCAAATAACCATCAAGGAAAAAAAAAGATTGAAAATGACCCCTACTAGAAAAAATAAATCTAAAAACCAAGCCAAACCTCTTATAAATAGATTATGGGCATGAAGATACAAAGCTATGATACCATATTGAAGTTGATGAAAGATCAACCCCATAGCTCCCAAGAATCACCTACATGCAAAAACTTATCACATACAGAGAGAAGCAAAATCTATGGAGGCTGGAATTCCCAGATCCATAAATGAGACATTCTTGATGAGAAAAAAGAGAAATTGATATTATCAAAAGTGAATGAATAAATTACAAAGAGAAATCATCCTTATAAAGGAGATCAAAACCCTAATAGGTAAATAACCTAGGTTGCATCATAATAATTAATAAAAGAATTAATTATTATATGCCCAAAGTTTAGCTTAAGTAAACTAGAGATAATAAGTGACTTAATAAGTAAATCAATATAATTTAATTAATAAGAGAAGAATTTATTACCCTAACAATATCAAATGTGCACTGTACAATGTACATTACAATTAATATCAAACACAGTCTCGACATTCATGATTCTACAATTTGTAAAATTTTCTTTTTTGTAGACCATTAGGTTGTGTTTTTATTGTTCAATCTTGGACCTCTACACAAACTCCCAAGATTTAGTAAAAGAATTAGAGCCTCACTATGAGAAAGGGGTTATAATTTTCAAGTTGCAACAGAATCCTAGTCTTCTAAGACAAATCACAAAATCACAAACTACAATTATCAATTTGAGTTTCAACTTTTTGAATAAAATTCTAAACACATTTTTTCTTACCACATTGTTTTACTATAAGTGTAGTATCAACTATAGAATTCATGGTTTAATTTTGTATCGGTCATGCATTGTAAGCCTAAATTATTTACATTCTAGTAGCTAGGTAAATTGCAAAGTAAAATAATTGAATTACAATTTAGTGTTTAAATGTTAATCACATCTAAAAATTGTAATTTGTGACTATGTATTGTTTTGTAAATTTTCAATGATGACAAAAATATACGAGAGTGACACTGGTAGTGGAAGTGCAACCCAAAATAAAATACAAGTGACTAGGAAACCATTTTTTGACTTGCACAAATTGGTTCAAATGTAAGGTTTTATTGATGAATTCCATGATGTTTGTGATCATGCTATCTATGGAAGGAGTATAAATGCAACTAGAAATGAAATTTAAAATAAGTGGAATGATCCACAAAAGGAGTCAAAATATATTAAAATGAGCAACATGATAGGGTCCTTTGAAAATAAATTTGCAATGTTGATTGTAGGAACAACTCGCTTGGGGTTACCTCCTGTATTCCCTTGTCCAGAATTTGTAATGGTTTGTGTCAAAAACTATGATGAAAATAGAAAGGCAATTGTCAATAAAAATACATAGGAGATAATTCAGTGGATAAAAAAAAGTGATTTTTTTAGTCTATTGTCCCTAGGGCACGAAGCACAAAACCAACCCACATGGACCTGGAAAAATTGATAGAAACATATGAGAACTTAAACTACTAGATAGAACACATTTGTATATCAGAGGATTAGCAAATAGATTTAATCTAGCTTGTGATCATAAATTGCCTTATGAATTTGATATTTTTTCACAATGGGTTCAAGATAGTATATCCATGTTATCAATGTGTTTGGGTTGGAAAGTAACAAGAAAGTGGGTGCCAACATTCTGCAAATGATTTTCAATATTCATTGTCTACAACAACCAATAATATATAATTATATTCAGTATATTGTTCATTGTGTGCAAGAACAATTATTAATGATTAAAAGAGGTTTACAAAAGACATTTAGATAAATGACCTACTTTTTCTATCTTTTATTATCAAAGCATCATCAAATATTTGAAACAAACAAGCTTTAGCTTGACCTTGGTAAACCAATATTTGACTGGACACCTGTGATAAGAATGATTGATAACCAAGGGGATTATATATAATTCCCCCTCCTTTGCTATCATTGTATACTTAGTTGTTAAAGTTCTATATGACTTTCTTATAGATGTATTAGTCCTTATTTGATATTTGAAATGAAATACTTTGATATGTTGAGTAATTAATTATGTTAGGTTGTAACAATTTCCTACTCCCATTGATGATGTTTTAATTGCTCTTAGTTAGTTAATGAAATTACTTTTATGATGATTCCATACAGTATGTCTTAGAGAGAAGTTTATTATGTCCTCACAATGATGAGATATTCATGTTAGAATATGATATTATTTATATTTAGGATTTACTAGATGAAAAATATAAGCTAGTCATAAGTGTTTGAGTAATTATTTGTTTACACTTATTAATTAAATCACTTTTATTTAATTAAATAATTTGCCTATTACTCTAGTTTTCTTAAGCTATCTCTTAGGTGCATATAATTAATATTTAATATTAATTATAATGTGCAACCTAGCTTTTTTAGGCTTTAAGTTACCCTTTTTGGGTTTCAATCTCCTTTTATAAGGATTGATCTCTTTGTAATTATTAATCCGTTGAATAATATTTTCTTCATCTGAATACAATTTGCATGTTTTTCAGATCAAACCCTTGCCTCTTCTTGTCTTTTTCTTCTCTATGATAGGTTCTGTACATCTAGGTATTCTTGGGCTTCATGGATTTGATTTGCATATTTGCTCAAATCCTACATAGTATCAAAGCTAGATCTACTGTAGCTTGTTCGATATTTGGAGAAAAAGGGAGAATAAGGGTTTGGCGGATCAGATCTAGTGTTTTTGGGGTATTTCTTAAGAAAATAGGGGGGTCACCAAATTTCAAAGTAGTTTGAGGCCAAATAGATGTCACAGATGGATTTAGAAGGCGTCAAAACCTCCATTTCCATATTAAGTTTGTTTGATTTGGACAACGTTGATCCGGGAGGCAATTTTTTTTTGTCTCGCAGGGCCGTACGACCTCTACATGCACTCTGAGGCACAAAAAAATTTGCAAAAAAAATTAAAATCTACAATTTTTTTGCCGTCACAATTAGAAAATTGCTAGTAGCTCCACTGCGGCTATCACAACAACCTAGCGGTCACCACTGGCGGCCCGCTTAGCAACCATCGCTAGCGGCTTTACTGACGGCTCCACTAGTGGTTCCGCGGTAGCTCTATCGTAGTGGACCACTAGCCTCCACCACCACAGCTTGCCTCCCACTGCCCGGCCATCGATCCACCAGTGGTGTGGGGGTGGTGATTTTTTTAATTCTTTAATTTTTTTTTGTTTAAAAAAAATATTTTTTGTGCATTTCCAGGGGCCCTGTTGGTTTTTTCTCTGTAACTTGAGCATAGAGATGTATTTTTTTGATCCAAAAAATGCATTGAAAAGCTAGTTCTGAGATGGAGAAATTGGTGTAGTTTTTTTTGGGTTTTGATGTAGTTTGGTTGCCTATTTTGGTAGTCAAAGCTAGATGTTAGTTTTTCACTCCGGGGGGCATATCTTGAGCATCCCATCTCCATTTTTCGAAAATATTATATTTTTGGAAAGTTGGTTCTATCTACTTTTCAGAAATACTATAATTTCTTCTATATTCTACTCCATGCTCTTTTTATCATGATTTTTTCTTTTTTGCTCTATGGTGGATATCTTGATTGTTTTAGGTCTGGGGATCATTTTCATGGCATGAGATCTCTTCATTTGGGCTGTACTATTTGTCGTATAAACTTTTTCCCCTTTTTGATCATTTTTGATATCATTTGTAAGCATTTTTGTGCAAACACACTAAGATAAAGTGTCGTTCCTTGCTTTCTGGGATCCTTTTCATAATTGTGATTTATTGTACTTGCGCTATATTATAAGGTGCCATGGGGGGGATAGTTGATTTCCGTTTAGGCCCTCTTCCTTTGTCAAGTGAGTGTCCCTTCCATGAAATTAGCCCCATGATGTGTCAGTGACACATGCCTTTATAGGTGTCTGTACCCCTTCCTCACTCTCGATGTGCCTAGTTCTTTATGTTTTGCAGGAGATTTTTGGCCCACTTTCTCAATTGCCTATCACCTCACCTTGTCTGCATTAAGGGGGGGTTCTTCTATTGTTTCTAATGCTTGCTTGGTTCGATGGTTCATTGGAGTAAGCTATGTATTTAGTTTCTGATCCTATATACTAGGTGATTGTAGTGGTTAGCTACCTATGCATTTCAGTGAGATGGATCATCTACCATATAGACACTCTTGGTTCATAGACTTCTATTTCTATGGAGGTTCTTCAAATCAACAGTTTCTTTTTGATAGAGTTTGCAGCTTCTTCATGCTTCAGTGGTTTTCTTCATGATCACTCTTTGTTCCTATATTTTAGAACATTCTTTGTTATCTCTTTTTGGAGTAGGGTTTTTCCCATGTGGTTTTCTTTATTTCTCCATTTCATAGAGATTTTTTTGTGATTGGGTACCTCATCAGGCCTTGTTTCCGAGACCCATTTTTCTACTTTCATAGTTGTGCTAGGTTAACTTACCTCCTAAGCTTCGCTTAAGGGGGGATGTTAGAGTAATTATTTGTTTACACTTATTAGTTAAATCACTTTGATTTAATTAAATAAATTTCCTATTACTCTAGTTTTCTTAAGCTATCTCTTAGGTGCATATAATTAATATTTTATATTAATTATAATGTGCAACCTAGCTTTTTTAGGCTATAGGTTACCATTTTTGGGTTTCAATGTCCTTTTATGAGGATTGATCTCTTTGTAATTATTAATCCATTAAATAATCTTTTCTTCATCTGAATACAATCTATATGTTTTTCATATCAAACCCTTGCCTCTTCTTGTCTTTTTCTTCTACATGACATGTTTTGTACATGCAGGTATTCTTGGGCTTTGTGGATTTGATTTGAATATTTTCTCAAATCCTACAATAGGAACATGTAATGCTCAACAAAATGATAGATACATTAGGCCTAAGGTAACTCTTAGGGTGGAAAAACCATCCTCTTTGCATAGTGAGACAGTCAACACTATCACTAGGGGGCAAGCCAAGGTTGTCCTCAAAGTAGAAAATGACCCTAAGAATGCCTCCTCATCCAAATAGGTGGCTACTCTAGTCATATCTAGTTATGATCTTGTTATTCAGTTGCAATGAACCCCTGCACAAATTTCCATCTTTGAGTTGCTAGAATTGTCTCCTTTGTACAAGGAGATTCTTGAAAAAGATTTATGCACCACTAACATTTGTACAAACATTGACGTTGAGTGATTCCAAGCTATGGTCAATCATATTTTCTCACCTCACTATCTCACATTCTCTAAAGAAGATGACAAGACCCTTAGTCATCCCCACAATGTAGCTCTCCACATCAAAGTCCAAATCTTTCGTACTTGCATTCGTCAAGTCCTAATAGACAATAATGTTGGGTTAATTATTATCTCCTTCAATGTCATCCAACATTTTGGCATGTCTAAATTTTATATTGATCCTAGATGGAAGATCACCATCAAGGAATATGACAAATTTAAATGGTCTTCCAAAGGCCTATTTGTGTTGCCTATTTGTGTGTGTCCAGTAGAAAAAGATGTGATCTTTCAAGTCTTAGACATTCCAATTGCATATAATCTATCGCTAGGAAGACCATGGATCCATGGCATGCAAGCTGTGCCCTTAGCATACCATCAGTGTCTAAAGTTCCCATTCAATGGTGCTGAGATCATTATTCTAGGAGACAATTCAATGTCTATCAATATGCTCACTGCTGTTGAAATGTTAGTTCCTCATAATCACACTTCTTATGAGCTGAAACCATCCCTCAAGGTGTGTGAATAGAAACATAAAATGATGAGCCTTGGTATGGGAGAATACACTCTTGGATCTATTGTTTCCTTGCTAGTTTCTCCAAAATCTTATGGGAAACCCTCTGACAAAGTAAAGCCCTTGACTTATGTCATGACCATCTTTGGGACCTTTGTTTAATCCTTCATTCCTTTAGAAGCATAAAAGGAAGATCAAGCCATAAGGGACTAGATTTATAAGGAGGAAGAAGATGTTGAGGAGGTTGTTGCCACTACTCCTATATCACCCAAACACTATGGAAAAGGTTTTAAACTCATGAAAAGCATGGTCTATCATGGCCAAGGATCCCTAACCAGTGACAAAAATGCTCTTGTAGAACCTCCTAAGTCTTTCTAAGGGACAAAAAAATAGAGATATTGCTAGTCTAGGCTTTGCAATAGAGGATGAATTACCAAGGTTTGATAGAAGAGCCCCTGTGACTAGTGAATTAGAGGATGATGATCCACCTCTTGCTACAATCGCTTTACAAGAAGAAGACTTCATGCCACCTACTTTCCTCCTTTGGGGAGAAGAACTAAGAATCACAAATAATGATGCTAAAGCTTCTATGTCTAGACAAAATGACTCTAATGAATATGATAATGAAGATCCTAACAAGGAAAGAATAAGAGAAAATATTGCTTGACTGCTAGCTCAGAATTAGAGTACAAATTTTGGTGAATATGAATGGGAATCTCTTTTAGACACCTCTTATGAGTTAAGAGTGGATGTCATACATGTCTATGTCACCCAACCCAATCTAGTCCACGAGTCCAGTCTAGGGTCTGATGAGTTTGGCTTGCAATTTGCTTGAGTGGATCACAATGATCCCTCTAGTTCTCCTCCTTATTTGGATCCCTATGGAGATTTTCCCATTGGCTCAACTTCTCTTATCACCAAAGATAATTCCTTCCACATCAACAATCTCAAAGCTTCTACTTTACTCTCACTCATACACCTAGATCTCATAAACTGGTATGTTCAACACCAAAGACTAGAGCTACCTTCTTTTCAAAATGAGTATGAGACCATCTGCTACCTAAATGTCATTGAACTTATGGTGTCTTCCATTAGTGAACTAGTGATTAACATGATGGATACATATATCAGGTACCTAAGTCAAAAACTCAAGATAAAAATGAAAAATAAGTGTTTAGATGGTGAAAACAACTTTGTGGTGGTGTCAGAACCTCAAAATAGTAAAAATAAAGACATATCAAAGGGTGAAAACCTCTTCAAGGAACCTGATGATGAGGTGCTTGGTATCTTCCAAGCTATTTCCAAGAGAGATATTTGGTTCTCATTGAGCCTATATAGCCTATCAATCTCAATACAGAAGAGTCTCCTATGATTATTCATGTTGCTCAATCATTATTAGCTGAGGAAAAAGAGAAATTCACTAAGTTTTTTTCCAAGAAAAGAAGATAAATTCTTCATGGACTTATTTAGATATGTCATTCTTAGACACAGGTCTTGTTATGCATCATTTATCTATTTCTCCTGGTGCTAAACCTGTCAAGCAAAAACTAAGAAAAATGCACCCACATGTGGTATTGCTAGCCAAATAGATCTCATATATTGTACCTATGATTGTGGCTTATGAAATGTACTCCTTAATGGATGGATTTTCTAGATACAATCAAATTAAAATTTCTCTTGGGGATCAAGAAAAAATGGCTTTTATGTGTGCATGGGCTACTTTCTGTTGGAATGTCATGCCCTTCAGGTTAAAGAATGCACAAGCCACTTAACAAAGAGCCATGACTACTATCTTCTATGACATGATGCATAAGAATATGGAAGATTATGTTGATGACACATTAGTCAAATCTAAGAAAAGAGATATGCACCTTGATGACTTGAGTATGATATTAGACCACATGGAAAAATTTCAACTTAGGTTAAATCCCAAGAAGTGCACTTTTGGTGTCACCTCAAAAAAGTTGCTAGGCTACATGATATCTTCAAAAGGCATAGAAGTTGATCTAGAAAAGGTGTAAGCCATTATATAAATGACTCTTCCTAAGAACATTAGTCAACTAAGAAGTCATCAAGGACATCTTCAATCTATTAGGAGTTTATATCACAGTTAGCTAATAGAGCACAATCATTTAATAAAAATTTACACAAAGGCTCCACATGTATTTGGAATGAAGAATTTTAAAAGAGCTTAGATCAAATCAAAGAATACTTGGCTACACCTCCAATATTGATACCACCTATACCAAGGAAACCTTTGATTTTATACATATCATCTATAGATTCTTCCTTGGGAGCATTACTAGCACAAAGTGATGAGAATGGAAAGGAATGTGTTATATACTACATTAGTCACACTTTGGTGGCTTATGAAGTCAATTACAACAACATTGAAAAATCTTACCTCACAGTGGTATTTTCATCCTAGAAACTTAGACGCTACATGCTTGCCCACACAATGCATCTTATTGCAAAAATTGATCCTCTTGAATATCTACTAAGTAAAGTTGCACTTACTAGATAACTTGCTAAATGTATGATGATTCTCTTAGAAATTTATATTCAGTACGTCAGACATAAATACATTAAAGGACAAGCTATAGTTGATCAACTTGTTGAGTTTCCATTACAAGAAAATGCTCCAATGCAAATTGACTTTCCTAATACCTCTATTATGTATGTCATTGAGAGGACATGGAAAATGTCCTTCGATGACTCATACAACCAGAATGGAGCTAGAGCATGAATTTTGTTTGTTACCCCTCATGGTTATACAATCTCAAAGTCCTACAAACTCTTATTTCCATGCACCAACAATATAGAAGAGTATGTGTAATGCCCCACTAGGGAACCCAAAATAAATTAACCTAAAGTTTCACTAAGTCTGCCAAACTTGTTTTTTTTTTTGAAAGATAATAACTTAACAACAACAAAAATAAAATAGTGGAAGCAACAACTTACACATAAAAACATACCATAAAACAAATTATAATTCTTAAGGGTCCCATGACATTGAATCACATTTAAGTTTAATTAATATTAAAACCAATATATAACACATCCACATTAAAGGATACTACAAGTACAAGCCCATTTAAATAATATACAATTATCCTAAATGCCACTTGGAAATAATCAAAATGCACAACCATCCATTGTACAGGTCACAGGGTATGAAAGGCTAAAAGAATATACATCATAAAATAGATTGCATCATCTCGTTAAGATCCATGACATAAAATACAATACAATAGGTATAACCATCCATAATAGCACACAAGAATAGAATGAAAGGAAATGCAGAACAAGGAACTCTAGCCACAGTATCGAACTAATGGATCTCAATGGTAAAAGTAAAAAGCACTACCACCTAACCTCATGGTAACTCAAAAAGGGTCCACTCCCACCATGATGAGGAGATAGTTTCAAGTCTCAAATAGGATATCAAACTCCAAGGTCAAAACAAACATCTAGGTTAAGGAAAACCTAAAAGCAATCAAATTCAAAGGTAACAATATATAAATGACATCTAAACCTAGAGGCAACAATGACACATAGAAAATCTATTATGTAAATGGGAAAGTGTCATCACATGAGCCAACTCTAAGGTTACCTAGGAAGTCTTTTAATACTCTACCCTCCTAGTGTCTCTATGTGGTATCGGTGTCCTTTCATACATACAAGGCATACTAAAAAAACAAGGTTGCAACTAAGCATCCTCCATACTCCCATCCTAGCCTGTACTAGCACTAGAGGCATGGATGAGGAAAAATAATGGCTCTTATTAATTCATTTTACTCTCATTTAATGTAGTGTTATCACTTGTTTAAAACAACCTACAATGGGTTACCTGTCAGCCTCTAGGGCCTCAGTCTCCATTACAAGCCACTTCCCAACATAACATAAAAATAACCTACCCTAGGCTCCACAAAATAAAAAATAATCATATGGCCACAAATATTCTTCAATCCTTAAGAAAGCAACTGGAAATTACTAAAAAGACATCATTGATCAAAATCACATATTTTACCCATACAATCGTCCTAATAGGATTGATTCAAAATCAAGTACATATTTACAAAATAATGACATCACAAGACATCATAAAAATAATAACTTCTAGCCTCTAGTAGATATCCTGAAATTGGTCAGTGCTCCAAGTCAACCCCCAAACTCAACATACAAGAAAACATACAACAGGCAGTGTAGTTTTGTAGTTTTATTTAGTTTTGAAAATACATAGTTTGAGTTTACAATAAGGTTCAAGTTTTAATTTCATTGTAAGCTTTCAGTTTGATAAAGTTTACTATTTCTAAATTTACTTTACACATACAATTTCATAATACATTATTTCTAATTTTAATTAAATATTATTAATTTTTAATCAATAATCATTAGACTATTAAAGATAATAATTATTGATTTATTAATAAAATAACTTATATTAATTTATTAATAAAGTAATTATTAATCTAATAATAAAATAATAACTATTAAAATAATAATATTGTTATATTTTATGGAGCAGGAGTGGGAGCAAAATCACTGAGAGCAGCAACAGATACTTACAACTTGGATGGGAAAGGACTGATAGTGAGCAAATGCATGTTCAGATTTCAAATAGCATGAAGGGTGGTCTTATAGGCAGCATAGTAGAAATTGTTGGCCTTTGAATAAAAATGATCAAACAAGGAACAAGAGAATTTTTCCCTTCTCACAAAGATGTGATCATTTCATCCCACCATAAAGGATTTATAGACAAAATTGGGGGAATGAGAGGAAATAGGGAAAATAGGCACAAGGCCAAAAGATGATCTACACAAAGTTTGATAGATTTGACTTTACAAAAATAGCTCATAAGTTTTACAGACCAAAGCAACATTAGCAGGCAAAGGCAAAGGAGGCAGAGACAATTGTAATTTCTCCCCAAAAACTAGATGATCACATCACCTATGAGGTAACATCTTCCATTCAGATTAGTAATGGAAAATGGCAAGAAGCTATTGTAGAGCTACAAGAGAAAGCTTTCTTTTTTAAATGGCTTGGTCCATGGCCTTCTATAACTATGATAAGAATGGAATGTAAAGAAATTTGGGGAAAGGAATGTCGGTTAAAAACCCTAACAAATGGTTTTTATATGGGGATTGCACTTAGTAGAGAAGATAAAAAAGATATCCTAAACAATACCTTTTAGAAGGTTGAGGAATATATCTAAAAGATTGGGAGCCAAATTTTGATCCAGGCAAAGAAAAGCTAAAGGTTTTCCCTATATGGATAAATCTCTATAATATGCCTATTGAATACTGGGGGGAGGAGGTTTTAGCATAGATCGAGAATGTGATAGGAAATTTTATCAAAGTAGAGGAAGTTTTAAACTTAAAAGACTCATCCTCTCACCCAAGGGTTCTTATAAACATGAAGGAAGGAAACCCTATCCCAGACTTCGTCACCTTATGCATGGATAAAGGAGTATGGAAACAACCTATTGAAGTATGGGTAGGGGTGGAAAGCTCAATTCCTAAAGAGGTGATACATAATAGTAGGCTTTTAAAATGGAAGGGACTAGAAGCTGACAAACTACTGGATGAGCTTGAACTATTAGAATGTCAGAGAGACATAGAGAAAAGTTTAAAGGAACAAAACTCCTCTAAGGAACCCATCAAGATATAGGAGAGCTTAAACACAAATAGGGTAGCAACTTTTATGGAAAGTGATATTATGGTCATTAAGGAGCAAGAGAAAAAGGATACTAAGGTTTCTACTCAAGTGGTCAAAGAAACTCCCATGGAGCAATGACAAGGACAAGAGGGAGTTGAGCCACACAAGGAAGTTATGTATCCTCAAAAGAAAACATCTATGTCAAAAAAGGTATGCGGAAATCCTTCAAAAATCCTTGAGAAAGGAATTCAAGTAGATAAGAGTCCACCATTAAACATAGAAGAAAAATCCAGAGATATTTTAGGAAGGTTCATGGAGGCACCCTTGATGATGTAAGCACAAAGGGAAGAGATAATGAAAGACGACAGTAATAATATTTATAAGGATATAGAGATCTTCCCAATTCAAACCTCTATGACTCTTTTGGGGAAGCTTTGGAAAGTGGCAACATGAGGAAGGCAAGGGAATCAACTCAGGAGGAGATAGATGGGGAGGATAACCTACATGAATTAGGTTTATTGGAGCAACCAAGATTTTTGGAAGAGAGATATATTGAGCAAACAAGCTCTACAATGCTGAAACCAAACGTGGGGAGCAAAAAGAAGAGAGGACCTAAATCTATCAAGACAATGTTGGAATTAGTAGGCAATGCAGCTAGTCAATCAAAAATTTTAAGATTGAGAAAAGGTTTAGCCTTTTCCTAGGAGTCATGAAAACCCTATCATGGAATGTTAAGGGCTGCAATGCCTGTGACAAGATATGATTGATCAAAAGATGTCTTGATCATTCAAAACCAGATTTGGTGCTATTACAAGAAACAAAGATTAAGGAGGAGGATTTTGTAATGTTTAAGAGTAAATTTAGAAGATGGGAATGCTTGATGATAAGGGCTCAGGGAGCTTTGGGGGGTTAAGGCTATTTTATGGTGGTCAGATCTTTTAAAGGTAACTACTATCCATCTTGACACAAATTGGCAATGGGTAAAAGTATATGCTAAACAACTCCACTGCTCCTTTTTAGTGATAAACATATATGGTCCAAATAATAGTGCTAAAAAAAGAACCTTATGGTAGACTATACCAGGTGAATTGCAAGGCATAGACAATGAGGTGGAAATTCTAGGAGGTGACTTTGATGCATATAGTAGAAAAGCTAGATAGATTCTTTGTGGTAGGCAATTGGGCAGAGGCAAATTGGTCATGTTCTATAGATATTCTTCCCTTTCATGGATTAGATCATTTCCCTATCTTTTTGAGAATTCAAGATGAGAAAACTCTAGATAGATGCCCTTCCAAATTTGAAGCTATGTGGCTGAAAATAGAAGGATTTGTAGATTTGATCGCGGAAGGGTGGAACAAAGCTCCAGAAAGAAAAGGTAATAAAGCTTTCATTTTTTTCAAAAAACTACAATTTCTGAAGGAACAGTTAAAGATTTGGAATAGAGAGCACTTTGGTATTATTTTTGATAAAATAAATGGATACAGAGGAGAAATTAAAAACTTTAAGCCTCCAAGTCATTGAATATGGCATGTTTGAAGAGGACTATAAGGAAGAGAAAGAAATGAGAAAGGAATTAGATGAGTTTCTAGCCAAAGAAGAAATTTTTTGGTGACAGAAATCAAGGGAAGTATGTTTAAAGGAGGGTGATAGGAATACACAATTTTTTCATAATTCCGTGAAAACTAAAAGGGCAGCAAATAAAATTTTTGAGATTCAAAATCTAAAGGGGGTTCTCATCCAAGATAGTAAGGGGATCAATGTAGAGGCAGTAATTTTTTTCTCTTAAAAGAAATAGCAGGTAGAACAAAACCCTAATGAGGTGAAGAGGTCTTGGGTGTCATTCCGGCTATGATAATTGAGTTTTAGAACAAAAAACTAATGGCCCTAGTTACAAAGTGTGAAGTCGTTGAAGCTTTAATTGGTTTAGGTGGGGATAAAGCACTAGGCCTAGATGAGTTTCTGACATTATTTTTTTAGAAATTGGGGTTTATTTTTCAAAAAGAATTGTGGGAAGTGGTTGAGGAATCAAGGTAGGGGGGCTTCATTCTTGGAGACTTCAGTAACACTTTCATTGCTCTAGTGCCAAAAAAAAGCCACACAAATGACTTTTGAAGATTTCAAACCAATATATTTATATAACACAATATATAAGATTATCTCAAAGGTGATGGCTAAAAGACTTAAATAGGTTTTAGGCTCAATCATTTCCATAGAACAACGTGGTTTCTTACTAGGAAGATCCATTTTCAAAGAAGTTGTTGTTGCACATGAAGTAGTCCACACAATTCAAGCCTAAAAAATGCAAAGTATGATGATTAAACTAGACATAAAGTGGGCCTATGATGAAGTAGACAAGTGCTTCTTACTTAGTGTATTAAGGAGGTTTGGGTTTGGACAGGAATGGGTGCAGTGGGCGGAAAGCTACATATTTACCCCTCATTTCTCAGTTTTGATAAATGGTAGCCCTCAAGGTTATTTTGAACAAGAGAAAGGCATTAGAAAAGAGGACCCCCTATTCCCTTTTCTCTTTATTATTATGGCAGAGGTTTTGGGAAGGTTAAATTAGTAGGCAGTGTGAACAGGGGTTGTGGAAAGGGATCAAAATTACAAAGGCAGTAGAAGCCTTAACTCATTTACAATTTTTAGATGACACCTTTCTACTAGGAAGAACACATGTATTGGAAGCTAAAGTGATGAAGCAAACTCTAGAGCTTTATGGAAGAATATTAGGGTAGTTCATTAAATGGAATAAATCAGAGATTTTCTTCTTCAACATTCCACAACGTGTTAAGATTAGAATTTGTAGGATCATTGTAAGAATTTGGCTTAGGCCAGAATTCACCCAAGAACTAAAGAACTCAACACAAGCACACATTAGACCAAAATAGATAGAGTATGATTAGAATGATGATATTCATTCAATAATTGGATACAAGAGTACACTAGGAGTGCCTGAATATAAAGGCCTCGGGAGAGCTTCTAGAATGCATAGAAGTTAGCATCATGATATGTCATACAACCAGGCACATGTCCACCAGATATGGATTATCCTCCATTAAGCACAAGATTAAGTGTGATGATGTGAGGATAAGCCTACAATGGTGTAGCACGCAAATTAGTGGTGTAGACAACATGTGCTAAATGAGGAGTGCGGAAAACTGTGTTGTCATCATGACAACTCTATGAATGATGCATACTCTTGTGTTGTAGACACCATGTGCATAATTAGAGTTGCGTAACTCAATGAGAGTTCACAAACTCCTAAGTGTCTCACCTAAAATAATAATAAAATAATGCAAAATAATTAAATAATGCATTAACCTAAGTAAAACTTAAGTAAGTGTAATAAGTAAATACTTATTTACACCAACAATCATGAATATAAAAATTGGAATTATGCATAGTAAGTATTTAGGGATCCCTTTTTTTGATGGTAGAAACAAAGCAGACGTCTGGAATAATTTGATACGTAAATGCCAGAAGAAGATGGAAGGCTGGAAAGGTAAATGGTTGTCATCAGTAGGCAAAATCTTAATGCTCCAAATAGTAATCTCTGCCATGCCAGTGTTCACAATGATGTGCTTAGACATTCCCAAGAAAGTTGTTTGAATTTTGGAGCAAAAAATGAGAAAGTTCTTTTGGAATGGGTCCAATGAAGGAGATAGAATACCCTTACTTGCCTAGGAAAAGATATGTAGACCTAAGGAAAAGGGTGGAGCGGGGATTAGAAATTGGCAACTAATGAATAAATCTTTGGGAGCTAAACTAATATGGGCGATGTATGAAAACCCACAACTCTATTGGGTGAGAGTGCTGAAAGGAAAATATTTAGATTTAGAGGATAGCCATAGGATTTTTATAGTGTGGGATCCACTGAGAGAGTTAGAAATATGGAATTTTATCCTCTCTTACAAGCACATTATTGTAAATCACATTTCTTAGCGTATTGGTGATTGGAGACAAGAAAATTTTTGGGATGATTTGTGGAATGGTCATAAAGTTTTGGGGTGTAATGAAAACTTTAATGAGCTAAAAGCCTACTTCAAAGAAAGATGGGGGAAACTTGTGTTAGATTATGTGGAAGAGAAGGAAGGTTTGGAAGGGATGGAATGGTGTTGGAAGGATTTTTCAAGGGAGGTTTTGACAAAAGAGAAAAAACAGCAAATGCAGAGCATCTTAGATGAAAGAAGACTGCTCTTGAGCACAAAGAAGGATAAAATTATATGGTGTGGATCCCTTTTAGAAAATTATTTAGTCAAAATCAGTTATACTATTCTGGCTAAAATAGATAATGAAGCTTTTACCTCAAAAGATTTCTACTGGAACAAGGATATACTACCCAAGGCAAGAGCCTTTGCATGGCTGGCTTACAATGGTAGAATTTTAACTGCTAAAAGGCTAAGGAAACATTTGATCACCTTTTGGTTCAATGTAAGCATGCGAGGAAATGTTGGGACTTTGTCCAATTTAAATTTTGCAGGGGCCAAGAGCCCAAAATTTTAAGGAGGTGTTTGATCGATGGCCAAGGGAGAAAAGAAAAAAAACTCTCTGAAGTATATGGTTAGTTGCCCCATCAATGATTATATGGGAATTGTGGAAGGAACACAATAGAAGAATCTTTTAAGGAGAGAAAGAAACTTTGAGAAGATGCTTATGTAGGATCATCAATGCTATAGAGGAGTTAGTTAGTGCCTCAGCCACAAAAAGGCAAGCTATGCAGATCCCATATACAAAGGAGGATAGTGTGTTACAAACCTCATGGCTAGAGATAAGGTTTAAATCCCCCTCAGGTGCACTGGTGACTCATAAGAAAAAGTTGAAGTCTATAAGGACAGAATGGAGAGCCCCAATGGAAGGATGGGTTAAAGAAAATTTTGATGGAGCTGCGAGTGGTAATCTAGGGGCTTCAAGAGTTGGGGTTGTTTTGAGAGATAGTGCAGGCCACATATTTTTGGAAGGAGCAAAAAAGATACCCATAGGCACCAACAACACAATAGAGTGTCAAGAAGCTTTGTTAATAGTAAGGTTAGTGTAAGAATTTTCCTAAGGGCAAAATTCACCCAAGAACTAAGAACTCAAACACAAGCACAACTATAGACCAAAAATGGAGAGAGTATGATGAGAATAACAATGTATTCAATACTTGATGCTTAGAGTACACTAGGAGTGCCTGAATATAAAGGCTACAGGAGAGCTTCTAGAATGCATAGAAGTTAGCACCATGATGTGTCATACAACCAAGCACATTTCCACCAAATATGGATTATCCTCCATTAAGCACGAAAGTAAGTGCGGTGATGAGAGGATAAGCCTAGAAGGGTGGGACATGCAAAACAGTGTTGTAGACACCATGTGCTCAAATAGAGGTGCATACTCCTATGTTGTCAACATGACAACTCATAAGGTTGCACAAACTCCTAAGTGTCTCATAAATAAAATAATAAAATAATGCAATATAATAAAATAATGCATTAACCTAAGTAAACTTAAGTAAGTGTAAATAGTAAAGTACTAATTTAAACCAACACCCCCCCTTAAGTGCAACTTAGGGGAATGCCCTTAAGCTTACGAACTAGGGTAAAGATGCATAATGGGTCCCGACTACTAGGCCATGTTAGGTACCCAAGTACATAATGAAAATGCAATCTCCCATAAATCGGGGAAAGAGGGAAAACCTCATGGGAAAAAACCTCTCCCAAAAAAGAGATGAAGAAGGATGTATCGATGGATGGAGTAATCAAGACCCCCCCATTACGACATACATCCAGTATATAAAAAAGAGAATAAGAGAAGGAAGAGAGATGGAATAGGCTCCCCCCCAAAAAGAAGAATGCCAATAGGTGAAAGCTCCTCCGATGAAGAAGTTGGTCCAAGAATGCAGAATGGTGTTCCTCCCCTTAGGAAGAAACAATGCACAAGGTACAATCCTGAAGATGTGTGCTGGTCTTGAAACCTGCTCAAGTATCCTTGTACTGGTGCTAAAGTTCACCCCTTCCAACTGTGCTGAAATGAATGAATGCAGATCTATCAAGGATGTTTGTTGAACCTGTTCCACTAAACCATCTGTCTCCTTGATTGACAAAGAGGCCTTCACTAATTGCTGTTCATAAGGATCCACAATCATGCCAACCTGTTCTAATTGATCATGTAGAGAATGGACATGAGGGTCAGAGTGAGCCCTCATAACAACTGTAGAAGTATCATCATCAATGAGAAGATGTGTGTCCTCAAGTCTATCTCCCAAGTCAAATGAAGCTAGAGCTGGAAGACGAGATGCACCATGCTGAGATGGACCTTTCACTGTGGCAATGTAAGCACGTGGACTGGATTGATGTGACCTCTCACTATAACTGTTGACAGAACCCCACATATCTAAACCTATTGAAGCACTATCACTAGTGTCACTATCAGTTTCCACTATGTATGAAGTGTGGAGAGGAGTAGAGGATAAGCTAGGAGAACTTTCCTCAAAGTGAACATCCTTCTCCACAAAAATCTCATGAGTCTCTGGATCCATAAGTCTGTAAGCCTTCACACGGTCTTCATAACCAATAAAGGTACAAGGCCTAGGTGTCGGTGTCTTGCAACTCCTGGAAGATAGGTTTGCCCATGCTGGACAACCGAAGACTCTAAGGTGACTCACAACTAGTTTTCTGTCACACCATGCCTCAAAACGAGTCTTGCCATCTAAGGCTGGATGAGGAGACCTATTAAGTATGTGAGTAGCACTGCTAATGGCTTCAAATTCTAATGTAGGATCGATAGAATTGGCCTTTATCATGCAACTTGCCATGGTCTTGAGAGTCCTAATCCTCATAGCTACAACATCTGTCTTGTGCGGACTAAATGCTGGTGAGTTATGAAGATCAATCCCCTCAATTTTGTAAAAGCTCTTAAGTCTCCTGTCAATATATCTTTTCTCATTGTCCACTCTTAGTACTTTGATGGCTTTCCTTGACTTGTGTTCAACATGAGTCTTGAAGTCTTGAAGCTTTTGAACCACTTCATTCTTGTGATGAGGGAAGAAGACCCAAGTGAATCTTGAAAAGTCATCAACAAATGCGAGTATGTAGCAGCCTTGGCTGATTGAAGTCACTGCAAATGGTCCTGCTAATACCATGTGAGCTAGTTGAAGAACAACTGGAGCTCGAGAAGACTTCCCTTTATCATACTTCTCCTTGAGATGCATATCCACTGAACAAGATGAACAGTCTCCCTTAGAAAAGTTGATGTTGGGTAGACCTTTGACCATGTGTTTTGAGCAAAGTTTCTGAAGAGAGCAAAAGTCAAGATGACCAAACTTCTCATGCCATAAGTTGATGTTTGAACTAGAGTGAGTTAACAAGGCTTGAGAAGAACTCTTAGACACAAAATGGGAGAAGGAATAAAGCCTCTTTGTAGCATTGACTTTCCCAACTGCTACCAATGAATCATCTTTGAGACTTCGCACCATCACTGAATTGGGAAGGAACTCAACCTTATGGCCATCTCTAAGGTGAGTGATTTGGTAAACTGATAGGAGATTAGAGCTTAGATTGGGAACATAGAGAACATCTTTGAATTCACCATCTTCCATTTCTACATGTCCTTTCCCTTCAACTTCCATCTTTGCATCATCTCCCATGAAGATGTGTGGTACCTTTGACTACTTCAATGAAGAAAAGTCTTGCTTTGAAGAACCCATGTGGTAAGAGGCACCTGAGTCAAGTATCCATTCTGAAGAAGAACTTGAGTTTTCCACAAGTGCTTGACCTTTACCCTTTGAAGAGTTAGGAGTAGAATCCTTGGAAGTACCTGGCACTTGTATCTTATTCTTCTTGAGTAGATTTTCTAACTCATCGATTCTTTTTGTCTTGCAATGATGCTCGTCATGATTTGGCTTTTTGTAGTATGCACAAAAGAGTTTGTCCTTCTTTTCATTACTTCCTTTCTTGTTTGAAGAAGAATGCCTTGTTGAGAGGAGTCATGTTGTGTCTCAGATTGTGTTTTCTACTTCCACTTCTTTTTCTTGTTGTTTCTTTTTCCCCCTTGACTTGATTTGGAATCATCACTAGCCACCAAGGCTTTGGTCTTAGAGGACTTGAGAAGTCCAAAATCCACGAAGTGAGATTGTTCAACAATCAACATGTCTGCAAATCCATCAAAGGAAGGTTTTTGGTAAGCAGATTCCATGGTCAACTTATGAGTATTAAAACTCAAAACAAAGTTGGCGTACTCAGAAGGTAGCTTCTTCAAGATGTGATGTATCAACCTATCATCCTTCATGGGATTTCCACAATCGTTTAGAAGTGCCCTATACTCATTGACTTTGATGATATAATCTTGAATTGTGTCATAATTTTTAGGATCCAAGAGAAGTAGATCTTCCTCAATCTGAAATCCCTTTTCTTCATCCACTTTACCATACAACTGTTCAAGTTTATCCCAAGCTTCCTTAGATTTTGAACAATTTTTAATGTGAAAGAGAAGATTGCTATGTACAAAACTCTTGATAACACCTAAAGCTTGTTGGTCATGAATTGTCCAATCAATGAGTTCTTTAGCATTAGTAGGTTTAGTGATTGTACCATCTACATAAAGACTATATCCTTTTTCCATTAATCTACTCCATGCAATATCTTTCCATGTAGAATAGTTGCGTGAAGTTAAAGGAGGACATTTAAAACCCATGATGCAGAAATGAAAGAGCACAAAATAGACACAAAAAAAATTGTACACACCCCCCCTTTTTCACTCAATGAAAAGACCCCCCCAAAAAAGATGCTTTTGGCACTTTATAAGTAGTGTGTTTACAATGAGCCACTTGTCAAAATGAAGTAAGTGGACTTTTTGATTTTTCTTTTACAACTACCTTATAAGGCTTAAATCTATCACTTAAGCACTGTAGCTCAGATTTACAACAATTCTAAAAAAGAATCAAGCTTTACAATGCCAAAGAAGGCCTAATTTTGAAAGTGAGAAATTTGTCCACACAACCCTAAAATCTGACTTCAGATCTAGAAAGTAGACAAAAAAATACGCACTTTCAAAAAAAATAGAACCTGAAAAAGTGAACAGATGTGCCCATACAGAGCTTCTGAAGTTGCAAAAGGCAAGATTATGCAGGTACAATCACCAAAAAAAGCAATTTTTGCAAAATCTGTGCACCAAAACTAGAAAACAACACCACCACTTGAAAATTCAGGAAATTCTACCTGATTTCAAAAAAAATTGCACTTGAATCAGAGTCCATATGACCAAGATACAATCTTGCAAAGTCAGGCTACCAAACTGAAAAGCAATTTGTAGAGGGGTCTCGAAAAAAAATTGGTAAGTTAAATTTGATGGTTAAATGGCCATCAAAGCAATTATAAAATGCCCTGGAATGACATCCAGATGGGCGTCAATTTTAGGATCATGAAATGATGATGTCAGCGAGAAAAATGTGGCCCCGCGCTGACATGGCAAGATGTGTTGGTACAGACTGTACGGATCCATACTGCATGGCCTGATGACATGGAAAATTGGTCAGTTTCCATGAGTGATGTGGCAATACCGGTGATGTGGCACTTGCGGTCGAATCTAATGGGGTGTTGCGCTGTCTGCTGACGGTATAAGACCTGTGGGTGGCTGGGACACCATGTGTCGCAAACAGAGTCATCCACATCGACGGCTGCTGTGTTCATGGATTTGATTATGCAGATGACTTGACTACCATGTGGCGCAGTCGCAGTGGCTGCAAACTGCAGATATCATTGCCAAAAACCTATCGGGGTTTAAATAGTCGATGCCAAAACTTGTATTGCCGTTGCCAGAGATCCAAAAAGTAGCAGTTGTTGCCGGTTATAATTTTCAGCGTGGGGACAATTAGTCCCACATTCACCGCGCTGGGGTTTTGCAATATTTTAAATACAAACTGCCGCAGATGGAATGTGAATCAACCACAGGTTTTCTTGCCGCCGGGGAATGAGTAAACGGCCGCCGATAGTGGGATTGCTACCGTGTTCGGCCGGTCGGCGATGATTAAGGGCTTGTCGGTTGGTGATTTGAATGGCTAGTCCCATTGTGGTTTTTAGAGATAATGCAAAATTTATAGAGCCCGCATATTAATAAAACAGACCCTACAAATAAACATAATACATCCACCACAACTATGCACTACGGGATCTAACAGCCCGTAATGCAAAATTTGTTTTCTCTGACAGACTGATTTAAAAAAATCCAAAATTTTTGCAAATAAAATTGACAAAAAATACAGGGAAAATATGACAGATCCGAAAATGAATTAACAAGATCTACAAGAGATCATACCCATACCGCAAATCGGGCCTCCGGGTTCTGATTTACAAAAAAAATTTGCCTCACGGTCGACTATAGGCCAAGGTAGGCGTGCTTTAGTCGATTTTCATCGGTTCAACATTTCAGACTCAATGGAGAGGTCAGATCTGATGTTGGACGCTCCCAATTTCTGCAGCACTCCAAATTCAGGCTGAGGTGATGAAGTAAACGAGAGGTCTCGAACGGTTTGTGAAGAGAAAGTCTCCAAGCTATGATACCATGTAAGAATTTGCCTAAGGGAAAAATTCACCCAAGACTAAGAACTCAAACACAAGCACAACTGTAGACCAAAAATGGAGAGAGTATGATCAGAATAACAATGTATTCAATACTTGATGCTTAGAGTACACTATGAGTGCCTGAATATAAAGGCTACAGGAGAGCTTCTAGAATGCATAGAAGTTAGCACCATGATGTGTCATACAACCAAGCACATTTCCACTTGATATGAATTATCCTCCATTAAGCACAGAAGTAAGTGCGGTGATGAGAGGATAAGCCTAGAAGGGTGGGACATGCAAAACAATGTTGTAGACACCATGTGCTCAAATAGAGGTGCATACTTCTGTGTTGTCAATATGACAACTCACAAGGTTGCACAAAATCCTAAGTGTCTCATAAATAAAATAATAAAATAATGCAATATAATTAAATAATGCATTAACCTAAGTAAACTTAAGTAAGTGTAAATAGTAAAGTACTAATTTACACCAACAGTTAGCCAAAAAGGAGGGGATAAAAAAGCTACACTTAGAAGGCGATTCCCTCATAGTGGTGTAGGAAATATCAAAATTGCAAATTAATGCATGACATCTCCAAATGGTAATTGATTTAATTTTGCAAGAATTGAGTAATTTTGACGATTATAAGATTACTCATACTAGGTGTGAAGGAAGCATAGAGGTAGACACTCTATCAAAATGGGCAACCTCCTTAAATGATGAATCAATGAAGTTAGAGTATTTAGATTTTAGGGTGGAATTGAATCACCCAAAACAATGATTACTTACTGAAGGAATCATTTATTGCAAATGACTCCCAAGGATGGAAAAGTCAGAAGAGGGAGTTGAAGGTAGATTTTATCTGTGTAAATGGTCCTTTTGGCTTGTGTTAGAAGTGCAAAATGTGTGGCAACAAAGGAGATTTAAAAAAAAAGAACTTTGGTGCATTAAATCAAAACAGAGTTGCATCTAATTAGAGCATGTGAAAGGCTCTTTTAATAAGAGTGGTGGGCATTTTATCAATGCAAAAATTTGAATTAAGAAAAGAGTGACTACAAATATTTACTGGAGCCAACTTTTACCTTCAAAATGAAGAAGTAGTAGAAGGCTTTGTTTGGGAAGGTGGTCGATAAATGTCTCAAACAAATGGTGAAATGCCCGTTAGCAAAGGTAATTCACGCAATGCAGGAAACCCTAGGTTCCCTCTTCTAAGAGGCAGACCATCGATGGAAGGTGCAGGTTGACATTGTTGTAATGCTGATGGCATGGGGTTTACAAGTTAATGACCACGAGAAAAATGTAGCTTGGGTAATGGAGACACTTTTTGAAAAGGCCTTAATTCCAGATATGGCATCACTCTTGGAATGGGCACACCCCAGGTGGGCTTTTGATTTCAGTGAAGGCTATGAAGACAAAGACGAAGGGAGGGAGAAAGAGATTTTCCCCTTTGTCAACTAGCCATGGTGCAAGTCAATAGAGAAGATTATATAAATGAGTGGCACCAAGCGTGGGAGGCTTGAAGGCTACAATTTGGCTTTACCATGAGCAACAGAGGAAGGCCATAGTTCCTACTGGTTTCCCAAAGAAAAAGTGGTTCGCAAGGAAAACTCACAGAGTTTTAAGTAGAATGGAGGACACTCAATTTTGTTGAAGATGGTTTGAACCCATTTTGTAGAAAGGGCGAAAGCCCTGGATGGTTTTTGCTGGCAACGTTGGAATGCAGTTTCCCAATCAATGCCATTATCTTTTGGAATGAGGGGGGCTTTGAAGTGGATGTCAAAGCAAGGGGGGATGAAAGGCTTTGAAGACTGCAAAATAATTTTGAGAATCAACATGCAATCAAAGAAAACATTTTTTGTTTTTCGTCTTTGTGGAAGTTTGTCTAGTTTGAGCATGCTGAGGTCATTAGGACCTAGGTAGAAGGTTTAGTGAATACATAGTTATTAGGTGTGTTTATGTAAGTTTATAAGTCAACTGAAGAGGCTTCTATGTATTGGCAGTATAGGAGGAATCAATATGTAGTTGATATGATGGTCCTTTAAGATAGAGGAATTTGGGCCTTTTAAAAAAAAAGTAAATCTTATTATATTAATAAAATATAAACTTATTACCGACCAAAAAAAAATTGTTATATTTTAACATTTAATAACTATAGACATTTATTTAATTAAATCTAACATTTAATAATAAAAACATTTATTAATTATAGAATTTAATAAAAAATGTTATTAAATAAAATTAATAAAAAAAAAAAAACACTTACCGTTTGTTTCTTTTTTTTAAAGCCCGTAGGCTAAATCGTTGCCTCAACAACTGTATTGATGCCACAACATAGTACTGCCTATGTAAATACCTACTGTCACCGCAACAAAGTCTGTTGTGCGGCAGCCAAAATGGTCATTGACATCATTCTCTTTGTCATGCGGGGGGGAATAAAAAGGTAAGGGGTGGGTGGGGGGTTGGTGGCCCTGCCCACCCATTTCATTATATATATATTTTTAAAAAATTATTGTTTTATAAAAACAAAACAAAACACCCCTTGAAATAATTCTTTTTGATATAAATTTTTTTTTATAAAATTGTGAAATTAGATCTGATAGGAAAAATCCCACTAACCATTTAGATTTTGCATCTTTAGAAATCAATTTCTCTTCCCAAACTCTACGTGATTAAAACATTCTATTTAATTAATAGAATGAGGGTTTCTAAATTCTTAAAACTCATATACAGATAATTTTGAAACGAAGAACAATGAAAATATATGAGAAGGGTTTCAATTTAATTAATTTGTTTAGAGACAAAATCAAGAATAGAGACCAGTAAATTACAACACAATGATATCAACCCAATCTTATAATTTTGAGAATGAATTTATCCAGACACAAAGAAGACAAGAAATTTAAGAATGGAAAACTAGTGCACAAATCAACCAAAAGATTCTACTTGAATCTGATGCTAATTTGACAACACACAGAGCACACAAGTATTTCCCTTTCTTTCTAAAAACCTCCTCCGAAATTGCTGCTCCAAAACTCAGTCCTTGAGAAATAAACTCTAAATTGTTAATAAAGAGTTTTCCTCAATTTAGGGCTTTGATTGTGCAATCATGCGAAAAGCCCTTTACCTTTACTATTTAATTATATTTTAATATTCATGCACAACCTTTTTGCCATTTAATTAAAATATCTTTATTAAATGATTTTCTTTCTCTCTTTAATTAATTCTCAAGATGTTTTTAATAAAAATATTTATCAAGCAATAATAATATTTAGCATTTATTTAAAATGAACTCTTACATATATTATTATTAAATTAAATAAATATTATTACGCCCAAAATTGGACTTTAACTAAATCTTTAAATTTAATTCTTTTATTTAATTAATTTCTCAATTAATTAAATATAATTAAATATCAAATTTTCCTTATAAAATTTATACTAAATTAAATCATTAATTATTCTTTTAATTTGATTTAATTATAGGAGAAAATAATCACAGACCCACAAGACTTGAAAAGAAAACTCATAATAAAGTACAGAAAACTAGATCAAACTCAAGGATTATAATCACAAATTTACGTCACTTGATGAATTCAGAAGGTAGACAACTCAGATTCTTTCCCTAATTTTTAGGATAAATGGTTTAAGGATAGGATTCAGACTTAAGAGTTATCTCCCCTCTCTTACCATTGCGATATTGTGATAGGGTACACTCATCCTGGAAATTCAAGGAAGTCGATACCCAGTACCTAAAATCTGCATAAAATCCATGCATGTACATACACATATATTCTAAACTAAATAGGCAATAGGAGAAAGTGGTGCATCGTGTAGATCCCGACTAGCAGGTGACTAAGATTCCCTCCCTTAGCCATATTAGAAACATCATACATAAAATAAAACATATAGGTACACATGTAAGTATGGGGTAAGTATCCATAGAAAACACGTATAAATAATCCATCTAACTAACATCATGAAATAACTGAAATCATTGTATACAATCATCATTGAAGCATAATCATGCATACATGAAATAACTAGTACCAAAGTAATCTCATCATATAATCAATTGTGTATGAAACAATATCCAACAATCTAAAACTCAAATACCACTAAACATCAAACATAATCATGAAGCTAGCCTAAAAGAGTTCGGCAATAATAACTAAAAATTAAACTAGAGGTAGGCACTACATCCACCCCCTAGATTCAGGCTTACTCCTGGAAGCCTATAAACAAGTAGGGGTATAAATCTTGTAAACCATATGCATCCTCCCATGTAGCTGATGACTCATCAGTAGGGTCCCATTGGACCCTTACCTGCTCTATGGTTCGACCCCTGAGAGTCAAATCTCACTACTGTAGAATGAGAATTGGCTCCAAAAGCCAATTGTCCATCCTCTACTAGTAACACAATACAATCAAGAATAAGTATCACATTAAGAATATACTATCTAAGTACAAAAACATGAAAAACATCATGAATAAGAGCTAAGTTGGGCGGTAATGCAAGACGGTAGGCAACTAGACCTATACTCTCAAGAATCTCAAATGGTCCCACAAAGCAAGGTGCTAGCTTCAAACCCTTTCCATAATGGATTGGAATCTTCTACAGATGCACTCTAAAGAAAACTTTCTCACGCACTGCAAACTGCTTATCCATCCTATGAGCATTGGCATACTTCTTCTGTCTATCCTATGTTGTAGACATGAGCTCACATATGCATACTACTTGTTGTTCCATATCTCTAAGCATCTCAAGACCCAACAAAATGTGATCCCCAAGACTATCCCAACTCAAAGGTGTATGACAAGGATGACCATACAAAGCCTAATATGGTGCCATCCCAATTTAAATGTGTTACCCATTATTATAAGCAAATTCTACTAGGTAAAGATAATCCTCCCAAAGAGTTTGTCTATCCATCACATACATCCTTAATATATCCTCTAGAACTTGATTCACTCTCTTGGTTTGAACATTTGTCTCTAGGTGATAAGTTGAGATGAAGTTCAACTACACTCCAAGATCATGCTGCAGTGATGTCCGAAATGCAGATGTGAATACAGGATCCCTATCCAAAATGATCTTTTGGGGAATACCATGCAATCTCATCATATCATGCATGAAAAGATTAGCTACTAAAGCTTCTATGTAGGATGACCTCATTAGTGAAAAGTGTGCCACCTTAGTCAACTGATCAATGGTGACCATGATGGCATCATGACGATGAGTAGTCAAAGGTAATCCTACAATGATAGAGATGATATCCCACTTCCATGAAGGAATGAGATTAGGTTGTAAAAACCTTGCTGGATGTTGGTTCTCTACCTTGACTCTCTAGCACTCAAGACACCTAGCCACAAAATTAGCAATATCATGCTTCATCCTTGTCCAAAAGTATAGATGTCACAAATTTGCATGCATCTTTTTGACATCTAGATGTGTTGAGTAAGGTGCACAACAAGCCTCTGATAGGATCAATGTATGAAGCTCATCTAGTAGTGGTATATAGATCCTTCCTAAATAGTGCAAAATACCATCTGACTCCAAAACATAACCTAAAAACTTGCCCTCCAATGGTCTTCCTAAATCTATCTCTATGCTCACCTCATGATACCTAGTATTTATACAAAGTGCTTGAAGTATACGACTGCTCAAATCTACAATAAAAGTCAAAGATAGTGTCACATGTCTCCTACAACTCAAAGTGTCATCTATCACATTCTCCTTTCCCTAAATATACTTCACCTTGAAGTCATACTCACAAAGGAACTCCATCCAATGCCTTTGCCTAGAATTTAGATTAGGTTGCATGAATATATACTGTAGACGATGATGATAGCTATGAAATTCAAATCGGTGTCCCAAAAAGAAGTGTCTCCATCTCACTAGGGCATGAACTACCACAACTAATTCAAGATCATGTGTAGGATAATTCAACTCGTGATCCTTGAGTTTGTGTGATTCATAAGAAATCACCCTCCCATCCTGCATGAATACTATTCCAATCCCCTCTACGGAAGCATATGTACACACCATGAAGTCACGTGTTGGATTAGGTATTGATAATATTGGTGCATTGGTCAAAATCTCCTTGAGCTTCTGAAATGCTTCCTTACATTTCTCCGTCCATATAAACTTATTTCCTTTCCTCTGAAGGAAAGTGATAGGATATGGTATTCTGGAAAAGTTTTGGATGAACCTACGATAATAACTGGCTAGACCCATGAAGCTACAAATTTCTAACATGGTAGTGGGTATAGGCCAATCTACCATTTCTTAGATCTTCATAGGGTCTATAGAGATACCATCACCTGATATGATATGACCTAAATATTGTATCTCTGATTGAAAGAAATCACACATCGCCGAGCTGGCATAAAGTTGATTATCTCTCAAGCACTACAAAACCAATCGTAGATGCTCCTCATGTTCCTTTTGGGATCTAGAATTTATCAAAATATCATCTAGGAACACAAGTACAAATCAATCAAGATAGGTATGAAACACTCCATTCATTAGACACATGAAAATTGATGGAGCATTCGTCAACCCAAATGGGACTACTGTGAACTCATAGTGCATATAGTGAGTTTGAAAGGTGGTCTTGAAAATGTCAGCATCCTAAATGTGAAGCTGATGCTATCTTGACTTTAGATTAATCTTGGAGAACATTGTGGCTCCCTTGATATGATCAAATAAATCATCAATCCTTTGTAAAAGATACTTGTTCTTTATCATCACCTTATTCAATTGTCTATAGTCAATACACAAGCGCAAAAAACCATCCTTCTTCTTCACAAAGAGTACTGCTACTCCCCATGTGGATATGCTTGGTCAAATACTACCCTTGAATAGAAGGTCCTCAAGCTCCAGAAATAGGCTCCACTCTTGGAATAAGATCAATGTAGAAATTGATATCCCTCTTTAGAGGCATACCTAGAATCTCACTAGGAAAGACATCCACATATTCCTATAAGATAGGATGGTCTAAAGTCTTCCCTGCAAGGTCTTCTTCCTCTAGTTTTCTCACCGTAATGGCAAATACTTGATATCTCTTATGAAAGCTCCACTTTAATTGCATAGCAGATATCATTTGTAGAGATATTGGTCTATGAATACCCACAATCTCTGAGTCCTTCCCTTGATTATATTTACACAAAATGGTCTTCAATCTGTAATCAATAGTAGCTCTATGAGAGCCAAGGAAATCCATACCTAAAACCACATCGTAAGAGCCAAGAGGATGACTTGAAGGTCTACTGACATAACAAACCCTCCTAGGTTTAGTTCACACTACAAAAATAAGGAATTTGTGGGAACCTTAGTGCTTGAGGCTAGTTCTACTTGCCAACCCAAACCTTACTTTACCGACTCTAGCTTACATCTAGCAACTATGGATGGTGAAATGAAAGAGTTTGTAGCACTTGAATCAAACAAGATGGAGAGAGGTGTACCTCAGATAGCTCTTGTAGTCTTAACTATAGTTCTTTAATAATCTACCTAACAGTGGTCCACTGCTACAAATACTCTGTGAGCTCTACTCGCATCTCCAATTGTAGGCTCAGATGTTGCTGGCCTAGAACTTGAATAGTGAGATGTATATTGTGGATAGTTAGTTGTAATGTGCCCAAACTATGTACAAGAATAACATCACATTCCTCTGCCAGATCCCCTCCTTGTTAGAGGTGCACTCGACTATTATTGGCTACCCCTAATAGCAAAAGACTAGTTGCTATGTGCAGGCTGAGTGTTCTAATTTTTCCTATTGCATTGAGAGTTATGGTAGTTCCTAGTGTTGGAAATGTCACCACCACTATGTGGTAGAGGGTATAATCCTTTTTGTAGTTGTTGTTGCTAAGGTTTTTGTTGGTTCTGATTTCCCTTAGGATAAGGGGGTTTCCTGTTCCCACCTGTGTTCTAGTTACCCTTGGATCTTGATGTTGTAGGTGCTCCCACAAAGCCACCATGTCCTACAGTAATACTTTTCTCTACAATTATGGATTAATGTACCGCATCTTTGAGGGTTTTAGGTCCAAATACCTTAACACCCCCAACTAGATGGTTATTCAAACCTCTGATAAAATGTTGTGCCAACTATGGCGAGCTATCATTGATCCCCACATAGGGCATGAGCAAATAGAATTTACACCCATGCTCTACTATAGTCATTGTGAACTGTCTCAGGTTATGGAATTCATCTGCTCTTTGTTGATGTCATTCCTCTAGTAGGAATTTCTCATGAAAGTTCTCTAGAAATAACTCCCATGTGATATTGTTCATGTCTATACCTAGCTTCTTCTCTTTGATAGTCCACCATGTGACTTCAAAGAGTTCTAGGTTGGTGATGAAAACCATCATTTTGATGTTATAGTCAAAGTCTTGTATAGAAAAAACCCTATCTAGAGCAATAAACCAATGCTCGGCCACATAACTTTAACCTAGCACGTTAAAAGCTTTGACCTTGGACCTTTGAGTTTACTTCATATAAGTAGTTATAATTGACCTCTATCTATCAATGTGATTTTCCTTCCAAGGTCTCCTAGACCCATGCCTTTCCCCATTCCCTGTATGGTGTGACTCCTAATGATTGGCACCCTAAGAAGGAGGTACACGATCCATGATGGTCCTCATCATCTATTGCTTCAACTTCCTCTGAATCTACCTGATCCTCCTTGTTATGTTCTTCCCTATTTTCCTTTTGAACAAGACTATCTAGAATAGGTTCATGCATACTAGCATCCCTGCCTCACCCTCAGCCTCTCCTACGACCCAAGCTACGACCTCTAACTATAGATCTCATCCTAAGATAATATCCAAGATAATGAGATGCTATAATAACCATAAAAACATACTATTGTAAAGCATATACAATAAGAACATGTTTTGAAGACAATACAAGATCAATTTTAGTTTTGCCTATTTCTAGGTTTAAGTATGTTTTAGTTTGAAGTTCAAGTATTTCAAGTTTGTAATAAATACATATCATACTTTAATTTTTGTTTTAATTCAACTAGTTATTAACTAGGGGCGTTCCAATATACCCAAAATTCCATATGTAGAAACTTAGACTCTGGTACCATGTAACGCTCCTCTAGGGAACCCAAAAGAAATTAACCTAAAGTTTCACTAAGTTTGCCAAACTTTTTTTTTTGAAAGATAATAACTTACCAACAATAGAAATAGAATAGCAGAAGCAATAACTTACACATAAACACATACCATAAAATAGATTATAATTCTTAAGGGTCCCATGATGTTGAATCACATTTAAGTTTAATTAATACTAAAACCAATATATAAAATATCCACATTAAAGAATACTACAAGTACAAGTCCATTTAAATAATATACAATTATCCTAAATGCCAATTGGCAATAATTGGAATGCACAATCATCAACTATATAGGTCATAGGGTATGAAAGGCTAAAACAATGTACATCATAAAATAGATTACATCATCTCTTAAGATCCATGAAATAAAATAAAATACAATAGGTATAACCATCCATCATAGTACACACGAATAGAATGAAAGGAAATGTAAAATAGGGAACTCCAACCATGACATTGAATTGACGAATCTCAATGGTAAAAGTAAAAGGCACTACCACCTAACCTCATGGTAACCTGAGAAGGGTCCACTCCCACCACACTGAGGAGATAGTCTCAAGTCCCAAATAGGATAACAATTCCAAAAGCCAAAATTAAAATCTAGGTCAAGGAAAACTTGAAAGCAATCTAACTCAAGGTACCAAGACACAAGTGACATCTAAACCCAGAGGCAACAATGACATGTAGGAAATCTACTATGTAAGTGGGAAAGAGTCATCACATGAGCCAACTCTAAGGTTACCCAGGTAGTCTTTTAATACTCTAGCCCCCTAGTGTCTCTATGCAGCATCAATATCCTCTCATACAGACAAGGCATACTAATGAAGCAAAGTCACAACCAATCATCCTCCATACTCCCATCCTAGCCCATAGTAGCATCCTCCATAGTCCCATCCTAGCCTATACCAAGCATCCTCCATACTCCCATCCCATTGATACCTGGTATGCTCATCCTGGCAATGCAGGCTTTAACTGATGGGATTAGAATGGCCCTTGAATGGAGAATCATAAAACTGAACATCTATGAGGACTCTCAACTTTTCATTAATCAAGTAAATAATGTTAACAAACTAAAGGTGAAAATCTTGTACCTTACAAGAAACTAATTGATGCCTTAAGAAACTATTTCACATTTGTAACATTCCAACAAATTCTTAGGGAAAGAAATAAGGTTTTAGATGCTATGGCCACTTTAGCATCCATTCTACAATTGCAAGAACATGAATCTCACTTTGAGTTCCTAGTGGAAGAATTATGACACCATACATATGACTCTACTGACAACCATGTAATCTGCATTTTTGTCAGTCATTACTCCTCTTACTATTCCACCATATCCTCCTACCTACATGATCAAATACTTCCTAAAAACCTCATGTGCAACCAAAAATGCCAACTCCTTCGCAATGCCTCACACTATACCCTTGTCTTTGGTGATTTGTATAAGAAGGGTCTAGATGGAATACTTCTTAGGTGTCTAGAGATAGAAGAGTTCAAAAAGGAATTAGTTAAAGTCCATGATGGTGTTTGTGTGGCACACTCTAATAGCCTTACACTCGCTCAAAAACTACTTAGGGTGGGTTAATATTGACCAACTATGCAGGCTGATACTATCAGATCTACTAAATCTTGCAAAAGGTGTTAGTTACACAACAACCTAATTCATGCTTCTGGGCATGAGCTTATCCCTTCAGTCACGTATTGGCCTTTTCAGCAATGGGCCTTTGATTTGGTGGGTAAAATTCATCCAAGATCATCTAGTGGACACAAGTTCATCATTACAGTGACTAAGTATTTCATGAAAAGGGTTGAAGTTGTTCCATTATCTACTATTATAGGAAATGATGTTACCTTGTTCATACTCAACCACATCATTTGTCACAATGGTATCCCATCCTCTATTGTCACTAACAATGGAGGATAGTTAAAAAATGAGGACCTCAAGAAACTCTACAAGAAATTCAAGATAATTGTTGGAAACTTACAATTGCAACAATTGTTTTTTTGTCATTGATGTTAAATCTATTGATAAGACATATTGCTACCTAATCTAAATGTCATATCTATTTGATTGATGAAGAGGATTTGAGAAATTTCTCATAACAATAACACCTAGATGAAAGATTGAGTTATGAAAAGGAAGCTACAAATGGACATTTGATTAGATAGACTTTGATGAAACAAAGTAATTGTTTATATCAAGAAAGAAAAGCTAAACTGAGCAATAAAATAAAAGGTTAAAGAATGTCAAGTGATGCTAGTGTTGAGCAAGCCACAATAAGTGTTGAGAAAATCTAATGTTGACCGAGCATCAGTATCAACCAAGCAAGATAGTGATGCCAAGCCAAAATTTTTACAGTGATTGAGTAATTCAATGATGAACAAGTGTTAGAATTTGGTGATTATTAAGTAATCGTATTGAGAAGATCATGATTCCCAACTGACTCAATTGAATTCTTGGGAGATATAAACTATGTTGAAAATAAGATTGATGCATTAGATCATTAAATTCAAGGTGAGGATTAGGTGAAGACCTAATAAATGAGTTATAGAGAAGTTTCTAGAGGATGATTAAGAAGATGGATAGATACAATGAATCATGTTGAACTTGATCATAAACCCTAAGATCTATGGTGATTGTGAAAAAAGGTAAAGAAAGAATGGCCTATCGAAAGAGGTAAACAACCAAACTTATAAACAAATAAAAAAGAGGCACACAAAGAAAGATGGATCAGAGTCACACAAGGATAAATACAAATGTGTGAAAGTCAATGCAAAGCTAAAGGAGATTGCTTTCACATATATTGTTGTTATTGATAAGTGAATATGAGCAAATGACTTGAGTTTTGTTGAGAGAATAAGATTGACTACTTGAAGGATTGATAAGAAAATCAAGAATAGAGATGACAATGGGAAGCTTATTAGTGAATTAACACATGGACCAAACAATGATCTGATCTTGTAAAGTGAGTTGAATTCATACTGATAAAAACCTATTGTTTTCTTTCTAATCATTGTAAGTAGTTTGTATTGAAATCCTTTTAATAGAGGTTGACCTAATAATCATTTGAAAGACTCAATCATCTGTGTAAATCCTTTAACAAGGTGACATTCTAAATGGAATGATCAAATTCCTCTAACAAAACCACTCCTAACAGGGTGATTAAATCCTCTAACTAGGTCACATTTAACAGTGTGTATTGTAAACCTTTAATAGGGTTGGCTCCTAATAGGGCTCACTTTGAAAGAGTGAAAAAGTGGTGACATGTTGTTGGTGGTTTTTCCTAAATTGGGCTTCCACGTAAAATCCTAGAGTAAAATGTGTGCTTAATGCTTCATATTTCTTACATTTGATAAAGTTTACATTCAATAAAGCATGTTATGTTTGAGACAATAATTTTGTTTATCAATGTATATAGTAGAGACTAAGCAACAATAGGATAAGTAGAACAGTGAATGTTTTATGTTTAATTGTTCAAATGGTACTTATGGACCTTGAATAACTGATTCACTCCCCTCCCCCCCCCCCCCCCAATTATTCTAAAAAATTCTATCAAAAACAAAATTGGACCTCTATATACCACCCTTAGGGGAACAACCAAACTAAGGCCTCCAAGAAGACATTGCTAAAGATTCTGCATAGAACAGTCCAAAAATCAGGTAGGGATTAACATCTACAAATCAATCCACCATAATGGTCTTACAGGACTACTATACACCATCCTACAAGGGCTACACCCTTCTCATTAGTATATGGTTTTGCATTTTTCCTTCCTCTAGAGGTTGAGATTCCCTCTTTGCAAGTCTCTATACATGGATTAATTACTGATGAAGACCATAGAGCTATGAGGATTCATGAGCTAGAAACCCTAGATGAGCACCGCAACGCTGCTTTTGATCACATAAAGGCTTATAAAAAAAAAGATGTCTACTAGCTACAACAAAAAGGTTAATCCTCATGAGTTCCAAGTGGGTGAACTTGTTCTTTGAGAGAACCCTAAGAATCAATAGAATATGGAATAGAAGGGAAAATTTGAGCCTAATTGGTTGGGTCCTTACATTGTTACAACAACATTCAGATCTGGGGCCTATCAACTTTCTATTCCTAAAGCCAAATAACTCATTGAGCTTATTGATATCTTACATCTAAAAAAGTTTGATGCTTAAGGCTCTCATGACTCAGCTATTTGTACATATTTTATGATCCTAACAAAATCCTTTAAAAAATCATATACTATGCTAAAAAAATTCTAAAAAATAGAAAATGTTCTTAAAAAAATGATCATCTTAGCGAAAAACCTAGCGATGGGTGCTTTAACGTATCACCAAATAAATTTAAAAAATAAACAAATTGTAAAAAGTCCTAAAAAAAATCTTTCAAGTGGTGAAAACCTGGAAACAGCCACTACTTAAGACCCTCACTAATGCAGGGAGGGATGAAGAACTAGGGCCAAAGGCATACCCAACTATGCAAACCACCTACACAAAGTCAACACAGTGGAAATAACACAAATTATAAACAACTCAAGAGATAGAGAAAGTAAAATGCCTTAATTCATATATTCATCCAAAGATCAATTACATACCCATTTGTAAGGCCTTTTGGGTTACGACCATATATCAATTTCATTTACAATCTTCAATGATCCAACTTCGCATTCTACACTTTCTCTCTCTAAGTTATCTCTCCTAAGATTCTAACTAATGTCACTTAAATACATGCATGGCCATAGGTTGGCCTATTGCAAATACAACAAAATAAATTCTCATATTAAATGCTAGGCTAAGCCACCAGTCAACTTACAACATACATCCAACACTAAATTAAATGCAAAGGTCAACCTTAATAGGGAACCGCACTCAAACAACTTAGCAAATGAAGTCTCCATGAAGTACTAACACTAGACATCCAAACAAACTTGATAACCAAATAACACTCAAAAACCACAAGAACTCGATAACCAAAGAACACTCAACAACCAAAGGCACTCAGTAACCAAAGAACACTCGAAAACAAAAGACACTTGGTAGCAAAGAACACATGGCAACCAAAGACACTCATCAACAATTGTGAACTTGACATCAACTAGGAATCTTGGTAATAACTAAGAACTCAACAATGCAAGACATTGCAACTCGGCAGAAACTAAGAAAACTGAAAAATATGTAGGATAGCAGTGAAACCCAGGATTCTCTTGCATTAGACAACTGGGGTAGAAATAAATGATTCTCCTAAATCATGCAAGTGTCACAACCTGAGTTGATTCCAACTTAGATTGAGAAATCCATGTAGCATCTTCAATAAGTCTATTTTTCCAGTTTACCAAATACTCATAGTAGTATTTTCCTCTCGTGCTCTTAGCAACTCTCTGCTCTAGTATTTTTTCAACTTCTTAAATCTTCTTCTTAGGTTAATCATCTGACACATCCACTTCATCTTCTAACTCATGAAATTTGTATAAATCTGCAACATTGAATATAGGAGATATACCCATGTCACCAAGTAACTCCACTTCATATGCATTATCACTATCAAACTTCTTCAAAATCTTACAAGGTCCAAACTTTTTCATCTTCAGCTTATTTTTGTTCCAATAGGAAATCTTCTTTTCTTTAAATGAACCATCACCTCATCACCAATGTCAAAAACATGATGTCTTCTAGACTTGTTAGCATTCTCTTTATACTTTTGATTACTTTGTTCCATTCTCAATTTTACTTCCTTATGCAAAGACTATATAAAATTAGCAAATTCTTCCCCTGCAACACTTCTCTTCTCTTCACTAGCAACATCCCTCAAATTTGATACTCCTCTTGGCTACATTCCTATAACAATCTCAAAAGGTGTTTTCCTTGTACTCCTATTTGTAGAATTACTATATGCAAACTCAGCTTGTGCCAACACTACTTCCCAATTGCTTGGCTATGTCCAACTAAACATCTTATCAAGTTATCCAAGCTTCCATTCATAACCTTTATCTATCAATCTATCTATGGATGGACTGTAGAACTAAATTGTAACTCAGTACCCATTTTCTTCCACAAAGTTTTTCAAAAATAACCAACAAAGTTTCTGTCTTTGTTAGAAATAATACATTTTGGAAATCCATGCAATGTTACAATCTCTTTGAAGAAAATTTCAGCAACATGCTCAACATCTGATGTCTTCTTACATGGTATGAAGTGAGCCATCTTAGAAAATCTATTCACAACAACAAATATAGAATCATACCCCTTCACTATTTTAGGAAATCCAAGAACAAAATCCATACTGATGTGACTCTAAGGTTTCTAATGAATAGTAATATGTGTATACAAACTAGTATTTTGAATTACTCCTTTTTCAACTTGACAAACTTCACAACTCCTTACAAATTTATAAACATCCTTATACATGTTTTGCAAATAATACTTATCCTTCGACAAACTCAATGTCTTATCAATTCTAATATGTCTAGCCAATCCACCACCATTCTTTTCCTTGATCAAATTAAATCTCATGGAACTTATAGGGATACACAACTAAATTCCTTTGAACAAAATACCTTCTTGAATGAAATATTCATGATTTGTTAGATTTTGTGCTTTGCACTCTCTCCACTTCTCAGAAAAATCAGGGTCAGTATCATACAACTCTTTCATGTTGATGCAGGAGCATCGAGCTTGGGTTTTGGTGGAATTATGATTTTCATGGTTAGGTATGTGTTGGAGACACATTGGAGAACCTTTCCTCATGATTGCATAAATATTGAATGGATTGAGTTGAAGTTTGAGCCATTTTACCTTGTTACTCGAACTGTGTACTAGTTTTTGGGTGTTCTTTACAAGCTATGTAACTAATTTTTTGCAATGAGTTAGAGGTTGTGAAGTTAAAGGATTAAAGAGGGCCTAGAGTACTATCTTTGGTTAAGGTATCTAGTCCTAATTCATTATAAGTTTGGAGATATGACAATTCTCCTGGAGTATCAATTTCTAGCAATTTGGGTGATGGGTTTCTGTACGTGACTTCTGAGATTAATCTGAAGATATCCTTAATGAATCAGCCTTAAAAAACTCAAGGGGTTGTAGAGTACCTAGAGTAATACCTTTACTTTTAAACATGTATTCTAATTTAATCAGAGCTAGGAGATATTGTGATTTTTCTTGAGTATCAATTTTTGGACATTTAATTTCTATTGGAGACCAACTTGTGGCTCTTCAAGTATTTAATGTTAGTTTTTGGCATTCTGGGCTAACTTTTTGCTTAGATTGGTATAAGTAGGGGTTGTGTTGAAGTCTTTTACTTATTATTCATCCATCTTGAATAAGAGGAGGTGGTAGAGGAGAGAATTTTGAGAAGAGCTAGTGGCTGCGGCTTGGGAAACAACACGATTGCTTGGTGGGTTTGCGAGTACCAATTGGATCTTCCTTTGAGGTTTCTACCAAAGTGTTGATCTGGACTAGCTAGTGTTTGGGATGGATCTTGAGGGATCTTGCAAAATTGTTATTGTAATTGATTATATTTGGCCGTAATTGGGAAGGCCTTACAACCCAACACATTGCATGTAACAATTATTTTATGAATAAATTATTTTAATTTGGTATCAGATCTTGCATTGATATTGTGTTTCCACTATGTGGTTATTTGTTGGGGATTCTCCACTACCTTGCATTGCATCAGGTGGTATCAAAGTGAATGTTGTTCTTGAGTGTGTACACCAAGCGCCGAAGTTGAGGCAGTTTGCACTAGGACTTTGGGAGGACATGCAGATTGATCAATGGATGTGAAGATGGAAGACTAATCTTGTTGAGGCATGATCATAGAGAGTTTGTAGATTATAGATTCATGGTCCTAGACTTTTGATGTGATTCCTGATTGTTTGTGCAAGGTGGAAGGTTATAGTCTAACTTGCAAACAATTTGGGTTTATCACAAGGAGCGTGGGATAGATTTGTTGCAAAGGGTTTACAAGGATCTTGGGAGATGGATCTGAGAGGATTGGACACTAAGATGATTGCAAATCTCTATGATGTGATAGAAAGGAGGTTTTTGAAGATTTCTACTTGGGTTGAAGCTAGTTTGGCTGATCAAGATAAGAAGGAGGTTGCTTAGTTTGAAACCAATTTGAAATATTGAGATAAGGACAAGATAAGGAAGGCATTCTGTAGATGTTTGTGGAGCTAGAGTATATCGACCCATAAGAGAGTTTTTGGCTAGTTAAGAGACTTGTTCATGAGAGAAGATGGCATAGCAAGGTTGAGGTGAAGAGGTTGGTTTTGCTAATCAATTTGTGGAGTTTGATACAGAACCTGCAGAGCAACTTGAGGTTGTTGCCAAGGATATTCCTAACCTTGTTGATGTTGGGACAGAGGTTGGTTTTCATGATCAGTTGGCTCAGTTTGACATGGAAATTATAGAGCACTTGGTCATGGATGATCTAGTTGTTGTTGGTGGTGACTTATATGTTGCAGAGTATCTTGTTGTGAGTAATGAGATTACTGGTGTTGTGATTTTGGCATGTGTTTATGAAGATCTACATATTGTTGTTGATTTGGAGTTTGTTGTTGCTAGTGTGGATGAGGATTTGCTAATGAGGCATTATGTTTAGTTTGTTCTTGGGTGTGGGCATGCTGATTGGGTTGCTAATATGTGTTTGATTCTGATATTTAGTGGATGCAGCATAGATGGTTGATTTTCAAATTTGTTCTATTGACTTTGATGAAGTGGAAGCCTTTGGTAAAGATGAAGTTGGTTACAGACTTTTCTTTGGGCATCAAAGTATGGGACATACTTTTCTATTTAACTGGGGAGTCTGATGCAGGAGCATCAAGCTTGGATTTTGGTGGAGTTATGATTTTTATGGTTAGGGATGTTCTGGAGACACATTGGAGAACCTTTCCTCATGATTTTATAAAGATTCGATGGATTGAGTTGAAGTTTGAGCCATTTTATCTTGTTGTTGGAATTGTGTTTTCTGGTTTTTGGGTGCCAATTGCGAGCCATGTAACTAATTTTTTCAAATCAGTTAGAGGATGAAAAAGTTTAGGGACTAAAGAGGGCCTAGAGTATTATCTCCAGTTAATGTTTCTAGTCCTATTTCATTATAATTTGGGAGATATGGCAATTCTCTTGGAGTATCAATTTCTGGCAGTTTATGTGACGAGATTCTATGTGTGACTTCTGAGATTAATCCAAAGATATCATTAATGAATCAGCCTTAGTGAACTTAAGGGACTATAGAGGACCTAAATCAATACCTTTAGTTTGAATCATGAGTTCTAATTCAATCGAAGCTAGGAGATATCATGATTTTTCTCAGGTATCAATTTTTGGATATTTAATTTCTCTTGGAGGCCAACTTGTGGCTCTTCAAGTATTTAATGTTAGTTTTTGGCATTCTGGGCTGACTTGTGGCTTAGATTGGTATAAGTAGGGGTTGTGGTGAATTCTTTTGATTATTTTTCATCCATCTTGGATAAGAGGAGGTGGTAGAGGAGTGAATTTTGAGAAGAGATAATGGTTGCATCTTCGGAAATAAGAAGATTTCTTGGTGGGCTTGCGAGTACTAGTTGAATCTTCCTTGGAGGTTTCTACCAAAGTGTGGATCTGGACTAGCTAGTGTTTAGGTTGGATCTTGAGGGATCTTGTAGAACCTATTATTGTAATTTCTTGTATTTGGCTGTAACCGGAAAGGCCTTACAACCCAACACATTGCGTGTAACAGTTATTTTATGAATAAATTATTGTAATTTGTGTAGACACTTAAAATTGTCCTAAACACTATATTAATTTATTTAATATTTCCCTTAACATTATAATTAATTATTTACAAATTAATTATATTGGTCATATTCTTCTACTTATTTAATTAAATAGGTTCACTTTTCCTAATGTATTTAAATTTAATTTAAATACTTCCATCCCTAATGTGTTAAATTTATTTAATGCACGATCCTCCATAAATCCCCTTTTAAATAAATTTTATTTATTTAATTCCCTCCATTCCATTAAATTCTCTAAACCTATGATTAAATTAAATCCTATTTAATTTAGTCTTAAGCCTATCCTAAAAACGTAGTCTACACCATCACTTCGATCCTTCTAAGCCTACCCACTTCTTAATCCCACTTTTTTATTCTAAATACCTTGCTAAATATCTTTTGATTCCTAAGTGTGTGCTCACACATGTGTGAGGAACCATGATACTTCTCACACCTCTCATACCTTCCACACTTCTTACACCTTTGTCCCCCACTTCTTCCTTCAAGTTTGCTCACACATGTGTGAGCAAACTTTGAATGTTGACCCTTGTATGACTTGTCTCCATGTCTCCCTTGTGGCACCTATGTGGATGCCACATGGATGCCACCTCCCCAAGGCCTCTCTCAAGCCTATAAATAGAACCCTCATCTCAAGCATTTACCATCTCCCTCATTTGCATTGTTATCATGCTAGATTATTGTTACAGCTCTTTAGTGATTTTTAGAATTGCATTGTTACTAACCTTTGGTAGTTGCTAGATTTCAATTTCCTTTGCACTATTAGCTTAGTTTGTTTCTTACATCCACACTCATATCATTTGAATGCTCTCAAGCATGGTTGATTCCATAGCCCTTGTTTGAAGCATTCTCCACTCATTTAGCATAGTATCATTCTCACATTGCATTTCATATCAAGGGATTCACATAGTTGTGTTTTGGGAGAGCACACCACATTCTTCCAATCTAAAACACACCAACAGAGCCTCTCATGGGTTCCTTTGTTGAGCTACTTTGAGGTTGCATGAGGACTTTGCTTTTTGGTTGCATTAAGTTGTAAAACTCAAGCATAGTATTAGTTGTGTTTTATTTTATTTTGAATATTTGATATACCCATACAACTAACATGTGCTTTTTTACTCTTGCTCCCAATTGGTTAGGTTTTCTTGCATACATTTTGGCATGCTCGGTGGGACCCACATCCCTATTTTCCTTTCAAAAATCCATCCAAAAATTGTAACTCGTTGCCAAAACCTGTGCATTATCATCTGTGCTACAGGTAGTGTCATCTATGAACTATCATTTCTGTAGATTAGCATCTGCATAGGTCTATGCAGATTGATGTCTCTACCTTACTACTTTAAACCACCTATTCTGCATTAAAACCTAGTTTTGGTGTTTGCACCATTTCCTCTATCGTCTAAGTGGTGGGCAGATTTAAAACTTCCTATAAAACCTGATTGTCATCTACGTTGTATACCTTGTCATCTCTGTTGTGGGTAGATTTCAAACTCACTATAAAACCAAATCATCATTTGCATTGTATACCTTGTCATTTGCGATCCCTAGTTCTGTTGTCTACATTGTGTGCTAAATTTTTTTCTCATCTTCAAGTTTTAGCATCTCTAAACTTGATCTATCATCTATGTCTGACAAAATTACCACCGGACTGCAAACCATACACCCTTTCCTTCTGTCGTTTGTGAGATTTAGCATCTGCAAGTTTTAGCGTTTACAAATTTTAGCATCTGTGAAGTCTGTCATCTATGTGTTTCAGCATCTGCATTGTTCTGTCGTCTGCGCCTGTCATTCATCATCTGCAATTTTTGGAAAATTTATTAAATTTTAAACACTTAATTCACTAATTGGTTGTTTGGCAGGAATTTCTAACAAGTTTGCATTGCAACAAATAGGCCTTGGAAAATCTAAAAACTTATAGTGATTTTTATCACTTGGAAAATTTGTAGTGATTTTTATCACTTGTAGGATTAAAGGGTTAATGAACTTGTATGCAATAACCATTTGTCTTTGAATGTGTGTTGCAATTTAGTATCTAAAATCAAAACACACTCTTGATTGCTTTAAGGTGAAAAAACTACATCCAATCTTTAATGCCTTAAGGGAAATTTACTTACATTTCATTGGAATGTATGTTTAGATAGCAGACACACTCTTGAATGCCATTAAAGAATGAACAAGATTTTCATTGGAATACATGTTTAGGATAGTCAAACTCAATCTTGAATGCCTTAAGGAAATTGACATGCTTTCATTGGAATGAATGTTTAGGATAGAAACACACTCTTGAATGCCTAAGGTTAATAAAGATTGCTATGAAACATTTGAATTTGATGCTTAAAAAAAACACTCACTCAATCTTGAATGCATAAAGGAAATAACTCTTTTCTTATCAAACTTCTTATGTTGACAATGCTCAATTTTCTTATATTAGCAAACTCTCAAATTTTATTATGTTGATGACATTGTTAAGTTGGAAAAAATATTGTATGCTTAAACACGAGTGTCTTCAAGAGTAGATTACAAAACCTAAAGCTCCATTGGGAAAGAACAAGTGTCTTTTAATCCCAAGGCTACTTAAGTATTCTCTCCTCTCACACCTTCGGGTGATCTTGAGTGCACAAGAAATAAGTGGTCTTGTTTTACACTTTTTAGGAGGCCTGCTTGGGGATTTCATCATCCCTTGGGATGACCTCTACTCTAGTGTTCTGGCGGAGTATAAATATTAGGAGGTGAATCGAAAGACACCTCTCTTGGAAGTAAAATCTTGTCACTCTTGGCTTAAGCCCCAAAGAACTTTATACCTTTGGGAGGTGAAGGCGAAGATTTGGGTTACCATCTCCCCCTGCTATGTGGCATTATTTTCTTTCATCTATAGATTTGGGCCTCACATACCTTGTGTATGTTGAGGACACCCTCTAGATAATCCTTGTACATCCTAGTAGCAACCCAGCCTTATTAGGATTGTTGATGTGTTCTGAATGCTTGATTGTTTAAACATCCAAAACCAAAATCTAACATCAAACAAGTTCTAAAAATGAGTGAAATTGTGAGCTAAACTTTCAGTGAGTGAAACAGTGGTAAGTGGGTCCTCTTGACTCATGATTATTTTCAAGGATTTCTATATTTGGTACAACATTTGGAATTGGTTGAGTCTAGTTATAGTTTGTGTTTGAAACTAGGTTTTGTTGTGTTCCTGCCATGACCGACAAAGTCAAACCTAAGAAGGTGAAATTATCCAAACCATTTGCCTATAAGGAAAAACCTACCACACGGTGATAAATAATTTCGATATGCTATCAAAGACATCCAGAAAGAAGAGGCTAAATAAGATCGTTATGATAGAATTGAGTACAATGCTAAACTTTGAAATTGGTCTACCTTCCCTTGAGTGAACCCAAGGTTTTTGTTCCCAATAAGTGAGGATTGAGTTAACCACATAACTGACCATCACACCTTTATTTTCCACATCAACCCCATTTCCCAAACTCTTAGTCTTCCATTTGCAAAATTTCCTTTAGAGAGCTTGATGATTTGAACTTGAAAACTTTGGCATGCGAACACCTTTCGAGATCACAACACTAGACCTTTATCCATAATCAAACATATATCACTTATTTGGGATCACAAGTCCATCTCCAAATAGTGGGTAATCAATTTGGTGTCCTATCTTGCCTAAAGATCACTTGACCATCTTTGGTAGGTGAAAGATACTTTTAGCCTATAATCACACTTTGTTTGCTAAATCAAGGTCTTTTGTTTACATTTAGGTTGTTGGCCCCTTTTATCACATAAGCTTTAGTAGCTCTCCCTCACATCCTTTGTTTTTCTTCCATAATCTTCTACCCATTGGTTTGGTCACTATTGTATGGTACATACACGATCCAACAGATTCACATTTAATCCCATGTCTTGTTTGTTAGAATCATTAAGGCAAAAAGAGATGGAGAATCCTTTTCCTCCACAAATAACCTCATTGGGGGGTACATTTCCCTCTAGTTTGAACTTTGGCATGCCTAGCTTAACATCCACACAAGAACCAGAAGATCCTTTATGCAAAACAACTTTGAGAAGTAATGATGAAGAAGTATACCAAGAGGAAGACCCTATTGACAACAACAATATCCCTAATGATGTCCAAACATTCCTTGCAGATCCATACAATGTGGAAATGATGGAAAATTCTATTAGGGCAAACAAGACTAAGATCTTCCTAAACTTGGTTAAAGATGGTGTTAATGTCCCTACGAGTTTTGATGAGAGCACCTTGTTTAGACAGATTACAAAGGATGGTGCTCCCGTATTGTCAACTTCAAACACAAACCACACATCTGGCAAAGGAAAAGAACCCACAATGACAACTAGTGCTATATCCACATCAAGTGGCACCACACAACCGGCATTCCAATTAAGTGTGGAACACATCCAACAAATCATTAGTGCTATGCCCAACACTACTAATGTTAGTCTTTCACAGTCAACCATGACAGGTCCAACTATAGGATTCTTAAACATTAGGCAAGTGTCTACTCAACAGATGGCAATTCCAACACAACCAATATATTCCTCTTATTTGCAAGTGCCAACAAGCATGGTGAAAACATTTGTGCCAATTCCAATGACTGCATATCAATACATTGGCCAAAGTGGAGCACTTCCACCACCTCACAATACATTTGGGACTCCTTACAACTTGGGAGGTGTGTTTGCAAATTCTCAACAATCACAAATGCAACCAAACCAAGATTTAGCCCAGCAGTTGCATGAACTTCAAAACTTGGTACATACCATGAACAATAAAGGGGTGAAAGATTTCTCTTTTGAGGAAGTTTGTCCCTTTCCATTTGATAGATCCATTAATATGATACCATTCTCACCAAACTTTGAGATTTCTAAATTTGACAAGTACATGGGAGAAACATGTCCTATCACACACCTCAAGGAATTCTCTATTTTGTGTCAAGAAGTAGCCTATAGTGAGGATTATCTTAAGAGGTTCTTCACATGAAGTCTTGGAGGCCCCGCACTAGAGTGGCTAATGAACTTATCCAAAGGTTCCATTACCTCTTTCAATGATTTAACAGGGAAGTTTGTAGCACAATACTCTTACAACATTGAACACCATGCTTCATTAAGTGATTTGTGCAACACAAAACAATGAAATAGTGAAGAATTTGCCAACTTTCTACAATGGTGGAGGCATCTTGCTAATTGCATGCCCTAAAAAATTGAGGATTCTCACCTTGTGGATATATTTATCAAAAAATTGATACCATAAATGTCTTTCCACATGAAGATGGCTAGTCCTGAAGACTTTGCAACACTAGTCAAGAGAGGAAAAAACATTGAAAATGGACTTTTAGACAAAGGTGTCATTAAACATTATAGCTCATCATCCTAAAATAATGACATAAACAACAATAGAAAACCCAAATTCTGGCCCAAAAACAAAGGTGTCACACACGATGGCCTTCAAGAAAAGAACAAAAACTATCATAACTGAAACAAGAACAATTCAAACCATGATGATCAAAATCAAAAAAATCAACAATCTCGCAATCAAACACTTTTTTTTTCCTCCCAACATCAATTACAACCGTGACTATGATTACAATAGGAAGTTCACTAACTTTCGTGAACCCTTGGATACCATATTCCAAAAACTAGTGGATCACAACTTGATGGTGTCTCCCAACACACGAACCTTTGATGAGAATCAACCCAAATCAAAATGGTATAGGGAAAATGAATATTGCAAATATCATTGTATCAAAGGACATGACACAAACAACTGTATAAAACTCAAAGTCTTCATTCAAAATCTTGTCAATGTGGAGAAATTGAGGTAGAAGGAGGACCATCCTCTAAAAATGCTAAACTGAAGATATTTCAAAAGCCATTTCTTGACCACAACAATGACAATAACAACAATGGAAACAACAATACAAACAATGCAAATTGAGCCTCCATATCAAATTCATTACACTATGACTGTTTGACTAACCACATATCAGGGTTGGACTCCTTGTGTGGTAAAATAGAAACCAATGATATATGTGGTTTTGACTCCATGTGTGGCTACATTGAAGAGGTAGACACTGATGTGAATACCCTTGTCCTACAAGCAACAAATTGTGATGCAACCACTCGACAAGGAAGAATTACTTTGCAAGCCACCACTCCCAACACCACTAATCCATTAGTTCCACATGTGCCTACTATGCCATCCACCTCACAAAGGCTCACTTCTAGCTATGATGTGTTGTCCTAGTTAGGTAAGACTCCTGCACAAATATCCATTCTAGAGCTCCTCGCCACATCACCTATCCATAAAGAGATTTTGGAGATTGCTCTTTTAGAGTCTCATGTTCTTGAAAACATTAATGCCTCCCAATTCACCACCATGATTGGAAACCTTGCCGCACAACAACACCTTGTCTTCATAGACAAAGATTTCCAAGGTCTTGATCCGCACCACAATTTTTCGCTCCACATTGAAGTCCTTGTACAATGACATAAGATAAAAAGAGACCTTATAGATAATGGATCTATTTTGAACCTTTGTACATTGAAGATGATTCATTTCTTGGGACTTCTAGAGGACCTCCTAGATGTCAATAAAAGGATTATAATCAAAGCATATGATGAAAGAGAAAGAGAATCAAAAGGAGTTATCATGTTACCACTAAAGGTTGGGCCAATTGTTATAAATACTAAATGCCATGTCCTAGACTTGGACCTACCATATAACATTTTTCTTGGCTGACCATGGATACACACACTCAAAGTGGTACCATCTACATATCATCAAAGCTTGAAATTTCCTCACCAAGGAAGAGAGGTCATGATTCTAGGCGATCCTACACCATTTTCCTTTTGTAAAAGATTGGAAGGTGCATGAGCAATTTTTTGTCCAATCAGTGAGTTTGCTAAGGTTATACCTAAACCTCTCACCATAACGAAATCACCTTCCACAACAGTGCTAGACTTATCCAATAATGATTCCAATTCCCACAAAGGAAAATAAAAGGTAGAATATATTAAGGTCAATACTATAGGGAAGAAGGTTACTTTTGTTGATCTAGGAATGGGAGAGTATAAGTTTGAAAATGTCTTACGTGTTGGACAACTACCACTCTCCCCCCGTTCCTTTGGAAAACCTTCACAACTACCACCTCCTGCCAATAAGGATAGCATGCATGTTAACAAAACAACATTTGAACATTAGGGTTCACTTAGTGATGAACATATGGAATCTAATATTCTAGATTGGCTATATTTTGATGGAAACAATGAACCTATGGAATTCACCAAAGATAAATATGTTAAGGCCCCTCCCATCATAAAAAAATGGGATATCATGGTACTGGCCTTGGACTAAAAGAAGATGGAATCAGACAACCCCTTGAGGCTAATAGCTATCCTAAAGGACGTGGTTTGGGCTCCATCAAACCCAAGGTGACCTTTGCTGACAACTATTGTATGGTTGAACCTGATTCTGAGACTGAAGAGGAGGAATTCTTTGAAGTACCCTCCCAATACATTGAGGATGACCTTGATTACCATGTATGTGCCATTACCATAGCCAACCTTTTATCCACTGACCTACCTCTCACCAACCCTGACATGATAGACTAGGACCTTCAGTACACACCACTAGCTCTCGATATTTGTAACTCTGACGAAGCAGTAATGGAACTTTTTTGCCTTAAGAATCTCCAAGAATATGAACATGAGATCCAATGCAATGAAGAAGCCTACTTTGTTAGCCAAGTCAACTCTCTTAGTCGCAAAAGTGAAAATAAAAATAGAAAAATAGAAGAAACATCCTCTAGTGAAAACTCTTTTAGAGCACTTTTGGATGAAGAAAAAGATAAAATAAAGGATGTATCTTCTGGTGAAAACCTCATAGAGGTGCCAAAAGAGGGAGATGTTGACTTTCCATTTAGATCTTTACCACTAGAAAAGTCATCTATCTTGAATGAGGACACAATTCCAGTCAATTTGGGTACAAAGGATAATCCACAAATCACCTACATTGCAGCTACCTTAATTCCTGAAGAACAAAAGGCAATGATTGAATTCTTGAAAAAGGGTAAAATCAATTTTGCATGGACATACAAAGGCATGCCTGGTTTAGACATAGATTTGCTTGTGCATCACTTAACAGTAGATCCCAAGATTAAACCAGTAAAGAAAAACTTGTGCAAAATGCATCCTAAGGTAGCAAGATTAAGATGTCTTATAGAAGAGAGATCAAGTTGAATTGAGACAACTTTCTAGCATGACAATGACTTATGAGATTACATTTGGCAACTATTAGTGATTTAGGTTGTAAGTATCTTGATACTAAATACAAGATTTCCACTAAAATATTATCAATTGAAGACATTGCTAAAAAGAAAAATCATAACTTCATGATTGATATTGCATTTGCTCTTAGTTATGCTAAATTTGATGAAGTAAAAGACTGCACTATAGCTCATGCAATGTGGATCAAACTAAATTTACATTTATGGAGGAGATGAAAATATAAGAAGAGCTAAAGAAGAAAGTCATAGAGGTTAATTTGATCAGATGAAAATGTTGCAAAATATGTGGAAAGAATCAAAACAAATGTGAGTGCAATTCTGATAGCATCCCTTAAAGTCCTAGGTTCTTTATCTCTAAGCTGATATGCAATTCTACCTACCATCAAAAGAATTCAAATAAGTAATCAAATAGATCTTTTCATCAACTCGCATGGTTTGCATGAGTTTATACATTCTCTTTTGGAATATATTATTAAATTCAGTGATAGATTCATTAGGTAACCTCTTAATATTACTGAATTCACTTAGGATATAACTATGATTCTGCTTATCACCATATTGCTCTTTGAAATAGTATTCAATATCCTTCCAATCAACAATAGATAATTTAGGGAGTCTTTTGAACCATTCTCTAGCATCTTCAGTTTAGTCAAGGTAGAATTGCAGAAAATGTTAGAGGCAAAGTTTATTTGCCCTATTGATTATCCTAAGTGGGTTTCCAACATTGTTCCTGAAGGAAAAGCATCTGGGGGCATCTATGTCTATTCAGATTTTTGAGATTTAAATCTCGCATGTCCTAAGGATGATTTTCCACTTCCTAACATAGACATCATAGTGGATTTGATTGTCAGACATGAGATGTTGTCTTTAATGGATGGTTTCCCCAGTTTCAACCAAATCAAAATTGTAGAAGGTCAACATAAAATAGCATTTACCACCCCATGGGGGACCTTTTGTTATCAAGTCATGCCTTTTGGCTTGAAGAATGTCGGTGCCACTTATCAACACACAATGACTACAATATGCCATGATCTTCTACATGTCATAATGGAGGACTATGTTGATGAAATCCTAGGAAAATCAAAGACACGCGACTCCCACATTGATGTGCTCACCACCATTTTTGAAAGATTGGAGGAATATAAAGTGCACCTAAATGCAAAGAAATGTGTTTTTGGGGTCAAATCAGGCAAGTTATTAGGCTACATTGTGTCAAGATGAGGTATTGAGGTAGATCCCACTAAAGTAAAAGCCATCATGGAAATGCCTCCACCTACCACATTACAACAACTCTGTAGTTTTCAGGGAAAATTACAATCCATCAAACAGTTTGTGTCCCAGATGGTAGATAAGGTCCATCCACTTCAACGTTTTCTTCACAAAAGCAATAAGTTTCAATGGGATTGTCTATGTCAGAAATCATTTAAACAAATTAAGGCATACTTGGCTAATCCTCTAGTTCTAGTCCCTCCAAATGCAAGACGACCTTTGATTCTACACATTTCAGCCACTTCAGTTGCCTTAGGTGCCCTTTTGGCACAACTAGATGTAATTGGTAATGAGCAAGCTATATACTATCTCAGTTGAACACTAGTTGGTTATGAGTTGAATTACACTGCTATTGAGTGAGCTTGTTTAGAAATAGTCTTTTACACACAAAAACTACACCATTATATGCTTAATCATACTACACATCTCATTGCCAAGATAGATCCACTCAAATATTTTCTATCAAAAGCCTCCCTCACTAGTCGAGCTACAAAATGGGTCTTGATTTTAAGTGAATTCAACATTGTCTATAAGGATCACAAGGCCATTAAAGGACAAGTAATTGCAGACCAACTTGTTGAAGCTCCTCTTCTAGGTGACCATCCCATAGTAGCAGATTTTCTAGATGACACAATTATGACTGTTACCTCTAGTACACAATGGAAGCTATTCTTTGATTTTTCCTTCACACAAAAAGGTTCAGGGGCAGGAATTTTGTTTGTTAAACTGTAAGGAGACCTCATTCCTAAGTCTTATAAATATCATTCCTTTGAACAAACAATATAGCTAAGTATGAAGGATTATTTACAAGGCTGCATCAAGCTATCAGATGGAATATCAAAAACCTTCTTGTCTTTGGAGACTCGCAATTGGTCATTAAACAAGTCACAGATGAATACCACACAAAGGATGAAAAGTTGTTGCCATATCATAGGATAGTTGAGGATCTTAAACAACACTTCATAGAGGTAGTCTTTTAGTAGATACCAAGGGCTAATAACAAAGTAGCAGATGCTATGGCTACCATTGCCTCCATGATTGCCATGCCTGAATATAGTCCTAAATGTGAGTTTCTTGTTGAGAATCTTCTCATTCTTGCCTATGAGAAAAATGATTCAGAGTTGGTATGTGAGATTTTCAATCCTTAGTCTCCATGGTACATCGACATTTTTGCCTATCTACATTACAAAACCATTCCCATAGCCCTCACCCTGAATCAAAGCAAAACCTTCATCCGTCGCACTGCTCGATATACTATCCTAGGTGATACACTTTTCCAAAAACACTTCGATGGAACCCTCCTTCGTTGTCTCAATTTAGAAAAAGCTAGAACATTGTTAGAAGAGGTCCACCAAGGAATTTGTGGTGCCCATTCCAGTGGCCTTACATTAGCAAAAAAGATCCTCAAAATGGGTTACTATTGGCCTACTACGGAAGCAGATGCTTATCATTTTGTGAAGAGGTTGTTCCTTGTCAGCAACATGGTAATTTGGTACACGTCCCCACCCAAGACCTCAAACCCACCATTACCCCATGGCCCTTTTCCTACTGGGGATTCAATCTTGTTGGTCAAGTATACCCAAATTCCATAAATGGCCACAAGTATATTATTGCCACCACTGAGTACTTCACAAAGTGGGTTGAGGCTATCCAATTTACCTACACCATCGGAAAATAGATCTCAAAGTTCATCTTGAACTACATTATCTATCATTTTGGTATACTTCAAGACATCATGATTGATAATGGAATACCATTCAAAAATTAGGAAGTTGCCACATTGTGTAGGAAATTTGAAATCACCCAGCATTTTTCCACCAAATACTACCCCCAAGGCAATGGCCAAGCTGAAGCTACTAATAAAACCATTTTGAAAATCCTAAAGAAAACTGTTGATGCACAGTTGGACATGACTGGCACCTCAAAATTACTCCCGCCCTTTGGCCTACCATACCTCCATCCATACCCCCACAGGAGCCACTCCATTTCCCCTTGTTTATTGTTTTGAAGTTGTCTTACCCATCAAAATTGAGCTCCCTTCCCTTAGAATCTCTCTCAAGAATATGATGTCAAAAGAAGAATACTAAGTTTCTCACTTGCAAGAGCTGTAACTCCTCGACAAGAGATGCCTCAATGCCCTAAACCACCTCTACATGTATCAAAATTGTCGTAAGCTTTAGTATCACAAAAAAGTCAAGCCATGGGAATTTGAAGTGGGTAACTTAGTTTTGTAGCATAACATGAGGAATCTCCAAAACTGTGAAAAAAAGGGAAAATTTGAAGTTAGTTGGCTTGGTCCATTTATCATTACAACCAAATATGTTTTTGGGGCATATCAGATTGCCACTCCAGATGGAGATCCACTCCTTGAGCCTATAAATATCCAACATCTCAAGTGGTTCTATGCTTGAGTCTTGCAGTTCCTATATAGTGTTGTTATAGTCCCACAAAAATCCAAAAAAAATTAAAAAAATTAAAAAAACTCCAAAAAAATTCATAAAATGTTCTTGAAAAAAAGACTAAAAAGAAGAAAAAGTTTCTAAAAAAAGCATTTTGGTCAATTATATATAAGGCTCATCTCACTTCACCCCATTCCACCATTTCATCTCCCTGTTTGTGCAAAAGTCCTACCTAACTTAAACTCTTCATGCATCTAATAAAAAGACCTCTTATCTATGAGGCTTCATTACACTCCCATTTTTCAAAATACCTCTAGTCTGCAAGGCATTTTTTCGTTGAGTGCTTGTCCCAATCCCATTACACTGAGCTTTTCCCACAACAATGACCATGAAAGAACCTAAACAAAATCATCTTTGAGACTTAATGATTCAAGAAACTTGTTCTTTTCACAGCCCTTTCCAACAAACAATTTGTGATAACCAAAATCAATCAAAAAAAACTTGCATAGGATGAATCCTTCCTATATGTGGCATTACGACATTCACATTTAGGCCTTAAGGTTCTTGGCAGGAACTATGGATTGAATGACTACTTGGTCATGAGGTCTCTTTTCAATTGATTTCATTTTATGTGTTAGTGAAAGCCTTTGATGGTGTGCCTTGATCTTCCATATTTTGGTAACACCTGAATTGATCTCACTAACTACACGTGATTGTTTGTGGTATGATTTGTTTTTTATGCTTTAGTACATAGGTGTTAGTTTTAGGTTATGTTTATCGTTGCACAATGGGGGCAATGAGTTAGTACCCTTTCCACCAAAGATCCCTAAAAAGACTTTGGGTGTACCTAGACCTCTCCAGGTCATATACAAAATTTGTTCCATCATGACTATTCAAACTACACCTATTGTTCTAAAGTCTCTAGTCCATGCAAAGGAGCCTTGTCATTTATGCTTCTATAGCATATAATGCATAAACTCTTTTGCAAAATCAAACTAAGGTGTGCTCTTTCATATAAACACAATCGAATCCCTTGGTATCATGTTGTTAGGGTTCATGTAATATAGGGTTTCATTGTGCCTTTCTTGAGACAAGGGTTCTGTTTATTTTGCCCCTCCTATGCTATGCTACTTGGTTCTTACAAGTGAGGAGTTTGGACACATGTCCATTCATTAGGTTCATCATGTTACATTTTCATATTTACATGTTAGGTTCAATCATTTCACTTTGCATTTATTAGTTACTGACATTGTTTAGGATACACTTATTGGCATGTTACTTAGGCATTTTATTCATTATTAGATTGAATCATTAGTTCATTGCATTACTTCATTAAATGCATCCATTCTAATTATCATATCTAGTGACATATACATCATGAAAACATCTCACAATATATATATATATATATATATATATATATATAGTGCATCCATACATGTAAAATAACACAATGTATACATCTCATCTTTGCCATCGAACCTGCATCATACACACATTAGGTATCATATATAAATCATAGGAAACATCACATTACACATATCCTACATCACAAATGTCAATATCCACATCATAGATATATCACGCATAAACCATAATCATCCATGTACACATAGGCCCATCGAATCATGTCATATATATATATATATATATATATATATATAAAGAGAATAAATGTCTATGTACAATCCGTATACAAAAGAATCATGTAGTGTCATCATGTACAAATGCATCATCAAAAACTTGCTGCATCTGCACCTTTGTCAAAACTGATCACTGTACAAAATTAAGCTGCTAGTTATGAGGGCCCTACCCCTGCTATATCCCCACCTCGTGGAGGCCAACATCATCCAACTAACTGCTCTGACCTGTCTCGACCACCTGTTGTCCATGAGCTAGAGGCCCCCTAAAAATGTGGCTGCCGCTAATCAGTAGGCATGAAATCATGATATAAAGACTTGTAATAGGCCACCTCTTGTACTGTCTGTGTCTCTGCTCAGTGGGCTGCCATAGCCTCCTACATCATATCCATGGCTTCCCTAGGCTATACTTCCTATCAGGCCATATCTCGCTACTGACGGTATTCATCTATTTGTGCCTGGTGTATCTCTTGCTCTGCTTGTAGCATGGCCACCTCTCCCCGGAGGGTCTCTATCTCTGCTAGCTTGTCAACCTCCTCCTACATTGTAAAATTGTTGAACTCACCAGTATCTATCCTCACCTACAGAGATGTCAAGGCCTCCTGAGCACTATCCTCTCTGGCTCTCTATGCCTACACCTCTGCTTGTAGGGCTGCCAGGGCCTATTGTGCACTGTCTGCCTGTGCTTGCTCTACCTGTACCTCACCCTAGAGTTAGACAACCTCCGTACAGAGACTATCCCACTCTGCCTTGATCATATCTACATCTTGTGGCCTTGTTGGGCCCTGTACCTGTGGCCCTGGTGGCACCTATATATGTGGCCCCTATGCTGGTGTTCTCTTCAGGTGGGCTTTGTGCCCCCATGGACCCTATTTTTCCCTTGTACCTATGGTGGCACCACCATTACCTACCCTCCATCCCCCTCTCCTCGTGCCTGCTCTATTGGAGGTGGTGCTCTAAGCATTGTCAGTCACACTAGCTAATGTGCTTCCCAACATTGTGCATAAGATGGAGTCATCTCAACATCCCCCTGATCATGGCTGTGTACCCAGGGCACTAGATGCATTGATTGTTAGGAGATCTATGCCAACTGCAGGCTAGTCCCATGACTTGATAACTTGTCATACTCTCAGGATACCACAGGGTATAGAAACCTATCTAGGACTGCATCTTGTATCCTACTGAACTACCTCTGCACCTTAGAGTGCATATATCTCATGATCACATGCATGGACCTCCTGATAAGCTAGCAATATGTCTATGTATATGGGAGATATCTCTGATCCTCCTTGTCATCCTCTCCTCCTACTGCCAAAATGCTACCCCATCACTCCATGCCATCATAAGGCATCTAGTCAAATAGAATGATCTCATCCAAGCACCTATGCTAGAAGCCCACAAACTTTATGGAGGTGTACTAGATCGGTGCCCTGTATCTGCATGCAAATGGCTCATCGAGCTATTTGGTCTTATTTATCATGATGGGCCATGTAACACATATGTGCTCCCATGACCACACCATAAGCAGTGTCAATCCTTGACCCATGGTCCGTTGTGCCCTGTATGCACACATATGGAGGTCATGGCATAACTCTGCTAGTATGGTCTAGCCCCAGTAGTAGACCACGCCATCATCCTTTAGCAAGTTTCTAAGCACCCTTGTCCATCCAATCAAGAAACCATGCCTAGTATGGTCTGACACCATCCTCCAAATCAATGATGCAAGATACACAAGTCACGATAATCTTTCCTCTAGTGCGTCTCACCATTTGAGCCATGATCTCTGAATTGGCAGTCTCTATCGTCGCCTCCCAAAGCACTCTCATAGAAAAGGATCTGCCCTCTCTAGCACATACTCTAGGAACATCCTGTAGATGGGCACCCGTAGAATTCACCACACATCGAGTAGAGTGACGATCACCTCTCCAGTACATAGATGAAAACTCAAGGTCAGGGTGTGCTATCGCTTGATCAATGCTGATAGTTGTGTTGAATGAGCTCATAGATCCAGACACTCGTGTATGTGCTCTAGCCCACATAGTCTGACGTATCCCCACTCTACCTCTAAGAGTCTCTCCTCAAAAACCATGGTCGAAAGATAATTCTCCCTTGAATAGAATAACATCGTCTTCTCCTATAGCGTAGAAATGCAAATGGTCAATTTATTTTATCCTATGCCATCTTTGGTATGGGGCATCCTCCGTCGATTTTTCTTAATCGGTGAAGAAATGAATCAACACAGACATTGATTCCTGTAGATGTTGATCAGCACAGATGCCATTCCATGAAGACATTGATCTGCAGAGATGTTGATCAATGCAGAAACTGATCAATGTAAATGCCAGTCTTCGGAGACACCATTTAGGCATCTTTGGCAGCTGTGCAGACACCGGTTTCCCACTAGCAACTGTTGTTTTGTCATTTTTAGAGATGACGACATGGAGATTGTCATCTCTGCCACATCTCCAACCCTCCTATCCCCTTTTTTTTCATCTGTGCATATGACAGGATGGATCATGTTGTCTTTGCAGACCTCCCGATCTCTGTTTTGTCATCTGCACAGATGATAGTGCAGAGATTGTCGTCTCTTCCCTGAGCAAGTTTTTGACCTATTTAAGGTGCCCTAAATGCTACCTAGCCTATGAAATTGAAAAATTGACAAGGTAGGTTAGTCAACTTACCGGTGGGCCCATCTCTGCCAGTCTCTGGTGATTCCAGATGTGCTCACCATGCTGCAATTTATCGATGGGGTCCATCTTTCGCTCTAGTTCTCTACTCTCTAGGTGTGCAAATGACCCTTCCTTGAGCCCCTTGGAGACTTATATAGGCCCTCCAAGGCTCTTTTTTGAGCTCATGTCCTTTCTGAGCTGTGTCAATTCCCTATTGACCCGCAAGTCATGCAGAGTCTTCTTTTATCCCCTTTGCTTCTCATTTCCTTTCTTCCAAAGAGCTTTTCGCAAAAATTGCCCAAAATTTATTTTTTGTGCTATTTTTGCAAGGGGGCATCCTCTTCCTTTGTCGTCGCTTCGACACCACTCCTAGGACTCCTATCCTTTTTGGGACAACCTATCTTTTTTTTTCTTTGATATAATGTCGTCCCGACATCACATCAAAGAGGGGCAAAATCTAGAAACTTAAAATTTTCCTAAACACTTTATTAATTTATTTAATATTTACCTTGACATTATAATTAATTATTTACTAATTAATTATATTGGTCATATTCTTCTACTTATTTAATTAAATAGGTTCAATTTTCCTAATGTATTTAAATTTAATTTAAATACTTCCATCCCTAATGTGTTAAATTTATTTAATGCATGATCCTCCATAAATCCCCTTTTAAATAAATCTTATTTATTTAATTCCCTCCATTCCATTAAATTCTCTAAACCCATGATTAAATTAAATCCTATTTAATTTAGTCTTAAGCCTATCCTAAAAACGTAGTCTACACCATCACTTTCATCCTTCTAAGCCTACCCACTTCTTAATCCCACTTATTTACCCTAAATATCTTGCTAAACCCCTTTTAATTCCTAAGCATGTGCTCACACGTGTGAGGAACCCTCACACTTCTCACACCTCTCATGCCTTCCACACTTTTTACACATTTGTCCCCCACTCCTTCCTTCAAGTTTCCTCACACATGTGTAAGCAAACTTTGAATGTTGACCCTTGCATGACTTGTCTCCATGTCTCCCTTGTGGTACCTATGTGGATGCCACATGAATGCCACCTCCCCAAGGCCTCTCTCAAGCCTATAAATAGAGCCCTTGTCTCAAGCATTTACCATCTCCCTCATTTGCATTGTTATCAGGCTAGATTGTTGTTAGAGATCTTTAGTTATTTTTAGAATTGCATTGTTACTAACCTCTAGTAGTTGCTAGATTTTCATTTCATTTGCACTATTAGCTTAGTTTGTTTCTTGCATCCACACTCATATCCTTTGAATGCTCTCAAGCATGGTTGATTCCATAAACCTTGTTTCAAACATTCTCCACTCATTTAACATAGTATCATTCTCACATTGCATTTCATATCAAGGGATTCATATAGTTGTATTTTGGGAGAGCACACCACATCCCTCCAATATAAAGCACACCAACAAGGCCTCTAATTGGTGCCTTTGTTGAGTTGCTTTGAGGTTGCATGAGGACTTTTCTTTTTGGTTACATTGAGTTGCAAAACTCAAGCATAGTATTAGTTGTATTTTGTTTTATTTCGAATATTTGATATACCCATGCAACTAACATGTTTTTGTTTACTCTTGCTCCCAACAAGTTAGGTTTTCTTGCATACAATTTGGTATCAGATCTTGCATCGTTATTGTGTTTCCACTATGTGGTTATTTTCTGGGGGCTAGGACATCTCCATGGGATTCTCCACTACCTTGCACTCTATCACATTTCATCAAAACTAAGAACTTCAACCTTTATTTTAGTCAACAAAGAATGTCTTCTACTCAATGCATCAACAACTCTATTAGTAATTCCACTCTTATGCTTGATAACAAATGTGAAACTCTGCAAATACGCAACCCACTTCATATGTCTTTGATTCAATTTATGCTGACTTCTCAAGTATTGTAAAGTTTTATGATCAATATAAAACACAAACTCCTTAGGAATCAAATAATGTCTCCACTTCTTCAAGGCTTGAACAATAGTATAAAACTCCTAATCATACACAAAATCTTTCCTTTTAGCATCATTAAACTTCTCACTAAATAAAGCAATAGGTTTATCTTCTTGACTCAATATAACTCTTATTGCACTAGCACTTGCATCACATTCAAATTGAAATACTTTATTAAAATTAGTCAAAGCCAATACAAGCAACTTGACAACCTTTTGTTTCAAAGTCTCAAAACTCTTATTAGCTCCATATGTCCACTTGAATCCCTTTTTATCTCCTCTCATTTTCTCAGTCATAGCATTACAAATAGAATTGAAATTCTATATAATTTTTTTGTAAAAACTATCCAAACCATGAAATGATCTTACCTAACCCACATTCTCAGGTGCAAGCCATTCCAAAATTGTTTTTACCTTCTCAAGATCCATCTTCAAACCCTCAGCTGAAATCACAAATCCCAAATACACAATCTCTTCTTGCATAAAATAACACTTTTTCAGATTAATCATCAACTTCTCCTCTTTCAATCTCTACAATACTTGTCTACTATGCTCAAGATGTCTTCCTTAGTCTTACTAAATATCAAAATATCATCCAAATAACAATCACAAACTTACCCAAGAATCCTTTTAGAACTTCATTCATCAACCTCATGAAAGTACTTAGTGCATTAGTCAAACCAAAAGGCATAAATAACCATTCATACAAACCATCTTTTGTCTTGAAAGTAGTCTTCCATTCATCACCTTCTCTTATTCTAATATGATGATAGCCACTCTTCAAATCATATTAGTAAAATACTTTTCTCCACTCAAACAATCCATTATGTCATCCATCTTCGGCATAGGAAACCTATATTTTACTGTGATTTTATTAATAGGTATGGAATCAATACACACTTTCCATTTTTCATTCTTCTTAGGTGCTAATATAGTAGGTACAACACATGGACTCAAAATTTTTCTGATCAAACTTTTCTCCAACAACTCATGCACTTGTCTATTAAGTTCTTCATTCTCTATAGATGTCAATCTATATGGTGCTTTGTTCGGAAACCTAGCTTCTAGAATTAGATCCATACAATGACTTATAATTCTCATTGGAGTTAAACCATTAGGGATATCCTCTATAAAAATCTCCTTATACTCATTCATAAATTCTTCAATTTCTACTTGTACTTGGTCAATACTACTAGTTGTCACTCGGTTAACACTATTTTCTAGCCCTCAGTTACTATTGACACAACTCAGTCTTTTTGGAATTATAGAAAAACATACTTGATTCTTTTTCATTTCCTTTTCAATTTTTTTCCCATTAACCATGCAAATTCTTACAGTAGTACAATTAACCTCATCTAGACTCTTAATCAAAGGCAACAATATTTGCTTTTTCCCATTCACGCAAAGAGTATATTTATTCGATAATCTATCATGTATAGCATATCTATCATATGGCCAAGGTCTACCCAACAAAATATGACAACAATCCATAGGCATAATATCACATAAAACCTCATCAAGATAATGTCCAATCTTGAACTTCACAATACATTGCTCACTTACCAATATCTTATGTTCATCCTTGATCCATGAAACATGAGAGGGTTTAGGATGCTTCAACCTCTACACCTAAAACTTTGTAACCAAATCTTTTGATGCCAAATTTGTTGAACTTTCACTATCAATGATTACCTTGCAACATTTTCCAGTCATCTTACATTTAGTTTTGAAAAGACTTCTCCTAAGGATAGGTTCCTCATCACTTCCCTTATTACATAAGGTTCTTCTGACCATTAGATTTTCTCCAGCCTCGAGTCCACTTGGTGAACCCTCGGCATCTCCTTGAATCACAACATTTCTGTTACCTTGCCCACTTTAAGAAGATCTACATTCAAAAGATCTATGGCTTTCTTTTCCACATTTGAAACAATTACCACGAAAACCACCTCTAGAATAAGAATTACCTCTTCCTTGATAAGAACTAGTACCTCCTTGTTAGGAATCACCACCTTTCCACTCAGTCTTGCCTTTATCATCATTCTTCCATTTACATTTTCCCTTATCATGCATAGAATTATCTGATCTATCACCTTCTCCATAAGATCTACCTTTGCCTCTCTAGAATCTACCACCTCTACCTCTTTATCTTTGTTCATGCTTCTTTGTCAAGATCTTCTTAGCTTTTAAGGCATATTGGTACGCTTCTTCCACACTTTTAAATTTCACAAAACTTATCTCATCTTGAATTCTAGATCTCAATGCATTTATGTACCTTGCAATTTTCTCAACATCATCATCCACATGTCGAGAACTGATGTCTAATCTATAGAATTCCTCAGTAAACTCCTTCTCAGTCATGTCTATTTGCCTCAAATTTTGCATCTTTCTCAACAAGTTAACTTGGTAATGAGTGGGAAGGAATTTGTTCTTTACTTTGTTCACCATTTTCACCCAAGTTTGGATCTTCTCCTTTCCTCTCCTTTGCCTATCAGTTTGCAAATGCTCCTTCCATTGTGAGGCATGACCTTCAATCTTCACCATTCTATTATCAAGAGTATTTTCATACTCAAAGAACTTTTCCATTTCAAAGATCCAATCCAACACATTATTGGTATCCAATTTCCCATCATAATGAACAACTTCTATAGTAGGTTTTGAATTTTCCCTAGACAATACTCTCAACAACCTTGCCTCATCTTGATCTTCTTTAGGTTTTGGATTAGGATTTGGTGCTACTGCTTCATCATCACTTACATCATCAAGACATGCTCCTCTCCTCTAGGTTATCTCCACAACATATAATCTAGCTACAATTTGTCTCAATGTATCCAATATTGCATTATCAGTATTTCCTCTACCTCGAACCATTTTTACAAATTAGGTTCCTACAATATTGTAACCCTCTGCAAGTTATCAGTCAAATCCTTAGATTTGCTACCCCACAACCAAATTCACTTAGGGTTCTACACAATTCAATCTCCACAAGGATGAACCTCAAGCTCTGATACCACCTAATGCAGGTTGGGATGAAGAAATAGGGCCAAAGGCACACCCAACTATTCAAATTTCCTGCCCATAGTCAACACAATAGAAATAAAAAAAATATAAACAACTTAGGAGATAGAGAAAGTAAAATGCCTTCATTCATATATTCATCCAAAGATCAATTATACGCCCAGCTATAAGGACTTTTAGATTATGACCATAACTTTAATTACAATCTTCGATGATCCAACTTTGCATTCTACTCCTTTTCTCTTTGAGTTCTCTCCCCTAAGATTCTAACTAATGTCACTTAAATACATGCACGACCATAGGTCATCCTGTTGCAAATACAACTAAATAAACTCTTATATTAAATTCTAGATGCAAAATTTAGCCTCAATAGGAAACCACACTCAGAAAACTTGAAAAATGAAGCCTCCATGAAGTACTGACACTCGGCATCCAAACAAACTCAGCAACCAAAGAACACTCGAAAACCACATGAACTCAATAACCAAAGAACACTCAGCAACCAAAGGCACTTGATTACCAAAGAACGCTTGGCAACCAAAGACACTCAACATCAAAGAACACATGAAAACCAAAGACATTTGGTAGCAATTGTGAACTTGGCATCAACTAGGAAGCTCAACATCCACTAAATGCTCGATAATAACTAAGAACTTAGCAATTCAAGACATTGCAACTTGGCACAAACTAAGAAAACTAAAAAACATGCAGGATAGCAGTGAAACTTAGGATGCTCCTGCATCACTCACACCTATGTCTATCAGTCTCACTTCACGCTCATTCATTCTACCATACATTTCCTAGCTTAGAATCTACTCTTGTCCTCATCTAGGGGGCACAACTTCTTAGCTTATCAGGCTCTTCTTGTGCATTAGGGTTTCTCTGGAAACTCATCTAAAATAGTGTTTCTCAATACTTTCCCCCTTAACATTGAGTGTTTCTCAACGCTTTTCAGATATCTTACCTACAGTCTAGGATGCTACAATATTTCTCACTATCAGATGTGAGTCTTAAAGAAATGGTCATGTGACATATACACACACACTTGAACATTAAACTAGCTGAGACATGATGAACTTTATCTTCTTTGTGTGCTATCTATGATAGTTTCTTTATCGAGTGTTCCCTCCTTAATAGTCTTCCAAGGATGTCATAGACTAGAAGACTGGGGGCATGGGGCATGTTTTACTTATTTTCTTCTTGTGGGTATGCTTTGTTAGTCTAAGGTGTTGAGAGCCTTCGCGCTTGGCCTACTTGACACTTTGGGGCCACAATGTATCACCCTTGTTTGTTTTCACAATATCAAATTTGAGGGTTATCCTGGCACTTATGCCTTAATATATGTGTAATCTTTCTATACTAAACTTATGCTTAGGTTAGATTCCCACATACCTATCCAATATAGATCATATTCATATCCTCATACTTATATTAGTGAGCGTTGTATGATCTTTTGATGTTCCTAATAATGCTCAATGATGAAATTAGAGTCTAAATATTTTGTGTCCCTTGCAAGTAAACCATTTTGCATACTAGTTTATATTGTAGGATCATTCTAGCTTAGTCTTGAATCTTGCATATGGAGATAGCTCTCTCTTCATCTTTAATAGACACATCAGCTAACAACATTCATTCCTTCTCATTTCTTCCTCTTGATCATGTCCTTCATTCTATGTCGATCACATCCACTCTCTTGTTTCTTCTATGCTTGTCATTACATCTATATAACATTTTGACACGGCTAATTTCAACGTCCTGGATCCATTTTCGGGATCGAAATCAAAATCCGAGTTCATCTTGTTGGTCAAAATCACATTTTAGAATTTTGTCTTCTTTTATGTCATTAGTTGACCTTTTTGATGTCTAATCTTTGAATCTTCACTAGGGAATCTTCATTTCTTCATATCTTCATCATTTCTACACTTACTACATACTCCAATTCAACTCATATCATCTTTCTACTTGATTTGACCTAATTTACATATTCTATCCTTCATGGTCGACTCTAGTCAAATTGGGGCATTATATCACTTCTTTATGACCACTCTTTGGTTTTAATAACTTATCTATCATCATAGACCTTGCTATATCTCTATTTGATCATATCTTACTCATTTCTCCATCCCCTTTACCCCATTTCAATTTTGATCTCGAGGGGGAAGGAATATTCTAGCATTGCTTGCTTGCTATAGCTATATATTTCTCAAGAGCATATGCTTGACTTTTCCGTTTGCTCTTGATCTATCTACTTTGCTTGATGTTAGTACTCTTCTTGATTTTAGATATTGTCTCTTTCTCCTAGTGTTTAGTATTGTCGCTACCAGGTTGTACATTCAGGACTTACTATCTCACTCTATATTTTGTTCTTCAAAATTAGATCTCTCTATCTACAATTGCTTACTTGGCTTCTTTACTCTTTGATGTAATGTGTTCCCAGATTGATCATACAATAGTCAAAGAGGAGAAAATTTAATCACCTAAAAATGGTCATCTAGACTATTAGCCCACTTCTCAGCATGTTGGCTAAATTATTTAATCATTTTCCTAGGCCAAATTGCTAAAAATCAATTTATTTGATTTTAACCTATAGTTTGACTATGATATCCTACATCCATATTTGATGACAATAAAATGTCCCTTTTTAATTAAATAAAAGGCCCCATTCTTCTGACCCACTCAATTTGCACACATAAAGTCTTTTTCTTATTTACAAATTAAAAGAAAAAACTTTGTCTCACATGAAAAGTCAACTCTTTCTCATTAGTTGACATGATATTGTACATGGATCATGCTAAAAGTCAACTCCCACCCTTGATCATTCACTTCTTGATCTTGATATCCACCGTTTGTACATCTTTAAAAGGGAGAGCTCTATCTTTCTCTAAGGATCTCTATTTTGAGCTATTGTTATGATGCAGGTTTTCTTGGAGCATTTGTGGAGAACTTCTATCTTCTTATCTCATTCTTGTATTTTTTCTAGCTTAGATTCATTTAGAATATCTTAGTTTCATTTGTTATAGCATACATCACCTAGCTTAATTAATATGGTTGCAATACTCTCATTTTCTTAGTTTAGTTGCATTGTGCATCTCATCTTAGTATAGTTTCATTCTTGCATTGCATAATCAAGAGTTCTTTGACACTAGCATTCTCACTCTTGTCTAAATAATCTCCCATTTCATGGTTTACTAGAAAGGGTTGCATCTCTAAGGCTCAGCTGAGAGCTCTCTTTATGCTTATTTGTATGCCTCTTTCACTTTGTGACTAGGGAGCTCTAAGCCACCATTTAAGCTTTCTAATCTATGGAATACCTTAGATAGAATGGTTTAGAGAAGTGCACATTTCTAGTGTACATGTAGGTACCTTTTAAGTCAGCCTTGACACTAATTGTGCTTTTTGGGCAACATTTCATGGTGATGTCCACCTTTGGAGACAATTTCACCATTTTTTGTGGCCCTTGCCCCAATGTACATGCACTTACAAGCCATGTCCTCGGTTCTCACATATCAAAGTATGTGGTATTTTCTATAGACCCCCATCATTGGACACGAGCCATGTCACCCCTGTGCAACATGGTTTTGGTTTTCAATCATGGGCTCCATTTTTCTTCCAGTTGAATGGCACTACCTAGAAATCATGCTATCTCTACCACATTGACTCATGTGCTATGAGTGTCACTATAGATCCCTTTTCGGCATGAGCACCCAACTCTAGTTGATAGTCTACAATATCCATCAAGTGCGTTACCTTTTTTTTGTGCATCATGTCACATGTAAGTGAGCCCCATATTTTTTTCAGAGGATTTAATATTTTTTTTGACCCTTTAGTCAAATTTTGGAGCACATTTCATTTTTTGAAGGGCATGTGTGCCCTTTCTATTGAGGACCATGGGCCCTAGCACTTGCCAACATCATCAGCCAACTGTCAATAGGCCATTAGGTCAAAATGCCTAGGTCAGTGCACTTTTCTCATGCACTTCCACATCATCTTATATGGGGTTTGTATAATGGTGGTTTTCACCTCCAAATAGCGATTTCATGGGGTCCCTACCTACATACCTTTTTATGGGTGTTTTTTTATCAACTACAGTGGTTTCTAGTTTTTCCTTTATTGCTAGATAGTTTTTGGAAATGTACATCCACATTTTTAATACTTTTAAAAAAAAAAAATTGTTTCCTTATGCATTTTGGCCACTAAATTTTTATTTTGGCTCTGGCTTTCTTCCTTCGACGACATATATTTTCTAGTAACTAGATTCTTTTTTTCAACATGAGGGGATTTTTTCAAGCATTTTTTTGCCTTGAAAATCATTTGATCGTCAAATTTGGGCTCATCACTTGTTCACATTAGCCTTACACCAATATTCTTGTCAGCTCTCCTAGCTCTATTACGACCTACCTTTGATTTTTTGCTCATATCTCAGACATATAGACTCCATTTTCTACAAACAAGATATTGTCAGAAATCTAGTTTTGAGCCTGTCATAGTGGTACATGTATTTTTCAATTTTGATAGCTTTTTCTACTCTTAAAGTTAGGAGTTCTATTTTACACTCTAGGAGACATATCTTGAGCATCTAATCTTCAATTTGGGAATTTTTTATATCATTGGAAAGGTCTTTATGTACTCTTTCTAGTGATGCTAGTTGTTTTGTGAGATTCTACTCTAGGTACATTCTATTAAAAAAATACATTTTTGCACTCTGGTGGATATCTTGGTTATTTCAGGCCCGAGGATTAATTTTGTTGCTTTACATGATTCGTCATGGGATTTACTATCTATTTTATCAGTCTTATGTCTTTTTTGGTCTTTGTAGACATCTATTGTATGCATTTTGCAAACACAATGAGATAAAGTGTTATATTCCTTTTGTGTTTTTGTTTCAATTGTTTTACCTTGTTTTGCCTTCTAATTCAAGTAGTGTCATCTAAGGAAACTCATATAGATTATTGTATTATTGTGATTCAACATATCCTATGCCTTATTGTACATATAATAATCTAAGTAAAGTGTCATGGGGGGTTTACCTTTTGCCTATGTTTTCCATCTACTTTTGTCTAGTAAATTTCCCTTCTATGACATTATACTTGTACAATGTGTCTCAGATTGATCACCTCATTACACACATTTGTATTCTTTTGTGCATTTTTTTTTTAGTTCCTTGACATTTAGTTTTATTGGCCCACTTTTCCAGTTGTCTGTCACCTCACCCTTTTTTTGCATTAGGGGGTGATCTTTTGTTGGTTCTTATGCTTCAATGGTTCAATGGAGTGAGCTATGTATTCAATATTTGTTCCTATGTAGTAAGTGAATGTAGTGGATAATTTACCATATTGGCATTCTTCTTTCATTCTTACTTTGGTTGTAGCCTTCCATGTCTGATTGATCAACTCTTCAAGTTTTGATGTTTCATGCCACCTATATCTTTAAGTTTAGTTGTTTTCCTTTATGTGCCTCCTGATTCGAGTAGTGTCTTTTGATGATACACATGTAGATTATAGTCTTCCGTATCTGGTCAGGTTCTATTTCAATGAAGGTTCTTCATATGAACAGTTACTTTTTGACAAAACTTTGCAACTTCTACATGCTCCAGTGGTGTTCTTCATGATCATCCTTTTGTTCCTATCTTCTAGGATATTCACTAGTTTTGAGGTTGTTGTAGTCCTACATTGGTCTTTCATCATTATTTCCATCGCTTCTTAGAGTAGGGTTTTTCCCATGTGATTTTATCTATTTCTCCTCTTTATAGAGATTTGGTTGTGATTGGGTACCTCATCGGGCCTTGTTGTCGAGACCCAAATTTACTTTTAGTAGTAGTTTTTAGGTTTTTAGCTACTCCCTAAGTTTATCTTAAGAGTGGGGCGTTAGAGTAATAAAGTGTTATATTATTATCTCTAGTTTGCTTAAGCTAAACTTTAGTTATATGATAATTAATTATTTTATTAATTATTATCATGCAACCTAGGTTAGTGACCTTTTAAGGTTTTGATCTCCTTTGTAAGGATGACTATCTCTTTGTAATAACACTTTTTTATTAATAGCAATTTCTATTTTTGCTGATCAAGAATATATCCTTTGTTACAAATCTATGAATTCCATTCTCCATATCTTTACTCCTCTCTTTTTGTGACTGGTGTTTACATGCATTGATTCTTGGGAGCTGTGGGTTGAGCTTTCCTCAACATCAATAAGCAATTATCTATGTCCTCAACAAGTTTAGACATTATATCATAGGCTATCAAATATTTTTCCATATTGATCATGTAGCAAATAGGTACCTCATGAATAAGAGTTCAATTACAACGAGACTAGCTAGGTGGTTGTTGCTGATGCAAGCATTTGATATCATAATTGTGGACAAACTAGGTAAAGCCAATGTGGTTGTTAATTTCTTCTCTAGAATCCAAAGACAAGATGATCTTTCACTCATAGAAGATTCCTTCCTTGATGAACATTTATTTTCCATCAAATTATTTTATCCTTGTTATGAAGACATGGAAATTTATTTAGCTATAGGAATAACTCCTCACTTCTCATCTAAGGAGAAGCGATTGTTAGTTGAAAAAAGATTTAACTTCTCTTGGATTATAGATTGCATATTTTACATATAGATAAATCAAATAATGAGGAGATGTATGAGAAATTAGGAAGAAACTCATGACATACTGCATGCATGTCATGATGAACCCTGTAGTGGGCATTTTTCTACTAAGAGGTTAGCCATGAAGATCATAAATATTGGGTATTATTGGTGAACACTACATAAGGATGAAACCAAGTACACCAAGAGATGTGATATATTTCAAAGGATGGGGATGCCACCAAGATCAAAAGAAATGCCTTGGTTTCCACAAGTTATTGTTACACCCTTTCACATGTGGGGATTGGATTTTTTAGGCCACATTAATCCACCTTTAAATAGTAAGTTTTATATTCTTGTGTGCACTAATTATGTAAGAAAGTGGGTTAAAGCTAGGCCTATGAAGAATTATAGAGATAATAAGGTAGAAAAGTTCCTCTATGAAGAAATATTTACTAGATTTGGGGTTCCTAGAGAAATGGTGACAGACTAAAGGGCACAATTTACTTCTACTATTATTACAAACTTAGTAACGAGTACAAAATAAGGCATAGGAAGTCAACTCCTTATCGTCCTCAGGCTAATGGCCAAGTAGAAATTAGCAAGAAGGATATTGAGACCATTTTAACAAAAATAATGGATGTGCATAAGAAGGATTGGCCTATGAGGTTACTTAAAGCTAAATGAGCTTATATAACTAGTCATAAGACTACAACAAGTTTTGTACCTTTTTAAAAAGTGTATGGGGAGAAAGTTATGATGCTTATAAAGTTTGAGCACAAAACTCTCATAACATCTTTCGAAATAGATATGGATTTAACAACTGAACAAAGGGATAGAATCATGCAACTTAACACCTTGGATGAACTAAGGAAGAGTGTCTTGTAGCATTAAAAATAGTATAAAATAAGAGAATCAAATGGTGTGATAAGTACATAAGGGAAAATAAATTCAAAGAAGAAGATTGAGCTTTTCTATATGATTCAAGATACAAGGAAAATCAAGGGAAGCTACAAAACATATGGTTAGGGCCATACAAAATTACTAAAGTGTTTGATAATGGTGCAGTTCAACTAAGCATAATTAATGACGTTAGATTCAACTTATTGGTCAATGGGCATCGACTGAATCCTTAACTAAAGCCCATTAATAAAGAAGATTTCTTGAAGTAGTTTCAAGTTGAGTAAAAGATCACAAATCCTGTAGCTGAAGGAGTTGAGTCTTGACTTGATTCCCTAAGTGATGCATGAAAAGTGCATAAGAGACCATAATAAAGGGGTCATCCTTGTGGACCCCCACTTCATACTTGGTGGAACCCTCAAATTTATCCTAAATTTTGCATCTAAGAAGGGTAGGTGTAAGAGGTCAGCAAAAATTGGAACTTGACAAGCACAACATGAAGGTTGGTGAAAAATGGAAAATTTTTGCCAGATCACAAAGAGCAATAAGGATACAATTTGAAAACATGATTTTTCTATTCTAGAAGAAGTTTCATATAGGTGATGCGAAGTCATGATTTTAGAAGAGAAGCGTAATATGGCTTGTGAAGAGGAAAATTTTTGGGACTTCACTAGGGATGTTATCAGGTGCTCATGATTTGACAATTTTTTAGGTTTCATGGATCATGATAAAGGTACCACACAAAATGATGATTCTCCACCAAATTGATAGAGGTGTATGGGATGTGCCTCAAAATGGAGAAAAAAATTTGAATTGCTTCAATGGTCGTCACAGTTTAAGAAGGGGTAGCCATGTAAGCATATGAAGAGGTGAAATGATCGTCAAGATATCTTGGAAAGTACAAAGTAAATTTTGTTTGCAAGTTTTCATTGGAAAAGACATAAATATTGTACAAATGCAAGCCAAATATGCATAGAATATTGTCAAGAGGAATTTTTAATTAATGGCTCATTAAATTCTATTGTTTTATTAAGGCATCATTGCAAGTTAATTTTGCAAGCAAGATTTTAGAGTACATTCTCCAACAAATTCTTCAGGTTGAAAATTTTCAAGTTGTAGGTGTGAAAATGGGTTTACTACTACAAGAGCATCCATCAAGGAAGGAACCAAAACCAATTACACAGTTGGATCTTTCTCTTGAAGAAGAAGAACAATTGGACATTATTAACAACATGAAAAACTATGCCAATTATGTGAGTGATTGCCATGAGCTCAAGTTGGAAGAAGACAAGGTTGAAATTGAGTAGATGCTAGCAGAGTGAGGAGAGTAGTCAAGTGATTATGTCTACCTGAATGACATGTTGGATATGTTACATGGCCTTTTGCCTTAATTATTGAGAGAATCTCTCTATTTGTTTATTATAAATATTTTGTGACTAGTTGTAGTTAGTTATTTTTGAAGGGTTTGAAGCTTTAATTGCACCTCTTCATTTACGATAAAAAGAGGTACCCGGACCCTAGGATAGATATAGATAGATAGAATATAGAAAAAGATGCACACACACACACACACAAAAAAAAAAAATTTAAAGGGCAATAACACAAAAATGTACGAACTATGCATTGAGTAGATATTGCAATCAATCACAACTCAAATGTACATCTTTTTTAAATTAATAAAAAAAAATACTATTTTCTATTCCATAAGTTGTGCAAAATAATCCTCATTAGTAATCAGCAGATTGTCCTCTCATATTCATATTGTCATTAATAGATTGAAATTTGATGCAATCTCTTGTTAATAAAAAATCACAAGCATTGTGATTTTTGTTCATTTGGTCTTCCAAGTTTTAAGTTAAAAATAATTGAACTATGATTTTGTGTTAAAGTTCCATGTCTAGTGATTGATGGTATAAGCACATTGTCTCTAAAGGGTTTTGATGATCTTGAAGATGGTACTGATCTAACTCTATTTTTCCTATTTGGAATAAGGAATTGGTCTGATTTAATTTAATAAGGGTTGTTATTAATCAAAGTTAGTGAAATTCTCTACTATATTCAAGCACTCTACGTTTGTAAATCATAAGATACACACTAAGTCATTCTAAGATTCAAAAGTTTAATTTTTCCTTTAGAATAACTTGCAATATCAAGAACATCATTTAAGAAAATCTACATAAGTATAATAAATTAGTTTTCATAAGGTATACCCGCCTAGGTTGGCAAAACCTCAAATGAAGAAGATTTGATATTTAAGCATCAATCCTAGTAGTTGGCCAAATTGTGTTGAATTACACAACTTTGAGAAAGAAAGTCTTATAGATAGGTTTTTTCAACCAACAACTTGAGGAACCAATTGATTGGCAACTCTACTAGGGAGAGTTGCTCACAATTCATATTGTGAAGATACTCAGATGATTTTATTTTTGCAAGCTAGAATGAGTGGAAGTTTTTTTTAATTTTGAAGTGTACTCTGTCAAAGGGAAAAGCCTAGAAAATCTACTAAAATATTTCCTCAAGATAGGGGTGGCGAATCTATGTAGAACTTTATGAATGATCAGACTTTTTCATTTTCAAAGAAAGAAAAGTTATAGGCATTTGTCCATAAAATATATGTGGGGTAGGAGATCTATCCACAAAGAAAAATAATTTTTAGAGTGGATTCCAAAGAAAAGAAAGAGAAGTAAAAAGGAACAATATCTGAGATGTTATATAAAAAGTAAGAAAGATTTCCTAATAGGGAGCATGAGCCTTTCACTAAAGATAGTGATCAAATGGGTGATAAGACTTCAAAGAGAGAGAAAAAAACATTTTATAATATGAAACCCTTGATGATGAAAAATAACCAAAAACTTACCAAGTTGAAGATGAAGTGGGACAAGAAGATGAAGAAGAAAATGAAGAAGATACTCATAAATTAGATGTAACCTTTTACATACTATGTAGCATTTCACCCAGGAAGAAAGCGAAGGCTTTGAGGTGGGTTCCTAGTGAGATATTGGAAAGGATTGGCATAAAACAAGATGATATCATTACTCCTAAGAAAGATGATGAAAATTGGAACCAAGAAGCCAGTAAGTCATCTAAATATAACCTACCTCATAAGAATAAGGATTTCATTTTCAATAATTCACATAAAAACCCTCTATATGAAGGAAGTAGAAGGGAGGAAACTAGTGGGCATTAGAGACAAGGACAAATGAAGGGAAATGAATGTCATAATAATAGAAATCATAATGGGATGAACAAAAATGCGAGCAACACTAGGAATAATTTTCATAACGATCAAAAAAATATAGTGAACAATTAGAGGGGGAAAAATAAACGTCAATTGAATATAGGACAAGGGGCCAAAGCTCCTATGGTGATTGAAATTTATAAGCAACTTGATTTCAAAACAATTGTGGGATACCCAAATCCTATAAGAAATGAGTTGAGGACTACAATCCCAAAATTATTTGGAGAGGAAACTCAATTTTTTGAAGCACATGTTATCAACGTAAAAAATACCATTGAAGAATTAGAAGAAAATCGTGAGCATGTGTTTATGAAACTATTTGTGTAGTCCCTTACTAATGATGTTGTTGAGTGGTATAGATGACTCCTTGATGGTTTTACTTATAGTTAGCTTGAATTCGTGGATTTATTTATTGAACAATTTGGGGATCACAATGGTACATATTTTACTTCTCATGAATTAACTAGCATAAACAAGAATTCCAATGAATTAGTGGTTGAGTTCAATAAGAGGTTTAATAAAGTTTTGAATAAGATACCAAGAGATATTCGTCCAATAGACTCTTTTATGATAAATTTCTACCTAAGTGCCTTTGATAGTAAAGTTCACTATGAGATGAGGTTTCATAGGCCCAATACATTGCAAGAAGCTTTCAAAGTTGCAACAACCATTAAAAATGATAGGAAAGTTGTTGGTAAAATTGAAAAGAGAGAAGACTCTATGCTGTTCAATCCCAAAGGTTCAAAACAAAGTAAAGATGAGGATAAGATTGATAAGTTGTTGAATATGATCAAATATTTACAAGTTAAGAAAAATAAAAAATAAAGCCTTCATATCTAACATAAATGATAGGCCTTACAAGTTCAAATGATACTAATTGGAAAGATGACAAACCTATAAGGAACAATGAAACCTCAGACCCTCTAAAGAGAAATAATAATTGTGGAAGATGGTTCTTAGTGTTAAATTTGTAAATTTCCATATGCTCTTGATCAATGTCTAATTTCTCATAGTGTCTTAGAAGAGGAAGAGCAGTAGGAAGAGCAACCAACCATTAACACTGTCATCAAAACCACTTTGGGGAGATGATGATTCTACAAAAGATGAGTACGTTCCTAATATTGACATGATGAGAGTAAGGAAACAATGCTCACAATAGGTTCTCTCTAATGAAGAAGAAAATCCAAGGGTAAGGTGGTCAACTAATGAAGATAGAAGAGATTACACCATTGCAGTAGTGGAACAAGCTATAAGTAGTTATCAGTTGAGAAACATGACTATAAATCATGAAAATGGGAAATCACTAGGAGTAAGTGCCAATAGGTTGCAAATAGATTTGAACAAAAAGGATAAGGATAAGTTAGTACCAAATTAACAATAAATGAAGGTAACTAATCCTCTTGACAAGAAAATAATAGCTAAGCAATTGGTAAGTGATAACTCATTTATTTCAAATGCTATGTCTCAAATAAAAATTTTAGTCCCTTTCTTTAAAATTGTTAAGATCCCCACGTATGGAAAAGAAGTTTTAAATATCTTCTCTAAAGTGAACAAGGAAGACAATTCAAGATATAAAAATGTTAATGATACACCATTTATTTATCTTGGGATGAATATCACTAAGAACTCACTACATGTGGATCCTTTCTATCTAACTTTGTTAATTAATAATAAATTTTATAGATTCAAGTGTTGCAGTGAACATAATGCTTATTGAAGTCATGAAAGAATTGAGTTTAACAGTGGACACACCTTATGGGAAGTGTTATGCAATGGACAATTGGCAAGAATAAGTAGTAGGAATTGTGAAGGTAATTGAATTAAAGTTTTCCACATCCCTTGATGTGTCATACAAGATGGATGTCATTGTGGTGGAAATACCATCATATTATGGTATGTTACTTTCAAGACAATGGTCCAACTTGGTTGGATGACACATCCAATTAGACTTATCTTATGGAACTACCCTTGTAAATGGAAGACATGTTAGAATTGATAGGGAACCAAGATTCACATATCTAGTGGAAAGCTTCGATCCTTATTATGAAGTTAACTTCTATGAAACTAATATAGACAATTTCAAGGTAAGCTTAAACAAACCAATTCAATGCATTGATAAATCTAATGAAGTTTCTATGTAGAAATAAAGTAATGGAATATGGAAAGTGTATTTTGGTGGAGCTTGTAGTAGGGAAGGTAATGGTGTGAGAGTTAACATTACATCTCCCTCTAGAAAGATCTTTAAATATTCCTTCTTGTTAAATTTTGAATGCGCTAATAACATTGTTGAATGTGAAGCATTGATATTAGGATTAAATATAGCTAAAATGCACAAAATTAAAGTCCTACCAGTTGTGGGAGATTTTGAACTAATAGTGTCTCAAATTAGAGGTCAGTTTACCACTAAGAATTCAAGATTGAAGCAATATAGAAACATGTTTGGAACCTAATTGTATTCTTTGATGCATTTACAATAAAATGAATTAATGGGAATGAAATATTTTTAGAAGATATGATAGATAACCTAGCCATAGAATAGATTTACATTCCACTACAAGAAATTGTGGAGGTTGAAATGAAAAATAGGTCATTTATACTAGACAATGTGCACAATTGGCAAGTTTTTTATCATGACAGGGACTTGCTAGACTTTATGACATGCAAAGGACATTACCAGGATCAAAGCGTTGATTGTAATGGTTTTGTGGAGAGTCAAGATGATAAAGAGACATTTTTTGGAGAATAAATTGTTCAACTAAGATCTAATAAAATACCCAAAGAATTAGTGGCATTGGAAATTATTTTTGATGAATGTGAAAATCTCAAAAGTTATAAGCATGTTGCTATAACACAAGAAATTGAGAAGGTAAATCTTGGAAATGAAAATTACCCAAAGGAAATATTTATTGGTAAAAGGTTGAGATCAGACCTCATCTATTCTTGAGAAAATATAGACATATATTTGCATGGTCTTATGATGAACTAAAAGCTTATAGAGATAATTTGTTCCAACATGAAATAGCTTTGAAGCCAGATGTTAAACCTTTAAAAAAAAAAAAACAAGGACCTTTTAACCCAATGTTGGCACCAAAAATGAAGGAGGAGTTGATTAAGATGAGAGTTGCAAGGATCATCAAACATATTAGACATTCTACATGGGTTTCTAATCTTGTCCATGTAATAAAGAAGAATGGGGATATTAGGTTATGTATTGACTTTAGAAATATAAATAGTTCATCATTATAAGACAATCATGCTCTTCCCAACATGGAGGCATTATTACAAAAGATAACAGGGGATGAACTTCTTTCTATGATGGATGGTTTCTCAGGTTACAACCAAGTCAAAGTGAAGGAATTAGAGAAATATAAGACTACTTTTACCACTCCATGGGGAACATATGTATATGAAAGGATGATCTTTGGTTTAACCAATGCAGGGGCTACCTTTTAAAGATCTATGGACATTGTTTTTGAAGGATTAATTGACTTAATTCTTTTTTTGTACTAGGATGACCTCGTTGCTTATTCAAAATGAGCAGAAGATCGTTGCAACCACTTAGAACAATAATATAGAAGCACCCATGAATGTGGAGTGTCTTTAAACCCAAAGAAGTGCCAGGTCAGAGTCACAAAAGGGAGATTCCTTGGACATATTGTATCTAAGGATGGAATTAGGATAGACCCTGAAATAGTAACAATAATTGACAATATAAAGATCCCTAAAATAATTAAGGCTATTTAGGATTTTTTTGGGCAAATTAACTTTGTGAGAAGATTTGTTTCAAACTTTGCAGAGATAGTCAAACCTATTTCCAAAATGTTAAAGAAAGGAGCTAAGGTTTTATGAGATGATGAAGCATTACAAGCTTTCTCTAACATAAAAAGGACAACTAAGAGGCACCGATGCTAAAGACTTTTGATTTCAAGAAGCCCTTCCAAATATTTTATTTTGCCTCATATAGTACAATAGCTCATGTAATGTTGTAGAAGAATGAAGAAGGATATGAACAACCAATTGAATTTTTTAGCAAACGTTTACAAAGTTTCAAATTGAATTATGGCATAAATGAGGAAAAAACATATGCATTGGTGAAAGTTGTAAAATCCTTTAGACCATATCTAGTTGGTGCTGAAGTGATTGCATATGTACTAAATGTTGCTATTAAAGATATCTTTAGACACACACATAAACTGCAGGAAGGAGATACACGTGGATCAATTAGATTCAAGAATCTAACATAAATATCTAGATTAAAAAGTTGGTGAGAGGCCAAGGCTTGCCAAAACTTATGACTAATGCTAACTTACAGGCAGTACAAGTGAATCAAGTGAGCCTTGAGGATATAATTGTTAGTATTGAACATTGTCCCCAATATAAAGAAGTGTTGTGGTTCCATAACACACGCCCCATTTTTTACTTTAGAAATAGGGACCTCCTTTTTTTGGCTCACAGAAGCTTGTTTCTCAGAATAGGGTATCTTCCAAGGTGCCTTATATTGAGTGGAAATTGTGTAGTTTGGGTTTGCAAGTCTAGTCAATTAGTGTCATTTTTAAACCCCTAGCACTAGTATACTGATTATTATCTTTTGTGTAGGTCATAATGGCATCATCATCATCCATAGCACAAAAAATTACCATGGTATTGTATGAACATTTTCAAAACAAGTGCCTTGGGATTTCAGATAGAAGAAGCAGAGGGAGTTCAAGTCTATAAAAATTTTGGACTATAAATATGGCATAAATCATCAAAAAGGTCAAGAATAGGTACACTAGAGTACTCCCGGACCCCATATAAGAAAAACCCAGAAACTATTTTCAAAACTGAGAACTTTGATTTTTGGGTGAATTGAGCACCTTGCACACTTCTTTGAAGGTGTGTAGGTCTAAAGGTGCAGGTGCACATTATAATTTTGAAATATGCATAATTTGAAGGACTCCAGAAGGTGTGCAAGTGCACATGTGCGAAGATGTGCAATTATAAAGTCTTGAAGATGCCAGAGGTCCCAAAGATGTTAAGGTGCACAATTTTACAAGTTTTGAAGAGCAAAGTGTATAGGTGCGCAAGGTGTGAAATATGCCTAAATAATAAAAAAGATGAGAATAAGTTACACAAGAGTGGTCCTATACCTCATTTGATAAAAACCCAAAAACCATTTTCAAAACTAAGAACTTTGATTTTTGGGTGAATTGAGCACCTTGCACACTTCCTTGAAGGTGTGAAGGTGTGCAAATTGAAGATTTGGTGAACGAATTGTCTCTAAAGGTGCACAAGTGCACATATCTACAATATTTAGAGGCTCCAGAGGTCCCCCTCACATTACCATGACTTCCCTGTCTTCTGCAGTAGCTAAGATCACACTCAAACCCATGACTTTCAAGTTCCAAGGAATGCCCAAGAAGTCACACTTCAAGATTTTCATAAGGAAGTGAGGGTAAAGTATGAAGCTTAAGACTTGTTAGCTCCTCAAGAATCACCTCTATAATCCAAAAGTTTAAAGGGGAACATCCACACATTAATTTGGTTGAAGGTCAACAAGACTCAAACAATGAAAACTAAAAATTATGGACTTAGAAAAATTCTCACCTTGGAAAAATGTGGAGTTAGAAAAATTCTCACTTTGTTAAATTGTGGAGTTAAAAAATTTCTCACTTTGGAAAATTGTGGAGTTAGAAATAATTCTCACCTTGGAAAATTATGGAGTTATAAAAAAATTCACTTTGGAAAATCGACACTTGGAAGAATTTCTAGATTTTTGGGTCTTGTCACCAAGGTGCGCAGGTGCATTTTTTTTAGAGGTGCATTGATAGTTAATTGTTAGTTTCTATTTAAGAGCATTTCATGCAAAGGAAAAACATTTTGATTGTGGTTCAACTCTTAGAGACACCTAGAGAAGGTCAAGCTTCCATTTTTAGAGCTCTTAGTGACTCCCAGATCATCTCATGGCTTCTATCTTCTTATCTCCTTTTTATTTTATTGTTTTAAGTCATGTAAAGGCTCATGCACCTATTAATTGATATGAACAAGGTCAGAGACCTACTTAACACCATTTAGAGAGTCAGTTTCTATGTAAGTAGCTTTATAAGCATGAGTTTGCATTAGAAGAGCTCTCACTCCTAAGACAAAAGGAGGAGAGGATTTCTTTTAAATACATGGATGTAATATATACTCCAGGCCATTATTTTGATGCAATAATATATGCTATTGGTGCGCTCATTCTGAGTGTAGTTATTCTTGGCAGAGTGTGTTGTTTTTGTGAATGCATGTTCATGAATAATAATGGAGCTAATGGTTTTATTGCATTGTTATAATTATGTGATATTTTAATTCTATTGCTTGTCTTATGTTAACAAAATCTGCTATTGTGACCAATTGGAGAAAGGATCATCTTTTTTATTACATAATATTTTCTCTCATGTGAGCACACTTTCTGTGGCCTCATGATTTGATGAACGTGAAACATCTTTCTATTATTATTAAACTTCTCATCGATGATTGCATAAGTGGAGTTGAGGAAGTGCTACTCCTAATTTCATTGGTTTTTTTTATCAAAGATCATTTTGATATTTTAATTTGTAGATGTGTTGTTACTGTTGGGACTCAAAATCGAAGCCTCGATTTTGAGTACCACTGAAAAGTCTAAGCCCTTAAGCGCTTTTTGATGCATGTGTACTTGACTATACTTGTGAGGCCTAGGAGGTGTTTAATGTTTCTAACACCTTGCATTCAGTATGTCTATGTGTTTCATGAAGATAAATTTCAATTTCGAGCCATTCTATAAAGTCCCATTTTGAGCAATTTCCAATTCTACATTTTTTCCCAAGTGTCAAACAACGACAGGAGGCTGTGTTTGAATTTCAATAACTTGCACCCAATAATGTTTCATGACTCGCCGATGTGGGATTGTTTAGTATCCATACTAGAGAACCTATGTTTCAAATTTTGAGTCATTTCAAATCTTTTTGACTAGGTTTTGAATCCCTCAAATTGGGTCATCTGTTGTTGTCATGTTGATGTGAATTGTTCAAAATTCTGGGAGGCCCTGTTTGGCTTGTTATAACTTTGACCCAGTTGACCAAAATGAGATAATTTCTTTTGCGTTGTATTTCAAAGGTTAGAGACTTGCTATGTTTCAGTTTTGAGATTATGATGAATCTGTTTGATCATTTTTCAAATGCAATTCCAAACGCAATTTCTATCTTTTATTGGTGTCAAGAAAGACAGATTGGTTAGTACCCCTATTTGTGATTTCATATCTCGAAACCTGTGATAGATGAGACCAAATAGATTTTACCACTATGTTCTACTCTGAAAGTACTTTAAGTATGCCAGTTTAAAAGTCTTGACGAATCCGTTTGCACACTTTTCCAAGTCCATTCCATTTACAAAAAAATGCTTTTCTGCCAGTGTTTCTAGTCTACAAATTTTGAGTAGCCCACTTTGACCGTTTTCCATTTGCGTCTTGTTACTCATCATGAGCCCTAATCGTAGATCCGTATTGTCCTCATGATAGAGACTTAGTTCTCCTATTTTCATCTCTCCAAGTGTCAGTTTGACCTGTTTTTGAAGCCGAATCCAAGTGCATTTTATGGTTTTCTAACATGTTTGCTTACAGGTAATTTTGAAACGGCAACTTTGACGGTCAATATCTTTTGACTAGGAATTCTTCATGAGATGAGATTCGACAGGGTAAGAGTATGCAAAACAAAGAATTAACGTGTCTAATTTCAGAGCCCGGTCAGGTGTTTTTGTCAATTTTCAAAATCAGTCAAAGGATCTCCTAGCACCAAATTGACAAGTTGCAGAAAGAGGTGAAATAAGTTTTAAAAAGTTAAAAAAGTGATGCAAACTAATTGATTCTTTACCAAATCGGTATCAAATTTTCTATAGATCAATTTGAGGATTCAGTTGTTCAGAAACGAATTTTTTTTAGCCAAACCCATTTAGGGCCCGACTAATTCCATTAGATAAATGTAGCAATGGAAAATTGAAATTCTCCAATCACGATAGAAATATTGGTATATGTGGAGCTTTTTCACCAAAATACTTCAAAAGAATTCCCACATGATATTGTAGAGATAATCCATAGCCACTGTGCAAATGAGGAGGTTTGTCTATTGTATGATGTCTTAGCAACATTTGTTCTTCACCATCTAGAACATGGTCATAAATTTATCCATCCATTGTTGTCATTAATATCGATAGAATTATAATATATGACAAGAAGACCCCTCCATTCAGTTCCTTTATTTCTTTGTTCAATCCATCCAGTAAGAAAGACTACCCAAAGCAATGGGGTATAGCATGTTTAGGGATATTGAGAGTATTAACACATTACAATCAACCACTACTAGATAATGAAGTTGATAGAGTAAAGAATGGAGTAATTGATGAGGATGTTGTGAGTCAAGTTTCTTCAACTGGAGGCTGTTGATGGGCTTGTAAATGCAAATGTCCATGGTGGGAAGAAGGATAATAAAAAGGAAGACGGTGCTAAGGGGAAAGGAAAACCCGATATGCTTACCCTGTTGGCAGCCTTGGAGGTCTTCCTTGTGGATTCAATTTGCAGTCACAATTTGGTATTGGAGGGAATATGAGTACAGAAACTTGTCCAAACTTCAATAGCCATGGTAAAGGACAAGCTAGTGTGCGAATAAGAAGCATTGACCAACCTCAAATTGCTTTGGTTAGTGTAATTCCTATCATTAAGGCCCTAATTGGACACAGGTTCTTCTCGTCACTTTCAGTAGACAGAACACTCAAGTCCTAAATCAGTTTGTAATTGCTAGTGACATAGTATTTTGCTAGCAATCAGATCCCATTGCCAGCGCTTTATGCATATGAGTGAGCTGTGATTTTTAATGGGGAACTTTTAAAGCCTACTCATGTTCTTATAACTTATTACACTTTCTGATAGAGTATTTTTTCCAATTGAGCATCAATTGCTGAAGATAAATGTTGTATGTATATTTGGCATAGGATCATGGATACTATCCTATAGAGAATTTTGATGTGAGCTGATGTGATCTTATAATCAATTGAATATTGATCATTGTGGGCAAATCTGATTGAGTTTAAGCTTGCTGACAAACATAGTTACCAAAGTCAGGGTTCCTGCAGGAAAGAAGTCCATGCCAAGAGCATAAAGAGGGAGATCCACGTTGGAAGTAAAGGGAGGAAGGTCGTTGCACGAAAAGGAGGCAGGGGACCAAAGAAGCCCCACGCTGGAGGGTAACTAAGACTCGTCTTGACTAGAAGTCGTAGCAACCAAGAGGAGATCCGTATGTAAAGGAAAAGGGGCGGCTAAGACTTGGAGGGCGGCAGGTTAAAGAAGCCGCCAGTCAAAGGAAGAAATGTTTAAATTAAAACTTGAAGATAGCAAACATTTGGAAGTGGTAGATTTCCACAGTGGATGTACTCCACGTGAAGAGAGCATTCATGCCCAGAAGGGGAGGTATCAGGATGGAGATGACACAAAGAAAGAAAGTGGGGAGAACAGCAATAAAAGGAAGCTCTACGCGCAAGAAATAAGAGCTAGACCACGTGACGATGAGATTCACAACAGGGCAGAGGCATGTTTGAAGCCGCTAAAGGCAGGAGGAGATCCACGCTAGAAGACAAAGCATTAGTTTGTAAAAGAAGGCAGAATGCCTACGTAAAGAGGAAGAGTCGCCTTGCAACATGAATGCCCACGTCAGAAGGAAGGGCACCCTGCAGAAAGGCCACCAGTCAATGGGAGAAAGCCGCAAGGGAGGTGCCCACGATGGGGAGAAGTTGTTTGAAGATGGCCTTGGCTTGTGGTGTGGAAGCCAGTGAACAGCCCAAGCTTGTAGGTATCTTTCAGAAGGGTTTGAAGGGCGACCAAAGAATATAAAATGGCGAGAGACTTCAGAGTTTGAGCCTTCACCGCTGCAAGAAAGCATATTTGGCGGAAGTAAGGGAAATATATGCATAGGCACAAGATTTTAATAGTGTCATTTGCTGGCAAAGAGGCCTTAGATTAGTCGCCACGGAACAAGAAATGTTCCCCAGTGTTGGGTTGTGGTTTCTTCAAGTGTTTAAATACCAATCTACTCCATGGTTAGGTGTTTTTAATACACAAGGCTTTTGAAGTCTAAACCATGAAATTTTGAACGAGCACGCAAATTGAAGAAGATGATGTCAGCAATGTCCGAGCAGCTAGATGTTGACATGTGGAGGATCTCATGGTAGTCACTATGTCATCGAGTAAAGATGCACATCGGATAACTATAGTGACATAGCAACCAGTGGTGGTGACATGGTGATGATTGGGCACTGAAATGGCGTTGACAAGTGGCACCGCTTGAATGGTTAAAGGAGACGCCAGAAAAACTTGCCGAAATCTGGTGGTCACCATGTTGCCACCAAAAAATGGGAGGTTTTTTGGCAAGCAACATGGTGCCTTCTTGGAAAACCAAAAATTTGGCAAAGAGAGGCTGTGGGACCCACAGTGACCAGAGGGCCTATCAAAATCCAACACGTGGCATCACCGGAGTGGCCAAGGGAGGCATAAGGGAATTTTTTAAAAATAATATGTTTTGAGCGTTCACTTTGGAGAGTTTGAACATTTTGTTTCAAAAAATGACTTTCTATAGTTTTTAAACTATGGAATTTTAAAAAAAATTCAAATTCATTCCTTTTAATTGACTATTCATGGTTGGGAGCCTGGATTTTCAAATAAGCACCATAGGGGCATTTTTTGTCCGAAATAGACACTTCAATATACCGTTGGAACCAAGAGGAAATGAATTTTCCAAATATGAGGTCAGATTGTGCACAAATGTTCAGTGGTTCAATCTATAAGTGAATTTGTAATTTTTAGGGCATTCTCAATAGAACGGGCAGATTTTGTCATTGAGCATCAAAATTGGTTAGGGGGGCAGATTTAAAAGCTTGTTGAAGCCTGAATGTGGAGAAAAGTGATTCTGATAAGTTTTTCTTTCCTTTAGAGGTCATTTTAATTGATTTTTTTGTCTATGTTTTAATCCCGCATCAAAATCAGTTATGATTTCCATCAAATATTTGAATCACTTTATGCTTTTGGAGGCCAAGATGATTGAAGATTTGATATGCAGTTGTAGAGAGAGATTAGAGAGATGCTTTGTCACTTCTAGGAGATGTTTTTCAAGTGGACACATGTCAGATGCACAACAGATCCAAGAATTCACTCTCCTCTATATCATTCTCTTTCTCATTCATTGTAGGGGTTCTAGTTTTTTCACTATGAAACTAGTTGGTTCCAATGCTTGATATTTTTTCATGACTGTGATACCATTTCCTTCAACAATTTCTCTTGTAATGAATAGTAAGAAATGAGAACACAGATAGTTATGATCTGTTAGGTAGTTTGGCATTTCAATTTCATACATCTTATTGTATTTGTTTCAAAGAAATGAATGAAAAAGCAGCATCAAGTTAGTCTTCATTCTGATGTCTTGTCTCTCATTCATGTTGTTTGTGATCTTTTGTGTTTTGTAAACAAAGATTATGAAACTCAATTGCAATTTGTTGGTTGTATATGTTGATTTATTTTTCTTATGACTCAAAGATTTATGTAAATGTTTGATTCATCATCATAGGATTGTAGATCTCATGAAGGGATAGGTTGAGTATGAGGTTCAGAAAGATGCAGATGTCTATTCACAACATGAATAGATAGATCAAGAAGTCCTGGTGTATGGGATATATCAATGACTTTCAGGGATGTGTGCTAAGAGTTTTGTGAAATTGCCCAATAGATAAGGCACTGGTTATTTTGAGATCGGAGTGTTATGTTGTTCATATCATATTTTGTTGAAATCAACATCATTAATCAAACATTTTCACTTTCATGTTGAAGAGCTGAAAAGGATGCCCTCACTCAACTTGTGAATTCCATAGAGCTGCAACTTGCTACTGCATATCTTTGTTATTAGATAAGTATAGGAGATTAAGGGTTTTATCTGTTGTTAATAGATTCAAGAATATGTTTAGCACTGGTACCATATAAATTGAATCTGAGGTCCACCTACTTAGGTTTTGCAGAGCCTGAAGTAGAAGAAGGGTCTAGCCTTATAGTTGGCCCGGTGTCTGAAAAGATATGTTGAGGATGGGAGTTAGCTGCCCCTAGATGTGTCTTGTTCTCATTGGGGTAATTTGAAACCCATGTTGTTTCAAAACACCAACAGTTATTTTGGCTTATGTCTTGTTAGGAATTTTTCTTTCAATAATTTGCTTAAAATCTCTTGTTACTCTATCTTTTTTATTTGCTTTTCAAAACACTTGGTTAAAATAGGAATTCATATAGTTGCATTGATAAAATGCATTCATCATAAAATAGAAAATAGAAAAATATATCTTCCTTTGTGGTTACATTTTTAGTAGAGTTATTCAGATTGGTTAGTACTAGCAAAGGCCTCATTGTGAACATACAAATTTAGATTCAATTGAGTTACCCAGCAGGTTGAAAAATAGCCATCCGGAACCTTGGAGTTGGTCATTGATTAGCTTTTCAAAAGAGATATTTGAAAGGGATTTTTTCACTAAGCATTGTGCAAAATAATCGCTCAATAGAAGTGGCACTAGAAGCAGGGACCAAAACCATTCTACCTAAAAACCCAAGTTGGTGTTTGAAAATTCTACAATTTTTGGAAGTTCAAATTTTTTCCAAGTTTGTCACTGTTAGATGGTGCACGTATGCGCTTTATGAAGGCGTGCTTTTTAGAGGTGCATTTTTTGTATAGGTGCACCAAGATCCATAGTGTGCTTCCCTAGATGTGTGCAAACTGGGAGATCTTGATCAACCGTCTCCCTTTGAACAAGCATTGAGGTCTTCACTTGACAAGAAAGAGTTCCTGGGACTTAGTCATTTTTGTAAGCCTTGCAATGATAAAGAGATACCTAGGGTCCACCCTCTCACATTGTAAATTTCATCATCACCATCTGCTCTACATTCTACTTCACACATTCCCATCATTATGCACCATGGCTTTCTTCAATACCCAAAGTTCACCTTTGAACCTAACTGGTCCATTACACGACTTACCCAAAAATCTTGAAAAGTTTTTCCCATGGTTCATCTATGGAGAATCATGAACAATAGAAGATCGTATTAAAAGTTTCAAGAAAATCTATAATCGAAACTAGATTCAGCATATGGATGCGGTCTGTCACCTTTTCCCTTACATTTTGGGTGAAGAGACATTCAACTAATACCTCAATTTGCCACTAGCATCAATAAGAGATTGGAATTCTTTTGAAAGCAAGTTTATAGCATAATCAAGGTCTACATTGATCCAACTATCCCACATCATCAGTTCATCTCAAGTAAGAGGGACCCCAATGAGACTATTTCACAATTCAATCATCACTTCTATAAGATGTATCAAAGAATGGAGTCTCCTTACACTATACCACAAGAGGCTACCATCCACATCTATTTGGGAATAGTGGATTCATTAACTTCTATTTTTCTAAGAAGGCTACCACCTAGAGACATTGATACCATTGAAAAGATCTTCAAAGAGGTAGTTACATTCATGAAGTAGGTAGATACCCATGGTGGAGGGAACTTTATGTCTTCCTTCACTTTGAATAATATAGTAGCCATACCCTCATTTCTAGTAGGAGCATCTACTATGCCCAATCAAATGCCCTTATTGAACCCAATACCTTTACTATAACATGTTACTATTGCTCCAATGCCAATAATTATATATTTAGGTATGAGCCCCAAAAGACCATATTCCTTGAGAAAAAGACTTCTCCACCTGTTAAACTCGAGAACAATATGGCTAGTGAGATTGACACCATGAAGAAGACAATATATCTTTTATCCAATTAACTCATCAGAATAAAGTTGAATTCCTCAAGAAACCAAGGCGACAATCCAAGATAGCTTGCTACCAAAAATAATTATTCTCAAAATTAGAGCATAAATAATGGCCCCTACGATAACATCAACAATGAGAATAATGGTATTATAGGTATGAGTCCAAGTGAAAATGGATATGGGTATAATGACGTTTCAGATTAGCCTCCCCAAATCATGGAGGAACAACCTTTGTAGATTAGTGCAATGGGGTTTGAATCATATGATAAATCTACAGGAAGACAAAATGATGAAGATGATCAAGAGGAGTTTGTGTTCCTATTCAATGAAGACAAATAGCATGAACACTCTGGGATACATGTTTATTGCAGAAATAATATGAAGACACAAAGTTTTAAAAGTAGAGAAGAGTCTCTAATGGATGATGTCTCTCTATGGTTACATCTCACTCCTCTAGACATGTAGGTTTGTAATACTCCAATGCATTATGAGGCTCCAACCAACATTACCCAGATAGTTCAAAAGGATTTACGTGTAAAGGATGACGTTTTGAAAGGTTTTATGGATAACATAATAAGAAATTTGAAGTATCTTGGAGAAGATCATAATCCAAACATCCTTTTGCTTCCTAACTATTTTCACCCCCATCAAAGGATTCATTCAGAGTTGGAATGCACTAGTTGGCAATGTGCAGTATATAACATGTTAGTATAGACAGATCAACCTATTGAAATTGTCAAAAGTAATGAAAATTTTTCAAGTTTTGATGTTGCAATAAGTGTGGATATCCCAAGAAATTTTGAGGATGCGAAAAATTTTGAAGTTCCAAAACTCCATGGAGTTGCAAAATTTCTCAAAGTTGCAAAAAATGATGGAAATGCAAAAGATCTCAAGGTTGGTGACATTTTTGAATTAGGAAGTCATCAAGAAGAAGATATCAATGCTTCCTATGGTGATATTGATCCCTTATTGGATAATGATAAGATACCTCCCTTAGAACAAGATATGTCATCAGATGAGATGGATAGAATGCTTAATTTGGTCTCAAGTTTGACTAAGGAAATGTCTATTTATGGGTATTCTATACATATATCAAACTATGCAATAATAAATTCATGCAGAGTTCATCCCTTTGGTTTCCATTCAGAAGTAAGTTGTCATGATTTCTTGTTACCTTAGGAGATCACAATGGAGGGTAAGTATGATTTTGAACATGCTTCTTTGGGATATGAGGGAGAAAATACCTTGATTAATGATATTAATGGACCCTATAATTTGAAATGAAGGATAATGATTGACTTTGCTAGTCCCAAGCAGCCTAAAAGTGACAATTCATTTTTTAAGGCTAATGATGGTGATAATAAGAACCATAAACACAATGTTCTATCTTTTGGGTCTTCTTATGATAGCTATATTACATCAGCGACACTAATGTTTCCATGTGTACTTGGAGTTGTGTACCATGAGATAAGACCACTAGAAGGGGTAATTATAATGTGCGAGTGTAACCCTATGGTGGGGGACTCACTAGATCGGGTGATATATTTCCATTATCCCTCCTAGTTTGATGATTTTTAGTTTGAGAATGATGCTAAAGGTAAGAAAATGTGTTTGTGGATTATTCATAACCATGAAGACTTACTGCAACTTTTGATTTTGTGTGATTTGTACCTAGAATTTCAACCAAGATTGCCCAAATTTTATTTTTCTAAGTACAAAAACAAGTCAACATTTTTTTTAACTATATGGGTTGGGTTAGTACTATTGCACATAATGAGAAATCTACTAACAACCACCCCATGTTCTTATTATTCAAGGTTTTCTGTATATAATTATTTTTGTTTTTTTTGTCCTTTTAGTTAGGTGTTAGTTTTCTTTTTATCGAGTCTATTTTGTTTGGGTTTTTTCCATCTTTTTGCTTCTGTATTTTTTAGCCTTTGAGTTAGGGAGTCATTGTGTTTTTGTCAGGGTTGTTCCCAACATGTGGTTCACCCCATCTGGTCTCAATTTCTAGAAGAGTTGTTTCTTCATCAAAGCATTTGGATAACTTTGTTTCTCGAATGAACCAAATACAAATGTTGCTTGTAGGTAAAGAGTACTTTCAACCTTAAAATCAGATTCTAGATTGATCAGTCTCAACACTTTACAAATTTAAAGAATTGGTCATCTAGATTGCTTTGAATGCAGCTAGACAATGGCTAAGTGATAGTCCAAAACTTTTTGGTTTGAATAGAGGATTTCCCTAGTGGTATGTCAAATCACTTGTTGGCATGCGAGTTTTTGAAAGTTCATTAACAAAGGAACGCATGAGTCATCAGATTGGAAAAGGCCATTAAGAAAGGAACACCAACACCTTGACCACACAATCTAGTTGTTGTCAAGAGATAATAAAAAATGGTGTCATCAAATAGTACTCCAGAACTTAGTATGAACCAAAATAAGGTGCTCAACAGGAGCTAGCACAATATAATCATTGGCTCACTTTAAACAAATAAAAGTTTTAAGGAAAAATCAAGTGGAAATGCACGAGCTCCATGAACTTGAAAAATGGATCATCAAAAATACAAAAGACAAGTAATTGATGACTTATTAAGAGCCCTCTAAATGGTTTCTCACATTTGGTCATATAGTGATTGGAAATTTGTTGATGTGGATTTCTCAAACTCTCATTGGTTAGTGAAAGATTGTTTCTATGTTGTTGCACACTTGTGGTGGTTAGAACTTTGGAGCATCAACAGAATTAAGACACTAAACACACACTGAGCATGAAAATTGAAAAGTTTGAGTTTCTTGTTTGAAGTTCTCAAAAGCCACTAGTGACTTTTAGAATCAAGTTGCAAATGTGATATCGGTTTGAAAATTGCTTGCTAATAAAGAAATGCCTTTGTCATTTCTTCCTTTTGTAGGGGCTATTTGTTATGGTTCCACAACACACACCCCATTTTTACTTCTAAAATGGGGACCCCCTATTTTTTGGCCCATAGAAGCTCATTTCTCAGAATAGGATATCTTCCAAGGTGCCTTAGGGAGTGGACATTTTTGTAGTTCAAGTTTAGGAGTCTAGTCAGTTAGCGTCATTTTTAAACCCCTAGCACCAATATACTGATGATTATCTTTTGTGTAGGTCATCATGGCATCATCATCATCCATAGCACAAAAAATTACCATGGTATTGCATGAGCATTTTCAAAACAGGTGCCTTGGGATTTCAAACAAAAGAAGCAAAAGGAGTTCAAGTCTATAAAAATGTTTATAAAGAAGATATAAATCATTAAGAACTTAAAGTATAAGTACACTAAAGTGCTCCCAGACCCTATCTCAGAAAAACCTAGAAACCATTTTCAAAATTGAGAACTTTGATTTTTGGGTGAATTGAGCACCTTGCACACTTTCCCAAAGTTGCACAGGTGTGAAGGTGCACAAGTGTCCATGTGCCCAAGTGCACATTATAATTTTGAAATATGCATAAGTTGAAGGACTCTTGAAGGTGTGCATGTGCGAAGACACGCAATTATAAAATCTTGAAGATTCGTAAGGTCCCAAAGATGCTAAGGTGTGCAGATGCATAATTTATAAGCTTTGAAGAGCAAAGTGCATAGGTGCGCAAGGTTCACAAATAGGCATAAATCATCAAAAAGGTAAAAATAAGTACACAAGAGTGGTCTTAAACCTTATTCAAGAAAAACTCAGAAACCATTTTCAAAACTAAGAACTTTGATTTTTGGGTGAATTGAGCACCTTGCACACTTCCCTGAAGGTGTGCAAGTATGTAATTTGAAGATTTGGTTAATAAATTGTCTCTAAAGATGCATAGGTGCGCATATATAAAACATTCAAAGGCCCTTGTGGTCCCCAATATTACCGTGGCTTCCTTGTCTTTTGCAATAGCTAAGATCACACTAAAACCCATGACTTTCAAGTTCCAAGGGATGTCCAAGAAGTCACACTTCAAGATTTCCATAGGGAAGTGAAGGTACTAATTTTTAGAGCTGTTAACTCCACAAGAAATCACCTCTGTCATCTAAAATTTCAAAGGGGAACATCCACACATCAGTTTGGTTGAAGGTCAGCAAGACCCAGATGATGGAAACTAAAAATTGTGGACTTAGAAAAATTCACTTTGGAAAATTGTGGACTTAGAAAAATTCTCACTTTGAAAGTTGTGGAGTTAGAAAAATTCTCACTTTGGAAAAGTGTGGAGATGGAAAAAATTCTCACCTTGGAAAATTGTGGAGTTACAAAAAATTTCACTTTGGCAAATTGACACTTAGAAGAATTTTTGGGTCATGTCACCAAGGTGCACAGGGGCACTTTTTTCAGAGGTGCACTGATAGTTTTGAAGAAGAATCAGTACATCAATAGTTAATTGTAAGTTTCTATTTAGAGCATTTCATGCATCGAAAACACATTTTGACAATAGTTCAACTCTCGGTGACATCTAGAGAAGGTCGAGCTTCCATTTAGAGCTCTTGGTGACTCCTAGATCATCTTATGGCTTCTATCTTCTTATCTCCTTCTTCTTTTATTGTTTTAAGTCATGTAAAAGCTTATGCACCTATTAATTGATATAAAAAAGGGTGGAGACCTACTTAGTACCATTTAGTAATCTATTTTAACCAAGTATTAAATTGATAACTTAGTATCTGGTTCAACTAGGTCAGATACATGCTCAAAATCTATTGATACTTCAACCTAGTTGAGTTGTAGTGTTGTAGGAAATTGATATGAATCAATTGGATGCAAAGGTCTACAAGACCATTGGTCAACCCACTCTTTTGATTCACATTCATCTCATAAATGATGCATACACGAAGAGCAAAACCATGCAAGCTTTCTAGTATGAATAGCTGGTGACACTGTTTGAACTTTGAAATGAATGCATCTCACTTAATCCTATAAGTGTACAACAATCTTGCAAATTTTTAATGTTAGGTTCACGTATCAACCAAAGATATATAGAAACCATAGACTTACCTATATTACCTGGTCCCATCATAGAATTGCACCATTGGACAATTGTTTCAGCATTTTCTAATATTGCGCCACCTTTGTACTTTAATTCCTCTCTACTAAGGGCTCTTTTTAGACATGCTCCAACACCATCATGGTCTCCCTTTTCATGTCCTTCCTCAATGAAATTCCAAAAATGTTGCACTCCACTTGTCACAAGTATCCTACTTAATCAATAGAACATCCTTGCATTCTTGAATTGTGCAGTGCAATTGGTTGACCATATAATGTGTTAATTGTATCTTTCATCTCTTTCCCTCAAATTGTCATAGAAAACTCCAAAACAGCCTTGCACAAACTCTAATGAATGAGTTCAATCATCACTGATATAGAAGTGATACTCTCTTAATATTTTTCTATCATCCTCTGTGCTATCATGTGCATGAATAAATGCTATGTGTCCAAAAATTGACACTTGTATAGAGTTGCAATACATTGGTTGCATTTCATTTTGAGGTTTTAGTGTATAGTTTTCAGCAAAGCCAACAACTAACACAATTGTACCTAAGGAAAAAGTTTCCTTACACAACTTAAATTTCTCATCTAACCATCTAGCTCTATGGGTATGAGTTATGTAGTCATAAACTATTTTCTCTTGAAATAATTTCATAAAATTAGCTACACATACATCACTTTTCACTAATTCACACCTCTTTATTTCTTTTCCATCTTTAACACCATATATAACTAATTTGTACTTTCCAAGGGAAACTAGTGTCTTACCAATTTCATGTGTTCTATCTAGATGTAGGCATCTATGCAACTTTTGCAAACCACCACATTGAGGGCAAAAACCTTTCAAACACATGGTCTTATAATAAATGCACCCATCATCTCATTTGCATAGTACACTTGCAATAAATTCTCTCGATGACTTAGGAGGTAATTTTAGATCACATTCCTACAATATTTCATTAGTATGCAAAGTACAACATATATAACGATAAACATCATAATGCATAGAAAACTCAACATGAACCCTACAACATGTAGTGTGTGTATGATTTATCTTAATGTAGAATGGTTTTGTCATCTCAAAAAACCTTTGGCTGATTTTAATTTGAGGAAATCTTTGAAGAAACATTTCATGAAATTGTGTTTGAGTCGTATCCAAAAAATGTTTTTCATGTGGCTCAGTTTGTTTTTCCAATTCATCTTTTGACAACATCTTTTTGATTTGGTGAAGCCCTTGTGTTTTCACTCCAGAATTTTTCTATTAATGTTCTTAGTGCATCAACAATAACTTTATCCTTATGTGGGAGTCTACCTTGGAATGACCAAAAAGAAGTCTCATTAGAATTTTTAATTTTCTCTCACCTCACTAAGGCTTTGACTAATGTTGTTCTACTTATCCTTAATGATTTACTTGTTTTGCTTACCATACAATTTTTTTCCATTTCCTTTCCCATTATGGTTGATGTGAGGACCCACTGATTTGTATTAGCATCTTTAGTACGTGCTTTTGAACCAATGGATTTGTATCCATCAAAAAGATTTCTAACAATGGTTCTTTCACTACTATTTTCAGATGTTCTTAACCCCAAAATTCTCATTGTCTCTCTAAATTTCAGATTTTTAACCATTTCAACAACAAGTTGGCATCTTCGACTTTGATTTAAATTTTCAAAATAGTTATGCCAAATCTTTTGAACAATTCTCCTACAATATCTTTTTGACATTTTATCATGCATTGGCTTCAAAATATTTTCATCAATGTGAATTAGAAACTTTGGTTTTCTACGAATTATTCTAGGAGATGTTGATGTATGTGCATGCTCTATATTTTCATTACAGACATCATTTCAACTTGAGATGTCTCATTAGGGGCATCAGGTGATGTAAGTGTATTTGTCATAATCATTTCAATTGGGGTATGTTGAACATATTCATTTGTCAAATTAGGTGCATTTTTGACATCAATATCAATAGTTAGATTTTCATCACTTACATTGGAGGCATTTAATGATGTACCTTCACATAATCTCCTCATACACTCCCTTGTTTTTGCCTTTGCTACCTCTCTTTTTTCAATCATTCCTCTCTTGTTCTTTCCCATGATTGTAGATGCAAATTACCCTACAAACAATAACATGAATCAAATAAACAATAAGATACTAATATGATTATTTTATGCTCAATAATAAGATACTAACATCAAATAAGATGTTGACACATGAAAATATAAAATTCAGCATTTCAAAGCACAAAAAACCTTATGCTTGCATACTTGGTATAAAAATAAATGTGAACAACATTATAATCTAGTCCAAACCGCAACTGAAACAACATAATAATTATTAACATGTTATTTGATTTATAGTTTTCAATAACCCGATCGGGTTTTGTATAACCCAATCAGGTTATTGAGTTCTAATTGCATTGGATAAATAACCCAATCATGGGTTCTGGTTTACTATTCCACAAAGGAAGATAAAGAGATAGAAGGGGATACAAAGAGGGAGAGTGAATGGGGTGAGTGTGTGTGTGTGTGTGTGTGTGTGTGTGTGTGTGTGTGTGTGTGTGTGTGTGAGAGAGAGAGAGAGAGAGAGAGAGAGAGAGAGAGAGAGAGAGAGGATAGGAGATAGAGAGCTCGAGGGGGGAATATGAGAGAGATAGAGAGATTATGGGATTGGAGGGGGAGAGAGAGAGAGAGAGAGAGAGAGAGAGAGAGAGAGAGAGAGAGAGAGAGAGAGAGAGAGAGAGAGAGAGAGATTAGGGGATATGATAAAAAAGAATGAGATGGATGGAGAGGATGAGAGAGAGGGAGAGAAGGGGATAACAAAAAGAGAGGGGGATAGGACAAAGAGAGAGAGAGAGAGAGAGAGAGAGAGAGAGAGAGAGAGAGAGAGAGAGAGAGAGAGGATGGGATGGATAGAAGAATTAGATGATATGATAGAAAGAGTGAGAGAGAGAAGGGGATGAGAGAGACTGACACTAAGACTGATACAAAGAGGGGTTAGGGGATGGGGAGAGAGAGAGAGAGAGAGAGAGAGAGAGAGAGAGAGAGAGAGGATATGGGAATAGAGAGAGAGAGTGTGTGTGTGTGAGAGAGAGAGAGGGGGGGATATGAGAGAGAGAGGGAGAGAGAGGGGGGGAGAGAGAGGTTAGGGGATAGGAGAAAGAGAGAGAGGGGATATGAGAGAGAGAGAGAGAGAGTGTGTGTGTGTGTGAGAGAGAGAGAGAGAGATGGAGAGAATGTGAGAGAGAGAGAGAAGGGGATAACAGAAAGAGAGGGGGGATAGGACAAAGAGAGAATGTGTGTGTGTGTGTGTGTGTGTGTGTGTGTGTGTGTGTGTGTGTGTGTGTGAGAGAGAGAGAGAGAGAGAGAGAGAGAGAGAGGATATGATAGAAAGAGTGAGAGAGATAGAGAGAATGAGAGAGAGGGTGAGAAGGGGATAGCAAAAAGAGAGGAGGGTAGGAGAGAGAGAGGGAGAGAGAGAGAGGGGGGGGTAGGGGGTAGGATAGAGAGAGAGAGAGAGAGAGGGGTAGGACAAAGAGAGAATGAGAGAGAGAGAGAGAGAGAGAGAGAGAGAGAGAGAGAGAGGAGATGGAATGGATAGAATAATTAGAGGATATGATAGAAAGAGTGAGAGAGAAAAGGGGATGAGAGAGAGAGAGGGGACATATGAATGTGTGTGTGTGTGTGTGTGAGAGAGAGAGAGAGAGAGAGGATGGGATGGATGGAAAAATTAGAGGATATGATAGAAAGAGTGAGAGAGAGAGAATAGGATGAGAGAGAGAGAGAGCATAGGATGGATAGAAGAATTAGAGGATATGATAGAAAAAGTGAGAGAGAGAGAAGGGGATGAGAGGGAGGGAGAGAGGGACAGAGGGACGGAGAGAGGGGGGAGAGTGAGGTTTGGGGGAAGAGAGAGAGAGAGAGAGAGAGAGAGAGAGAGAGAGAGAGAGAGAGAGAGAGAGAGAGAGAGAGAGAGAAGGGGATAGGAGAAAGAGGGAGGGGGATAGGAGAGAGAGGATTGAGAGAGATTAGGGGATAGAATATATATATATATATATATATATATATATATATATATATATATATATATATATATATATATATATATATAGAGAGAGAGAGAGAGAGAGAGAGAGAAGGGGATAAGAGAAAGAGAGACGAGGATAGGATAAAGAGAAAAAATGAGAGAGAAGGAGTGATGTAGAGAGAGGATGGGATGGAGACAAGGATATGATAGACACTTTTTTATTAGAATACATAACCATATAGATCTCTCTCTATCTCACTCACTCCCTCAATCTAACATTGTGAAGTAGTAATATGAAACCTGGTCGAGTTTTTTAGAACCCGATCGGGTTATGGTTTGGTGATAGCCTAGGGAAACGACCCAAAGGCTTCGGAGACTGTTTTCTTTTCCTTTAGACATTTTTTCATCTTCTAAGATGAATTCTCATCTTCACCTTCATCAAGTTTTCTAATGGTGAAGTGGGTATCTCTATAATCACTGCCATAATCTTACACGTCTTCTTAGCTTTCTAACCATATAAATTTTTCTTTTTTTGGACAACATTAACATTGTAAATTTTAATTACTTTTACCAATTCCTTGACATTCCTCACAAACATATGTCTACCAATTTTTTAATAAATTTTTATATACTTAACCAAATTCTAAATAAATTATATATTACTTTTCTACACTTGATTCTATACACTTTTTAAAAAAAAAACATTTTTGATTATTTTGATGCAAGTTATGCTCAACACATGAATAGGTACCAAGATTTCAGGATGTAGTAAGTTCAATAATTCATAATTTAAAAAATACTCAGCATAAAATAACAAAAAAATACACAACTTCTAGATAATACTCTTAACTATCATCCTACCGAAGCGATATGTAAGATACTAAATATAACTTGGTCTTTTGTGTTGCACACAAAAAAAACTATGTTATGCTTTCTAAAAAAATTAGGAATTATATTTCGTGTGTGTAGGGTTTGACCCGTCTAATCTTATCCATTTCCTAAAAACTCTAGTAGTTTAGAAAGTAGATTCAGAGTACTATAATTAATATGTTTCACGCATCTTGTCATTTTTAGTGGATGACCCTCAAATGTCTCGTCCAAGTTCAGGTTTACCTGATTTTAGAAAAAAGTTGTCCACTTATACCCCCTTTTTGTACACCATCTTGGTGCATTCACCCCCATGTGCACCATAGCACATGCACACTATTTAATCCACTACATTTTGGTAATGGACTCGCACTTTAGGGTGAGCACACTTTTTAATGCATTGGAATTCACTAAGCCCAATGCTTGGATTTTCCTTAGAGATCTAACCCAAAGGTTTGGTGGTCTCAAATAGGTCTGAGACTTGTTTTCCAACAAGCATACCAAAAATGCTTAATATTTCTTATGTGCTCTCCATTTGGTTTTGTAATAGTTGAATATTGATAAAATCAGGCTTACATGATATTATAGATCTTTTTGTTAGGTATATAACCATATAATATATTTGTAATTTAGGCTATTTTAAGCCTTCAAACTATAATTTCTTTTAAATGTATGTCCATTTTTGTCAAAAAGAAATGTGTAGTATTTAGGGGTTCAATTTTGGCTCACTTATCATATCTCACAAGTTAGTTTTTTAGAAAGTTTACTTTATTCTACACACTTTGAAAAAAATTACTTTTGATTTTTTATAAGTTTTCAAAGATTTCTAGGGGGTCACATAGATATTTCACATTTTCGAGATGTGTTCACTTACGAAATTAGTAAAAAAAAAATATATACATTAAAAATTTACACAAAAAATCTAGGATAAACTACATGGTGTTAGGTAACTTCTAACCGTAGCAATTAAAGAATTTCTTTAAAAGGTTAGCATTTTATGGGGACCGTGCCTGACACTATGTTATATTTTTTACTAAAAAAAAGTATCATTTTATGTGGCCCCCTTTTTCGAGGGCCATAAACTCCACCATTTTAAGAAATAGTAGTTCAGAAAGTAGATTCATAGACCTATGACTTTTGTTTTTATCATATATTGAAAATTTGAGTATAACCATCTTCAAATCTCGTTGAAGTTCAGAAATTACTAATTTTAGAAAAAAAATGGTGGCATCTTATACCCCTTTTGGTACCACAAGATTCAATGTTAAGGAACCCTTAAGGACCGTAAATTGTAATTATCTTTGTTTATGTGCATGTGACATGTTTTGATATATTTCTAATGCATTGATATTCATTAGTAGTGTATAAAAAATTTAACATTTTTTTTTACTACATTGTAACATATTTATGTTAATTTCTCTTAGGTTCCCTAACAAGACATTATAATCCATGTGATTCATATAGACTTCCCATCACCTCTCTTATTGTCATTATATGAACAATGCATATCACACAAACTTATGTAAAAGTGGTCACCATAGTTGAATGAAAGTGTAAAGGTAGGGATGAAACGAGAAGATAAGGGGAAAATAAATCACATTAGGTTTACAGATGTTCTATCCGTATACATTTAAAAACTCTACATTTTGTTCAATAAAGACACCTAATATCATTTGTTATTAAACAAAGCCAATTGACCTATGAAAATAAAAAACTAGGTTGTGTTCTCATCAAAAAATAATAATGTGGTGGCCTTTGCTAGTTGGTAGCTCACAGGCTCCATGCCTCGCTAGGTTGCCTCGCAGGTTTGAACCCTCCATCAAAATAATAATAATAATGTATGTTAAAAGGTTTACGTTTTATTGAGAACCTAAAGGAATTAAAGAAATTCTAAAAATGTGCTATAGATTAACCCATCTAAGTTATATTTAAATAGAAATGCATGTAATTTTGGACTCTACCTATTTTATGTGACCTAATCTCATCATAAATTTCTTTTTACCAAAACCTCCCTAAATGTTACAATTGGGATGATTATGTATGAATATAACCCCACACTAAAAGTAATAGGTAAATTAGTAATAGTAACATTTGTTTAAAAATAAGGATTTACTTTCCACATTTTTTATTTTTAAAGAATGAGGTTAATGGTGTGCATATTATTGGATATAATTAATTTTTTTAATATTAATGAATTAAATGAATATTTACCTAGTTAAAATAATCCATGTAAGAATTAATATGATAAATTAGGATGAACATTTATAAAATAACAAGTCTAAATAAATAGAACTTTTACATAATAACTCATTTTTTGAAATTTGGGAATAATAGTTTTATTTAAGAAGGTAATAATATTTTGGGTGGTAAGTAAATTTTTTATAATATAATTATGAATACATTAAATCAGATTTTAAATATTGGGATTTAATTCTAGATCTTGAAACTATTTACAAACCCATCATTTAAGTGTCATGATAACAGATTAGATCATAAATAATTAATAATGATTAATTCAAACATTACAAGTTAGTATTTTAAGTAATGATTCCTACACTCTTTATTCACAGAAAAATGTGCCTTAGAGGAGCTAATCATTGGTAGAAGAATTCATTTGAGGGATTCTTTGTAGATTGTATATTTTTTACAGTAATGCACTTAAACTTGTATAAAAAAAAAGAATGGTATTACAAAATAAAATCATTATTTACAATTATAAATATAGTGGATTGCTCCAAGACTACAAATATTTAATATTTATATACAAAAGGTATTCTACTTATGTACTAGCATGCACAACTATCAGTGCAGAATATGTTTAAATGAAAATAAAACTAAACTTTTCCTAGTGGAAGTTGTTGTCTATGACAAACTCTAATGCAATAGTCAACGCTTAGTGGGCTTTGGAAAATATATAGGAACCACTAGAGTTGTTTAAGCATCTCTCTTACATGCGATGAGAATTGTCATTCGACTCTTCATTCTGACCATCACAAAATGAAAGGACTCCTTCTCACCAGAGCTCTTGTTGATAGATGTGAATGAAAATATGTAAGAAAATAAATACAATCTTTCTCTTATTCTTGTCATTTTTCTGCACACAACTAAGTCTCCAAGAGTAAGTTTGGTTCATTAATTGAGCATTATATGCACACTACAAGCTCATCCTTCTATGTTTATTCTAAAGTGTATAAACAACCCAAATGGAAAAATGTTTTTGCAAGGCCCAAACACAGTTTTCCCTTGTGACATTATTATCTCATCTAGTCCATTCATCTACATTGTTTATAATCTATGAAACAAATGGAGGAGGAATGTGTTGTGGTTAATAGAGTGCATAATTGTCTGGTATTTAAAAAAATATTGCTTTTAACATTTGGTTTATAGTTGTACAAACCTTCCTCAAGACCTTCTATTTCCTTTAACTTTGTTGGTGTCAACTTCGTATCTCTTGATTTTTCTTTGATATCTATCACATGTCAATAAAATAATGCAAATTGTGTAATGTAATGTCCTATTCATACGACTTCATGCCATAATGTGAAAGGGGATTTTTTATTGGATATTGTAGCTGCAATTGCTCTATTGGACATGTAAAAGTTGATTTTCTATATGTCATTCCACTTTTGCTTCTTTATCACCTTTTGCAAGTGTTATGCTCGTATCTGCTTACTTCATGTTATTGTTTCACAAAAAAATCCTCTACAATTTTATTAAAATTAATATTTATAGAAATGCTAATTTAAAGAACAATTATATATGTAATGATATCACTACTAGAACCAAGACAAATAGGGAAACAATTATGGTCAAACAATAATACAACGGATTACATATTATCATGCATACTTCCAAAATTCAATTGAAGTCTAAGTGGCTTCTACCTTTCAAAATTAAAATATTTGATAAGAGACTATATCTAATTCCAAAACTAAAGGGATGAATAGACCAACTAGGTGCTTCCTTTTATCCAACTTAATCTTATATAATATTTTCCTACTATTAGACTTTAGTCAAAATCTTCTTTGCAGCACACAAATCTATATAATATACTATTGTTAATGCTCCATTTTGAAATGCCATTCTTTTTCAATATTTTATAATCTCACTTATTTTATTAATTTTATAATAGTGTCATGTTTTGATCTAAATGAATAGACAAATGCTAATTTAAAGAACAATTATAGTATATGTGATGATATCATTACATGAATCAAGGCAAATGGGGAAATGAGTATGGTAAAGAAAAAAAACGGATTACATATTGTCATGTATACTTCCGAAATTCAATTGAAGTCTAAGTAGCTTCTACCTTTCAACATTAAAATGTTTGATAAGAGACAATATCTAATTCCAAAACTAAAAGGATGAATAGACCAAGTACATGCTTCCTTTAATCCAAGTTTATCTTATATAATATTTTTCGAACTACAAAAGAACCTCAAATATTTGCAACACCCAAATTTAGTACTTTCATCTAAGACATTTTTATAATGTTTTAAGATGACTTGTAACAAAAACTACGATAATTTTTTATTAATTAACAAAGGATGAGCATTTCTCTTTACCCTTCTACAACGTCGTAATAACACTATTTTTTTTTGCAACACATTGCCCACAGTTATTGTGATTGCCTGCATAATCTTTTATATGACTAATATAAATTGTTGTATGTGTCATGCTATTATTAGTGGACACGACATAAATAGAGAAACTAAGAGGGTTGAATAACGATACAATTCATAACATATTGTCATCTACATCTATTTAAATTTCAAACTATAACAAAACTTTTTTTTTTTAGTAAAGCCTTTTGGCAAAGGCCATATTGATGTGGCTTTCAAACCTTATTTATAAGAAAGTCAAGAGGTATCTGCTCAAGTATAGCATCTGATTCCCAAAGAAGAGGAAATTTCACCAATCTTTGAGACAAAAACCAAAAGAAACAAGAGACACACTGCATCAAAGTTCCTGCCAATAGTTAGGAAAGAAAGAAATTAGAGAGTAAAATATATGAAGAGAGAGTTAAAAGAGATATATTTGTTGTAATAGTTAGAAAAGAAGGAAAATGGAGATTTATATATATGAAGACAGATTAAAAAGAGAGATAATGATAATAGAGATTTATAGATAGAAATAAAGGATACGAAGGATATGAAAAGATTTAAAAGAGAGAGAATGACATGTTATTTTAGGGACACTAAATAGAGATAGTTGGAAGACAATTTTTAAAAAAAAATAAGGATTATGTTATTTTAAGAAATATTTAAATGACAATTATAAAATTGAGTTAAATCAATGAAGTATTTGTTTCTACATTTTCCAATATAAATTCAAATATTAAATTTTAAAAAATAAATTGTTGACTACTTGATCCAAACCAACAAAAGAGTTAGTAATTTTGAAGAACACTATTAATTTTACAAATTTTAAAATGCAAAAAAGAATTAAAACGAGATTGGAAAAACTAGCTAGTTAAACATAGTGTGAAAAAAGTTAGCATTTTATGATTGACAAAAGTAAGGAACAATGTAAAACTAATAAATATATTTAAAATAGAAAATATAAGCATTTAAAACTAAATTTATTTATTTTTGTAACAAAATTTATAAATATTTTTAGTGAAAATATATCAAATGATTATATTCTTAAAAATGTATTTTTGTTATTTATTAATTTAATTATAATTTAGAATAAAAAATTAATTTTAGAATTAGAATAAAATAATATTAAATTATTGTGAAGAAAAAATTAAATAAATGTATTTTTTTTTCCCAACACAATGATGTCATGCATTAATGATAGCTTTATCCTTTTCACAATTGTGACAAATTAATATTAGCACTAACATGAATGCATAAGTATTTCTGCCCATGGCAGGAACTAAACAAAAGAGTTAGTAATTTTGAAGAACACTATTAATTAATTTTACAAATTTTAAAATGCAAAAAAGAATTAAAACGAGATTGGAAAAACTAGCTAGTTAAACATAGTGTGAAAAAAGTTAGCATTTTATGATTGACAAAAGTAAGGAACAATGTAAAACTAATAAATATATTTAAAATAGAAAATATAAACATTTAAAACTAAATTAATTAATTTTTTTAACAAAATTTATAAATATTTTTAGTAAATATATATCAAATGATTATATTCTTAAAAATATTTTTTTGTTATTTATTAATTTAATTATAATTTAGAATAAAAAATTAATTTTAAAATTAGAATAAAATAATTTTAAATTATTGTGAAGAAAAAATTAAATAAATGTATTTTAAAATGATATGATAATTAGATTTGAAGTAATATGTAATTGATTGATATGGCATGCGCAGGGTGAATCGCAGTGGCTAGGGCCTATGTGCCCTAGGCCTGGTGTTTGGGCGTTCTGTGGTGCAGGAGTTTGTGTGGTTTCTGGTTCGCAGGGAGTGGATTCAACAGGTAGCGTCGGGACTGTGTGGAGGGGTGGGGGTTTTGAGCGCTTGGGTAGAGTTGGGGCCGGCTGGGGCAGGTTTGAGTCTATCGTGTCTTCAATCGGGGGTAGCTAGTGTGGAGCCAATAGCAAGGGGTGGGTTTTGTTGTTCATTTAATCGATTGGTGATTGGATCTTAGTATTTGCTCATGGGGCAATTGGAGGTCCCATCTTAGATATTATCTAAGGATTTGGTGATGGTTGATTCCTCTCTCTTGTTGCGGGGAGGGGCTGAAGGCAAGGCTATCAATATTCCATCTGGGATGAATGCTTCATTATCGAAGGATTCTGTCTATATCAAGAAGATGAATGGATGTTTGGAGTGATTTGATGATCGACCGGTGTTAATTATTCAACTAGAGTAGATTTTAGATGATGTGGAGTATTGGGGCAAGCATGCGCTCATACATAAGTTTTTGGGTCTTCAGCTTTCTCTTCTTGTGTTGGAATTGTGAGCGCATTGGATATGGAACTTAGAAGGGGATATGGAAATTCTTCTAGCGGCCAACAACTATTTTTTGGTTATTTTCTCAAGTATGTTAGATAGGAACAAGGTCTTTGAGGGAGGCCCATACTTCTTTAACCAGGTTGGGCTTTTCATCAAACCCTAGCACATTGGATTTAACTCCACCGAGGAGATCCCGTCTCGGGTCCCTGTGTGGGTTTGACTTCCTCGGTTGCCTCTAGAATTTTGGAGAGAGGATATCCTTCATTCGATATCACTTCTGTTGGGGAAACTGGTTGAGTCAGCCACACTAACCCAAGACCGAAAGGTAATTTCATATGCTCGAATTTGTGTGGAAGTTGATCTGAATAATCTACTACTTGATTCTATGGAAATTTGTATGGGCCCTTCTTAATGGATTCAACAATTGGACTACAAGACTTTACCCTTCAAATGCAGGATTTGTCGTGAGTATGGGCACCTACAGCGCAAATGCCCCCGGACTAAAATTTCTCAATCATTTGCGGCCACTGTGCCGACTCCTAAGGAAGATAAGGGGAAGGCCCATATGCCAAATGGTCCCTTTGCAGATAAGGAGGGTTTTATCCTAGTGAAGCCGCATAATAAAGGAAAGGGGCAGAAGAGAACTTCGATGGATATACAAAGTGATGGTACTTTTAACAGGTTTAATGTTCTAGAGAATTTGGTACAAGAGGAAGGAATACCTGTTGAGATATCCCTGGGTGATGGTTCCTTTTCGGAACCCCAGCTACAGGAGGATGGGATTCTTGTCCAGGTTTCTAAGAAAGAACAAGGCCAGCCAGTTGGATTAGATGGAGTGGTTCAAGAGATTAGTTGTGATATTCCCGGTGGGATGCATCCCTGTGACGCTCCAAATATCACAGCTGCAAACCATCCTAGCAAGAAAGGGGTGCTTGACAATACAAAAGGCTCTAAAGTTGCTTCCACTTTAGGCTTACAACAGAAGCCTTTTAAAAAGGGGACCTTAGAGAAGTCTGCTAAGAGTGGAAGGACGACGGATCAGGAGAAGGTTAAGATGATGGGCAAGACTTTGGTTGAGGCAGGGTTAGTGATGCCCATTGACTCCCACTTCTCACAGTCTTCTAAATGATTATTCTTTCTTGGAATGTGAGGGGGTTGAGCAGCATCCCTAGACAAAAGGCTATTCGTAGATTGATAGAGTCTCATTCTCCAGATGTTATTTTCATTCAGGAAACTAAGCTTTCAGTTGATGAACTGGATAATTGTGGACCAAAGATTTGGCCCCATGGTTGCTGGCAGGGAGTAGGTGCTCAAGGGAGCTCGGGGGGTCTTGCTTGTCTCTGGAATCCTAAGAAGGTGACTCCTTTGTGGTGGATTGCGAGTAGCTCTTCCATCTCTTTTTTGGCTTCTCATTTTGAGACAGGTGAAAGGTGCTTGTTCTCTAATATTTATGCTCCTAGTGATTTGGTAATTAAATCCCTTATGTGGTCTCATATTATTCTTGTCCGATCTTTGGATCCTTTTCTTCCCTGGATTGTGGCTGGAGATTTTAATGCTGTTACTAGTCTAGAGGAAAAGAGGGGCGGGATTTCTCGACTAGGTCCTTCTTCTAGAATGCTTATAGATAAAATTTGTTCTTTGAATCTTATTGATGTTAAACCCAATTCTAGTATATTCACGGGTAAAAGCACAAACCTGTGTCACCTTTTATAAAGGAGAAGTGATATCAGAATTTAAAGTCTTCAACTTTAACGAAATAAAAGTGGCATTTGTGCTTAGAATTTGAAGATGATGTAAACTAATGAAATGTGTAAAATTGGATGAAGTTTATGTCTATAATTTTTTTTTAAAAAAATTGAATGAAAATTTTATTTATTTTTGAATTTTTAAAGTGTATTTTTTAATTTTTTTAAAATACTAAAAATATAGAGTTTTTTTCCCGTCAAACAAATATATGCAAATGTTCATATTTTGGATTGATTTTGGAATATGTTAGAGTTAACATGTATACCTGGTGCACCGAAAAAGAAAAATTGAAATTTGGCTAATATTTTTGAAGTTATAACTGGTCAAAGTCAAAGTTATCAGAAATAGACAATTTTTTTCTCCCGTCAAACTTGTTCCATCAAATCTACATATTTTTTTTTAAAAATTACATATTCTTGAAGAAGACTCTCTCCTTTAGTGCACCATAAAAAATAAAAAAAAAATTTAACATGATTTACTATTTTTTTCTTATTTTTGAATAGACATCTTCCTAAATCTTAAGATACCTACTTGTAATATTTTTAAATTATAACATATTATTCATAATCAAAACTTTAAAAAAATTATACAATCATAATCGTGACTCCAAGAACTACAAAAGTATATTTTTAGTTTTAAAAAATACTTCAATTTAGTAGGTCAAATTGGCCTTCAAAGTGAGATGTTTACAGAAGTTCTGATTTTTGCTTGTTTGGTTGCCACATAGACTGTTACGGCCGAAACTGTTTCGGCCGTAATAGTTTCAGCTAGAACAGTTCTGGTCGAAACCCCCGGTCAGCTTGAGAAACCGCTAGCAGTTAGTGTGACTTTTTGATATAAAAAAATATTGTTTTATCTTTTTTAAATAATTAAATATATAGGGACAGCGAAAATTGGAAGAAGATTTGTAAAAAACAATTAATTTTGAAGCAATTTTCAACAACTGTTTTGTGGATTTAATCAATATTGCAAAGGATCAAATATTTTGAAGGTGCTTTTTTTCTCTTCTAATTATTTTTATTTTTATGTATTATATATTGAACCATTAGCTGATATTTAGTGAAATCTAAAATTTTTTTATTTTTTTTTTTCTATAGGTTGAATTATTCAATGGGTAGTAAAAGGAAAAGATCAAGGAAATATGATAGAAAAAGAGATGACAAAATGAAAGGCCATACAAAAACATGCTCAAAACCAACCTACTGAAATTCCTGAACATGATGAGATTCATGAAGAAAATGAAAGTAATGAAGAGGAAGAAATTGGCAGTTCTATTGATAGAGGCAAATTAGAAAGCATAAAAAATTTGATGGATTTGGATGAAGAACTACTTTTTAACCAAATTCCATCTAAAGATATGATAAATGATAACACTATCAAAAAGCATTGTCAGAAGATGTGGGATGGATATTTCAAGGATAAAAGTATATTTGGACAGGCACAATTATTTGTCAAGTTATTTAGGAGAAGAGATATGAGACCTGTCTTAGAGTTGTTGTGTGTTGATAACAGGAAAAGTCATGCTCATAATATTAATAAAACAATAGTTGAAAATTTGCAAAATGCTTATAACAAAATTGACAACACAACTCGAGGAGGTGATTTGAGTAATGCACGTAGAGCATTGATGACTACTATATCTAGTAGAAAATTGACACATAGAAAATAGGTACGTGCAATTTCTGATGTACTACATATATCTAGAAGAACTGTCCAGAGATATATCAAGAGGAGAAATATGCTAGATGATAACATTGAGAATAATTGGGTGAATATTTGTAGAGTTCCTCGAAAAGACAAGATTTCTGAAGAAGTAAAAAGACAAGTTATTGAATTTTGGACCACACATTCTTGTGTTTCTTCCAACAGGCGTGATACTATACAAATTAAAGATCAAGAAACAGGGGCCAAAATTGAACATCCAAAACATTTCATAGATATAACTCAAAGTGAACTTTTTGAAGCATTCAAACAAGAATTTTCAAATGTCAAAATATGTCAGAGAATGTTTGAGAGTTTACGTCCTTCCTTTGTACGCATAAATAAGATGTGAGAAACTTGTTGTTGTAGAAATAATGTTGAATTTGGTCTACACTTGCAATCATTTAAAAAAGTTATGGCAATACTTGATCCTAATTTGGTCATCCCTAGCAGTACAACACAATTTGTGAGGTCCATATTATGTGATAAATTAGAAGATTCAGATGAATTCAAAGTGCAATGCATCAAAAATCAGTGTGAAGTTTGTGCAGATTTACACAAATTTTCTCAAATTATGCAAGTTGAGAATATTAATGAATCCACGCCAGTTTCATGGATGAGATATGAATATGAGACATACCAAAATAATAGAGGGGATGAATCCAGAAAATTTTTATTGAAGGAGAGTGAATTGCATTATGATGAGTTCATGGCCAAGTTCCGTCCATTGATGTATCCACATATCCAACATTGTCATGGTGCATGATGGCAAGCTAAACAGTTTCGTGATTCCAAAAATTGTTTTCCACCTGGTTGTATACTTTCAATTGTAGATTTTTCTGAGAATTATACTTTTGCATCTCATACAGAGCTCCAAAGCCAATATTATCATTCTGAACAAGTTGCAATATTTGTGCAAGTGACCTATAGACATGCACAATTTGAGGTGGATCAGATAGAAAGATTGGATGAAAATGAATGCATCATCATCAAAGAGGTTCATTTCTATATTAGTGATGATAAAGTTCATGACAGGAGTTATGTGGCTCATTGTTTTGCAATGTTCTCTGAAGATCTCAGAAATCATGGAATAAATGTTTCAGAGCACTGGATTTGGTCTGATGGATGTGCAGGTTAGTATACACAAAATAGTTACACATTTATTTAACTTTATTTTAACTTGTATTTATTTGGACATGTCTATTTCTATTTAATATATGTACTTGGATAATTGTAGATACTTATCATGTTTCACGTTCACAGGACAATTCAAATCTGCAAAAGCATTTAATTGGTTAGCAATGCAACATGCTAGAACCAATATTAAGTTTTTATGGAATTTCTTTGAAAGTGGACACGGAAAAGGGGAGCATGATGGAGCAGGAGCATGTATAAAACGTGCGCTTCGACAACATGAACTTGTAGGTAAATATATGCATTTTTTAAATGTACATGTTTAATACTCTAATAGCATATATTTTAAATTTTATATATACATGTATATTTTATGTACATACAGGAAATATGATAGAGAGCACAAATCAAATTGTCGAATGGTGCAAAGTTCATTTTGCTACTTGAGATACTGAATACAATAAGCGTTACTTTTGGGACGTGAAAGGTGAACTAAGTTATATTTATTTTTAATGTCTTTTTCAAATCAAGTTGAGTTTTTAATTAAATATTTATTTTGAAATATGACAATTAGTTTTTGTATTTGTAACAGATATAGATCGATCTAATCCTTACAATTGTCAAACGATTTCTGGAATTAGAAGTTTACATCAAGTGATGACTATAGGAAACCATAAACCTCCAGTACTTAAAGTAAGAGAGAAAACATGTTTTTGTGATGACTGCATTAAGGACAATGTAGTGAGTGCATGTGAAAATATTGAGAATGGATATGTTTCACATTGGGATTTGAAGGAGATAGTTAGAAAGCCTCCTTTTGAAGATGTTGACATTGACATTGGCATTCATGATCCTGTATATTTAGCTAATTATAAGCGCATTTCTGATTTAGTTGTGGCAGGTTTGTGTGCATATATACATATATATAAATTAATATACATGTATATTTATTTTAAAATTAATTTATATTTCTCTTTTTATATACATGCAGGAGATATTTTTGCAGTTCAAGCCTTACCAGATAATGCAGAAAATGTGGACTATTATCTTTTAAGATGCACAAAAGAAAAACACAAGTTGCTAGAAGGAACTATAGATGCTGATGAACAGTCATATCCAATTGGATCAGTTGTTATTGAAGGAACGTATTATCAACAAACAAGGGTAATTGGTAGTGGTATTGAATTTATTGAATACAAGCCTGGAGAAAAGGTTTTACACTATAGTAACCATGTTATAGCAACCAAATTACAATTTGAAGCAGTACAAAGAAAAGGACGTCGTGGAAATCAAAAGTGGAAATTGCCTATTGAAGAACATGAAAAAACTTCTAGAGATAATAAAAAGTAGAGAGGATCCTAACAATACATTGTTTGTGGAGCTCTAGTTTACCTATGTACTTATTGTGGAGCTCTAGTTGAGTTATGCTTGTATAGCTCTTATACTTTCATATTTAATATTGATAGGATATTTGTTTTATATAAATTTTTGTACATTGGATCATTTATCTTGCATATGCAAAATTAGACATGTATTGTTATTTTTATTTAAATTCGACATGGATATCTCATTTAAGACCAGGTCTCTTAGGACCTCCCCTTAAGACAACCTTTTTAGTATTTGTATGTATTTGTATGTACACATAATCTTTATATGTTCTTATATGATACATTCTTTATGTTTGTATATAATCGTTATGTTAAGATTACATGTATATGTTATATGAACTATGTTACATATAATTACATGTACATTATATTTTATTAATTAAATGTTGTTAATTATAGTTAATTAAGAATGTATGTCATTAAATACAGTTAATTAAGTCATTAAATAGAGTTAATTATTAAGACATTAAATATAATTAGATTAAATATAGTTAATTTAAAGGTTAAATATAGTTAATTAAGGCATGTCATTAAATAGAGTTAATTAAGTCATTAAATAGAGTTAATTATTAAGACATTAAATATAATTAGATTAAATATAGTTAATTAGATTAAATATAGTTAGTTATAGTTAATTAGGTTAAATATAGTTAATTATGGTTAATTAAGGCATGTCATTAAATAGAGTTAATTAAGTCATTAAATAGAGTTAATTAGTAAGACATTAAATATAATTAGATTAAATATAGTTAATAGGATTAAATATAGTTAGTTATAGTTAATTAGGTTAAATATAGTTAATTATAGTTAATTAAGGCATGTCATTAAATAGAGTTAATTAAGTCATTAAATAGACTTAATTATTAAGACATTAAATATAATTAGATTTAATATAGTTAATTATAGTTAATTAAGGCATGCCATTAAATATAGTTAATACATGATCTACATTAAATATAATTAAACTAAATATAGTTAATTATACAATTAATTAAGACATGTCATTAAATATATGTTATATTGTTATGTACATCAACCATTAAAATTATATAGTTAATTACACTTAGATTAAGGTATTAAGATGAATAACTATACATATACATGTAAACTTGAATATTGAAAATATGAATAATATATAGAAACATGTGCATAACACATACATAAGTTACATAAAAGATGAAGACATCAAAAGATCAATAAAATAGACGTCTACATTAAAAGATCAATAACATACATGTGCATATATCTGGAGAATATAATGTACCCATATTAAATGTATAAAAATAGATCATGTAGATCAAATGTCTGGAAATAACATATATAAAACATCAAAATCTCCATATAAGCATGTATCTCGAAATAACATATAAAACATCATTTAGTGTCCATGATATAAACACGTATCTAGAAATAACATATAAAACATCAAAGTGTCCATATAAATATGTATCTAGACATAACATGTGTGTAATAAAATAAAAGGCCACATATGATCTAATCAGCTACATCCCCCCTCCTGATCCTGGGCCTTGTCCCCAAAAGGGTCTATCAGCTGCATTTGAACCCTGTGTCAAATGATAACAAGTGAGCCATTTAATTATGTGTATAGACAAATTATATCAAGATCTACATGTATATAAATCATATATATATATATAAATTGTAACATACCTGGGACTCACGACGTGTAGGATCTGTCGGTGTCTGCAGATCAGAAAAACGTAACATACTATCACTCAAACCCTATAACACACACACAAACACACGCATATACATTAATTTAAACATATAGACATATTATTTACTATAATAAAAATAAATCTAAACATATAGAGATATTTACCATAGCATTATGTAATGCTCTGTCAATCTGACTGATATCTTAATCATGTAATGAAAAAATAGTATCAGCATCCAAGTCAATAGTGCGGCCTTGATCTGAAAGCATGGAAGTAAATAGACCAGGCTATATGGTGCCACTGAGATCTTGAGTAGGGGGGGGGGGTGTTGTAGGGTCCTGAGTAGCTGGGGTCGGTGCTGTAGCCTGGGCCTATGTAGCAGTAGGAGTAGTAGAAGGTGCAGGAATATCCTCCTGCCTCTGTGAATCCTCTGGGACTGTTGTACGTGACAAAATATATCTAATCTGAGAGCTCATGTCACGAAGTGGAATCCATGAGAGTGTAGATAATGCTCGATATGCATCTAAAAGATCAGATGCTAAATATGATGCCAAACAATGCAATGCATCCACCTCTAAGACTGTAGAAATGTCTATAGGAGAAGGTATGTCTGCAACTCCATAATCATCATCAACAGGTGTGCTAGATGATGCAGTTGTGGGAGTGGTACCTCGAGACCATAGCATATATCAACTACATCGATCAGAAGAAATCTCGTGTAACTGTGTGGCGACGGTGGCGATGCTCGAAAAAATATGTGTCCTAATTGTGTCATCAGGAACACTCTCACCTGCAGTAGCCATCTGTGGACCTCTCGGCATAACCAAAAGGTTTAGACCCACCATTGCCCATTTGTTAACGGGCGCAGGAGTGTCTGTGGGTCTAAATCTATTAGGAAGTCTCCCCTAACCCTGCTCAACATGCCCTGGATAATATGTATAGTCAACATCATAGTGTAAATGAAATTTTGCAAACAATTATTTGCAGAAATATAGGGGGAACTCATCCTTCTGTGGCCATCTATGATGAGTAGCCAACCAACGAGGATACATCAATGGTGTGACGAGTGGATCAATACACTTTGTCGCAGAGTAGCCTCTGACTCTGCGACGATCTGCATAAGATGGAAACATGGTTTTCACCATGCCGGTGGAAACCTCAGTATCAATCTGTGTGTACTTCCAGTGCCAGTGACACTGTGAGATAAAGAAGAATAAAATGTCTCAATGCTCATATCATCAAAAGGGTTGTATGATTCAATTGTCTGAATCATACGAAATAACTCCTCTCGCGTCGCTATGACCTTCTCCCTATTAGGGAGGGTGGTAGAAGAGAAAAGCGAGCTATCCAAAACTTGCATAGCACGAGATAATCTCACCACTGTATCTCTAAATAACTGTTGTCTATCATGGGTGGAGGTCAATCTACGTGTTGTACCAGACTCAGCACTCTGACCCCCACCACGAACACTGGCATCCCCTGAGGATGCAGGAGCACGATCCCCAGAACCGGATGCCATAATGTATATATGAAAATAAATATGAGAATATGAATGTGAAGCTACAATCTGAGTGATAAATATCTAGAGATCTGCACATGCATATATATATATATATACAAATATAAACATACAAGTCTATTTAAATTAAAATAATTAAAAGTTAAATTTAATTTGAAACACATGTACATATAAATACACAACATTAAATGTATGGTGCTAAATGAACAATCATGTAACATACATATGTATTTTAAAACAAATTATCTTAGAGACCATATCTAATGTACATTGTAACGTGCTCATGCAAATGTGAAAAATAAATATTCGTACATGTACATGTATATGCAATAAAAATAAAATAAAATTTCTTGATTAAATGATAACTAAGTGCACACATGTACATACATGTAATAAAAAATATAATTCTTGATTAAAGTCTAAATTTTGATGTAAATGCTTTGATGATTATGGGGAGTGTAGATGAGAGTTAGGACATAGGGATAGAAAAAATTGTTACTAGATAAGTAAATGAGTTTAGTTAGCAAATGTTAATTTACAATTTAGAACTCATGACTTAATTTAGTAGTTTGAATTAGAGTTAAGAATGTTAATAAAGTAAATGGGATATAGTTTTATTAAGGTTGATAGTAAGGTCAGTCTATTATGTGCTAGTTTAAACATATGAATACCTATTACAACCTATAACAGACGTAATGACCTAGTAGGAGTCCCTAGGTCCCCTTAACATATATATGGATAAAAATACCTAAAAATGTATCATGAGGTCATTATGTGTCATTTGATAATGTAAGAATCATCATTACCTAATAAGACCTATTATATCCTAATAATACATATTAAGAGTTATTAGAACCTAAAAAAAATAGTATGACCTATTACGACTCCTATGTCCCCTTAAGGTCCACACATGTATGGATAACGTATTGAAAAATGCAATTGACATAAGTGATCAAGTAATGTGTTGTTTGGTAATGTAAGACTCATTATTACCTGACAATACCTATTATGTGCTAGTAAACATATGAATACCTATTACAACCTATAACAGACATAATGACCTAGTAGGAGTCCCTAGGTCCCCTTAACATATATATGGATAAAAATACCTAAAAATGTATCATGAGGTCGTTATGTGTCATTTGGTAATGTAAGAATCATCATTACCTAATAAGACCTATTATATTCTAATAATACATATTAAGATTTATTAGAACCTATAAAAAATAGTATGACCTATTACGACTCCTATGTCCCCTTAAGACACACATGTATGGATAATGTATTGAAAAACGCAGTTGACATAAGTGATTAAGTAATGTGTTGTTTGGTAATGTAAGACTCATTATTACCTGACAATACCTATTATGTGCTAGTAAACATATGAATACCTATTACAACCTATAACAGACGTAATGACCTAGTAGGAGTCCCTAGGTCCCCTTAACATATATATCGATAAAAATACCTAAAAATGTATCATGAGGTCGTTATGTGTCATATGGTAATGTAAGAATCATCATTACCTAATAAGACCTATTATATCCTAATAATACATATTAAGATTTATTAGAACCTATAAAAAATAGTATGACCTATTACGACTCCTATGTCCCCTTAAGACACACATGTATGGATAATGTATTGAAAAACGCAGTTGACATAAGTGATCAAGTAATGTGTTGTTTGGTAATGTAAGACTCATTATTACCTGACAATACCTATTATGTTCTAGTAAACATATGAATACCTATTACAACCTATAACAGACGTAATGACCTAGTAGGAGTCCCTAGGTCCCCTTAACATATATATGGATAAAAATACCTAGAAATGTATCATGAGGTCGTTATGTGTCATTTGGTAATGTAAGAATCATTATTACCTAACAATAACTAGTTGTTAAAATGAACATCATCAATATCTAAGTGTGGTTCATTCGGTTAGTAGAGGGCCTATGTTATGGTTAGAATGTGGTATGGGTTATGATTGTAGTTAATATAAGGTTATGTTAGAAGGTGTATTTAATGTCAAAATTAATTTCACCATAAGATATTATTGTTTCACCTCTAGATCCATCAGGTTATGTTAGAAATTGAATAATGTTCCCTAAAAGTTTGCTACATTTTTTACTAATATTTTTTTATATGTTTACCTCATAACCTAATATTTTTCTATATTTTAACCTAATGTTTTTCCTAATGTTTTTCTAAATTTTAACCTAATGTTTTTCCTAATGTTTTTCTATATTTTAACCTAATATTTTTCTATATTTTAACTTAATGTTTTTCTACACTTTTAACTAATGTTTTTCTATATTTTACCCTAATGTTTTTTCTAATATTTTTCTACGTTTTTATCTCATGTTTAACTACATTTTTGCTAACAAATTAATTTAAATACCAGTCTAAAATAATCTAAAATAATTTAAATAATTTAAACATATTAAAAATAAACAATTTAAAGCATTTCACTCACAAAATACGTAAAAAACAACTATTTTAAGCACGATTAACATCTATTAATCAAAAAATATGTTTAAAAACTATTTAAAAATAGAGAGGAAAAAACCACCAATCAGTTACAGCCAAAACCCTTAATCCGCTCTCCAAACATTCAGGAACCGCAACAGTAACAATGATAGCCGCTAGAGGTTTGCGCTGGGTTTTATTCTGGCTCGGGGTTTCGGCCGGAACCCTTTCAGCCAAACTGATTTCGGTCGAAACAGTACGCGCCACGTACGCACGCGAAACCGCCACGTGTGTAAGGCCGGATCTGTTACGGCCGAAACCGTTACGGCTGAAAGTGTTCCGGCCGAAACGATACAAGATATCACAAAAGGTGACACAGGTTTGTGCTTTTACCCTCACTTTGAATAACAGAAGGAGTGGGACGGAGGCTATTTCAAAAAGGCTTGATAGGTTCCTGGTATCCTGCTTTTGGATGGATAGTAGATGGTCTACCCGTTCAGAAATTCTTGATTGGAGAGGCTCTGATGGCTGGCCTATTAGGCTCTCTGTCACTCCTTTCAAGACTTCTAAGAATCCCTCTTTCAAGATTCAGCTGATGTGGTTGAGGGATCCCTCCCTGCAGGATCTTATGATAGCTTGGTGGTATGAGGGTACTTCCATGTACTTCCATGTACACCTTCAAGAAGAGACTTCAGCATGTAAAGTTCAGGCTAAAGCAATGGAATAAACAGTGCTTTGGAAACCTTCAAGAGCATTTGAGAGAAGCTCAAGCTAGGTTGGATAGTGTCACTCGCCAGATCAAGGACCTAGGAATGACTCCAGATTTGATGTCTAAAGAATCCTCAGCTCTGAAGGAAGTTGAAGAATGGGAGCTTCGGGAGGAAATATTTTGGAAGCAAAAGTCTCGGGTGGATTGGTTGCAAGAGGGAGATAGAAACACTGCTTTCTTCCACAACACTGTTAAAGCTCGCAGGTTTGGGAATTCTATCACTTCTCTTGTTTCTACTTTTGGAGATCAGCTATGTTCCAAGGAGGCAATTGCTTTAGAGGCCATTAGTTACTTCACTCAACTCTTCTCTAAGGAGGATCCTGTTTCTTTGGAGGAGACAAGGGCTATCTTAGACTATATTCCTCATCTTGTATCCAGCAGTATGAACAGAGATCTATTAAAACCTATTATGCTTGAGGAATTGGAGAAAGTGGTTTTTGGTATGCCGAAAGGTAAAGCCCCGGGCCCAAATGGGTTTCCCATTGATTTTTTCCAGGAGTTTTGGGAGATTATTAAATTTGATCTTCTAGATGTTGTCCAGGAGTCATATCAAAATAAACAAATGCTCAAGTCTATGAATGCTACTTTTCTGGCTCTCATTCCCAAGATTGATGGGGCTAACAGGTTGGATTAGTTCAGACCCATTGCTCTATGTAATGTCATGTACAAAATTATCACAAAATTAATTGTTGAGAGGCTTAAGCCTTTTCTTGCCACTCTAATTTTTGAGGAACAGGGAGGTTTTGTTAGTGGGAGACAGATTCTTGATGGGGTGGTTATTGCTTTAGAGGCTATTCACTCTATGGCCATGTCCAACGAAAAGGCTATGTTTATTAAGTTGGACTTAGCTAAAGCTTATGACCGAGTTAGTTGGAATTTTCTGGGTCGTGTGCTTCTAGCTTTTGGATTTAATATGGAATGGGTGGATTGGGTTCTCAGCTGTGTGTCTTCCCCATCCTTTTCGGTTCTTATTAATGGAGAACCTACTGACATATTCTATGCTTCTCGAGGACTTCGTCAGGGGGATCCTATCTCTCCATATCTATTTATCATTATGGTAGAGGGCTTGGGCAGATTTATAAAATCTCAAGCAGATCTGGGACTAATTCAAGGGTGGAAGTGGTGCAATGATATTCCAGCATACACGCACCTTCAATTTGTGGATGATACTGGACTAATGGGCTTGGCTACTATTAATGAAGCAAGAAACTTCAAAAAGATTTTGGATACTTATTTAAAAGCTTCTGGACAGCAAATTAATGAAGGTAAATATTCTATTTATATCTTTAATACTCCTCAGTCAATTCAGTTCAGGATTGCTAGAATTCTCAGGTTTCAAGTTGGATCCCTCCCTTTGATCTATCTCGGAGTACCTTTAGCTTTGGGGACTCAACGGAAAGAATATTGGCAAGGTCTTGTTGACAAATTTCGTAGTAGAGTGGGTCACTGGACTCAGGTGGTTTTCATCTGCTGGAAGGGTTGCCCTACTCAAAATTGTGATTCAGGCTCTTCCTATTTACAGGTGTTTAGTGCAAACTCCTCCCATTGGAGTTATGAAAGATTTTGATGCTTTGTCACGACAATTCCTTTGGTCAGGCAATCTCCTATCTTCTAAATGGAGCTTAGTCAATTGGGACACTGTTTGCTTGCCTAAGTTTGCTGGGGGTCTAGGCCTTAAATGTATGGCTCTCGGCGTCAAGGCTCTTGCAGCAAAGTTATACTGGAGGTGGTGCAAGAATCAAGATCGGGATTGGGCCAAGATTCTGACCCATAAGTATTTCCTAGGAGTGGAGGTCTAGGATATTCCTAGACTTGAGCTTGATGGTAAGGGGTCATATATTTGGGACACCCTTAAAAGGGGTGCTCCTCTTATCAAGGAAGGCCTTTTCTGGATTTGTAATGAGGGTTCAAGTGTGTTATTCTGGCAGGACTCTTGGGATGGCCACCCTCCTATTCTCTCCAACTTCCCCCACCTTCAGCCTCTGTATCAGGTTTTTTCTTCTGTGGGATGGACCATGGTAGCTCACTTCAAGACTGTTAAGAGGTGTGGATCGATGGAGGTGGCTAGTTGGAAGGATCCACAGGTTTGGCCCACGGGGGGCTCCTCAGAGATTCGGGTTGAACTGGCAAATCTTCTCTCTACTAGGCTATGCAGCTCTTCTAAAGACAAAGACATCTTGGCTTGGGGTCCTTGCCCAAAAGGTAAGTTCAGTGTGGCCCAGGGATATGCTCGGTTGGATAGCCAATGTAATGTAGTTCAGGAGGTTCCTTGGTGGAGGAAGGTTTGGAATAAATCTTCTTGGCCGAAATGTAATTTTTTTCTATGGTGGGTTGCTCAAAAAAAGTGTCTTACTTGGGATAATCTCTAGCGAAGAGGGTTTCAGGGACCCTCTTTCTGTCTCCTATGTAGGTTGGATGGGGACGATGTCTCTCATGTTTTCTTCTTATGTCCTTTCTCCAGAGAGATCTGGCATAAGTGGTGGGAGGCGTGGTGTCATAGATGTATTCATGTCGAATCTCTTATTGAATTTTGGGATAGCCTTGGCAAACCCCCTACGAAAACTTCATTCCTTCAGGTGGCCTGGGCTATTGGACCTTCTTTCATTCTTTGAAATCTTTGGCTGGAGCGTAACCGTCGAATTTTCTATAACTCCAACTTGGGAGTCACTAAAATATGACAGCTGATCTTAAGCAAGCTTCAAGAGACTATCTCTGCTAAATGTGATATGTTAGAGCCGGTGGATCCTGGTGATTTCAGTATTGTTAGGAACTTAGGATTAGTGGATAAAGGATTTGGAACTATTAGCAGTAAGAGATCTCAGCCACTAAAGAGGAAGGTTTGTAGAGTGGGGAGATGGAGTCCTCCACCTGATGTAGTCCTAAAGATTAACACTGATGGCTCCTCCCGCGAGAATCTTGGATAGGCTAGAGTGGGGGGGATTGGGAGAGATTTAGATGGCAATGTTATTTTCATATTCTCTATTCACAAAGGAGTTCAATCCAATAACGTGATGGAGGCTTTGGCCATTAAGGTGGCTATGGAGCGGGCCTGTTCTCTTGGATGGAGGAGAATGGTGTGTGAGTCAGACTCTCAGATAGTTGTGGATATGATAAATAACCAGAGAGTGGATGAATCTAACTGGCAAATTGCCTCTATTGTTAGAGAGATTCTTCACTTGAGTAGCTTTGTGGATGGGATCTCCTTCTGTCATATTCCTAGGGAATGGAATGGAGTGACTGATGTCTTGGCAAAAAATGGACATTAGAAAGGGGTGCTAGTTGGGATATTTCTGATAGGGATGATCTTCCTGCTGATCTTGGTGGGACCTTCGAGCAATTAATGGAAAATGATAGAATTTAATTGGTGTTGGGTTGGTGTTTTGGTTCTTTGGGCCTGAGGCCTTCTGTAATTTGGCTTTAATTGAATAAATTTTTACCCATTTTTCCAAAAAAAAAAAAAAAAATTTAAAGTAAGATTTTAAATAAACTTAAACTTACAAGATGTTAAAATTAATAGATTAATATCTTTGGTAAGAAAAATGATTTAGTTATTATTGTTGATTAGACATGCATTTATGTTTTAGAGAGTGAGGTGGAAGATAAAATAATTACTTTTTGGAAACTCTAATTAATTTGTCACAATTGTGAAAAAGATAAAGCTATCATTAATGCATGACATCATTGTGTTGGAACAAAAAAATGTGATTTTTGTAAAAGAAAATTAATTTTTCTCCGAGCAAAATGTAGTATGGACCAATAGAATGACCACATAATGTCATTTATAAAATAAGAAAAAATGAAAAATAGATATACACATTGTAAATTGCATATAAATTTTTAAATTCTTTGATTTGATTGGTCAAGTTAATGCCATATTAGCACTAACATGAATGCATAAGTATTCCTGCCCATAGCCGAAACTACTAAACACAAAATGCCACCAACTCCCCAAAAGAAGCACAGAATATCTGCAAGGCCAAACTCTCCTCCGTCGCCGCACTTTCTAGAAAAAGGTGCCGGCGAAATCCACTCCATCGGATCCATTCGTGACAGAGTTAGCAAACACTCCCAAGTGTAGTCCATTCAGTCCAGTGCGTAGCAATTCCTTCATAGACGTGTTCGGCTGCTGCTGGGGGTAGAGAGGATAACCCTGGTTGTCGAGAGGGTAACCATGGTAGGGAGGATAAGCGTAACCAGGGTAGCGAGGGTAAACAACTTGGTTGAAGGTGAGTACGGGGGGGCTAGTAAGGTAACCCTGGGGTCCTGAAGGCAATGGTGACGGGACACGGGTGTAGGGAGCAAAGCCAGGGTGAGGGGGTAAAACACTGTTGTAAGGCTGTTGCAGATCAGTAAACGGGAGGCCATGTACACCTGGCGGTCGCTGACTGGGAGACTGGGTAGGCGGTCATCGTCCCCTGGTTCGATTCCTTCCATTCTGGAGCTCTGGCACCATATGCCGCAATGTCCAAGCCATTCGGCTCCACACCATCCACCGCAAAAGGCATTTGGGTTTACACCATCGGCCGTCTTGCTCACCTTGACACAGACCTTGAGCTTTACCTCAGAGGCCTTGCGCGGGTGGAGTATTCCAGAATATTCGGCGGTGCCGCTTTTCTGGCGGAGCAATCCCTCCACTGGGACTAGAAATTCATCCAACGGGAGGAATTCCTGGCCGCTGCTCGCCTTGATGCAGATCTCCACAATTAACAGGGGGCATCCCCACTGAAGCAACTTCTCGTCCACCCGGAAGTACACGCGGCTCCCTTTGCCAGCGCTCAGAGGCAGCTGCCCAAACCCTCTATTCGGGGGTCCGCCTTCCATATGCCACCTCGCGTAGAACTCCGATTCGCCCATACCAGGGACAGACATCGAAGTCACTTCTACGGTCTGAAAACCCCTTGTTGGCGAAGAAATCCGACCCGGATCCGATGCTTAATACTAAATTGGGAGGAGATTCCTGAAAGAGCGGAATATGCAGAGGATGAAAGAAATGAACTAATTTGCTAAAGGTAAGAAAGCCTGGTTGTGAACTTGTTCATTAAGTGGCTCTCGCTCTTATGGTTGTAAATATCTTGCCAACAATAATGTTTATGCACAGTATTAGAAGATGAGCATTATACGATTTCTAGAAATCTCCAGTCATATGACATAATCCAGACCGTTCTTTTCTCCTGCGGCCGTAGTTTCAGTAGCCGTAGTTTCAGTAGAACTCTCCAGAAGTCTGCTTAAAGTCTATATAAACAAAGACACTCCAAACATTATGTGTGAAGCAAAAGATATTAGTGTAACAATTTGGAGTGCTCAGTCAATAAAATTTTATCTTGAGTGTGCATATGTGTTGTATTGGACTCTGTTTTGCTGTTCTCTGTGCTCTGTTTTTATTAAATAGTTATATCAACACAACATGGCAAGGCGGCGAGAAATCAAATTAACAATAGTGGGCACGCAAGAAAGCGAATCTGCCATGTGACGATAGGTGTTTGGCTTTAAAATGTAGTATGTTTACGCCGTAGGCGTTTTTTATATGAAGTGGAGGCCCTTTTTTTAAAAATCGACGGTAAAAAATCCAAAAATGGCTGGACGACGATTGAATAAATAATTAAACACTTTACTCTGAAGTTTGAAGCGTCTTTGACCGGCTCTTTGGTAAGCAAGCATCATACTCTAAAGTTGGAAAGTTAGATTAGAAAAATAAAATTATCATATGCTAAAATCAATTTTCTGATTGGCTAAAACAGTTTTTCTTTCTGGGGTTTATTATATTAATCATATAGAAGAAAATAATAAAGATATGTGAATGCATTAAATGCAGACAAGACAAGTGGGTTAAAAAAAAATGTAATTAAACTGAAGACCCCCAACTAAATCCGGTGCTAGAAATCCACCAAAAATCTCTCCAGAGTCGATGTGAAGGATTTCATTTGATGAAGTTTATAAAATCATTTCTATAATCTCTTCGTTAATCTCTCAAGATGAGGAAGAGGTTTGAATACTTTGTGATTTTATCAGCAATTTAGCCACAATGTATAATAATATATGAGTTTCAGCCTGCCCTACACAGTGGAGAAAATAAATTGTTTGAAACAAAACAAAATATATCAGCATTGATTATTTTGAGAGGCACTTTTTGTCAAATTGTGTGGAATATGGATGTTATCTCATGTCCGCAGCTAAAGGTCTATAGGCTCCCCATATTCTGGGTGCTGTTCAATTCCATTTCGGGTATATTTCCCTTGGGTTCTGTAATGATCCCATCTTTTGGCCTTCACGTTCTCCAAAGTCTAAGTGGAGGATAAGAAGAAATTAAATTAATTTCTTATAAAGTCATTCAATTAAAATTAAAACGTGGCTTTCTATTTAATTAATTTAATTAATTATTGTATTACAAAGGAGATGCGTCTAGAGTGTGTATTAATTATTGGAAAGGTGGAAGCCTCTAGAAGCACAATTAATTATTGCAAGAGAGGAGTTTCTAGATAGTGCATTAATTATTGGAAGGGGGAAGCTTCTAGCACTTGCAATTAATTAATGTTTTAGTTCTTTCTAGAAGGGTGAAGGAATAGGATAAATAGGGGTGAGAGTCTCATTGGTTAGGATGAGATTATTGTATCGGATGATTATGACTTGCATTTGATAAGAGCTCGGATGTGTGAATCACACTCTTTTTTGGCAATAGAGGACGTTCATTCTCTGTTGTAACATTCTAGACGTCATTCCCTTAGGGTTTGGCCTTTGGAATACATCTCTTTGTACTTGATTGCAACATTTTTAGAATTAATATAATTTCAGCAGTTGATTCAGCTTTTGGGCATTCCTAGGTGTCCATTACAGTGGTATTAGAGTTGTTAGTCCTGCCATCCTGTGGAGATCTTATAGATAGCCGGATAGAGGGAAAAGTGTTTGACAAAATGTATATCAGTCCAGATCAAGAAAATGTAATATTTAGATTACTGGGTACATTAGAGAAGGGGCGTCGTATGCAACAGGAGCAAAATAGGCGAATGGATATGATGTTGCAACTTATGGCAAAAAAGATGGGCATCAACATTGACGATTTGTATGTTGCTCCAAAGCAGAAGGTAGTTGATTCTTCAGATGGGATCGAGACACCATCGGGCTATGCTATTGGTGATAGTCAGGAGTCCACATATGAAGCTTTGTCAGGGGATGGCAATGCAACAATAATGGGATTAGGAGAATGCGAGGATACTGTCATATCAGCAGCCACTTCTGTGTCCGTTGAACCATCTAACAAGGAGTTTAGTAGTATGCATGCAGTTGTAGATATGTTCTTTGATGATCATTGTACACCTATTATTGCTAATGAGGTGAGTAATATAGTGACAGAGTCATATTATACTATTGATCAACAAAGTGTTGATGTTCACTTCTGCAATAGTACTATGTTCAACATGGATGCCACATTGTCTTATGATAATTTGATGTTTGCGGTCGATATTGATCACTCTCCTAAGTGGAGTTGGGCTTTGTTTTCACCATCTACAAAGATTCAGTTTTGTGTTGCAGCAGTTGGGAAGAAGAGATTTCATAGATCTTCTATGGAGCCGCCTTCTGGTGACATCCAAACTTATACTTCATCAGCACAAGTTTTGGGAGCTAACTTGCAGGACATGTGGTTGGTCCTAATGATGTTCATTTTTAGTTTGTTTAATGTCCATATGGACATCACATATTACTTCAATTGGGATCCAGGTGGAGGTTGGCGTTCATTATGTTACTTGATTGCTTGAGGACAAGCAATTTCAAGGAGGGCGGATTTGTAATGATCCCATCTTTTGGCTTTCACGTTCTCCAAAGTCTAAGTGGAGGATAAGAAGAAATTAAATTAATTTCTTATAAAGTCATTCAATTAAAATTAAAAGGTGGCTTTATATTTAATTAATTTAATTAATTATTGTATTACAAAGGAGATGCGTCTAGAGTGTGTATTAATTATTGGAAAGGTGGAAGCCTCTAGAAGCACAATTAATTATTGCAACAGAGGAGTTTCTAGAGAGTGCATTAATTATTGAAAGAGAGAAGCTTCTAGCACTTGCAATTAATTAATGTTTTAGTTCTTTCTAGAAGGGTGAAGGAATAGGATAAATAAGGGTGAGAGTCTCATTGTTTAGCATGGGATTATTGTATCGGATGATTATGACTTGCATTTGATAAGAGCTTGGATGTGTGAATCACACTCTTTTTTGGCAATAGAGGACGTTCATTCTCTGTTGTAACATTCTAGATGTCATTCCCTTAGGGTTTGGCCTTTGGAATACATCTCTTTGTACTTGATTGCAACATTTTTAGAATTAATATAATTTCAGCAGTTGATTCAGCTTTTGGGCATTCTTGGGTGTCCATTACAGGTTCAATTAAATCAAGATTTATGAGTGCCACCTAATTTATTCTACTGTTAACATTCCATTTGTTATATAATTTTTAAATCACAAATCAAACTAATAATTTTGAAATCAAAATTTCATGCCATTTATTTCTAAACTAAAAATGAGATGTAGATTTTTAAACTTCAAGAAAAATAGCTTATTTGCTAGCATGATTGTTAGTCCTTGCATTTTTTGAATAATAGATAATTGAAATCAATTTTAAATATTTTTTTACTATTTTCAATTTTCAATTGCTTACTTGAAAAAATTATGTACTATTGATATTTAAAGTCTCTAACAAAATGAACGTCTTTACTTATTTATTGACCCAATTTTGGGTTTAAATTTAAGACAATTAAACTTTAGTTTCATATTTGGTACCATATTAAATAATTTTGGCAAAACGCAATCAAGTGTCTATGGTATTAATGAACATAACTGATGATTTTGTATTTGAACAAAAGGGTAGTAAAAAAATCAAAATTGAAAAGCTAGTTGAGGTGGACATTGGGGATTTGGAGGAGGGAGGAAATTGTAGGAGAAAGTCAGGAAGGTTAGCCAAAACACAAGCAAGGTATAAACAAAATGCTAATAGATTTAGGGTTGAGGAGGCAGAAGAGGAGAATTCTAAAAATAATGAAAGAGAACTAGAGGAGGATAAACATTCTAACTCCAAGAGAGAAAATGGGAATGAGGAGAAAGAAAAAAGTGAAAATTCTGTTGATAACACCCGGCTGTCTGCTGGTAATGTCAATACCACTAAGACGACGCATGTGTCGGCTAGCTTTACCTTGCAGCCTATTACCTTCTGTGAAGACAGCAATAAAGTGGACACCTCCCCCATTACCATCTCGTCCCCGACTAAGGAAAAAACCAATGTTTTTACTAACTCCCAAGTTTTGTAGGATGAAAACTAGCCATTGATAAAGACTAAGGAGGCACATAAGAATGTTGAAAAAGGAAACAAGGAGAAAGAGGAGAGCAAAACGAGAAGAATGCACAGATAGAGAGAAGAGTCAAATCTTTAGAGGATGGGTTTTACTCCTCTAAATTTTCCTTGAAGGTTACCCATGTTGTTGTTACCACCCTTCAATTATTGGCGCAAGAGAAGGACGAGACAGGGTTGGACATGGAGGACAACAAGCCCCTGTATAAGTTCTTTGCTAAAGATTGGGCTCGAGTGCTTCTAGCTAGGAAGGGAAAGGATAAAGATGAAAAATAATTTGGTGGTTTCTAGGGATTTTTAGCCCTAGTTGTTTATTTGTTTTCTGCTGCTACCTAGTTTGTTGGTTTACAGCTTATTCACATACTTGGGTTGGCTTGTTTATGCCAACAGTTTTAAAAACTGAACTTTAATACTTTGTTTGGTACTATAGTCTTTAGATTTAGTATAGATGATATGTTGATAGATGTAAATGTTCGTGTGTTTTTTTTTGGATTGGGTTGGTTTTGTTTACGCCAACAATTCATGTTCTAAACAATCATAGTATGCTTAGTACTATAGTTTATGAATTAGTATAGTTGTCTCTCTGTCAATTGTGTTTTTCGGTTAATAGTTGTAGTCCTTTGTAGCAAGTGACTACCATCTGCTTATTCTGATGGTAGTGTGTTGGTTGACAACATTTTGGATGTAAGGGTCGACCCCCTTGTTTTGGTCGCTTTTTATTTCAAAAACATAACTGATGAGTAGCTATACCAATGGCTACAACCTGCACTATGACTCCAAAAGGTAGGGACTCCATCTCTCAAATAGCTCTTGTTTTATAAATTACTTTATGTTCTAATAAATGATAATTATTGATTATAGTGGCTTTAGCTCATCTTAAGATTTGCTTGAAGCTTTCTTGAGTGATTGTAGTGACATTCACTTGATCTTATAATTGCTTATGCATTTTTATTTTCAAGAATTCAAACTATAGTTTTGAGTTAGTCTTATTAATTTTTTTTTTTTTTTTTTTTAAAGAGGGGTAAATGCTTTGACCTGGAGCTATGAACCAGTGAGGCCACAAACGGGGGACCTCATCCCCATGAGATTTGAACCTTGATGGCAAGGATAACAACATAACAACTTAACCATCACAACATGCCACTATTGGCAAAAGGGTTTGTGGTAAACCTAGTGTGACTCGAACCGGAGTTGATGCGTAGCACCGGGATCATTAGCCTAACACTATGCCTCACGACTCGCCTTCACACCAACTTGGCTACTCACTCACAGATAAACTAAAAATTATCAGTCCAAAATTGGTGGCATGATAGATAGATGGGACGAGTGTGTGCTCCTTTGGTGGGATGTCATGTATGCTACAAATCTCTCCCACTACATATTGGAAGAAAAAGAGAGAGGGAGGACATTGCAAGTTGTACAAGCAAGAAAAAAATGGGGTGGTTCATTTAAACAAAGGGAAGGGGAAAAATAACTAAAATTTGGATCAGCAAGTGAAACATCTAGGTTCTTTAGTTTTGCTTATTCCTTAACTAGACTTATGTAGCAATTCATAAATAAGAAAGAGCTTAAAATTTTAGATTTTTGGGTTTAGTTTCTAATGTCCTTTAACGAATATGGAACATGTCCACATTATTTATAGATGATCGACATCTCCATAAGAAAACATGTTAGAGTTTCTCAATGTCATCATTTTTATTCTAAACATGTTGCATGTCTTTCCTCTATTTTTTTATGCAATTTTTTCTTTTCATCCTGATCGGTTTTCTCGTCAATAAGATTGATATTTAATTTTAGGTTTCTACAAAAATATTTAAACTTAAGAAGGAATGTCAAAAATGCTAGTGTCTCATGTTTTTATTTATATTTAACTTTTTTTTTAATAGAACACATCCATTAAACTTGTGTTTATCTTAATAGTAAAACAATGAACATTTGTCAAAAAAAATTATCGAGTCACAAATGCCATTGAATCTTGAAGTTTGGAGATTTTTTAAGTCAAAAATTTCAATCTAATAATATATGCCAAAAGTCCTTGAAGGCTCAGAGACTAGACACTATTCTTTTGGTTTGACACCACTCCTTTGCTAGAAAATGTTTCAACACTTTCTTTTGACATGAGATTTTGTTAATTTTCTTCTTCTTCTCATGTGCAATTTAATTTTGGTGATTCTTTCTATGTAATTGGGAAGAACCATTATTGGGAGCTTGACTATTAAGTATCTAAGTCATATTCTTTTGATCAATGGATTTTGGCCAACATGATTTTGGCTAAGAAGGTAAGTCTGTTACAGGTGTTTGGTATTTGTGTCATTCAATCAGTAAATGCCTAGCTAATTTTGGGAATTTTGTCCTTTGTCAATGTATGGACCAAGGTTAGATTGTTAATCTAGAAAATGATCTAATGAATTCAATGTGATTAGATGCTTTTTGGGTCAATGTTTCTCTTTAATGTATGCAACCTAGATCTAAAATATTAAAATATGATATCTTTTCTCTATAGGATGCATTTCAATGCTAGCTATGAATTTTATGTAACTTGTTGAGAAATAATTTAATATCTTCAACCACAAATTGAACCGTGAACAATATTATGATATTGGCGTATGTGTGAATAATAGATTATACAAATCAATTATTTTATTGAGTTGATTACGTGTAACTTATTTATTTAAAATTTAAATAGTATTACTCCCAAATAAGGTGATTAGGTTGACTTAGATATAGAAATTTGTTAATGCAATGTATCACTGAGTTGTATAATATATTTTTCTTCTCAATCTATGATATATCTTTTTCTTATTTGTAATTTTGTTTAAATCTAATTAAGTATTCAAAATAATATTACATAGACACAACATCAATTCTAAGGAGAATAATTAGAATGGATATAATAAATATTTCAAAATATATATTTAATAAGGAAAACAAAAAGGTTTATAGCCTTTTTATTTTATGATTTATGGATACAAAGAATATTCGGGTAGAAATGGAATTAGGAAAAGAAATGTTTCCCTTTACTTTGTGGAAGTTTTCTTATTCTCTTTTATTTTTGTTGTGGACTAGTGTGCCTAAATATGGAAAAATTAGAGAAGGGTAAATGTGATTTTCTTTTACTAGCCAATCAAAGTCTAGTAATAAAAAGCTTACATCTAATCTTTAGAAATATGTGTGTGTTTAAATGTGTTGGTTATTTGTTCTCTCTCTACCATATTTGTGTTAGTTATACTTAGACTTATGTGGAAATTAGATAGTTCACAATTTGCACAAGATCTCTACAGACCCATCATTGCCAAGTTATTAGTTTCTCATATAGGGTGGATGCACTTTCATTTAAGGGTGAGTGTCATAGGAGCTAACCTCTCTATGGTTGGGTAGAAAAAGTATTTGGACCACACTCCCATTTAATATTTGTGGATGGACAAATTTCTGGTAGCTTAGGACACAAGAGCATGTAGATGGACAATTGTCCAATGACATATTGATATCGTGTTTCATTATGACATCTTGATCATTTAATTGATATATCTTGTATCTTCATGATGTATGTATATAACCTTGTATTTTCATATTTAAAAAATGACAGGGTTAGTAGCACTGATTAATGCAATAAAGAAATCAAATAATCTACTAAATATGAGCCTAAAAATAACAAAGTAAGGAATAAGAGAAACTAAAACAAACATACAAAATAATATCTAAATTAGTTAAATACCTAAGCCTTCTTGTTGACCCTACAAGTCTCATTAGTATGAAGAATGTAAGGAGTGTTGTCATTGATTTGGACAAAGTCATTGATGGAAAAATTGATTGACAACCAATCAAAGGAAGAAGAAGACACAAGGTTGTATGATTACCGATAAAATAATATACTAGTACCCACTTAATGTGCACCATGCCAACATAGGGAGACATATATGCAAGTTAGTTGATCCATGTCATCAAAAACATGAGTCACCATGGATGTGACGTGAGAGTATTAGGTAGAGTGGATGTGACAAAAGTGAAGAGAGAAATGACAAAAACAAGAAAGAGAAGAGGATACCATTGGTTCAGAGATGGGATGGCAAGGCTACCAGTCTAGACACTAGGTTTAGAGGTCATAGGTTTCTTGTGAATGGACTAGACATGGGATTCAAAATTCAAATTTGAAAATGACTAGGATAATTTTGATAATGGGTAACTATGACCTGCTATCGCAGATTGAATATAATAGATCAAAACAAAAGAGAATATTGTTATTGTTAGAATCAAAGAAGTTAGTTGTTGAAGAATAGAGAATAGAGAGGGAGTAGAGTGTGCAGAAGAACACACAAAGATGAGACCAGCAAGTGAAGAAGTTGTGAAGAAAGAACATATAATGACAAGATACCGCAAAAAAAAAGGGGAGAGGTGAGACAAGAGAACGTATCAAGTAAAAAAATATATCAATGCATTTTTGAGGATACAAAGAGGAGATCTACAAGGCAAGCCAATATCGCATTTTAGGTCTACATATATTAGATTTATATTTGTAGCTCTTGATAGGGTGAGCTTCATTAGTAAGCTTATTATAAAATCCTCCAACAAGGTTTCTCTCAGAAGGAGACTTGTAAATCCTCTAACAAGGCATCTTTCACATACTTGTGTAACCCTTACAAGTTATTTAAGCATCCCTAATAAAATGCATTTCTAGAAGAATCACTTGTAGCTCCTAATAGGATAACCCTTTACATTAATTGTAAGGGTTAGTGGGTATATTATCCCCACTATGATTTTCACCCTCTAACCAAGTGCTTCCATAAAACTCTCTATGTCAACTTGATGAATGTTTTTGTGTTTGAAGTTACATGCTTCTAGTTTACAATATTTGTCTTGGTTTTAGTTATCAAGTGGCTTACACTAAGTATAGTTAGAGTAGTTGACAGAGTACCAATTTTGGAGATGCTACTAATTCACCCCACCTCTCAGTACTAGTTGGGACCAAAAATTACTATCAGAGCATAGATCCCTATTGCAATAAGTATAAAAACTTGAGGTAAGATCCAATGGCATCACTGAGAAGACAATTGGAAGAAGCCTTAGACGCTATTGAAGACTTGGAGGAAAAATTAAAGAAGTCCTTGACTAAGAGGAATAAGTTGATGAAAAAGATTAGTGAGAGTCAATAGGTTATTGAATATTTAAAGGATCATAGCAGGTCAAATAATTCAGAAGAAGTTATCTCTGACTTAATGACTGAAAGTGAGAATTTGAAGGAAATCATTGCTCATATGAGTAAGGAGAAAGAATAAATAACCCAAAAGGTTATTAGAGCTCAAGCTAGATGGGATGCTACCATTTTAGCAAGAGTTAAAGCTGAAGCAATACTAAGGAGAATGGATGTGTAGAAGACTTAGGAGAGAATCCATCCCAAAATGGAGCAATTCATGGAACTGACAGAGCAAGCTCTCAAGCTCACATAAGAGCTAAGAAGCACAAATGAGAAAATAAAAACCCGAAGATATTCAATGAAATCTCATAAAAGATTAATGAGCGGCTGAAAGCTCAGAGAATAAACAAACAAATAGTCATTATTGGCTATCAAGGTGATAGAAATGTTGAAGAACGAGACACCTCTAGAGAAAATAAATTGAGTATACGTAGATTAGTAAGCACATCTCCAAAATGTAAGGGTAATGCATACTTGTTCAACTGTGTACCTTTGAAAGGTACTACAACAAATGCCATATTATGGCCATACTGCACAACAATGTATATATCATTTTAATGAGAAGATAATAGATGGACATTGCTACTATTGAAACAAGTATGGACATAGAGTAGGAGATCGTAGAATGAGAGATAGAGATACCCAAAGCTATCCCAAGTCAATGAATTCTATTGGAAGGGATAGGTTTCCCACACTAACCTGTATGACATGTGGAAATGATGGTCATCCTGCAATGCAATATAAATTGAGGATGAACCCAAGAAATAACACCAAACTATGAAAAGGTACCATAATGACCTATTATATCTTCCATAAGATTTTTCATCTTGCAAGAGACTATAGAAGCAATAGAAGACCAGGTAGCAAACCCCTGTCTAGGAAAGAGAAGAAAAAGACGGTGCAATAGCAAGATAATTACTTCACCAAAAAGTGCACAAAGAAGAGTAAAGTGGCTGAAGAAAAGCCAAACCACGTTACAAACTCATTGGTTAGTGGTAAGACATCACAAACTAACCAAGCTCAAGAGGGGTTAGATGATAAAAGGATTTTTCATAAACCGATCCCCTAGTTTGAACAAGTAGAGCCTACATAAGAGAAGAAGATATGTTAACACCAAGGAAAAGGAGTGCAACATATAGATGGAAAATTAAAAAAGGAAAAAAGTAACCATTATAGAGAGATTAGGAGCATTAATGACACATACCTTGTAGTAGGCAAAGTCATTTTGCCAACCGTTGTAACCCTAACATCACAAATTTCTTGACATAAATATGAAGAATGTGAATCATTTGATACTTCTCATTATTAAAATCACTCGTGCTTTCATACTACAAAACCCTAAGGGCTCATAAGTAAATTTGCAAAGTATTGTTTGCAAGAAGAATCTCTCACAATACCACACAACGGTTAATTTTGAAGCTAAGTAAGAACAATAAAAGAAGAAATTAACAAGGTAAATATAATCAAAAACCAAAAAAGTGATCATCCTAACTACGAGACCACATTAGCCAAAGTAAAAAAGGAAGAGGCAAGGACTTGTATAGAAAATTTAGTAGCATTAGAGGAAATTTCTATCCTCCCAAGGATTGATACTTATGTGTAGATAAGAAACAAACTTCTCACGGAGAAGAATAAGGCTCATCATCCATCTTCATAAAGGCTAACTAGGAGTCAGGCATTAGAACCATTCAAAACTAGATCATTCAAGATGGTGAGCACAAAAGAAATGGAAGAAAAGATAGCTTTGTGTTTCCCATAAGAGACTCAAGATCAAGAGGAAGAAGAATCCCCACTTACCCAACCAGAGGCATAAGAGACTAAATCAAAAGATGATGCACCTAGAGTTGTTGTAATAACAAAAGAAATCAAGGAGGAAGAAGAAAATGAATCAACAGCACCAAATAAAGGTAAGAAGTACTATAAATTAGTCCCCATTAAAGGCATTGTAAACATAATGGTTAAAAGTCATGATTGTTCTATTTTAAAGAATAGGCTTTTGAAGGGTTTCTAAGGATGATAATCTTGGTACAAGTTGTTAAACATACTATCTAGTGTCTCTATTAAATGTAGGATTATATAGAGATTTATTTAATTTAAAAAAATTACTCCAATTTATACAAATAATTTGTTGTGGTGGCATTCACTCAATCTTTAAGATTTTCTTCAAGCTTTCTGTATTTATTATAGCGGCCTTCGCTTGATCTTATAATTTCTTATTATAAGTTTTAATTTTCAAGAAATCAAATTATATTTTTGAGTTAGTTGTAGTAGTATTATAATTAGTGGGTTTAATTTAAATATTTTGAAAAGTGATTTGCATACTAGTAGAAAATATCATTTGAGATTTAATGTTATACTCGTTGGTGAGACAATTGCTTTTTGGTCTAAATATTATCATTTGATTGATGAATTTGAAAAGAAAGCATAACAAGAGTACCAAGTGAAAGGTTGAGTTATATGGTGTATAAAAGGAGCACTAAGACCAAGTAAGACATTGATGATTTAGTGTATTATTGATCTACTTAAGGCTAAAGTGAATGCTTACTTTAACTAAGACAAGAAGAAGTGTTTTCATAAAAAGTGCCTTCCAAGCCTAGCCAAAAAAATAATATAAGCTGAGCAAACTTAGTTCAGGCCGAGAAAATTTTAGTAGGTGTCGAGTGTTGGTGGAGCATTAGAAGACTGTTATTGCTAATCGAATAGTGTGGATGTTGAGTGACAACAAAATGAGTTAAATCAAAGATTTGAAAAATCTGAGTTGAGAAAGTTGATTTCTTGAATTATGTGAAGCATGTAGAAGATAACCTTTATGAGGTGGAGGCACAAAATTCAAGGTAAACCATTTTTAGGTGAATCTAAGGAAGATTGTAAGAGAAGTATCTAGAAGGAAAAAATGGAAAGATGGAGGATTCAATGAATCTAACCTAATCCTAAGATGGACAATAGTGATTAAGTGTCAAAATATCATAATTCTCTTTTTAAGAGGATACATGACCAGAAGAAAATGAGGTTCAGGAGAGTTACATAGAGTTTGAAGGTGTTGCTTCATATGGTGGCTAAGGGAATGAATCTGCAAATGGCATACTGAGCAAGAAGGCTAAAGGAGTTGAAGACTTGAAGGGTGAATAAGAAAACAAAAATGAAAAGTACATGAATGCCAAGTAGAATGGAGCATTAAACTAGAGATATGTAATCTCCAAGTGAGTTGTATTTTGTTATCAGATCAGATCCCATTACTACTTTCTAACCATTGTATCACTCTAGATAAATCCTTTGGATTAAGGTGGACCTAATAGTCATTTGTAAATCCTTTAACCGGGTGACATTCTAACATAATGTTCTAAAGTCCTCTAAAAAAGCTCACTCCTAACAGGGTGAATGAAATCCTTTAACTAGGTCACACTTAATAGTGTGCATTGTAACCTTTAACAGGGTTGACTCCTCACAGGGCTCACTTTAGAAGAGTGAAAATTGGTAGCATGTTACTGGTGGTTTCTCCCAAATTGGGTTTCCACATTAAATCCTTGTGTCAAAATGTGTGAATGATTTTGTGGTCTTTAATGTTCACATTTGTGCAAAGTTATTTTGACCTAGGACAATGACCTACTAAGTTAAGGTATTGGATGATCTAATGGACGCATATGAATATGAATATTTTAAGTGATGAAAAGTTTAATTTGTACATTTGGACCTTGGATAACTGATTCACCCCTCCTCTTAGTTATTCTAAATATTCCAAAAATTGGTATTAGTGCTTTGGTGCTTGTGAGGAAATATTTTGAAGGTACTAGAAGCTAAAGATGAAGATGTCCAAAAGAGATGTACCCAAGATTAACAAGGATAACTTTCCTACATGGAAAATTTTGATGAAGTTGCATCTAGGGGAACTTGGAGATTTTTCTCTGTCAACTATAACTACTAAGTATGTAGAAATAGTTGGAGGTATGATAGTAGAAGAATATAAACAAAAGAAAGAACACAATCAACCCTGAACTATTCTGAGTTTGATGACATCAAAGATTGTAACACTTCCAAAAAGATGTGGGATGTCTTACACTAGATCTATGGAGGAGATAAGAATGTGTTGAGAGCCAAATTTGAAAGTCTCAAAGGTAAGTTCAATGAAATGAGAATGCAAGAAGGTGAGAATATAGTTCAGTATTGTGTTGCAGTCAAGGAGATTGTTAATGCCATCAAAGGATCTAATGGAATAATTGAAGATGAGATTATGATTAGTAAAGTGTTGAGAACCTTGTTGCCTATCTATTTTATTAGAGTCTCTTCTATACAAGTACTAAGATATACTTCTAGTAATGATCCAACCCTTGAAGGATTGGTTGGTACACTTACTTCGTTTGAGCAAATTTTGATAATTTCAAAATAGAAAATGTTGAATCTACTTTCAAAGCTAAATTATCACTAAAAGAGCCTAAAGAAAAGAGAAAGAAAAAGGTCAAACATGTTTCTAGTGACAGTGATATAGATGAAGATGATACAAAAGAGCTTGAAGCATTGTTGGCTAGGAGATTTCACAAAGGCAAAGGAAAATACAAAGGTAAGTTACCTATCATCTATTTCAATTATAATGAGGTTGGTCATATTGCTACAAGGTTTACAGAGAAGAAGAACAATAGAAGTGGAGAAAATTATAGAGGTAAAATAGATGAGATCAGCAAAGATTATAAAGACAAAGGAAAGAAGGCTTAATACATTGTTGAAGACAAATCCAATGAAGATTCAGATGATCATGATGATGAAGTTGTCTATGTTGCAATGAAGGATGATTCTGATAAAGATGAGGTAACTGCAGTAGTGTCTTATGTGAACAAGAGTGATAAATGGATCATAGACTATGGTTTCTCTAATCACATGACTCGAAGCAAAATTAAGTTCAATTCACTTGTGCATTATGATAGAAATGGTGTTAGATTTGGTAATGATGCACCCTGTTTGATAAAAGGAAAAGGATCAATAAAACTAACAGATAAGATCATCTATGATAATGCTTAATGTATAGAAGGACTTAACTATAATCTATTGAGTGTGTCACAATTGAATAGTTGAGGATGTAAGGTTGAATTTGAAAACAGAAAGGCTAAGATTTCTAATGTTGATGGAGAACTCATTCATAGTGGTGATCACACTAGACGTAATCTATTTTATCTTGACATGAATGAAGCTACTTGTCTTGTACAATTTGATGATGTGTGGCTATGGAAAAAAGACTATGTCATGTAAATTTTGATAATTTGGTTAGTATCAGTAAGATGATGAGAGCCAAAGGTTTTCAAAAAACTGAAGAAACTAGATAATGTAATCTGTAAACAATTTTAGTTAGGCAAGATGGAAAAATCTAGTTTTAAGAGAAAGACACATACTTAAAATGTAATTTTAGAATTAGTTCATACTAATCTATGTGGACCAATTTCTGTGCAAAGCTACAAAGGTGACAAATATTTCATGATATTTGTTGATGATTATTCTAGAATGACAACTATTATGTTTTTGAGAGAGAAGTCTGATGCTTTCCAAATGTTTAAGTGGTACTTGGTTAGAGTTGAGAAAGAGACTGGTAAAAGTCTTAATTGTGTGAGATCTGATAGAGGTGGGGAGTTTAGATCAAATGAATTTGAAAATATCTATAATGATAGAGGAATCAAAAGATAAACTTTTGCACCTAGGACCCCTCCACAAAATTGAATTAATGAAATGAGGAACAAATATGTGATGGATTGTGCTAAGACATTGATAATGGAGAAGAATTTTGCTTTGAAATATTAGAGAGAAGCTCTTAGGACAACTATCTATAACTTGAACTTAGTACAAGTGAAGAAAGGTACAAGCATTATACCTTTTGAGTTATGGTATGGAAACTCACCCAATGTCAAAAAAATTTAAAGTATTTGGAAGAAAATGCTACATTTTTTAGGACAATAGGAAAGGTAAATTTGACACTAAAAGTGAAGAAGGTATATTACTTGGTTATTCCATATGAAGAAAACATTATTAGTGTTTAAATAGTAATGCTAACAAAATTGTGGAAAGTGTCAATGTGAAAGTTAGTGAATATACATAAATGAATGGAGAAGTACAAAAGGAGAAACCTAAGATTACAAAACTTTTGTGTACTACTATGAAGGCATTAATGCTAATGATTCTATAAATCAAGTTTTTAATCAACTAGAATTAGTGGTTGTCATGTCACATCCAATGGATGTCAAGTTGCATTCAGAAGCCGAGCTACACTCTGATGCTAAGATTAAATTACAAGAGAGGAATGTTGAATTACCTTATAGAGATGTACATAGTGAGATTGAATTTCTAGAAAGACTTATTATTAAAGAAAGAAGAATAGAGCCAAATTGTCAAAGTATGTCACAAGACATCACCCTGTTGAGAAAATCATTGGTGGAAAAGAAGATGGACCAATGATAAGGAATAGACTAAAAAATGATACATGCTTGTTGAGCATACAAGAACCCATAACTGTGAAGGATGCATTAGAAAATGAAGACGAGATTAAAACTATGAATGAAGAGATTGATCATATTAAGAAGAACAAAACCTGGTCAATTGTGCCTAGACTAGAAGATAAGAATGTTATTAGAACCAAGTGGGTGTACATAAACAAATTGGATGAGAATTGTGAAGTAACAAGGAATAACGAAAGGCTAGTTTGCGAAGGATATGCTCAAGAACAAGGAATTGACTATGTAGAGACATTTGCCCCTATTTCTAGACTAGAAGGTGTGAGAACTTTGCTTGCTTACTCTGCATATAAAGGATTCAAAGTTGACCAAATGAATGTTAATTCAACATTTTTGAATGGTATATTAGAAGAGGAGGTCTACAATGAACAACCTTAAGGATTTTTTGATCCTAACAATAAGAACATGGTATGTAGATTGCATAAAGCTTTATATGGTTTAATGTTAGCTCCCAGAGCATGGTATGAAAGATTGTATAATTATCATGTGAAGATTGATTTTGAGAAGGCTAATGACAACAACAACCTATACTTCAAGACTGAAGGAGGTAAAGGAATTTTGTTGGCTGATATTTTTGTTGATGATATCATATTTGGAGGACAAAATGCATTTTGTATGACATTTGCTAATGAGATGATGAAAGGATTTGAGATTTCTATGTTTGAAGAGATTAAATTCTTTGTTGGTTTGAAAGTGTATCAAATGAAATATGGTATTTACATTACTTAGTCTAAGTATGTAAAGGACATCTTAAAGACTTTTGGTCTAGAAGATTCAAAACCAATTAGCACTGCCATGGTGACAACACACAAACTATCAAAACTGATGATTTTGCTAAGGTTAATCAAACATAAGTCAATGATTAGTAAATTGTAATATGTAGTGCATAGCAGACCTAATATTGCACTAGCTATTGGGATTGTTGCAAGGTTTTCTAGAAATCCTATGGAGAATCAGTTAATGGCTATCAAGAGGATAATGAGATATATTAAAGAGACAAAAGACTATGGTTTGTACTACAAGAAAATGATAAGTTTGAATTAAGAGACTATATAGATGTTGATTGGGCTAGAAATATTGATGATAGAAAAAGTACAAGTGATGGAATATTTTTCTTAGGAAAGAGACTAGTTACCTGGACTAGTAAGAAGCAAAATTGTATTTTACAATCTACTACTGAAGCTAAATATGTGGCTGTTGCAGTGAATTGTACTTATGTGGTATGGATCAAACAATTACTCAAAGGTATGAAAGAGGAAACCACTAAACCTATGGTAATCTACTATGACAATACAAGCGCTATAAACATTTCTAAAAACCTTGTGATGTATACAAAGGAAAAGCACATAGCAATCAAATATCATTATTTGTAAAGAATTGGTTTAGGATAAAGAAGTGAGAATGGAGTATGTGAATACAAAAGAACACACAATTGTCTTATTCACAAAGGCTTTACCTAAGGATGCATATGAATATCTAAGAGGCAAACTATGGGTGATATCCCTATCTCAAGCTACTTGAGAAAAAAGAGTGGTGCCCTCCATCAACTGAGTTGAATGGCATATTTTACAACTTGGTGCAATGGATTTGATGAAGGGTGCTCCCCTTAATACCACAAACAAATAACAAAAAGCAAATAAATAAAAATAATTTATGAAAACAAAATATGGGCTTTCTATTGTCGTTGCAAATGTGGAATTATAGAATCTGGGATTACAATATGCTAAGCCACATGGGCGCCTTCATTACAGAAATTTGCAAGTCAAAACTGTGAACTATCACCCAGAGCTATGTAGAATTATCCTAAACAAACCTACATGCTTTTCTTAAATAAGCAATTTTATGTCGCTTGGGAAGGTTCTAGAAATATACCATTGAGGCCAACAAAACCCCAAATTACATAAGTTATATTTATTACATTAGAGTTGGCTCAAAGAATTACAAACTTAATTTTTATGACCATGAGTAAGGCAACCAAACATCCAAAGACCATAACTCACAAATTGAAGCTCTGATTAACTATTATTACCACTTTTTTGAAAGGGTAGATCTTCAACTACATCGATTAAGAGGAAAAGCACCACTCATCCAATGTTTAGCCCCATTCTACAGCCTCTAAAGCCTTCAAAACTAAGTTCAAAGATATTTCTACAAAAAATTTCACTGATAATCTACAATAACTTTTTCGATATGGAAGCTGGAACCATGAGCTTTTTATGGTAAGCTTATAATTCTAAAATGAACCTTCCTAACAAAAATTAGAATATTTTGAGCTCGTATGACAAACTTATTAAAAATAGAAAGTTTCCAAAAATAGTAACCCTCTGCCTACTAGTCCTTATTAAAATAGAAAAGCCTAAAACTGAAAAGATACAAGCTGAAAGTAAAAATATTTTTGGGTGATGCAAGATTTCCCTCACACCCAGGATGCTCCTGCATTAGACACCTAGGGTAATTTAAAAAGTGACTCTGTCATGTCTCAGATGTTCAAAGGAAAACCAAGGCAGTCAACCTTCTCCCTTGCTAGCCATGATGAATCTTCAATTGGTCATCCTTTCCATTTGACTAGGTACTCTTCATAGGTTTTGTTCCTTGTACTTCGACTAGTATGATTGTCCAATATCTCTTCAATCTCCTTTGTATCTAAAGTAGTTGTTGGAATACTCTATTGTTCTTCTGCAACTGCATCTTTGTCACCTCCTTCATAAAATTTTGTCAAATCTGAAATGTTAAATACTGGTGAAATATTCAGTTCAATAGGCAACTCTACTTCATAGGCATTTCCAATATCATGTCTTTTCACTATCTTGCACAGTCCAAACTTCTTCATTTTGAGCTTATTATATGTACCCACTAGAAAACTCTCCTTCCTCAAATGAACCATGACTTCATCCCCAATCTAAAACTCCTTATAACTCCTTTTCATATCAGTCTTAGCTTTGTACTATGTATTCATTTTTATAATGTGTTGCCTCACCTCTTCATGGATGTTCTTCAAATGTTCAACAAATTATTTTGCTTCAGCACTACTTATATCTCCTTTATCCAACTGCCTTAATTTAGAAGCATTTTTGGGACTACATATATAATCTGGAATGGTGATTTACCAATACTCCTATTGATAGAATTATTATAAGAAAATTCTACCTGTGGTAAAATTAGATCCCATCATTTTGGCTTGTCTCCAACCAAACATCTTAGCAAATTTCCCAAACTCTTATTCACCGCCTCTGTTTGTCCATTAGTCTATGGATGATGTGATGAACTAAACTTTAAATCTATCTTCAACTTCTTCCACAATGTATGCCAAAATAACCCAACAAATTTGGTATCTTGATCTAAAACTATACTCTTTGGCAAATCATGTAGTCACACCACTTCTCTAAAAAAACAACTTTGCCACATGAACAACATCATTAGTCTTCTTGTAAGGAATGAAAGGTGCCATCTTTGAAAACCTATCAACCACCAAAAAAATAGAATCATGCCCAAGTTGTGTCCTCGGTATTCCAAGAACAAAATCCATGCTGACATTCTCCCACAACTTATGTGGTACAGTTATTCCACTTCATTTCTTTTGCTATCTGATATACTTTGCACAATTTTCTTCACATCTTGTCACAAGTATGGCTAGGAATAATTCTAAGCAACCAAAGAAATGGTTTTATCTCGACCAAAGTCTCTAGCCAATCCTTCACTATGCTTCTCCTTGATGTGATTCTCCCTCGTAGAAGTTCTTAGAATGCACAACTGACTCCCTTTGAACAACATACCATCCCGGATTATGAAATCTAACCACTTCATCCTATCAAGTGTAACAGGTACCGTACAAACCTTCCACACTTCACCAAAATTAGTATCATCTGGATACAAATTCTTGACTTCCTTGAACCCAACCACCTCAATCTACATTTCTATTAGCAAACAGTGTCTTCTACTAAGAGCATCTACAACTCTTTTAGACTTCTCACTCCTATGTTTCAAAACAAATGTATAACTCTACAAAAACTCAACCTACTTCAAATGTCTTTGGTTTAATTTTCCTTGACTATTCAAATATTGCAAAGCTTGATGACTAATATACAAAAAAAACTCCTTAGGAAGAAGATAGTGTCTCCACTTCTTCAATGCTTGAACTATAGCATTAATTTTCTATCATAAATAGAATATTTTCTTTTTGCATCATTCAATTTCTCACTAAAATAAGCAACAGGTCTACTCTCTTGGCTCAAAACAACTCCTGTTGCAGTACCACTAGCATCACAATCTACTTGAAACACCTTGTTAAAATTAGGAAGTGCTAAAGCAGGATGCTCAGTAACTTTCTATTTCAATAGATTAAAACTCTTATCTGCTCCTATAGTCCACTTAAATTCTTTACTATCCAACCTCATTATTTCAGTCAAGGGTCCACAAATACTGCTAAAACCTCTTATTAACTTTCTATAAAAACTATCCAATCCATGAAAAGATCCTACCTCTATTGCACTCCTTTGAGTAGGCCATTCAAGGATAGCATGCACTTTCTCAGGGTCCATTTTCAAACCTTCACCTAAAACTCCAAATCCTAAGTATACCAACTCCTTCACAAAACTACACTTTTTCAAATTTATCAGCAACTTTTCTTCCCTCAACTTCTCAAGCACCTTGTGAATATGCATCATATGCTCCTCCAATGTCTTACTAAATATCAAAATATCATCTAGGTAAACAATGACAAACTTACCCAAAAAATCCTATAGTACCTCATTCATGAGCCTCATGAAAGTGCTTGGTACATTGGTTAGCCTAAAAATCATGACTAACCACTCGTATAGTCCTTCCCTTGTCTTGAAAGTAGTATTCCATTCATCTCCTTCTCTAATGTGAATCTGATGGTACCTACTCTTCAGACCTATCTTTGTGAAATACTTACCTCCGCTCAAACATTCCATAATATTGTTCATGTTTGGCAATGGAAATTTATGCTTGATTGTGATTTTGTTGATAGCGTGAGAATATGTACACATCCTCCATTACCCATTCTTCTTAGGTGATAATATTTTTGGTACAATAGATGGACTCAAACTCTCTTGAATCAACCCCCTTTGCCACAACTCATGCACTTGTCTATTTAGCTCCTCACTTTCTACTGGTGCCATTCTATGCACTTCCTTGTTTGGCGAATTGGCTCCTAGAACCAAATCCATCTAGTGAATGATCTTCCTTAGTGGGGGTAATCCATCAGGTACATTATCTAACACAATATTAGAAAAGTCTCCCAACATTTATGCAACTTCTACAGGTACCTTCTTTACTTCTTCTTTACTATGTTTTGGAATTACAACAAAATATATATGCTCATGCTTCATACCTTTGAGAAACTCCTTTCCATCAATGGAACATATTTTGGCACCACTACATACCTTTTCTTCTTTCTCCTTCAATAGTTTCAACTTATGTTTCACTCCATCCTTGGGCAGAGTGTAGGTATTTTCTTGCCCATCATGTACAACATGCCTGTCAAACTACCACAACCTACCAAGAAATATATGACATATATCCATAGGTATGATATCACATAGTACTTCATCCTGGTAGCTTCCAATCTTGAACGTCACTGAGCACTACTCATTGACCATGATCTTATGGTCATCTTGCACCTAGGCAATACAGTATAGACATGGTTATTTCTACCTCTTCAGCTTTAGTTTTGTGACCATTGTTTCTGACACCAGATTGTTAGTACTTCCACCATCAATGATCACATCACAACACATATTTTCACATTTGCACCTTGTGCAAAAGAAGATTCTCCTTTGATCAGGTTCATTCTCACCACTCAACAAGACTCTTCTATTGACTATGACTTCTCCTCTTTCAACATCTTCAGAATGTGATGATCTAGCATCTTCGTCAATATGTGCAACTCTAGCTTGACCATTAGTTCTTCTGTTAGTTCTTCCTTGGTGCTAGTAACATTCAAATTCTCTATGCCCTTCTTCTCCATAGTGAAAACATTTTCCACGGAAGCCTCCTCTTCCATATCCTTGTCCTCTGCCTCTTCATCTCTAATCTCTATTATTTTGATCATAGAAAAGACTGTTTCCCTCTTGTTCTGACTACTACTTCCACCCTAATCATTGTTCTTTGTATCATCATTTTGCCCACCATAATATTGTTCACCATGTCTTCCACTGTGACCTCTTTCGCTATTCTTGTTGTCAAACTTCTTGCTTAGTTTCTCCTCAACTCTTGGGGAAAAATGATATCCCTCCTCAATATTATTCATTTGAACCAGACTCAACTTGTCCTAAATACTTGGCCTTAACCCATTAAGAGAATGGACCACTTTCTCCTTATTAGCTTTTGCATGGCTAGTTCTAATGAGAAATTAGTATAAATCTGCAATATACTCTTGAACATATTTTCTCGCTTACTTCAACCCTTGCATTTTCTTGAATAGATCAAGCTCATAATCCACAAGAATGAATTATCACTTCAGTTTAGCTATCATCTGATCTCATCTAGTGATTTTGTTCTATCCTTTTCTATTTCACTCCAATTGAACCTCCTGCAACCAAATCTTTGCATGTCCCTTCAGTTTTGCCTTTGCAAACTTGACCCTATCAGGATCCTCAATATCTTCATACTCAAACTACTCCTCTAGTTCATTGCTCCAGTTAATCAACTCATCTAGGTTAAGATTTCCCAAAAATATGGGAACTTCAAACTTAGATCATTTTCCAACCTTAGAGATGACCTTAAAAAGCCTCTCTTCCTCTGGGTTTAGAATTGCCTCTGTTGGGCATTTTCTTCTACTTCGTCCTCATCCTCGCTTTCATTTCTTATGGGAAGATTTATTCCTCTATGCATTTTTTCTTCTAATTCTTGTATTTTTCTTTGGAGGGCTCTAGAACCCTTAGGTGTAACACCTAAAACTCTTTCACCATGCTCTCTTCGTGAAGGCATTTTCGCACTTTTGCTGAAATCCTAGTGCAAACTACCTCACAATCAACAATTTGTCTACATGCTTAGCCCAAACCATGGTCCTAGTGTGGACTGCCTCATAATTAGTGATTCATCCACATGCTCAAGAACTCTAGCTCTGATACCACTTGATGACAAGTGCTCCCCTTAATACCACAAACACATAAAAGAAAGCAAAGAAACAACAATAATTTGTGTCAACAAAATATGGGCTTTTTATTATCACCGCAAATTTGGAATTACAAAATTCAAGATTACAATATGCTAACCCACATGGGTGCCTTCATTACAAAAATCTATAAGACAAAACTACGAACTAATATCCAGAGCTATCCAGAACTATCCTAAAAAAGCCTATGGGCCTTTCTTAAATAGGTAATTTTATGCCACCTGAGATGGTTCTAGAAATTAACCATTTAGGCCGACAAAACCCCGAATTACATAAATTACATTTATTACATTAGAGTTGACTCAAAGAATTACAAACTTAATTTTTATGACCATGAGTAAGGTAACCAAACTTCTGGAGACCATAACTCACAAACTATAGCTCTGATTGACTATTATAACCACTTTTCAGAAAGGGTAGATACTAAACTGCAATGCTTGAGAGGCGAAGGACTACTTAGTCGATGTTTAACCCCATTGTGAAGCCTAAAAAGCCTTCAAAAATGTGATCAAAGATATTTCTACAAAAGTTTCTACCTAAAATCTGCAATAACTTGTCCAATATGGAAGTTGGAGCCATGAGCTTTCTATGGTAGGGCTATAATTCTAAAATAAACCTTCTTGAAAAAAATTAGAACATTCTGAGCTCATATGACAAACTTAATAAAATTAGCAAGTTCCTAGAAATATTAACCTCCCTGTCTACTAGTCCTTATTAAAATAGAAAAGCCTGAAACTAAAAAGATACAAGTTGAAAGTAAAAGTATTTTTTGGTAATGCTATATTTTTGTCACACCTAAGATGCTCCTGCATCAGGATCCTACTTTAGGATTTGCCTAAAGTAATCAAGGAGCTGGGACAAAAGATTTATAGTCACATGCAAGGTGACAGAGGGAGGACCTAAATTGATAATATATGCATGTTAAGATGACAATTCTTTGGCATTGTTGTCAAAGAAGGAGATATGAAATGAAGTTGGAAAGAGGGAGTGAAAGGAAGCCATAGGGAGAGATATACATTGAAACAGATAATCTTAAGAAAGGAAGATATACCTAATAAGGGAGATAAAAGAGATATACATGAAACATAGTAACAAGGAGAATATGTTGATAGAAGTTAGAGGGAGGGATAAACTGAAGGAGATTGAAAAATATTGCAATACCCTATACAGAGGAAGGATACATACTAATAGAGGGAGTGTTATAAAGATATTAAGTTTCTTTTTGGTACTGTTGTTGGTATTAGTTTTCCATCAATGCCAAAGAGGGAGATTTTTGAAAAGAGATTGTTTGAAGTGTGGAACTTATTATGGAACAATCATTATTTTTTCAATGATGTCAAACCTACTACTTGTTGGTGAGAAAAATTCCTTTTGGTCTAAATGTTATCATTTGATTGATCAATTTGAAAAGAAAGCATAACAAGAGTACCTAATGAAAGGTTGAGTTATACGGTGTATAAAAGGAGCACTAAGACCAAGTAAGACATTGATGATATAGTGTATTGTTGATCTACTTAAGGCTAAGGTGAATGGTTACTTTAGCTAAGCCAAGAAGAAGTATTTTTATAAAAGGTGTCTACCAAGCCTAGCAAAGAAAATAGTGTGAGCCAAGCAAACTTAGTTCAAGCTAAGAAAAATTTAGTAGGTATTGAGTGTTAGAAAAGTTAGTACATGCCAAGTGTTAGAAAAACTTAGTAAGTTCTGAGTGTTAGGGAAATAGCAGTTGTGATTGATTGAGGATGACTTAGTAGATGTCAAGAAACCCAATGTTGGTCAAGCATTAGAAGATTGTTATTTTCGAGCAAACAATGCGGATCCCAAGTGATAGAAAAATGAGTTAAATCAAAGATTTGATAGGCCTAAGATGACAAAGTTGATTTCTTGAATTATGTGACGTGTGTGGAAGATAAGCTTGATGAGTTGGAGGCACAAAATTTAAGGTAAACTATTTTGAGGTGAATCTAAGGAAGATTGTAAGAGAAGTTTCTAGAGGGAACAAAATGGAAAGAGGGAGGATTCGATGAATCTAACCTAACCCTAAGATGGATGATTGTGACTAAGGGGTAAAAGATCATAATTCTCTATATAAGAGGATACAAGGACAAAAGCAAATGAGGTTTAGGAGAGTTGCATAGAGTTTGAAGGTGTTGCTTCATATGGTGGCTAAGGGAATGAATATGCAAATGGCATACTGAGAAAGAAGGCTTAAGGAGTTGAAGAATTGAAGGGTGAACAAGAAAATAAAGATGAAGAGTATGAATTCCAAGCAAAATGGAGCACTCAACGAGAGATTTGTAATTTGCAAGTGAGTTTTATTTTTTTATTAGATCAAGTCCTGCTACTACTCTCTAACCATTGTACTAGTCTAGATAAATCTTTTGGATTAGGGTTGGTCTAATAGTCATTTATAAATCCTTTATCCAAGTGACATTCTAATGAAATGTTCTAAAGTCCTCTTACAAGGCTCACTCCTAATAGGGTGATTGAAATCCTTTAACAAGGTCACATTTAATAGTGTGCATTGTAAACTTTAACATGGTTAGCTCCTCATAGGGCTCACTTTAGAAGAGTGAAAATTGGTAGCATGTTATGGGTGGTTTTTCCCAAATTGGGTTTCCACATTAAATCCTTGTGTGAAAATGTGTGAATGATTTTGTGGTGTTCAATGTTTACATTTCTACAAAGTTATTTTGACTTAAGACAGTGTCCTACTAAGTTAAGGTATTGGATGATCTAATGGATGCATGCATGATATGGATATATGAATATGAATCTGTTAAGTGTTGAAAAAATTTATTTGTACATTTGGACCTTGCATAACTGATTTCCCTCCCCCAATTATTCTAAATATTCCAACACGTAGTTCCATACAAAAATAGTAATAATAATAATAAATAAAGGAGATTGTATCAAGGCAAGGATAAGATAAAAGAGTCACACATGGAGAGGTTTTAAAAACTTTGTGATATTAGTTAAGAGTATTATTTTAATGAGCATGTTTTGTTAGTCCCTGCATTTAATAATGGAGACTAATGTTTTCAAACTACATTTTTTTATTAATTCATTCCTCCATAAACTACGAATAGCTTCATGTATCCTTATGGTCCATGTAAATTTTTATCTTAAGTAAAAGCTTCGAGGTTTTATTTGTTATTTCAAATATTTGAAGTGTGGATATAAATCTAACAAATCAAGGTGGTTCTAGAGAGGATGAGGAACATAAAAAAAAGGAATTTAAGTACTTGGAATAAAGAACAACACTTTTTTTATTTCTCAATTCCTTTAGTTAAGTCTATAAGTATTTCATGTTTTTTTGGTAGTCATATACTAAATCTCTCTGGCATGCACCTTACTTCAACCATTTAAGGCGATGAGTTTTACCTAGGTGATTTTTATTTCCCTATATACAAAAGCACATTGACAATCAGATGTGTAGTGATAGGAGCATAAAGATTCCTTTGAAGTAAGGCCCAAAATCTTCTATCATTCACACCAATCTTTTCCCTTTCTATGTCGTGTACATAGACAAGTAATTTTCCCTTGAGAATAAGTTAAAATACATTAGTGGAAGATATTCATTGAGACGCTGGAGTTGGAAACTATAATTTCCATAGAAGTCCTTATGGGTGTGGGGCACTCAATATAGTTTAGGGGACATCATGGCAGTTTTGTGTTGTTCTGGACTCTTTTGCATGCCCTTTTATGGGGCAATTTATTGGACATCCATTTCCAAGATACGTTTTTTCACAGAACATCTCACTGTTGACCTGAGCATTTTATTTGCAAAGTTCTCATTTTGTGGTAACATATGCATGCACCCAACTAAATTTATTTTTTTTATTACACATGACTTAGACATTTATGATTTTTAAGAATTTAATTATTTTCTAATATTTTATTTTGTGGCCTTTCATGACTTTTACTCGCTGCCCATATATTTTTATACATTATTGAGTGCTCATATGATTTTGATGTCTTTTACTATGTACCCATATTTGATTTTTTGCATTTTATTAAAAGTCCCAATACAATTTTATGATTTTACATTAGGATTTCCATTTTAATTGCATAATATGCATTTCCTCTTAATTTTCTCTTGGCTTAAATTCCTCAAAATAATTAAGTACCATGGGGTTGATTCATCACCTTGGTTTGATGAAATTCAGGTTCAAGTACATGTTCCACTGAGAAATTTACTGAATAAAGGGCATGTCTATTCTATATGTAATAATAAGTTTGATTTTCTTAATCTACACTTTGTTGGTGTCAATGCTTCAACTAATGACAATCTCTCAGTTGCACAACCAATAGGTTAATGAGAATGATAAAATGGCTTGAGTAGTCTAGTACTAATAAATAGGTTGGCTTTGGTTTGTTTTATATACACTCTACAATGTTTAAGATAACATGCCTTTTGTTATACATTTATCTGCCTAGATGGATTATAGTCTAGACTATAGTGGTGAGCTAGGAACAATTTCTATGAACTACCATCATTGATTACGTAGGTGATGAGAAGGACAAGGATACTTGAAAATTAACGATGAATTTATCAATAAAGTGAAAAACCTCAATTTGTAACTTCTTAGAGAAAATATTTCTTGAAATTTTCTGTGGAATATGCATGGACAATGTTTCTTGTTTATCGAGTGAAAATGAAACAAAGTTTACATTGGGCCAAACCATAGTATATATATCATGAGAAAATTAGTGAAGGCCTCCCATTAATTCATGAAAAATAGTGAGCAAAATGATTGCTTCTATTTTATCTACTTCCTTATTCATACAACATGGTCATTTCTTAAATTTATTACTAAGTTTTTAAGAATAAAATGTTTACTTAGCCAACAATTGAATATTTATAATATCTATTGTAGTATTTGAGAAACTAGCTACACATTTAGAGAGTTATTTCCCTATATAATATCTATCAAATTGGACATTTTTAGTTAAACATTGAGTCCTTTAAGATGCTAATATATTGTAGAAGGAATGTTATGTTTGTCAATTCCTTACATTTTAGTTGGAAAACTTTTTGGTACTAGGTAGAAACAAGGAATTTTGTTGAAGGGCACAAACATTGTCTAGTAGAAGGAATAATCATTTGAAATAGGATTTAAAGTTTAGAGTATTAATTATAGTATTTACAAATTATTTTCACATTTTCTAATTGTAGACTAAAGAATGGTACATTAGTTGGCAGCTTTTTAATTCAAATCTAGTCAATCTAGAAACAAGTTTCATAATACAACTCTTGATCTTGTGTTCTTATATTTCCTTTTGTATGACACCAAGTTGTCTTAGAAATTCAGTTTCTATAATGTTCATTTTTTATTGCCAAGATTAAGTGGGTGTTGACCAGGTCCATTGTTGGTAGTAAAGTGTGGTTAGAAAGGGCGGAATCAAATAGAACCTTAGTATACTTATATGGATCACATTTTAGCATTTGGATTCTCATAAAGGTGATTGGTATTTCTCTTCATCTTATTTTTTAACCTTATTTTATTTTCTAATGTGAGATTAAAATTTATTTGAAATTTCTCTAAAATGAAGGTCATGCTCCAATGTTATAGGTTTAATTTCCATTTCAACTGTGGCACCTCTTTTGATTGGTCACAATGTTACATTCATGGATAAAGGGACTTACTAAATTTTAAGAAATAATGAAGTTATAGAAAGTAATCAAGGTGACCCCCCTAAAAAACTCTTCTAAGAGAATATTAAAAAAAGGTTTGGTTCCTTATCAATTGGGATTACTTTTAGAAAACATTAGCTAGATGTAATATCCACACAAGCCCTTAAATTAAGCATATGATCCTCCAAATCAAGCCTCAAAATTATGTGTGATTTTTACATTTTAAGATCAATGACAAAGTGCCAAAGTAATATGACATAGATTTAACAAAGCTTTGTGTTTGTATTTATCTACACACAAAGCTTAGTTGATCTCATTAGTAGAGTTTACATAATGGTGTTTTATATTATATTTTGAAAAGTATGCAGAATTTTGGAAGAGGCAGCATTACCTTGAGAAGAGTATGTAGTTGAGAATATTCTTTCAGCAACCAACAACCCATTTTCATAAAACTATAATTTATAGAGGACAACTTTGTAGTGAACAAGCAAAATAAGGGCAAAAGACTTGCCTTTTTGCAACAATAAGCTATAAAATTCAAGATCAATGACTTGGCATGGAATAATTAAAATCAACCAACAAGTGTAAGATATATGTTATCCCCAAAAGCTACATGGAGAAGCTAAGAAGAGTGAATACCCTTAATATTGCAGAATGTCAAGGCTTTGCTACAAGATATATACAACACTATAATATTTTTCTCAATTGTAAATGGCTACAAGGATGCACTAATGTCAATGTCATTAATCTAGATGAATCACATATGTATATTTATAGGTATTTTGTGAGAATTAACATGTCTAAGAAATAGATGGAAGTCTATTTATTAGCTTTGATGCTCACTATGTTATAATAGAACTAGAATAAACTATTCAAAATAAAAAAATGTTTAGGCAACATACCATATATGTTATGATTTCAAGTTTTTAAAAGTTTCTTGCAATTTTAAAAGTTAGTGCAAAGAGATGAGTATAGCATATAATTTGCATAATATCTATTGAATATTATTGTGTTATCAAAGCATTATTATGTATAGCTCCTAGTCAATAAATAGAACAAATGTTACTTGTGTGGAATTTTCAAGAATATTATAGTTCCCTCACATTAGTGATTAAACTATCATAGACATATGTAAGCTTTAATGGTGTGATGCTCAAGTTGGTCCAATGATTATAATGTGTATCTACATCTATAATAGAATGTTAATGTGGTTTACTCTAATTTTTATTGGTTAGTTTCAAAATGTTCTCATTTCTAACAATAGAAAACATAACTAATATTTATCTCAAATAATATAACCACCTGAGGTACATTAACAATAAAGCATATAAACACATGATCTTCAACAAGAAGATACATAATGCTATATATCCTGTTATTACTAGAAAGGAACTACCTTATTTATGCATCTCTTATAGTGATATTCTTGACCTTCCCAATGTCCATTATATTCATAAATTAATAGTCTCAATCATGTCAAATTTGGACTTTTATCATTAAATTTAACAATAAATTATCATCTTAGAATTTAACCTACATCTTAGTCAAGTATTGGAAAAAGATATTTGTGGAATTCATTTATAAGTTGAATTGTCTCCTTATTATATGTATCTCCATGAAAATAGTTAGCCTAACACTGAAAACATATAATTGTATTTCCATTATTAGGATCAAACACACATGGATACTTGAGGCATTATTTATTAAAGCCCAATTGTAGAAAGATTTAATGAAATATTGATTTTCAATATAGATGAAGTGTTAGCTTGCTATGTCAAGATACATTTCAAGTTCTAAGGTATGTGACTATTATAGTATCATCTTAGGTCCATGTACTTAAATTTTCCACTTTGCCATGTTTCCTTTTATTCACTACTCTACTTTTAAACTCATATGTTTCTTTTTTTTACTTCATCAAGTTTTAATTTATTTTCTTACTAATGCAAAAGGCCTTAAGTTAATCTAAAAATTATGTGAGTCTTATTATTGTTCATGGCCTTCTTATATAGAAAACCAAAGGAGTTCTAGGAATCATGGGCTACTAGGTAATAACTATGGACAACTAGTAAACCACCTCCTCAACATACAAATAAGATATTGGTGTTGAAAAATGCTACACAGTTTATAGTAGTTCATTGATCCTTGTTGGTAAAAAAATTGTTCACTTCAGTTAACTCTTCAAATGCCCAATATTCCTAAACAATAACTGATTACAATAGTTGGAAAATCGAAGTTAAACTACTAACTTCCCTCTAAATTTATAGGTACAACTCCCTTATATTTACAATTTGCAATGAATTTGTTTATTTCTATTCCTAAGATGGGATTTGTTCTTGACCAAAGAATAGGAGAGGTAACCAAGTTAGGCCTAAACAGGAACTAACTAAGGAAAAGATTTGGGTATTAATGCCAACCAAATTTGTGAACACACACATCTTATGAACCCATAAAATTTGATGATGTGGTAATAAATTCCATATATGAATTAGCTAATTAATTAAATGCTTCTAACTCTAAGACATAAGAGACTAACTTAAATAATAATGCAAGACATAATCTCTTTCAACCTTCCATAAAACTATTATTATTTTAGTTTGTTGCATTGAAAAAGGGAACAAATCTCTATTTATTCCTTAACTCAATTCAACTAAAAGAGATATCTAAAAAATCAAACAATAAATGATTGATATAAAACACATCCAACTTGTCTCTATAACATGAAGTATTTCACACCAAAAAATAGCCAACCTTTCATTAATCTTTCAATTTGGTACATATAGGATGCTGAGATGACCGTTATAAAAGGAAATCAACTGGTTCATCTCCTCAAAAATGACAAATGCCCAGAGTCCAATTATCAATTAAAAAATATTTTTAAAATGGGATAAAGATCACTTTGTCTTCCTTCCATCCTTCAGCTTTGCCTTATAGGCCTTGGTAGCGATGATGATTGGAATAAGCTCTTTGTGTGGATGCACTTGAATGTTGGTGTACCTCAAAATCCACTTGGAATGTTCTTTAGCCAAGTCTCTAATTGAATCCAACCATTCTTGGTTTTCCTCCACCCCCACATGTATGCACCCACTGAGTCGCTAGAGATCTGACACTCTATTCTGATGATTGATGGATTTCTCTATTAAATTGTCTAGATAACTAGAGAAATTATTTTGCATAAGAGAAATTCCTACCACTCCTTTCCCTTGACCACTATTTTGAGAGTCAGTGTACAATCTTGTTAGCAACACATAATTTTTGTCTTGTTCCTCTTTAACTTTAATATCCATCTCCTACAGTTCTTCTTCCATGGAGGAGATCATTTCAACTTTCAATTGCAAGCTCTGTTGCCACTCGAGTAAGGGCTTGTATCCCTTCTTAAGGATCTTGACTTCAACTGCTTCCTTGGTCTTTATCTTTAAAACCATATCTAAGAGGGAGATACAATCTTCACTCTTGGCCTCTCAGCTAATAGAGTAACCCTATTGGCTAAAATGTTATCCTTCTCTATTTCGAGCCTCAACACTACATTGATGAGTTGCTCTATGACTACAAGTTCTTCAGACTTGAGTTTTCCACTCCATTCTCTACCAATTTTACCAAATAATTTGTCATCATGAAATTTGGATATGATAGCTTGGACATCTATGGATGTAGGAGCGCAAGTAGGGGGAACTCCCATAATACTTTCCAATGGATAAATTAGTTGCCTGATGAGGTTATTAAGTTCCTAGATTTCTACCTTCATCTTGACTTTGGAGAGCTCATGTCCTTCAAGTTCCTCCTCTATTACTTCATTAGTCAACTTCCAGAGGCCCACTTTGGTGTTGTGCCTAACTTCACTAAGGTCTATAGACTATAATGAGAAGCAACTAAAAGTTAGGCCTTCAATTCTTGCCTCCTTGATGGGTTTAGCAATATCCATAGTTAAGTGCCCTGTATCAAGGTTGTAGCTGAGAATTGATAGAGTCTTCAATTTCTTAGTTTTACTTGCTGTCAACTCAGACTGAGCAGCCAAGGATACAGTACCTTTGTTTGGGGCTACTTCCTCTATCTTCTTCTTCTTTCTATCCAAAGTACTATCAAGCCATGATTTGGTGCCAATTACTTTGGATGCAATCCTAAGTGTGTCTACACTAAACATCTTCCTTTTGGCTGGGGTAAGCATTTTCAATGCCAAAGAGAAAGGATTCTTCAGGGCTTGTGAGATAAGTTTTGAAGATTCGGCCCCTTTCTCTGCTTCTTTTTTTTTCTTCACTGCTTCATCAGATTTTGTAGACACACTCTCACTACTTCCTCCATCTCTGAGATAGTAGTGGAGTACTCATAGGTGGAATGGGGTTGCTGCTGGGTGAAAGAGTTGGCATTACTACAACATCTTTTACTTCTTCCACCATTTTCTTCTCAGCCTCTACTTCCACTATAATGATTGGTACCAAACCATCTTGACAAGTTTTATCAACTAGGATGTTCTTGTCAGGAGGTTGGTCACCTCCACCAACTGGTTGAGCAAGTTCTTGAGTAAGGGGAACGGTCATGCCTGAAGTAACACTATGAGAGGATGAAGTCATAGCTACATTTGGAGAGGGTTGGGCTGAAGTAAACTTACTTCTTCTTTTTTGAGCTATGGTCCATTCGTCTCATTTTTTGGTCCTCTTGTAGATTCTATCCATCATTATGTTCAGGTCCTCTGTAGCATTTTGGAAAGGGTCCAAACATATAGGAGTGCTAATTAGCTTGGTCAAATAAGTGTTTCTATACATATTTTGACCATCATCCTCAATCCCACTTACATCTATGTTCACCTTATACATTTTCATTTGGTCAACCCTCAATCTAGTGAAGGCTTGATCGTGACTCTCAAACTCATCTTTGTAATCAAACCAATAATCTTCAATCGTAGTGAAGTGCTTTATCACACTCCTAATCTATAAAACATCTTTGGCATATCCATTTGCGTCGAACATGGGCCTCAAGACTTCATAGGTGTCTAACTTATATTTCTTCTTGAATAACTTTATCATGTTCTTAGTGTCAGATCGAGTATCAAAGCTGAAATCTCCATCCTTCATACGGAATTCATACCCCTCCTTCTTCAGGCTTACGCTTAGGATGTTCACTTGTAAGGCTTGTCAGTTGACCTCGATGAACATGATCATGTCACTTGGGTACCTTGAAAGCTTCAAGAGAAAACCATCAAATGTTGCAAGATGCAAATAAGAAAATAATGAGAACTGAATAAAATAACATCCAAACTAGCTGATGGCTACTTCTGGACTAAATCTTCTCTTTGGGCATCCTTGTAGTTCATTGAAAATCCTCATAGTAAATGCATCATTCACTTTAAAATAATCTGCATAGCTATTCTCTAATTGGAGGCATGGATAAAAGTCATAAGATTTGACATCATCAAGAAAATCTTCTAATCTTGGAAGGCCAAGCCACAATTGTAAGGAAGCCAGCATATAAATCAAGAAGGAAAACATGTGGAATGAGTTATAAAACTTGGTCATCTGAAGAGCATTGGACAGATTCTCACTTATCTCTTGCACAAAATCAATATATTGTGTGTTAGAGCATATAACTTGAATAAAAAATAAATGTTTTTCAACAAAATTCAGGGCTTCTACTTCACATCTCAACCTATACATAAGAACTGAAATGTCACTTATTTCTACTTTGAGCATTATCTAGAACAAAGTCTTGGGAACTTTTCTTTTTTCACTTCGTGGCTTCTAGATTTAGGTTCTCATAATCTTCTTCCTCGAGATCATCTTCTTCAAGGAGAATTATGAGAATGCTCCTCCCATGGTTAAATCAGAGAACTCCTCCTACTCTGGCACTCGAAGACAGTTAACTACTAATTTTTTATTGATCAAAATCAAGACTATATCATCAAGTAGCACAATCTGATTAGTTTCTAGATTGTAGCAGTTAATGCATTCATGAATAAGCTGTGGGGCTTGGACCACAACCAAAAAACTAGTAGCTTTGACTAGACCATTCCCTCAAAGCATCTTCATGATAGGGTAAATCTACTCAGCTTTAGTTCTCCTTTAGAATCTGCCATGTCATAGAAATGAAGGGAAGTGTTTGTGAATTTCTACAATTATGACTTGATACTAGTCAATCTGTTGAAGCCCACAAACTTAGTTGCCATAAGCTTGTGATTGAGGTTTTGAATTCTAAGAAATGAATGGAACAAAAAATACAATGTTCACAGGCTTTCAAATAGTTATGTGTAATGATAGAATGAGAAATCAAGGAAACTTCTTTAACTATTTGTATGCTTTTAAATCAGAGTCATGATTCACCCATTATTCTTTTAGAATTTGTGACACACAAATAAACATTAAGGAGATACCTAATTGATAGTAAATGCAAAGGCTCAATAGGCATTTGGGGTTTTTTCACTATTCCATTAAGTGCAAGGGTAAAATTTTATAAGCCTGGTACTTACTTTTTTGTTTTCCTTCAAGCTTCGAAAAGTTGTCGTTGGGGTACCTCACCAATGAAAATCTACCACGTAATATTTTTGTTTTGTCTTATTTCCATAATCGTTCAATCTATTCTCTTATTGTTTAGATAGACTTCAAATCTAGTGTGGGAAACAAATTTTCTTTTTAGCTCAATCTTTATGACAAATGCAAACAATCACCTACCAGGGTTGAGGTCCCATTGTAGAGAAGGCCATTATAGATTTTCCACCAACACATATATGTAGGCTAAAGCTCTAATCAAATGCATAACCAAATTTTAAGGATATTCAACAAAAACATACAAATCCATTTGAGTAACTTCAAACCTTTAATTTTCATCTTTCGTTGCTTTGTAGAAAACTGTCTTCATGGGTGCACAACTCACTGTGGAGAAGACTAGTTGAGATTTCCTACCAAGGAAAAAAGTTGGTGAGATGGAAAATTCAAATCATCGTTACATACTTCATTTCAGCTTCAAACATTGATTTTGGTAGGAAGTTTTCCTCTCTGAATCTTTTTATACTGAGAACTCCTCCACGTGAGCCTTTGTGAAAACTTGCCTTCATGGGTCAGAAACCTGTCAAGGAGAAGATGAAATGGAATTTTCTGCCAATGTTGTATCTTCGACCATCAATGCACTTGTGGGAAAATAGTAAATGTGTTTCATTTGTAATGAGTGAAAACTAACCTCTATTAGATGGTAAACTAACCTAACAAACAACAAGATAATAATGAACACCAACTTGACTATGGGGAAAGAGAAGGAAAATTGGGGAAATATGATAGAGGTCACCTAGCCTTAAAGATTCTAGACCTATACTTAAACACTTCAGAATAGGGATTGAACTTGACTAAACAAAGAACTCACCTTTGACCAATAGATTAGGAAACAAAAGTGGGGGCAACAGTTGGCTCTGTTTGGGGACTTAGACATTCCATGTCCAAGCAAGGAATCCAAACTATCTAGTTTTGCAAAAATGAAAAGGGGCCTCACAACAAAACTAAAGTAGGAAAATGAGGGAACCTAGCTAAGGAAAAAAAAAAAATAGAAATGGAAACTAAATGTAACCATAAATACAAGGGTTACCTATTTTCACTTTGAAATTTGGTACAAGTTTAGGTCCTGACCATTGTAGGTTATAGTTAACACTTCACCATTGGAATATGCCAATCTAAGTGAGTAATTCTTGAACACTTGATGAAAAATGAATGGCCCCTTCCAGAGTGCATCAAATGTTCCATGCATCCCTTTCTGCACTCTTTGTTTATCCCACAATAGTATAATGTCTCCCACCATGAACTTTTGTGGTCTAGTCTTCTTGTCAAACAGAACTTTCACAAGCATTTGATGTTGTGTTATGTGATCCACAATCTCTTCTCTCTCTTCTTCAAGTTTTTTTAGATATAGGATTCTTTTCTAATAATCCATCTTTATAAAATTCATCTTCAATCACTGTCCTTAACTTGCTAGTGGCTAATTCCAGAGGTAGGGGAAGACTAGCTTCCATTTTGTAGACCAATTCAAAAGGGGAGATTCCAATTGCTCACTTTGGAGTCACCCTATCTACCCAAAGTGCTTTGTGGATCATCTTTTGCCAAGTCTTCTAATTATCCAATACCATCTTTTTCATAATTTTTACCAAATTCTTGTTACTAGACTTAGCTTAACCATTCCCTTGTGGGAAGTAGTCAGAAGAATGACTAACTATTATGTCATATTCGAAACAAAACTTTGTAATCTCAATAGAGGAAAAATAAGTCGTGTTGTCCACTACAAGCTTGATAGGTATGCCAAATCTTACAAGTATGTTTTCTTTAATGAAGTTGTAGACTACTTCAGAAGTAGTCTTCTTGGTTGCTTTAGCCTCCACCCATTTGTGAAATATTTGGTTGTAGTAATGATGTAACTGTGACCGAAACTAGATATAGGATTGATACGGCCAATGAAATTGAGGTCCCATTATTGAAAAGGTCCTTTGATTACCATAGGTTTGAGCAATAATGTAGCTAACTAAGGTTTACCTGAGAACATCTTATATTTCTCACATCTCACCACCCAATAGTAGGCATCTTTAAACATCTCGAGCTAATAATAATATTGTAGTAGTATCTTAAAAGTAGTAACTAGTGATGAGAAATGTCCACCGCAAGCTTCATCGTGAAACATTTTCAACAATCTCTCTTGTTGTTGTTTGTCTACGCACCTAAGGAAGGTTCCATCCAGAAATCTCTTGAAAAGTTTATCATCCCATATTACATACTTAGCAACTTTCAATCTGAGGTTTCTACTTTTCTTTGTTGTCAATCCTCTAAGACATTCACCATATGGTAAGATGTATGTGATATTCTCAAACCAAGGGCCCTATAGACTCACCGCCAAAACCAAATTTTTTTCATCTCATTCTTTAGCACTACCATTTTTAGCTATAGCTTTACATAGGGCATTACCTCTTGCTAGCTTTGTAGGTTTAATTTCAATGTCATACTCTTATGTTTTATCCACCCATGTCCCTCTAGTATTACACCCTATGTCTTGTTGAGTTAATAGACTCTTTACTATTACATCAGGTACATAAATTATAAAGTGGGAATGTAGAATATAAAACTTGAAGTTTTTCAGGCTTTCACTATGACAAAGGCATGTTTTTCAATTTGAGAATACTTTAGTTTTTGATTCTTTAGGGGTATTCTCATGAAGGTGATAGGGGCCTGTACTCCTTTATTATCATGCATGAGAATAGCTGACAACATGTGTTCCAAAGAATAACAATATATTATTAAGTCCAATTTATAATCAAGGTGGCACAACACTCGAGCATTGGCAATGAAAATCTTTATATTCTAGAAGGTTTGTTTCCCAGTATCATTCCATTTAAAACTTGAATTTCCTTTCATCATGTCTACAATACATTTGGTGGTTTTGGTGAAGTTAAGTACAAACCTTCTGAGGAAATTCACATGTTAAATGAAGGACTTAACTCTAGTCTTGCTTACAGGTAGGCTTAATCTTCAAATAGCTTCCACCCATTCAGGGTCAATCCTAATACCCTCTTGTGATACTATATGACCTAGAAATTTTCCTTCTATCAAGAAGAAGATAGATTTCTTAGGATTTAATGAGATTCCTTATTCTTGACATCTCTGCAACACTCGCCTCAAATTTTCTATGTGATTTTTTCTCTTCTTTGGGAATATCGTGAGGTCATTGAGGTATATGAAAATGATTCTATCTTTCATGTCGACAAAATTTGTATTCATACTTCTTTGGAAAGTGGTATCCACATTGATAAGGTTGAATGGCATCCTATGATACGTGAATGTACCCTAGGGTGTGGTAAAAGTTGTTTTATGTTGATCTTTCTCTTCCACCCCTATCTAATTATACCCCAAGAAGCTAGCAAGCATAGACATCATCTTAGCTCCTACCACCATTTTTAGTAGGTGATCCATGTTTGGGAGTGCATAGCTATCTTTCAAAGAAGCCTAGTTTAAGTTTCTGAAATCTACATTGATCCTTATTTCTCTATTCTTTTTCCTAACCAGTACTATGTTTTCTATCCAAGTAAAGTGGTAGATAGGATAGCTGATTCTCGCCTTTAACATCTTGTCAACTTCTATAAATATGGCATCTGCTACTTTCGGGTTGAAATTTCTCTATTTTTGTCGAAAAGGAACTACAACAAATTTCAAGGGAATCTCATGTTTCATTTTCCTACCTCTATAATGTTTTAGATCTTTATAACTCCATGTGAATGCATCTTGATATTCCACAAAATGTTGTCTAGTAGATTCCTTTTCTTCAGGCATACAACATTTTTCAATATTGATCATCTTGGGGCTTTGCATGTTTCTAATATTTACTCCCTCATATTCACTACTTTTAGGTCCTCTTTTTATCCGCTTTTCTTTAATGTAGGCATCATATCTATCAAACAATTTTTACAAAGCTACAAAGTATGGAGGAATGATATTACCTTGTAGTTGAACTATGTCGGTTCCTTCCTCCTTTTTCTTCTCACTAAGATCTCTTTGAATAGGCTCATCGAAATGGTCTTCGCGAACAACTTTGGCATTTTCCAAAATTAATTGCAATCTTTGGCAATCACTGAACACTTCCCAAGCTTCTATATTATTGGGAATAGAAGGTCTACATACAATTTCTATTTGATATTTCTTGTCTTTGAATTTTGGGTTGGGAAGAAGTAAAGAAGAAGCAAAAACTACCAATGAATCTACTTTAGAGATCATTTCTCTTGGTATTGATTCAATTGAGAATGCATCCAACACTTTGATCTCATCCCATACCCTATTCCTATAATTATTTAGCTTCTAGTTTTTAATAGATCATTTTCCTTTAACTTGGAGTACAATGAGTTCGACATCACCTCAAGCTTTTAGTACCTTGATTCATTTTTCTTTCATAGCTATTATTCCAATTAATAGGGCTTCATATTCAGCCGTGTTATTTGTGTTCCCAAACTCTAACTTGAAAACTATAGGTTCAAGTTTCCCTTCAGGTGGTATCAATACTATTGTTGCACTAGACCCAAATGAGGAACAACTCCCATTAAATTCCAATGTCCAAATTGACAATGTTTCTTCTTCTTCTACTAGAGTTTGAGTTTCCTTTTCCTCAACACATTGGTTATCCATGATATCTTCAGTGAATAACATGTAATTACCAAATTCTAATTCTTGGTAATGGATTTGGACTTTGGGATCGTCTGACTTCATAACTGTAAATTTAGCTTTCTCTTCAGGTTCTAATTTCAATTTATTTCTCCCTATAGGTATCACGACCTATGACCAATCCAATTTTATTTCACCTCGTAGGTCCCTGCAAAAGATTTGGCCCAACAACATGCCATAGCTAACCCAGATGTTTGCAACAAGCAAAGTTAGCAATAGTTTTTTTTAAGGATGGGAAGCTAACACTACTTGAGCATCTTTGAATTGTCCGAGCAATGGAACTTGTTTGGCATCCATTGAATAACACCTACCTTGAACTTTAGTGAGAATGAAGCCTAAAGCTTTAGCCATAGGGTAAGGCATTACATTATCTGAGGCCCTTGAGTCAATTATACAATTGATTAATTTGCACCCATTTATATATAGTGACACATAAAATGGGGTCTGGTGTCTGGCCTAGAAAGGTTACCAAAACTATCGATTCTTCTTGATCAAAAAGATTAGATGTTAAAGGTTCATTCTCTTCTTTAGATGTAAAATTATGATTTAAGTTTGTATCCCCCCCTTTGTAATCATACACTAGTCTCTTTAATTTAGAGGGATGGGATTTTAGGTAGTCTGTGGGAGAAATCTGGAATCTAGAATCTTTACAAAATTGAATAAAATTAAAAGGGCTTTTCTCCTTACCTGACTGAGGGATTTTGGCTCCTTGATCAACATGATTGGTACTTGAAGGGGAAGCATCATTGTCACCTAAGAGATGAATAGGATTATAGTTCTTGTTCCTCTGGCTCTTGGTCAACATTGTGTATGAGGTCCTATCAATAGTAGCATAACATTCTCCTTGCCTTTCTGAATCTAACTCATACTCAAAAAATAAATTTTTAGAGTTGTCATTTGAGTATGAATCTGACTTGAGAGAAGAAGCTAAAGAGCTCAACTCATTAGTAGACAACAATTGCATCATATGAACTATCTTAGGACAGTTCTCATTATCGTGTTATGTGGTCAAATGAAAGACACACATATTTCCTTTTTTGGGCATGGCTTCAATAGCCAATCTTTGCTATGGACCAGTAAGTTGTGGGATTTTGACATCAATATTCCTCCTGCGTTGATTCTAAAAGTTTTGCTGGTAATAATTATTGAAGCTAGGAATTTGCCTCTTCATGGCAACTAGTTCGTTAGATAGTTTATGCAACATTTCATCAAAAGAGGTAGTGTTGCTAGTACTTTCCTTTTTCGAAATCTCTCATTTCCACTTTCTAGCAAAAATCATGTCATCTTCTAGCTCAACTACTTTATTTTGTACATCTCCCAAATCTATGGGATGAGATCTTCTTAAGTCATAATTGATGTCTAGTGGCATCACACTTAAGAAGAATGTTTTTAAATTCTCAATGATGGGTCTATTAGCAGTGGGAATTCTATGAGTGATTTTATTAAAGTTAGAAAAAAATCCCTCATACTTATAGAAGATTTATTTTTGATAGACGTCAACTATGTCAAGAGGACATGTTCATATTCCATAGTCTTGAATCTTGTTTCAAAAGTAGTTCTCACCATAGCCTAGTCTATTAGTGAGCCATCATCTAAATGATAAAACCAATTTTCTGCGATCTATATTAGAGTTTCTATAGAGAGTTTTACGGCTAAGTTTTCATGTGCCACCCCCAAGATATGTGTTTCCATGAAGAAGGCTTTAATGTGCTCATCATTAGTGACCTTCCCATTACTTGAAAAATTAGAGAAGTTCTTTCTTGAACTAGCTGAGAGGGGATGATATGCAGTGAGTTGCAAAGGACCAGTCATTGTGGCCTAGGAAGTAGCCATAATTGTTCTAGCAAGGTATGGTGGAAAATTGACAACTGGGGGAGAAAAAACTCCATATAGAGATAATACATGACAAGTAGATTGTGTCCAATTCTAATTCCTAGGAGGGGATGATGGTCTACTTTTTCTCTTTTTGTCACCCTTTCATTGTGGTAGTTCTAGGATGGGAAAACCAAGTTTTGTGAGTTTTTGAAAAATAAAGTCTCGTCCACCTTGGTATTTAGTGCTTCTGAGAAATATTTCTTGCTCTAGGGTTTTAAATTTCTCTTATCTGTGAGCTCTCCTCCCTTCTCATCTTTGTGCTCTCTGAATCTGTCTTCTTTGAATAGCTCTTTCTAGGGCTTTAGATATAGCTTGCTCTTCTTCCAGTATTTGGTTGGCATTTTTGTAGTGTTCTACATATCTCCTTTATCTTCAAAAAAATGTATTTAAGGATGAGATAATATCCTCTTGGTCATCTTGAAATCCAAGGTTAGGTTGGAGACAAGAAACACATTTTCATGAAGTAGCACCATTTTTACTCATGGTATACTTCTTATTGTCTTACAACCATTCAACTCCCTAGCAGAGTCACCAAAAATCTATTCGTAAAAAGATTGTTCTCTACAGTTAACTCTTTAAATGCCCAATATTCCTAAACAATAATTGATTATAACTATTAGGAAATCGAAGTCAAACTACTAACTTCCCTCTAAATTTAAAGGTATAGCTCCCTTATAGTTATGATTTGCAATGAATTTGTTTGTTTCTATTCCTAAGATGGGGTTTGTTCTTGACTAGAGAATAGGAGAGGTAAACCAAGTTAGGGCTAAACAATAACTAACTCAGGCAAAGATTTGGGTCTTAATGCTAACCAAAGTTGTGGACTCACACATCATATAAACCCATAGAATTTGATGATGTAGTAATGAATTCCATATATGAAATAACTAATTAATAGAATGCTTCTAACTCTAAGATGTAAGTGACTAACTTAAACAATAATGCAAGACATAATCTCTTTCAACCTTCAATAACACTATTATTATTTCTAGTTTGTGGAATTGAACAAGGGAACAAAGCTCTATTTATTCCTTAACTCAATTCAACTAAAAGAGATATGTAAAATATGGAACAGTAAATGATTGATATAAAACACATCCAACTTGTCTCTACAACATGAAGTATTTCACAACAAAAATTAGCCAACCTTTCATTAATCTTTGAATTTGCTACATATAGGATTTTGAGATGACCATTACAAAAGGAAATCAACCAGTTCATCTCCTCAAAAATGACAAATGGCTAGAGGCTAATTATCAACTACAAAATATAAAAGAAGTGGGATAAAGATCACTTCACCTTCTTTTCATCCTTCAAATTTTCCTTGTAGGCCTTGGCAGCGACGATGATCAGAAAAAGCTCCTCATGTCGATGAACTTAAAGATTGGTGTACCTCAAAAGCCACTCGAAATGTTCTTTAGCTAGGTCTCTAATTTCATCCAACCATAGTTGTTTTCCTCCACCACTACGTGTATGCACCTACTGAACCATTGGAGATTCGACACTCTATTCTAATGATTGATGGAGTTCTCTATTAAATTGTCCAAATAACTAGAGAAATTATTTTGCATAAGAGCAATTCCTACCACTCCTTTCCCTTGACCACTGATTTGAGAGTCAGTGTACAATCCTTTCAGCAACACATAATTTCTATCTTGTTCCACTTTAACTTTAATCTTTGTCTCCTTCAGTCTTTATTTTGTAGAGGAGATCATTTTAGCTTTGAATTGCAAGCTATGTTGCCACTTGAGTAAGGGCTTGTATTCCATCTAAAGGATCTTGGCTTCAACCACTACCTTGGTCTTCATCTATAAGACCATATCTAAGAGGGAGATACAATCTTCACTCTTGGCCCTCTCAGTTGATAGAGTAGCCTTGTTGGGTAAAATGTTATCCTTCTCTATTTCGAGCCTCAACACTACATTACCAAGTTTCTCTATGACTACTAGTCCTTTGGACATGAGGTTTCCACTCCATCTCTACTAATTTTCCCAAAGAATTTTTCATCCTATAACTAGGAGATGATAGCTTGGACATCTATGGCTATAGGAGCACTAGTAGGGGGAACTCCTGTAATACTTGCCAATGGACAAATTAGCTACTTGATGAGGTTGTTAAGTTCCTAGATTTTTGCCTTCATCCTAACTTTAGAGAGCTTGAGTCCTTCAAGTTCCTCCTCTATTACTTCATTTGTTAACTTCCAAAGTCCCACTTTGGTGTTGTGCCTAACTTCACCAAGCTCTATAGACTACAATGAGAAGTCATCTGAAATTAGGTCTTTAATTCTTCCCTCCTTGTTGGGCTTAGAAATATCCACAGTTAAGTGCCCTATATCAAGGTCTCGATCGAGAATTGGTAGAGTCTTCAATTTCTTAGTTTTTCTTAGTGTTGGCCTAGACCGAGTAGCCAAAGTGATGTAGCACAAGGCAGGACAATCCCCAAAGGAGCTATCCAAGCCCCTAGCAAACAACCACACAATGAAAATATGACCGCAAAGCAACAACAATGCAAGATTTGATACCAACCACAACTCTTTATTCATATAATAGCTGATCACATGTAATATTCCTAGCTCTAAGGCCTTTTAGGTTAGGGCCAAATACAAACAACAATTACAAAACTAGTTCTACAAGATCTCACAAGATCCAGCTACCACATGTAGATTCTAGCTAGTCCAGATCCACAACTGGATAAGAACCCTAAGAAGAATCTACACTTGTACCCTTAGGTCCACCAAGCAATCCTCTAGTTCTCAAGTCGTAGCCCTAGCTCTTCAAAATTTGCATATACACTTCATCCCCTTCTTAAAGTTGGAATGAATAACTCCCTAAAGACTCCACCAAAACCCCTTACTTATACCCAACTAAGCTACAAGTCATCCTAGCTCATTATAAACTAAATCAAACCCCTTACATTAAGTATAGGTCAAGCCAAAAGTTGGCTACAACACTAAATTAAATACCCATACATAAATTAAATGCCAAAAGTTAGTTCACAGACAACTCAGCACCAACAGAACCAAGACCAAGCCAAGCACTAGTAAATTCCCAAGCATTGCTAAGGTATAGAGACCATGTTGAGTTCCAAACCATGTCAAGCAACCACAAACCATGCTAAGCTCCTAGACCATGCTAAGTTCCATAGACCATGCCGAGTTCCACAGACCATGTTGAGCTGCCAGACCATGTCGAGTTCTACAAACCATGCCGAGCTCCCAAACCAGCTGAGTTCCACAACACTTAACCAAAATCCCTCCAAACATGTAGGATTGCAAGAAAACCTGATATGCTCCTGCATCAGACACCCCAAGTTTGAAAAGATGTTTGTAGTAGCTAGAAGAACATCTTCTGGGATTTAGCACATAAATCCTAAGCTAGTTCTTCACATACATATCCTCCAAGTCTTCAACTTGTACACTCTTTCCTTTATTCTTCGTCTACTTCTTTACTTCCATCCTTCGTGTGATATAGGTCTAATTTATATATTAAACTCCAACCTTCTCAAAATCTACCAACTCAACTCACCTGCCAATACTCAAGTTCCTCCTACCAAGTTCTTCATTCTACAAAGGAATCAGGGAAAACTTCTTGCCACCTTTCTCAATAGTAAATACATTCTTAACACAATCATGCACAACCTTGCAATCATACTGCCAAGGTCTACCAAGTAACACATGAAAGCTATTCATGTCCACAATATCACACAACACTTGATCCTTGTACTGCCTAATCTAGAAATCAACAAGGTATTGCTCCCTCACTTCCAAATCATGCTTACCTTTCAACCAGCCAATCCTATAAGGATAAAGATGTCTCACTCTCTTCAGACCAAGTTTCTGAACCATCTCCTTAGCAACAAGGTTATCAATACTACCACCATCCATAATCATCTTGTAGACTTTACCACCAAACTTACAACAAGTCCTGAACAAACTAGCCCTCTGACAAGAATCCAATTTCTTCTCATCAACAAGTGCTCGCCAAGCTAGCAAACTTTCTCCTTGCTTAGGCTAACTATCTTGAACTACAACATCATTCACAATAGTAGTTGTCCTTCCAATCAGATATTCAAAGATCTATGCCCTTCTTTACCACATCTAAAACAATTACCTCTGAATCCACCTGCACCTGTCCTCCTTTTCTATTCAATAGGTTTTGGTTCACCCTCTACACTCAGCTTAGCTTTTGCCAAGTTATCCTACTTCTCCTTCCCTCTAGCATTACTTTAACCTTTCCTTTTCAACTTATCCTCTACCTTCAAGGCATACTAATAAGCATCCTCAACTGAAGAAATATTTGGCATACCAACCTCATCCTAAATAATGAATTTTAAACCATTAATGTACTGAGCTACCTTTTCCTTGGACAATTCTCTATGACTAGACTGAATAGTCAACTTGTAGAACTCCTCAGTATAATCCTTCATAGATATATCTTTCTATTTTAGATTCTAAAATCTCTTAAAAAATTCAATTCATAATTAGTTGGAATAAACTTAGCCTTCAACTTAGTTGCCATCTATCTCCATCTAGAGATCATTATTTCACCTTCCTCTTCTCTGTCTCTTTGCAATTCTTTCCACCAAAGAGTAGCATGTCCCTTCAACTTAGTTTTTTCCAACCTCACTCTGAGTGGATCCTCAATATCCTCAAGCTCAAAGTAGTCTTCCAATTCACCAATCCAATCAATCTAGTCTTTAGGATTCAAAGTACCTGAGAAATTAAAAACTTCCATCTTATGCTTCAGCTTCAACTAAGATCTAGGTCTAGCAAATTGACTAGCCCTAGTTCAAATAGGCCTCTCCACATGATCAATTATATCCTCACCACTAGATCCAGCAATTTCAAAGTCTTCAAAAACTTCCTCATGACTTCCTTCAGTACCCACATGCCTAGGTACATCACCTAAAGCACTTACAATCTCAGCAATCATGTCACTCTTCATCAATGCTATTAGAGATCTGAAACTGACTTTAACCTCCTCCATCTCAAATCTAAAATCTACTTTAACCTTCTCTGAGATTTGTTCTTCTACAACATCACTAAGATCATCAATTTCCCTAGGGTCCAATCTTCTTGGAGGCATCTTCCAAAATTTTAGCAAACCCTAAGCAATAAATCAACCAATCCAAAAGATCAATCAACCACAAGATCAACCTTCTTTATAAGTCCTAGTGTAAACTACCTCATCTTTTGTGATCTTTCTATACACTCAGGAAAACCTTGGCTTTGATACCATTTGATGTAGTACAAGGCAGGAGAATCCCTAAAGGAAATGTCCAAGCCCCCAGCAAACAACCACACAGTGGAAATATGACCACAAAGCAACAACAATGCAAGATTTGATACCAATCACAACTCTTTATTCATATAATAACTAATTACATGCAATATGCCCAGCTGTAAGGCCTTTTGAGGTAGGGCCAAATACAAACAACAATTACAAAACTAGTTCTATAAGATCCAGTTACCATGCACCAATTCCAACTAGTCTAGATCCACAATTGGATAAGAACCCTAAGAAAAATTCAGTCCACCAAGAAATCCTCTGGTTCTCAAGTTGTAGCCCTAGCTCTTCAAAATTTGCATCTACACTTCATCCCCTTCTCAAAGATGGAATTAATAACTCCCTAAAGACTCCACCAAAACCCATTAATTTTACCCAACTAAGCCACAAGTTAGCCCAGCTCTTTACAAACTAAATCAAATCCGTTACATTAAATATAGGTCAATCCACAAGTCAGCTACAACACTAAATTAAATACCCATACATAAATGAAATGCCAAAAGTTGGCTCACAGATAACTCAGCACCAACAGAACCAAGACCAAGCCGAGCATCAGTAAATTCCCAAGCATTGTCGAGCTCTAGAGACCATGCTGAGAAACCACAAACCACATCGAGCTCCTAGACCATGCCAAGTTCCACAGACCATGCTACGCTCATAGACCATGCCAAGCTCCCAAACCATGCCAAGTTCTATAGCACTTAACGAAAATCCCTTCAAACATGTAGGATTGCAAGCAAACCCAAGATGCTCCTACATCATAAGGATGAAGTACCTTTGTTTGGGGCTACTTCATCTATCCTCTTCTTCTTTCTATCCAAAGTACTATCAAGCCACGTGATTTAGTGCCAATTAGTTTGGATGCAGTCATGAATGTGTCCAAACTGAATATCTTCCTTTTGGGTGGGGTCAATGTCTTCAATACTAAAGAGAAAGTATTATTTGGCGCTTGCAAGATGAATTTTGAAGATTCGGCCCCTTTCTCTACTTCTTTTGATTTCTTTGTTACTTAATCAAATTATGTAGGCTCACTCTCACCACTTCCTCCATCTCCAAGATCAACCACTTGTATTTGGGGACTACTTGGTTAGAGTAGTGGAGTACTCATAGGTGGAATGGGATTGTTGCTTTGTGAAAAAGCCAATGTTACTACACCATCTTTTGCTTCTTCTACCTTTTTCTTTTTGTCCTCTGCTTCCAATCCAACCACTAGTACTGAACCATCCTAACAAGTTTTATCAAGTGGGATGTTCTTGTCAGGAGGTTGGTCGCTTCCACCAACTGGTTGAGTAGGTCCTTGAGTGAGGGGAAGGGTCGTGCCTAAAGCAACACTATGATAGGATGAAATCACAACTACATTTGGGGAGGGTTTTGCTGAAGTACTCTTACTTCTATTTTTCTGAGCTGCAGTCCATTTAACCCATTTTATGATCCTCTTGTAGATTTTATCCATCATTATGTCTAGATCCTCTATAGCATTTTGAAAAGGTTCTAAACTTATGGGAGTGCTCCTTTTCTTGGTCAAATAAGTATTGCTATACATATTTTGACCATCATGCTCAATTCCAATTACATCTATCTTCACCTTATACATTTTTAGTTGGTCAATCGTTGACCTAGCGAAGGCTCAATCACTACTCTCAAACTCATCTTTGCAATTAGCCTAGTAATCTTTGATCATAGTGATGTGCTCTATCACATTCCCAATCTACAAAACATCTTTGGACATCTATTCAGGTCAAACATGGGCCTCAAGACTTCGCAGGTGTCTAACTCATATTTCTTCTTGAACACCTACATCATGTTCTTGGCATTGGATATGGTATCATAGATGAAAGCTCAAACCTTCATAAGGAATTCATTCCCCTTCTTCTTTAGACTTCCACTCAAGATGTTCACTTGCAAGGCTTGTTGGATGAGCTTGATCAACACGATCATGTCACTTGGGTACCTAAGGAGCTTCAAAGGAAAACCATCAAATGTTACAAGATGCAAATAAGAAAACAATGAGAACTTAATAAAATAACACCCAAACTAGCTGATGGCTTCCATGGCTTCTAGATTGAATCTTCTCTCTAGGCATCCTTGTACTTCCCCGCAAACCCTCATAGTAAACACATCATTCACTTTAACATAATTTGCATAGCTATTCTCTAATTAGAGTGCCCATGGGTAAAACTTATAAGATTTGACATCATCAAGAAAATCTTCTTTCTTGGAAGGCCAAGCCACAATTGCAAGGAAGCTAGCATATAAATCAAGAAGGAAGACATGTAGAATGAGTTATAAAACTTGGTTGCCTAGAGAGCATTGGATAGATTCTCACTTACCTCTTGTGCCCAAACAATATACTATGTTTCAGAGCATATAACTTGACTAGAAAAGAAATGATATTCAACAAAACTCAGGGCTTCTACTTCACCTCTCAGTCTATGTAGCATAATGAAAATGTCAATTATTTTTGGTTTGAGCATTGTCCCAAATAAAGTCTTGGGAACTTTTCTTTTGATAAGTAGGAGATAATTTCCATAGCAAGTCAAATTGTGATATTGCTATCAAGATTTAACTGTGTGATTTTTGAGTCAAACTCTATGACCCATGTTTCATGAGTAGTTAATCAACATGATCCATCTCTCATGAGAATAAATGAAACACTTAGCACTCATTAGATCTAAGTGATGCTCATAGGGGTGAAGCACCGAGACTTCCTGGGAGGTCACCCATCCCAGTACTAGTCTAGCTTGAGCATGCTTAACTACGGAGTTTCCTCCATGGTTGAACCCAAATCTTGCAACCCCATTTCCAAAATCTTCACCAAGTGTTGTGCCTTATGAACCATTCATTAGAAAGCCCCTTAAGCTCATCAATTGATAAGTAGGAGATAATTTCCACAGCAAGTACAATGACTGCTAAGTGTTTCATTTATTCTCATAAGAGATGGATTCATGTTGAATCACTACTCATGAAACATAGGTCAATGAATTTGACTCAAAAATCACATAGTTAAATCCTGATAGCAATATCACAACTTTGATTTTGTCACTGTGCAACTTCTAGATTCAGGTTCTCATAATCTCCTTCCTCCAAATCATCTTCTTCAAGGAGAATTCTAAGAATGCTTCTCCCATAATTAAATTAGAGAAATCCTTCCACTCTAGCACTCGAAGATAGTTTACTACTATTTTTCTATCGATCAAAATCAAAATTGTATCACCGGGTAGCACAATCTACTTAGTTTCTAGATTGTAGTGGTTAATGCATTCATGAATAAGCTCTAGGTTTTCGACTACAATGGGAAAACCAATGGCTTCAACTAGACCACTACCTCAGAGCTTCTTCTTGATAGGGTGAATCTTCTTAGCTTTGAATCTAATTTGGAAATCTACCATGTTGTAGAAATGAAGGGAAGTGTCTATGAATTTCTGCAATTCTAACTTGATACCGATTAGTCCATCAAAACCTATGAACTTAGTTTCCATAAGCTTGTGATCAAGGTTTTGAATTTGAAGAAATGAATTATACAAAAAACACATTTTTCACAGGCTTTCAAATAGCTGTGTAATGATAGAATGAGAAATCAAGGAAAAAGTAGTAACTTCTTTAATGGATTGTATATTTTTAAATAAGAGTCGTGATTCACACATTATTCTTTTAGAACTCATGCCACATGAATAGACATTAAGCAGATACCCATTTGATAGTAAATGCAAAGGCTCAACGGGAATTTGAGGATCTTTTCACTATTTCGTTGAGCACAATGATAACTTTTTATAAGCTTGGTACTTTTATGTTTTCCTTCAAGCTTCAGAAAGTTACTATTGGTGTACCTCACCAATAGAAATCCACCGCATAAGATTTTAGTTTTGTCTTCTCTTATCATTCAAATAGACTCCAAATCCAACATGGGAAAAAAATTCACTTGTTAGCTCAATCTTTATCACATATGTGGAAAATCGCGTGCCAAGGTTGAGGACCTATCATGGAGAAGGCCATTATAGATTTTCTGCCAATGTGTCTATATAGGCTAAAGCTCCAATCAAATGTATAACCAAATGTTAAGGTACTCAACTAAAACATACAAATCCATTTGAGTAACTTGGAACCTTTAATTTTCATCTTTTGTTGCTTTGCAAAAAACCGTCTTCATGGGTGCTTAACTCCCCGTGGAGAAGACTATTTGAGCTTTCCCACCAAGGCAGAATGTTTGTGAGATGGCAAATTTAGATCATCATTAGGTACTTCATTTTAGCTCCAAGCATTGATTTTTATAAGAAAGTTTCCTCTCTAAATCTTTTTATGCTGAAAAACCATCCACATGAGCCTTGTGGAAACTTGCCTTCATGGGTTGGAAACCCATTGAGGAGAAGACAAAATGGAATTTTATGCCAATGCTTCTTCGACCATCAATGCACCCGTCGAGGAGAAGACAAAATGGAATTTTATGCCAATGCTTCTTCGACCATCAATGCACTTGTGAGAAAATAGTAAATGTGTTTCATCTGTAATAGGTGAAAACTAACCTCTATTGGATGGGAAACTAACAATCACCCGCTAGACTATGGGGAAAGAGAGAAAATTGAGGAAATCTGATAGAGGTCAACTCGCCTTAAACATTTTAGACCTAGACTCAAACACTTTAGAATAGGGATTGAACTTGACTAAACAAAGAACTCACCTTTGACTAATATATTAGAAAACAAAAGTGGGGGCAACAATCCCAACAACATTATTACACTATCTTGCTTCTAGTTTTTACTAACAATAAAAATTAAAGTAATAGACGTGTCAAACAAATTAAATTTGATATTAAAATTTTGTAAAATGAATTTTATTTTCAACAAAGAAGCTTGAGAAAATAAAATGTAAATATGTCTAAAATAGTACATTTTTGTCAAATCTCATCTCCTTCGATAGTTATGTTTAATGTGTTATATTAATGAGGTATTTATTGGAATCAAATAGTCACATTGGCATTTGGCCAAGAAAAAGTTGATGAGTAATACTTACCATCATAAAGACTTGAATTATTGTCATTAATTGGTAACCAATTAATGAAGGATGAAGAGTTGCAAGACAGTATAACCACCAATTGGCTAGTGTATCAGTTTAAAAAAAAAGAATAGTATAGTCAAGACCACGATCATCTAATAGGTGCAAAAGATAGTATATTACTAATCATGTATTAAGAGTCACCAAGGATTTGATAGGAGAAAAGGACAATCAAGGAGTGATGAGACATAAATGTAAGATGGAGTAACAAAAGGATGCAAGAATGAGAGTCTAGATGTAGAATCCTTGGAAGATAGTTAGACCTATGAATAGGTAGTCAAAGGTATTTTATGGCAGAATCATCTATATAATTTAAATTTTTAATTCAAGATTTGAGTGAGAAAATTTTATGTTTTTTGTTTCCCAAATGGAAAGAGTGTATTTATTGCACAAACTTCATTCTAAAGTTATTGTTGTTGTTGAAGAGCGTAGATTTAAAGAGCAATAAAGAACAAAGAACAAATGAAGTGGACAAAACAACAAATTGGTACATAAGCACAAAAGAGGAAGAATTGAGTGAGAACACTTCACAAGGGAAAACTAGAATAGAAGGAGAATTTCAAGGAATCTTCAAGGTAAACATAGTTGATCTATGACACAAGGTGTGCCAAACTTTAGATCGAAAACATTAGCTATCTTTCTTATCATTGCAACTACTATAATCCTTTTTAATAGGGAAGACTTATATGTATGTCTTTGAAATCCTCTAGTAAGGTATCTCTAAGAAAGAGATAATAAATCCTCTAACAAGGTAGCTCTAACAAGTTTTTGTAATCCTAATAGATTATGTACATTCATAGTAGGATCTATTCTTACAAAGAATAGTTGTAGCCTTTAACAAGGAACCCTTTTAATTGCAAGGAAAGGCTAGTGGATATTTTAATCCCACTACTTTTATCATTCTCACATTGAGGGTTTCCACATATATAAAATCATGTCATTGATGTATGTTCTTTTATGTGATCTTATATGGTTTTATTGCATTACTTTTACCATTATAATATTGAAAAATGGAGTGTTGGTTAGAATATCAGGCAACTTAGTTAAGGCAATCAGTTGGAGAATTTGTACTAATTCATCCCTTCTCTAAATATTGGTTGGGATGAACAATAGCCTCCATTGATAAGAACAAAAACTTGTGTCCTACTAAATCTGTTGACTTAAGGTATAGTAGATTTCTATAAATAAGCTCTATGGTGATGTTACTATTAATAGACAACTAGCAACTTCTATTTGAATACATTATTTAACTAGCATGGACTAAACTCTCTTTCGAGGCAAAAAGTTAGATTATTTGACCTTTTCCATGTTGGAAGTTTATTGGGAAAGTGAGATACTAGTGGGAGGAGGGGGGTGTGAATTAGGATCACTAACACTTTTACCCTTTAAAGTAAATAACAAATTAACTGCATTCACCACTAGTCCATCTCATTTCTAGTTCATGAACCATATTAACATAAACTTGAAATGCTGAAATAGATCTAACTATGAATCACATCCATAAGCATAAATGTAAACGCATAACACAAAAGATTTGATTGTGAAGAAACCCTACAAGATCAAGGTAAATCTAGGGTGTGGATGACAACCACAAATCTTCACTACTCTAGAAATAAAGTTTACCTATTAGGGCTAAAATTGTGATCACTTCAAATGATCCACCCTATGAGGAGCCTTCTCTGTTAGGAGCTTACAAGACTATAAAGGTATACCTTAATTAAAGGATTTGAAACTTACAATTAATTAAGCACTCTATTAGAAGTTTTACCTAGGTCTGTTTATTTAAAAAAAATCTTATAGCAATCAAAACATAATCCCTTCACATACACTCTCACATCACAAAGAATAAGGCTTGAATCTTCCCTTAAATAGCCATCTATAGATTTTTCTAGACCAAAATCAATTATCTAGATGCTTCCCTTTTTGCCTCTTATTCTAATTGGTTAACTTTCCTTCATAGGGATTAGTGATCCATACCAAAACATATAATCACCTCTATAAAAAACTCTATGATTATTTAATGCCATCTTTATATCAACCAATATAGTTTACCTCATATTTTGTGCCATTCCAAATATTCTTTATTTAAACAATGTCACTCGACACATATAGTTCTTGATGGTTGGTCATAGTTGTTTTGTCTATTGATGCTTGACCTCTACTAGCTTGGCTTCTTTTGTATGACTTGACACATACCAAATCTTCTTTGCTTGGAATTCACTATATATTTAATAACTCTACTTTCATAGGGATACTTGGAGACTGTAGACATTCTTGTCTCCTATAAAGCTTGACATATACATGATTATTTACAAGTCTACTTAATACATAACTTGACCTATATAGAGTGACTTAGTCATAGTGATGACAGACCAACTTTGCCTTCTAAATGACTAAGTGTTTGACACTAATAGACAACAAACTTATAGAGATCAACATTCCATCACTAGGGATGGGGTTTTCTATCCTAACTTAGGTATAATGTATAAGTTAAAGGTTTAGAATGATATATTGAAATGTTTGTATCTAAAATAGCCAAATTGGTATCTACTTGTCTTGGGTAGTAAAGGTTTAAAATGATAAATAATCATATTTAGGGTTATATTTGAAAAAAAATAAAGCATAAATTCAATGATTAAAGAGTGTAGGTTGATGATGTTTGACCAACAAATTAATGGGTTTTATAGAGTAAAAGTAGATGCATACAATAGTAAAATTAAAAGACTTGCTGGAAAATTATTGTCTTTGATTGTTTAATTATTGTAGTTGTCACCTAACATTCTTTCTCTATAGACATTTTCCAATGCATACCAAAAATGAGGATGAATTACTATCCTCCTTTCCTTAGACCATATCTAGGATATTGGAGTTCATGTGTTTGACATTGTTCAGTGGGTGAGATTCAATAAAATTATATGATCCATTTTTATTATTTTTTGTATTGGTTGAATTTTGAATTTCCCTATTTTTGTGAAGTCCCCTCCCTATTTTTGCATATGGTAGGGACTTTGGTTGCAATTCTTGTAGCTCTTGTTCTAATAAGAACTCTTTGGAAGAGGTTGTTAAACATACTATCTAGTGCCTCTATTGAATGTAGGATTCTATAGAGATTTTTTTTTTTTTTTTATTCCAATAAATGAAAATTATTGATTGTACTATCATTAACTTGATCTTAAAGTTTTTTTTCAAGTTTTCTTTATTGATTGTACTAGCATTCACTCCACCTTATAATTGCTTATAAGTTTTAATTTTCAAGAAATCATGTTATAATTTTGAGTCACTCATATTAAAATTTTAATTAGTAAGTTTAATTTAAATAATTTGTAAAGTGATTTCATACCCATTGAAATGATCAGTTGAGAATTATGCAAAGGAATATATATAATTTATGAGATTTATAAGTGATATGACTATTTGATAGATGGGGTGCTATGGCAAATAAAAATATTAATAAACAAAAAATTATCAGTCCAAAACTAGAAGCATGATAGAAATATGAGACATGTGTGTGCTCTTTTAGTGTGGTGCCATGCATTCTACAAATCTCTCCAACTATTTATTGGAAGAGAAACACAAATGGGGTACATCAAAAGTTGTAAAAGAAAGAAGGAAATGAGATGGAATTTCAAAAGAGGGTAAGAGACAAAACAACAGCAATTTGGACTGATAAGTGAAACATTCAGGTTCTATAGTTTTTCTTATTCCTTACCTAGTCATATATGGTGGCTCATAAATAAGAAAGGGCTTGTAATTTTACCTTTTTAGATAAATATTTTGTAATGTCTTTTAGTTAATATGGAACATGCCCCCATTATTTAGAGATGTGAATATCTCCATAGGAAAACACATAAGAATGTTTCAATAACGTCATCTTTATTCTTGTTAAAGTTTAGTCAATTCAGATTCCTTTATCCTTTTATATATTTGTGTTCATCATTGTTGGTAAACAGATTTGTTCTTTCCAGTTCTAGCTCACAAATGCCCTAATTTGTGAACAAATTCTAATTACAACAGTTTGGAAAGTTTCTTCTAGCAAGGCCAACTTCCCTCTGAATTGTTAGGTACAGCTCCCTATTATGGATTTGCAATGAATTTTATTTATCCCAAGTTTAATGGGGTATGTTCTTAACCTAAGAATAGGAGAGGTTAACTGGGTTTAAACTATATGAGATTTTGACTCAGGCAAGGAATGATTTAGATAAGGTTAACTAAATTTATGAGTTTCGCATATCCTATGAACTCATATGACTGAATCGTTTTAGAATTGCATGCTAGCTGCTACTAAGCTAAATTTATCATAAAATGAATGCCTAAGAGATCCCTTTTAAACTCATAATGATAATATTTATCGCAATTAGTTTGCTACCTAAAAACAAGGGAACAAAGCTTTGTTATTTCCTTCTCAATTCAAACAAAGAGAAGATAAAACTATTAACATCTAACAAATTGGAATAGAAAATAATTGATATAGAAATACCATTCAATTGGCTCTGCAACATTAAGTATTTCACACCAAAAATTTGCCAACCTTTTATTAATGTTTCATTATCATACATATCGGATTATGAGATGACCATTACAATGGAAGTTTAATCAGTTCATCTTCTCAAAAATGACACATGGAAAAGATCCAGTTTGTATATTACAATGATTACATAACAAAAATGGAAAAGGCGAAATAAGAATCACTTCACCTTCTTTCCCTTTTCCACCTTTACCATATAGGCTTCAGTAACAACAATGATTGGAATCAGCTCTTCATGCTTATGGACATGCACATTTGTGTATCTCAAGAGCCACTTAGAATGCTCCTAGGCCAGATCTTTGATGGTACCCAACTGGTCTCGTAGTTCTTCCATGGCCACGTGCACACATTCGCCAAGCTTTTGAAGCTCAAAAATTTTGTCTTGACGAATAGAAGTTATTCTTGTCAGCTTGTCTATGAAATTTATGAAGTTTTCTTACATGACAGTTATTCTAATTATTGCCTTCCCTTGTCCACTAGACTATGAATCAATATGTAATCCTTTTAGCAATTCATAGTCTATGTCATGTTCTTTCTTTGCTTTTGCTTTAGTTTCTTCAAGTCCTTCCACCTCCATAATCATTTCAGATTTGAACTGCATACTCTAGATCCACTTAACTAGGGGCTCATCTCCTTTGGGTAAAAATCTTTGCATCAATGGCCTCCTTCACTTTCACGTGGATGATCATTTTCAACAAAGAGACACAATCATCACTCTTGACCTTTTCTACAGCAAAGGTGACCATATTTGATGATATATTAGCTTTCTCTATTTCCAATCTTAAAATAGCATTACCAATCTAGTCTATAACAGAGAGTCCTTCTACCTTGATCTTCTCACTCCACTCTCTGTCGATTTGACCAAAATGCTTATCTTCTTGAAGTTAAGAGATAAGTGCCTAGACATCTGTAGCAATGGGATTTCTAGTAATGGGCATCCTAGAAATACTTTCCAAAGGGGTGGCTAATTGGCTTATGAAACTATTTAATTCATATATTTCTGCTTTCATCCAAACCTTTGACAACTTAAGACTTTCTAGTTGTCCTTCAATCACCTCATTCGTGGACTTCCATAAGCTAACTTTGGTATCATGTCTGGCTTCCTTGAGATCTACTGAATGCATGGTGAAATCATTTGTAGTTATATCCTCAATCCTTCCTTCTTTGTTAGGTTTGGTTATCTCCATTGTTAAATGCCCTATTTCAGGATCCTTCCCGAGGATAGACAAGGTCTTTTGTTTCTTCAATTTAGTCATGCAGATGCAAAATGAACAACAAGGGATAAGGTATCCTTTCTAGGAGCACCTTCATCTTTCCTCTTTCTCTTCCTATCCAAAGTGTCTTCTAACTATGAATCTGTGCCTATTACCTTTGAGGCCATCCCAAGAGAAACTATGTTAAACATTTTCCTTTTGACTGGAGTGATTATTTTCATGGTCCAAGAGAAAGGATTCTTTTGAGCTTGAGAGACATGCTTTGAGGACTCTTGGCCTTTCTCTGTCTCTACAATCTTGTTGGCCACTTCATCTGACTCAATGGACTCACTATCACCACTTCCTCCATCACCTAAGTCCACTACTTGCACATTAGGACTGCTTGGGAGGAGAAGTGCAGGGCTTATAGATGGGACTGGATTGCTAAGTGAAGGAACCAAAGTAGTAGTACTAACTTTCGACTCATCTAATTTCTTCTTAACTTTCAGTTGGGCACCAATCACTAGAGGGGAGCCATCTTGACAAGTCTTAGTCAAAGGAATGTTTTTATCTACAGGTTGGTCACCTCCACCCACCAGTTGAGTTGGTCCTTGAGTTATGGCCAAGGTCAAACTTGATGTGTCAGCTTGTGAGGAAGAAGTAGGGGCAAACACTGAAGGAGCTTGAGTGGGGGTGCTTTTACTTTGGCTTCTTCTTGTTGTAGTCCACTTGACCCACTTCCTAGTCCTTTTAACAATTTGAGCCATCATAACATCTAGATCATCCCCAACATCTTGATAAGGCTCTAAACTGATAGAAGTATTTCTTAACTTTGTTAAATATGTATTACTATACATATTTATCCCATCATCTTCAATTCCTTCAACATCAACATTGATTTTATATATTTTCACTCGATCTACTATGAGCCTAGTGAAAGCACGGTCACGACTCTTGAACTCATCTCTGTAATCAACCTAGTAGTCTTCAATAGTGGTGAAATGTTTGATCACACTACCAATCTAGAGAAAATCTCTTTCATATCTATTTGGATCAAACATAGGTCTCAAGACCTCATACATCTCCAATTGATACTTCATTTCGAACACTTTTAACATGTTCTTTGCATCAGAATGGGACTTGTAGCTAAAAGCTCCCACCTTCATCAGAAACTCGCAATCTTTTTTCTTCAGACTCCTACTCAAAACATTCACTTGGATTGCTTGCCTCACGATCTCGATTAGCACAATCATAGCGCTTAGATACCTTGGTAGCTTCAAGGGGAACCCGTCAAAAGATACTAGATGAAAATATGAAAAGGATGAGAATTGGATGAAAAAGCTTGCAAATTGACTAATAGCCGCCATAGCCTCCAGACTAAATCTCCTTTCTAGACATCCCTGGAGCTCCTTGCAAATCCTCATGGTAAATGCATCATTGGCTTTCTATATTCTACATAACTATTTTTCAATTGTAAACATGGGTAGAATTCATAAGACTTCACATCATTAGGGAAATTTTCTACCCTCGGGAGGCCTGGCCATAATTGTAGAGAAGCTAACATGTAAATCAAAAAAGAGGACATATAGAAGGTGTTGTAGAATTTCATAGCACTGAGAGCATTGGATAGGTTCTTACTTACCTCACAAGCCCAATCAATATATTGGGTACCTAAGTAGATGACTTGTACCAAAAAGAAATATTGCTTAACGAAATTTAAAGCTTCTACCTCACCTTTCAATTTGTGCAAGAGAACCACGATGTATACAATCTTGGGTTTGAGATTAGTACCAAAAAGAGTCTTAGGGACCTTACTTTTGGTGCTTCGTGGCTTTTGAAACCATGATTGCATAATTTCCTTTCTCTAGACCATTTTCTTTGCAGAAAACTTAGAGAGAGCTCCACCAATTGTCAAATCTGAAAACTCCTCTCACTCTGGAATTCATAGACAATTTACCACTATTTTTCTATCAATGGAAATCAATACTATATCATCTGGCAATACAATCTTCCTGGTGTCCAAGATTGCATAATTTCCTTTCTCTAGACCATTTTCTTTGCAGAAAACTTAGAGAGAGCTCCACCAATTGTCAAATCTGAAAACTCCTCTCACTCTGGAATTCGTAGACAATTTACCACTATTTTTCTATCAATGGAAATCAATACTATATCATCTGGCAATACAATCTTCCTGGTGTCCAAGTTGTAATGATTTATGCATTCATAGATCAATTATGGAGCTTGGACTGCCACTAGGAAACCAGTTGCCTCAACTAGCCCACATCCTCGGAGCTTCTCAGTTATAGGATGAATTGGCTTCAATCTTACTCTCTTTTGAAAGTCTTGCATATCATAGAAATGGAGAGAGGTGTCCATGAAATTCTTCAATGTAGACTTGATTCCGTTCAGCCCATCAAAACCCGCAAATCTGGTTGCCATTCTATTTAGGGATGAATTTTGAATGTAGGAAGCAAAAGGAATAAAAAATGTACAAATGCTAGCTTTTGAAAAAGTTTTGCAATTTTAACAGAAT